>JAOTQQ010000023.1:91801112-91837221 GCA_026546715.1 Gallinago undulata
CCGCCCTCCTCCTCCATCCTTCTCTTCCCCCCCCGCCCCTCTCCGTTCACGCCGCCGGCATGGGGCTGCTGTCGCAGGGCTCGCCGCTGAGCTGGGAGGAGACGCGGCGGCACGCCGAGCACGTGCGGCGGCACGGCATCCTCCAGTTCCTCCACATCTACCGCGCCTTGCGCGACCGCCACAAGGACGTCCTCAAGTGGGGCGATGAGGTGAGAACCCCCGGCCTCCCCCCCCACTCTCTCTCCCTCCCCCAACTCCCTCCGCCGTTCCCCTACCTCCGTCGTCCTCCCCCCCCCCCCCTCAGGGAGGCCTTGCCGCGGCCTCCCGCCAGCCGGCGGTGGGCTCCGGTGCGGCCCCGGGCCCTGCCCCGGCCGCCGTTTGCTCGGCGAGAGGGGGGAAAGTTCAGGCTGCCCCCGGCGGGGGGGGGGTTTGTTCCCTTCGCCGCCGGTTGCAACCTTATGATTCTTTTAAATGGTAAAGCAACTTCTCGGGGGTGCTTCTCTACCGTCGGTATAGCCGCCGGTGGTGTATTCCCCGGTGCCTGGCGGCGCTTGGGTCGTTCCCGTGAGTTTGTTTGTTTTCTGTGGAGCGAGGTGTGTGTGTGTGTGTGTGCACTCCAGGGTGGTGCCAGCTCAGCCTCAGAACCTCTTTTTGGGAGGGAGACAGGGACTGAGGTGGACCCAGCAAAGGGTAGCCCTCCCTTCCTGCTCCTGGCTTGCCCCTGTGGAAAGGAGCTCACCCAGCCTTGCTTTACCCCAGAGTCTTCTAGGTGTTTGGCTAGAGTCAGCCTGCCTTTCGGGGAAGGGTGAGGGCCGTCGCTTGGGTTGTGACTTGAACTTTTTTACAGGTGCTTTGTGCCCGAGGACTGAAACTTTATCTTCAGGTCTCTAACACGTTTTGCCATTGCTGAGCTGTGCCCCAGCCTTACAGCACTCTGCGAGGAACAGAATCTCCCTGCTGTATTGATGAACAGGATTTCCTGAGAGCCCCAGCTCTCTCTGGACAGGGAGCAGCTTTGCGTGTTCTGCACTAGAAGCCATCCTTGGTCATGGTGTTGGTGTAGTCCAGCGTTTATCACTTGGAGGTGTCTGTGGTGACTGCAGGAAAGTTGGGAAAACAGAGTAGGAAGTGAGCGATGTAGGGGCTTGGCCATTGCATCTCCAACTCATGCTCCATTTCCTTTCTGAGTGGTAACAGTAGCTGTTCACAGGTGCTCTTTGCCGGAGGAAAATACTGGTCCCCTTGTACACCTTGAGAGTCATTTAAAGTCTCTTCTTTTTTTAAGGAATTGCTGTCACACTTCACATAACTGAGCGAGGCAAGCATTGGAGCACAGGAGCAGCTTTCAAGGGGAGCGAGTGGCGCTAAAATTTGTCCGGTGAAGGGAGAACGTGTGTAGCCTACACTGCAGGGTTTTGCAGCCAGAGTGATGTGGAGTTGGGAAATTTTAAGTTTACTTATATCTACCCCTGTCTGACACCTCTGTGTCTCTTGCATGACTGAAGTTATGCTGACAGAAGAGCCTCACAGTCTTATGTTCAGGAATATAGGAAGAGCAGAGTTTCCTTATTGCTCTGAGACTTAGCTTGAGGGTTTTCTCATCAATCTTTAAGGAGGGGTACTCATTTTTCAATGGGTGTTAGATTTTAGTTGCCCTTGCTTTCTCAGGGTGAGATTTCACAAGATAGGTAAGGGTGATCCGTTAATGAGCTGCTTCAGTTTCCCTCCCCTTGCTCCAGGCTTGTGTTTCTTTTCCCTTACGTGCAGTGTTACTGGCTATGCCAGGTCAAGAAGTTAAACCAGCAGAAAACTTCTCCCATTCAGTTTTCTGGGGTGGTTTGTTTTTCTCAGCAGAGTTTCCACTGTTTCACTGAGACATCCAACAAGTTCTGCTCAATATGAGGAAAGCAGCTGGAACGTGTGGAGGAAAGGGGCAAGCAGAACCATCCCCTGCAACCACTAGACGTGTGGCTAGTGGCTTGGTAAGCTTAGCTGTAGGGTCAGACTCTACCCCAGGAGCTTCTTTCTTCCTTTGGCATGGGGACCATACCAAAGGAAGTACTTTTGCTTGGTAAATGGTTGTGTGTTATGTTTAAGGAGATTCTCAATTTTCTTAAGTCACACTCAGTGTGGCGAGAGGCAGGTTTTTAAGAGCAGTGTGATTATTGTCCTGATATTGCTTCTTTTAATTGCCTTTTTAATAAGGGCAACATAATTGCCCTTATTGCTTCTGATAAGGAGGCAAGAGCCACATTTGAAATTCCTGTGGAGATTCAGATGTTAGGTAAGCCAGTTCATCATCTACCTCTGATTTTCAGCAAATGGTAATAAACTCAGGAGTGGCAATTTATCTTTGTTCTACTCTATTATGCAACTTATTTATTTATTTTTACATAACACAGCATTTAGGAGTGTGTTAATGTACCAGATACTTGTTGCCAGTCTGCTGCAGATGCAGGAACACACCTGTCTATGTAACTTATTGCAGCTGTGCTGTAGGTGGACTAGTGGGGAAAGCAATAAACTTGCTTTTCATTCTTCCTCTTAAATATCTTGTTATTAGTAAGTGGCACCACATTTACATGCAGCTTCGGAGAATCAGCTGACTAACTGGCCAGTTTTCATAAAAAGCCTTTTGTGCACTTTGACCTTCGTGTGTGAAGTCATAGCCTGAGGGTGTTTTATTGCCTTAAAAACCTCTTGAAGATTGAAATCAAGAATGAAGATGACAGCCCTCACATAATGATCGAGATTAAATCAGCATAAACAAAATTACTTCTGTGAGAGCTGTTTCTGAGACTGTGTTTTATGAAAGATGTGGGTTTTTTACTTCCTTTTTAGGGAATGCTTATGAGAAGGAAAAAAAACCAACTTAACATAAACTGAGTTTGTCTTTCAGGGTAGACGTGTGAATACTTGTGTGAATACTTTAAAGATTGTCCCCATCTAGCTGCTGCCGTTGTGAAAAAGAAATCCTATGTTTGCTTGTGAGAACCGGCCTTTGCTTTGGCTCAAT
Source organism: Gallinago undulata (assembly GCA_026546715.1). NCBI lineage: Eukaryota > Metazoa > Chordata > Aves > Charadriiformes > Scolopacidae > Gallinago > Gallinago undulata. Next base: position 91,804,129 of record JAOTQQ010000023.1, read on the forward strand.
TTCAAATAGGGCTCCACTTCACAGTGTGTGGTTTAAGCCTGGTTGTAAGAGCTGTGGTGGTCCTCTGGGGTGCTTGTAGCCTCATAGGGACTCTCTTCCCTGTCATCTTGGGGAATGAAACTGTCGGGAATCGTCATCTTCTTGCTGTTTCTTGGGTGCCAGGCACAAGTGTTGAGGTGAAGTGCTAACAGAGCGTTTGTGGTGGCATTTGTTTGGAAGGAAGGGAGGCGGCATCACAACTTGCATTGCAAGGTAGCATTCCCTAGTGCTCCCATCCTCCCCTGAGTAAAGAGCCGGAAAGGTCAAAACACAGGTTCTGCTGCCTCTCAAAGTCAGCTATCTTCTTCCTGACTGGATTAGCAGAACCAAGGTGTTTATCAAACAGCAGTTGTGTCTTCTGGGGGCAGTTCTTTTTTACTTTGTTTTCCACAAAGTCTTTGAAGTGGTAAAAAAAAAAAATAAAAAAGTGAGTGTAACAGAGTGAGACTTGCTTAATTTTTTTTTTTCTGTAGGTCTCTTTGAACCTGCATTTGTAAGTGAAGGTTCTTTGCCTCTTAGTTGTCTTTCTGCCTCATTTAAAACTGACAGTTGGCCTCCCTGTTCATGCTTGGCTTCTCTTGACAGTGGAAAATACAAGACACTGAACTATCTCATTATCCCTCATCAAACCCCTCCTTATTATTCTTGTCTTAATCCCCACAAAAGTTGGGCAACAATTAGATCTGCTGAGGAGGCCCTGTCACACTGGCTGGTATGGTCTCATGGTCTCCTTGTGTTTTCATCTTCCTCTCTTGTCCAACAATGTATGCTTATCTTTGGATTTGCAGAGTAGTGATCATTTTAAGTTTTGGGGGTTTTTTTGTGCAACTGATGCAAAAACCTGCAACTTTTCAGTACTGTGTTTTAAAAATTCAGCGGAGTTAGTAGGTGCTACGTGAGACAGTTAGTGCAGCTCAGCAGATGTTAGTGGTACCAAAAGAGTTTAAAGGAGTTTTGAGAATAAAGTAAAGTCTGTTCTGCTGCTCCTCGGTTCTTGTCCCGGAAAGCTCTCTTCTGTGCCAGTGCATTACCAGTCTCGTGTGCTGTTTGGTGCCTCTCATCTGCTGATTGCATTCTCCTGGCTGACCCATGTTGCTTAAATTTCACTTTGCAGCTTAGTGCAGACACTGGGATCAGACCCGTGGAATGGCTGGCCCTTGGCTAGGCTCGCTGGCTCTGCTTTGTGCTCAGCGCATGTGCACGTCCCCAAATCACAGCAGTTCATCTATAACTACGTTTATAGACATGTATAAATACGCATGTATTACTTGATTAAGTTTTTCTGTGGTCTGTTTTCCTGCCAAATGGGACAGGTTGGTTGTTCTGCACTCTCGACACCTGTCGGGACTGGGAAGAAATGATAGAAGCAAGAAGAGTTGGAAAAGAAAAATTGTTGGGGACAAAGCCATAATAAAGAGTAAGGAGGAGCTGCTTCGGCATATGACAGTATCGATAATGGCATGCTGGAAGGAGATCCACTCAGAAGGAGGGGTGTAGAAAGCAAGCATGGGCAAAACATGACTGTTTTACTTAGGAGTATACGTGAGTGAAGTGTCAATCTGATTTGCCCAGCCTTGTTTACTGAAATTGGACATCATGACATTTTTGTTGCTCGTGAGTCTTGCTCCTGTCAGTGTTGGGACGTAGCACGCAATAAGCATCTTCAGCTTTTAGAAAGCTGTATTTTTGGTGGAGACTTGAAGTGATTCAGTTTGGAGGCCTTTAAACCAGGTTTGATAATGAATTGTATGAGGCAGCCAGAAAAATGTACCACCTCTCTGCTTGCAAGTTGAAGTCTTCCTGACTTAATTCTGGTTTTAGGTTGGGTTTTTTTTTTTCTGCATGTTCTCTTTCTCAATCTTTTTTTAACTTTGTTTTGGTCTGTCTTTTTATTTTTAATTGAATCCCCCTCCTTATCCATTATTTTTTTTAATTATACCTTGTGAATAAGTTAAATGAGAACTAAAATGAACATTTGCTGCCCAGAACTTCCTCATGCAAGAAGCGAAGCAGCCCTTCTCAGGTGGTCCAAAAAGAGAGGCCAGAGGTTTCTTACCAGAATGTGCCAAAGGTGTTGCCTCCGATTAGAAGGAGCGTGACTCTTTAAATCTGTCTTCTTTTCCTAATAAAAGGCCTGGCTGTGAAAAGAGCTCCCTTTCCTTTTAAATGATTCTTCCCAGGCACCTAGCTGTTGCATTGATGTATTGGTGCAGTTTACAGCCTGTATGTTTTGGGGTTTTTTTCAGGGCAGCAGCAATGTGTAAATGATATAATCAGTGATGTTGCATTACAATCTGCAGAGTTTCAGTCTAGTAAAATAATTCCTGCATTTTAAGGAAATGGCTTTGGGTTCAGAAGCAGGCTCCTGTTTGTAGTCACCCATTTAAAACCAGGACATTAAACCTAGGGCAATTTTTTAACACTGTGGATCTAGCTGACCAGCTGCATAAAATAAATATAGCTACTATCTCTAAAACACACAGATAAAGTTTTGTTCGTCTCTTTTCTAAAAGGCAGCAGTGAGGGTTGGTGAGAGACACTGTTGTGGTTTAACCCCAGTTGGCAACTCACCCTCCCCCGGTGGGATGGGGGGACAGAATCAGAAGTATAAAAGTGAGAAAGCTAAAGACAGTTCAATAGGTAAAGCAAAAGCCACGTGCATAAGCAAAGCAAAAAGAATGTATTTGTACTTCCCACTGGCAGGCAGGCGTTCGGCCATCTCCAGGAAAGCTGGGCTCCATCACACAGAAGTTACTGGGGAAAACAAACGCTGTGACGAAACATACCCCCCTTCCTTCTTCTCCCAGCTTTATATCCTGAGCACGATGTTGTATGGGATATCCCTTTGGTCACTTGGGGTCAGCTGTCCTGGCTGTGTCCCCTCCCAAACTCTTGTGCACCCCCAGCCCACTCACTGCTGGGAGAAGCAGAAAAGGCCTTGACTCTGTGTAAGTGCTGCTGAGCCATAACTAAAGCATCCCTGGGTTATCAACACTGTTCTCAGCATGAATTCAAAGTGTCGCCCCGTACTAGCTACTGTGAAGAAAATTAACTCTGTCCCAGCCAAAACCAGCGTAGGCACGCATGCGTGTGGGCAAAAATGTTCAAACAGAGAAAATAAAGAACTGTGTGACTGATAAAAGAAGCAGTAGGCTCAGAGAGCATCACGGTGCACAGGAAAGGTGGCGTTCTTTTTTCATTTTACAAGAAATTTGACTAACCTAATTGAACAGCGAAGCAGCATATGTCCTTTTAAGATAATTATTTACTTTAGGAAGCCTAGATGTCCTGGGGAACAAGATGCTACACCATAGATTTGAAACAAAGATAGACACTTAACATGGATGACAAGAATAGACAGCTTATTAGGGTTTCTTTAAAATCCACATGCTGCAAGATGTACGTCCCTCTATCCATACCACTTAAATAATTGTTGAGTGACTCGTGGGGTTTCTTTAATGTTCATCTGAAACTTTCTAATTAGCTTTTTACATACATACATCATAAATAAAACAATCACAAAAAAATAGTTGTTGTATTTTCCTGGCTGTCACTAATGGATCTTTACAAAAAAATCAGCCACATCATTATACAGACAGTATTATGATGATCTCACATTCTCACTTTGTACCAGCTGCTGGGGTACGGAAATTGCTTTTTTTTATTAAAAAAAAAAAAGGCATTTCTTGGGAATCTCGTGTTTATAATAAAGCCAACGTCGGCTTCAGTCTTACAAAATTATTTTTCGCATTTGAGCTCTTGCCGTTTTAAGGCCGTCGCTCCTGGCCTCCCCCTCCCCCAGCAAAATTCTCCGAACAGAATGCGTTTTTGAATGTCTTTCATGCAGAAATTCCTCCTGATGGCCTCCTGCCAAGCGCGGCATGTGTGGATGCATCTGAATGGGAGCTGTCTCAATCGATGCGCCGCACGGGGGGGAAGAAAGCAGCACTCGTGAATGATTTGGTTATTTGTCACGTGTCCGCTCGCTCAGCCTTTCTCTCCGAGCTTTATTTGGCTAAATAAAGAGACGGTGGCATTGTTTGTTTACAAATAGGTTTTAGGGCTTCCTTGCTGTGTTTTGTAGCTGCACCTGCTATTTATCGTAGTAGCGTTGCAGGGTCTGAAGGTAGGATGTTAATGCATCAGCTCACGCTGCTTGGCATGGTGTATATATGCAGCCCCTAAAATGAATACGCTGATATATGCAAATATAACTCCTTAAATCTTGACTTGAACAAGATAGGTGCCCTTGAAGAGTCACTGTGTTTATTCCTTACCTAGGTGCTTTGGCTGACAGTTGTGAAACCATATTTTTCTGCCCGGCTTTAGTCCTCACGTCAGGGAAAGCCTGAACTGCTTTACATCTAAACCTCTAGCTCTCAAAGCGTGCGTGATGTGTTAACCTCCGTGAACACTGATTATTTTGCTTCGACTTCCTCCCCCTCAGGTTTTCTGTGGCTGGGTGATGAGGTATGTGTAGGTTGTAGTGCAGCACCACTGACCTACCTGTGAGCTGTTGTGCATGCGATGGTGAGGACATGCTGTAGTTTATAGTGAGAAGCTTCTTCAAAAGCTAATTTTGCAATTTGTGGTAGCCAGTTTGGAGGGGGGTGGGGGGGATGTTGTGTGTGGGTTTTTTTTCCTAAACAAGCTGCAATTTGTCATAGTGACCACCCCCCAGGGTATGCATTAATTTCCTCCTTCCAATCTTAGATCATAGAATAGAATCATAGAACTGGCTAGGTTGGAAGGGACCTTCAAGGTCAGCTAGTCCAACCATCAACCTAACTCTGATAAAAACCGTCACTAAACCATGTCTCTAAGCACTATGTCTACCTGTCTTTTAAATACCTCTAGGGACGGTGCCTCAACCACTTCCCTGGGCAGCCCATTAGCCCAGATCTTAATAAGAGAAGCTTAAATTATCTGCTGTTTGTGTATTTCTGATAGAGAAATACTGTATTCACAGTGAACTTCCTTCTGTGGATGTCAAGTGAATTGCTATGATCTTGTCATGGGATTGTTGCCTGTTGCTTCAACGTAATTCTTCTCTTGCCACAGGATTTCCTCTTCGCCTTGCTGTGCAGACACGTTATTTTACTTAACAGTATGAGAAAGGGTGAGTAGGAAGGATGAATACAGGAAAGATTTTATTGATGAAGTTGCTTGTTTGGTTTTTTTCGTCTTGCTTTCTGATGCAAGAGGCAACTTAGAAGCTTGCAGCATCTTGTTTTACAGTTGAATAAATGGTCTTTTACTAGTCAATAAAAACACCTAGCCTGTGGGGAATACAAAATATAGTTGTGCCAAGAACACTTGTTATTTTCTGCCTTAAATCTAGAAATTCATGAGTGTCTTAAAGTTGTCTTTGCTACAGAAATCTAAAATTGATGTTATCCTAGTCGTCTTTTTATGGTATTACTCCAGGTGTTATGTAGTACAGCAGTTAAACAAGAGACACATTGTTCGCCAGCGTGCCACATGGTGTTCTTTAGAAGCATGCAAATGATTATAACCTCTAGATTTTAGTTTTCAGTAACCCGACTTCCTGATTTTTGGTATATGCAGCACAGGACATCCTCTAATCTCGTCATATCACATGCAGAAGAAGATGATGATCTGCAGTCCTGATGTCAGCAAGCGGGAAGGGGAACAGGCCCCTCAATCATCTTAGTTGTTTTTTATCTATGGTCTTCTTTAATGTGGAGTAAAAGGTCTTAATTTTTTGCTTATTGTCAATGTAATATAAAACATCAGTTGTGTTTTGTTTCTAGGGCATGGTTTCTGCGAGTTGGTTTCATATAGAGCTGGAGATGGTGCTTTGTTCTTTGGATCAGCTACTTCCAATCTGCTTGATCAAAACAAACCATTTTGGGAAATATATTGGAATCTTGATTTTGCTGTTCATAGCGTATTTTTCAAGTTATTGCTATGACAGAGAATACCCACAGTAACCTCATGGCCCAGTAACCAAATGCTCTGCCTTGTGCCAGTGTGCCATCTGGGGGCTTGCTGGCTAGAAACGGAGTAACCAGCTTCTGGGGCACTTCCAGACTTGTTTTCCTCCAAATTTCACTCCCTCAGGTCTTAGACTTGCCTTTGTGGGCCAGCAAACCTTTCATTAAAGGTACGTTAGCAGCTAGTTATTACTGTGGCTCCGTGTTTTTATCACAGCAGTGGTGAGAAAATAACCGTGTTAAAAAAAAATTCTTGAGCATTACACTCTACATCTACCAGAAGTATGTGTACCTCATGGAAAAAAGTCTGCTTTTTCCATCTTAACGCTGAAAACTTGTGGCAGAGATCTGTTCTTTAATGAACAGTAAGATTATTAAAATTTTGCTTTTTTGTAGACTGTCATTTTAATGATACATGGTATTTTGATGATGCATTAACCAACCAATAAATGGAAGGAGAAATACTTTTGGTTTTGTTGCCATAATGGTGCATAATGGAACTAGTGAAATGGGGTTTGTTTCTTTGATGCTCTTGAAAAGAGAGTTTACCTTGACTTATATATTTGTGTATACAATAGAAAATAGAGGCAAATTGCATGAAAATATTTATATTGAGTGTTGTGGTAGTTTTTGGTGATGCTAGACAAAATCCATGGCTTCACTGGGTGTCTAGGAAAAAAATCCAATTACTCTTAAAGCTCAAGGTCTGAGGGAAGGTATGCATGAGGAGACTGCTACTATTGCTCCCAGTACATGTGGCAGTAGTTGTCCAGTAGAAGGTGGAGGAAGCATCTTGGAGGAAAGCGGAGATCCATGTGTCACCTGTGATCGGGTTTGTTTAAAATCACAGAACGGGTTGGATTCGAAGGGACCTTTGAAGATCATCTAGTCCAAACCCCCCGGCTGTGGGCTCAAAGCCCCATGCTGTCAACCTAACCCCGAACGTTTCCAATGGCTTCCAGTGATGGGGCATCTACAGCTATGATGGATGATCAGGAGTGGGGTAAAATGTGAATGCAGGGATCTGTTTTTCACAGCTAGGGAGTGTACAGGCTTACACTGCTTTCCCCTCAGCTTCTCCTCAGATAGTTCTTAAACTGTGTTCCTCTATTCTGTAATCTTCTCAGCACCTTACTTCTGAGCCTACCAGAGTCCAGATGATGTGCTTACCTTGTGTGTTCGTATGCAGAAAGACCTCTTGCAAATACTTTGAATGTTAAAAGGATTTTAACATCAACTCTGGAGCAGAAGCTTTACTCTTGGCTATTAGACAGGGTTTTTTTTTTTCCCCAATGTACTTAGCACGATGGTGTTGAATTGAGTGTGCAAGGAAGGATTTTGGTATTGGGAGGCAGACCACTGCCGAGGCGAGTATTGGGACAGTGATCCTAAGTGGGACGTGAGTCAACTTTGTCCTTTTTCCTTAGAATTGCTACTAAAGACTCTCTTGACTGATACATCTTCATTTTTAATTAGCGAGCTTTATGCAGAAATAATATATGTAATTATGGTCAAATAACTCAGACACAATTTCAGACATGCTTACCCGTTCCCAGAGAACAATCATCTTTCTCTTTGCCACCGGGCATGTCCAGCCTGACTCTTTGGCTGAATGCATGGAGAGTGATTTGTTTTCTCCTCGGTTGAGGGGCTTCAAGGCCTCACTTGCAGTTGTATTTGCAGAGGCGACGTCAAAAGAATTTTCAAAAGCCTGGAATTTCCTCAGTAGCTAACTGTGAGAAATAATGACGACCGGTGAATTAATGCTGTTCTGGGTTGCTGTCCTGCCAACAAGCTGATGGTGCATACCTGTCCCTAAAGATACAGTGGTGGAGCAGAGCCAGTGTGGAAATCCTTTGTAGGTGCAGTATGTTGCAAGTCGGGAGGAAAGAAGCCTGTAAAGGCCTGTAAAGAATAGTTTTGCCTTGTGTTGGCTCATGGGTAGATCTGTTATACTCAGATTATTTGCTTTAACTGAGAATTTATTTGCTTTTTCTAATGCGTTGATCTTTGAACAATTTTCTTAGGCTTGCTGCGTGCGTGTGTGTGGATTTACAGCTTCTGCTTTACAATCCTGCTGGCCCAACTCTCGTGCCTTCCCCTGGTAAGGTGCCACAGCACTTCTGCAAGCCTCGCAGACCGAGGCTGGTCGGAGGGGTCTGCCCACCGAATTCGTGCTGAGCCTGTCTGTCTGCAGGGAGAAGCTGAGAGGCTGCCTTTCATCCTCCCCAGCCTGGCAGCACGTGTGGGACGCAGGATGGAGATGCCTAGGGTTTGCTGTGGGGTGAGAGCACCGGGTGGGCATGCAGGTCCCAAGTGGCCACCTCTCTTAGCATGGCAGGATACACTTTTGCCAGCAAGGCTCCTTGTCAGCCATCTGCAGCAGTAATTTCACCTGGCATGTATTTTGCTGCTTGCTAAGGAGACTAGTTAAAATCGGGAAGAACAGTGAATGCAAAAGAGCTGGGGAAAAATGATGAATTATGAATGTTGGGTGAAACCCTGCATATTTGGCTTTCAGACTCTTGAAGCTCTGTCAGGCATGCTGATGCTTTCAGCTTGGCTGCAATTCTCTGAGCTTTGTTGTGGATAGAAAACACGTGAGAAGTCTGTGAATGACGAGCCAAAGTTAAATGTAAAAACATGTGAACTCAGAATTTGCTTCGTTCTTTCTAGCTGTAGGCTAAATCTTTTGATAAGCTTAAATTAAATTCTTTAAGGATGCCCATTCAGTCAGTCCCTCTGTTGGCAAGATACTGTGTGGGTTACTTGGAATTGTTGGCAGCCATCTGAAGTTTTTGTTTTTTTCTCATTAAAATTAATAGCAGATCTTCTGTGTGTTAAGACAGCTTTGAAGATGTAGTCAGTGTTTCCGGAGGCAAGAGTAGTAATTGTTTCTAAAGCTAGATCCATAAATGCAGTATATTCACTACTGCACTGGGATTATGAAACGTTTTGATTTCTTTGGTTTTGCTGCCTTGGCTTAATGTTTCTTTACACTTTTGGCTTGTTTTCTTTTGTTAAACCTGTAATAGGGTTTATAGAGAAGTGTGGAGTTCACACCACTGTCTCGTTGCAGTTAGATTTGGAGGGGGATTTTTTTAAGTCAGCAGGCTAATCACGGTGACATACTCATGGAATGGTGGGCAAATGTTCAGTTTTGGGGTCTCGAGAAGGTAGCTATGGTTCCTTTGCCTTCTCTTCTGCTACCAGCCCCCACAGGTGGTGTGGTGGGAGGCCAGGCGTGTGGTGGGCTTGGTGCCCCTTCACTCATCCATCTGTATGACTCAGGAGAACTGTGTGCTCTTGTACCTCCTCTAGTTCGGGCTGGGTCTGAGTGAGGATGATGCTTTTCCAAAGCAGGAGGGAATGATGTTGTGAACACAGTAGGAAACTGGAAGGTATGAGAGAAATCCATGATTAGTGGCAATAAAAAGGGGCCACTGGAGAGACCGGCACTAGATAAGAAGTAAATCGGTGCTGGAGTGCGTTCTGGTTGACTCTAGTCTGTAGTTCTGTCAAGTAGATTATCGTGGCATAATACACACAAACCACAAAATATACCACACAAAGAAATACTGTCTTGCACAGGAACTAGAAATCGTTATTTTTCTTTAGGGGATTAAAATTTAATCTTAAAAATACAGAGAATATATGTAATTGCTGAACTAGTCTAATCAGATTCTGTAGAATTACAAGTGCTTTTGGATAATGCTGCTTGTGACTTAATCACAAGTCCCAGCAGAGGGTTGTATTTGTTGTCACAGTAGCTGGCACTAACTCTTCCATGAGCATTGAAGCAACCAAAGAACATGAAGCCCACAAATTCACATGCTGGAAAACACTGCAGAAATTTCCTGTGCTTTTGGCAAGCTATATGCACCAGACTTCTGTACGAAATAGAAGTTGGGATGAGTTGGGATGCTGCAGCTTTAACATCGGCATCTTTCATGAATCTGAACACCTGGGACTGGAGCTGGTAAGGACCAGTGGATGCGTTTTTTGGCACAGCCAGCAAACAAAACTGAGGAGGAGGGTGGAAAACCTCTTGATAAGTTCTAGCTGCGGAGCTCCAACCTCAATTTTTAGCTATGGGTTGATGTCTGCATCAGCTTGATGTTAGCTGAGCCACGCACGTCTGGAGGCAGCGGTTTGAGAACCTCTGTCAAAAGGCGCTGCCTGTCACCACTGGTCTGGCCAGGGGGTTTCAGAGCCAGTGCCCCTGCAGTGCATTTCCACGTCTGACTTCCCGCAACAGTGCAAATTGGTGTCAGGGAATAGGATGTATCAGTAAGTACTGCCGGGTGGAAAGGTCCAGGCGGCTGTGTGTCCCTACGCTGGGTCGGATCTAGAAGTCTTCACAGGAGCTTTGATGGCAAGTATGCATGGAGATCAGAAAGTTTGACATGAGGGTGTTCCTGACTGGGCTGCTTTCAGATAATCTCTGTTAGGGAAATGATGTTCTCCAGTGTTGGGAACACCGCTGTCGTTGGCAGCGTGTTGGATTGAGTTTTCCACCGGTGGGAGCAGCTGTGGACTGCAGCCCACGGCAGGGACTGGAGGAGGCAGAGGTCCTGGAGCAAGGTATGCTGCTGGGCAGGAGGGGAAGGAAAGGTGGGAGCAAAGCTGAATCCAGAAGGGATGGAAACCCCCGTGCTGTGCCAAGAGCTGGAGTGTATTAATAGATGGCAGGAGTGATGCTGTCTGTAACAGCTGTGGGCTTTCCCTGGTGTAAAATGAGGTTCTGCGGCACTAGTCTTAAATACTCCCACAAGTAAATGGATGTCTTGTTTGTAGAATGACTCTGTTTGTTTTTGTTATCAGCAGAGACTGTAACTCATGGGATGACAGAAAGATGTTTGTGGTTAATAGCTTGCATAGGAATTTAATTTTTTTTTTGTTTAAAAAAAATAATGCGGAGGCGAATACAAACTTGGGAATCGTTGTAAGATATCCACAATTAGAAATGAAGGGGAAAATTTTTCAAGGCCGGTTTCAAGGAATTTAAATTCTTTAATCAAGGTGAAATAAGCATGCAGCCATCTTCTGTGGTATTATTTACTGCGTTCACAGTTAGTGATGGTTTTTAAGCTTCTGTAGAAATAAAGTTCAGTCTGACATCCCTTTTGTTTTTCTACTTGATGCTTAAAATTATGGGCCAGTGTGTTTGTATGTGAGGAAAAATCTTACTGTTTGCTTTGTTTTTATTATTTACAAGGTGGAATACATGTTAGTAAAGTTTGACCATGAGAATAAGAAAGTGCGCTTGGTGCTCTGCGGTGAAGAAGTTCTTCAAACGCTGCAAGATAAGGGGGAGAAGGTAAACCCCAAGTGAGTAGCTGTTTCCTGTTTCTTTTTTTTTTTCTTTTCTCCTGTTATGGTACCGTACAGAATTTTGTAAATAAAGCTTATCAAGTATGCTGTTGGTAAAACCATAAGGTGCAGATACTGATATTTTCAGATAAAGTTGGGGTGCAGGAAGTGAAATATTTTGAGCACACTTGCACATAGCCTGTGCACTTCGTGTTATGACTTGAGGGGAAAAAAAAAAAGCAAAGAAGAGGATGTCACAGTAAGCCTATCGAAGTTGCAGTTTGGATATTTGTTTCATCTTGCTCTGGTTTTGTGTGTGCACTTGTCCCTGTGTTCCTGAGGACAGGAGCAAGTGAGGGCTGCGTCGGGAAGCCTGTTGTTTGTAGGAGCTTTTTCCCGTTTTTGGCAGAATTAGGAAGGTTAGCGTGAGGATGGCAGGACAGTTCTTCCTCACCCTCTCCCATGGAGTTTTCAGGAATAACTGGATCATGTTCCCACTAGCCAGAGAAGTGCGAGTTGCCTTTTAATTGATGGCAGCAGAGAAATGAGAGCAGAGACAGTGAAGTGGCTGAAGAGAGACAAAAGCAGGTCACAGCATACAGGAAGGTGGAGAAACTCTGGTGTTGCAACAAATGGCCTTTGTGCCCTGGGCCTGTCTCCTCCTTTCCAGGTACCTTAGCCTCATCTTCCAGTAGGGCTTCCATGTCTGTCTTCCTTGGTAGAGGGACTATTGAAAGCCTGCAAGAAGGAATCCATTTGCTTTTAGACTCAAAACTGCTACTGCCAGAAGAACAGTAGGGGTGATGTGGCTCAGCCTCTGGTAGAGTGTGCTCCATAGAGATGGTACAGCTTCACAAGGGGAGGGGAAGGTATTACATTTCAGGGATGACTAGATGCACTCAAACTTAATTTAGTTTCTTATCTGATAAATTTGTGAATCAGGACCACATATTCAGGGGCAGTAGAAAGAAGAAATTGAGCATAACTTTTGCCTTGCCTTGTACTATGGAAGAAGTTCTGTATTTTCTAGTTAAAACCTAAAGAAACATGGCTTGAGACAGATACTAAAGGCAATTGCAGTTTGATACAGGCAAATCCTATTTATTGCACTCTACAGCAACACTTCCTACTGTCAAACTGTGCCTTAAGTTCTTTTCACTGCCCCCCAGCAGTGAAGTACGTTGGAACATTCGCTGTGTTACTCTATCAGATAATCAGATTTAGGAGATTTTTTTCTTGCAGGTTGCATTCATTTCTAAAATTCTCACAAATAATTTGGGTGGGTTTTTTTTGAAGTTGTAGAAATATTTAAACGAGGATATTATTTTATTATAGCCACCCAACACTCTGGCGGCCAGAATATGGAAGCTATATGATTGAAGGGACACCTGGGCAGCCGTATGGGGGAACCATGTCTGAATTCAACACTGTGCAAGACAACATGAGGAAAAGACGTCAAGAGGCTGCTTCTGTGCTCAAAGAAAATGAGGCTGTTTGCACTGTGACATCATTTCCAAGGTGAGATGGTTGTTGTAATGCTGCATTTCCTATTATTCTTTTTTTTTCTCTCCTTATTGCCTGTAGCTAAGCTGTACAGTACAGCCAAGCAAAATATGATTCAAAATAATTTGACTTAACGTTCTGGTTGCGTTTTCTAAAATTTTTATTGCAGTGAGACAAATGAGCATCTTTTATAGGTTACTTCTAAACTGTGATGATTTTTGTATTAGGAGAGAATACCTGTATATTCATAACAAAGTATTTCATGCAGAGTAGCCTGCAATCTTGAATTGATAGGGCAAATCCATATATAAAAGGTTTCTCTTTACCTGTTTTGCAGGTTTTGATCTTTATAAATAGCAGTTTTGTAAAACCTTGTTAACCTGATCTATTTTTTAACACTACTTTTTCCACTCAAGCACATGCAAACTTCTTTTGGTGGCTTGTAGCACACAGTAGAACAGGAATGTGACTGTCCTTACAAAATGAAAACTTAAAACTTCTGTAATACTGTACTTATTGAATCTAGAAAGGAGTGCACCTCTCCTGGGTGCGCCCTTTCACACCTCAAAACACCCTTACAAAGGGTAGATTTTCTCCTTTTTATTGTTGTAAAGAGATTCTGGAAGAAATGAAATTTGGGATGTACTTCATTACCTAGGAAAAACTGTACTTTTTGACCTTCCTTTCAAGCATGATTCTCAGCTGGGATTTGTGTTCATTCCAACTAGCTTGGTCAGTCAAATGAATGAAGATAGTTATGCTTAAAATGGTAAAAAAATAGCTGTGCAGTTGAAGGGAAGCATCTGGCCTTACTGGCTGGTTTCTTATACAGTACAGAATGCAATGGCCCTAAATTTGCATCCTCTTCATGGGAGCTATACTGGATATCTTTAAAGGAATAAATGCTTATTTGAAGTCCAATGTTTAAGTAGTTCTCAGTGTGTTACAGAGCTTCTTTTCCCCTGCAACCTTACAAATAGATTATGTCATTTAATTAATTTTAACATGAACATTTTAAACCCAATCTTGCAAAGAATAAAGGGAGATGAGTAGTTAATTGCTTTATTGATACAGATCACTGCAGGAGCAATGCATTGGACTTCAGTGAAACCCAGTAAATAATAAGATATAGTTTCTCTATTACTTACAGATCATCGCAAACATAGTTTCATCCTTCAGAGATTGCTCTCCCTAAGATGTTTAGTTTATTTCTGCCTCTTCCTATCTTGCTGTTCAAGTCCTTGTTGGTTTGACTGGAACCTTGCTAACGTGTATTTCTGAGATTTTGTGGGTTTGGATTTTTTTACTACATTCTCTGTACAATAACATGTACATATGTTTGTGTGCATCTGTGCATATACGTGTGTGTATAATAAAAATATAAAAAATATAATAAATGTGCATCTGAGAAGACAAAAAAGCTTGTCAGAGTGCTGATAGAAGAATGGTAAAGAAGGCTTATTCAAATTAAAATAACTCGGTTAAAAATGAACAACCTTGAAAATGCTCAAACATTAAAAAATATTAGCTTAGAAGCTAAATGAGTATCCCTAGTTGCTGAATTTGTGAGCCCTTGCTACTGTACAAGAAAGCTGATTTGTTTCTTGAGGACTGAGTGATGCAGTTTATAATGTTGCACTTCCGTAAGTGATGAAGTTGGGCTTAGATGTTGTAGAACAACTTCTATGCTTAAACTGGGAAGAAGAAACCAGTAGTGACATACATGTTGAGCATAAATAATATTTCCAGAAATGTTTCCTAGTATTTTGAATAGTTTGCTTGTAATTGTTACCAGCTAACCCTTTTTGTACATCCAAATACTATAATCTTTTGAGATAGATCTTTGTCCTTTATGCTATGCAGTATGGAGAAATCAATCTTCTGCAACTTTGCCTCCAACTTCTCAAATGCTCTTTTGTCTCAATTGTACTTAAAACCTAGTTATTCTTGTTTCAGATGAGTATTAAACTTAAAATGGAGGCTCCAAAGGAGAGGGTTGTATTCTGATTTACTTGATATCTGTCAGCATTTTACACCTAATAGTGTAATTTTTCCTTTGCTTAGTTAATTTCAGTCATTTATGGGGTCTTTCAAAGTTCCAAAATATCAAACTCCTGTGAGACTTGGTATGTGTGTATCATGTGAAACTGACTCCAGTTCTTACAGAGTTGGTTAGGTATGTCTTTTTAACAGTGGTAGGTTGTTGGGAGCAGAGCTGGATAAATTAATTCAGTAATCAGTGTTCACCTGTACCCTCTGGAGAAACTGTTTAAGGCACAGAATGCTGCATGTCAGTATTAATGACAGATGTTAACACACTGAAAAGTATGTACTCTGCATAATATTGTAGAGTTTCTTGCTTCTGCAACTGAAAAGGTCTGTGTTTACTGTCCCATGATAAAGTAGTGGTTTAAAAAAATAAAAGCACCATGGAAGGTGATTGTTGGCAAGCACTGACCTTTTAATGGCAACTGTTGTAAGACCTCTTTCTGGCAATTCCCCATGCACAGGTAGCAGTCTTGAAAAGCACTTCAGGAATACTTATGGTAGATGCAAGTTGTTGTAGGTTGTTTTTTTTAAGAAAAATCTCTTTTTATTCCTTTGTCTACTAGAATGCCTATCTCTGATTATCTGACCATTTTAAAATTACAGTCTGTTTTCATTACAGCTTGCTTCTCATTGTTGTGTTCCATAGGTTAGGGTGTCCTGGGTTTACGCTGCCAGAATATAAGCCAACGCCAGTAGAAGGAGGAGCTTCAAAATCCCTCTTTTTTCCAGATGAAGCCATCAATAAGCATCCTAGATTTAGGTAAGAGTGTTTTGGGAGCGTGAATGAGAAGCTGAATGTTTTTCTGTGCCTAAATATCATAGCAGTACCTCCGCCTTCTTTCCATTGCTGAAGTAGAGAGCTACGTGGCTAGTTGCTGCAGATATCACAAGGACATGGACAGAGATGGTTGTGATGATACCTGTTTTCTGTCAAAGTGACATAAGAAAGCTGTTCAGTTCAAATAACTTAATATAGCAGTCCTTGGCATTATTGGGCAAAAGGTGTTGATTATGCTACTGTAGAATTGTTTTAAGTTTAAAATGCCCTGGCTGAGCCCTTCTATCACAGTTAATCCATCTCTCGCTCAGGTATGTCACAGCAACATTGCAATTTACTCGGGAACTTGCCCTTGTTACTCTGAAGTTGAGCATGGTGTCAGACCACTTGTATGGTCTAAGAGGGGTTTTCACTGTAAGGTGAGACTTAGGAGAATGAAAATCATTCTGTTTTAAAACTAAGCATGCCTTTTCATTCACTGCCGTCTTCTTCAGGACAGTAGCCTGAAGTAAAAACCTGAATTTGATCAAAATAAGACTGAATTTACTGAAGAAAAACTTGTTATCTGTTATAGTCTACATTCAACTAGAAAAGGAAGTATCCTGAAGTAAAATGTTCAAAATAAATAGAATGTTGACATTCTGAAACCCTGAGAATTGCTGACAAACTAATTTCGAAAACATTTGCATGAAGAGAAACTGTCAGATGCTTCAGCAAACTTTTTTTTTGTGTTACAGTACACTGACCAGAAACATTCGTCACCGAAGAGGAGAAAAGGTTGTGATAAACGTACCAAGTAAGTAAATTCAGTCATTTTTTCTTTTTTAAAGTAGTTGATCAATCTAATGCTCTGGGTTTCTGAGTGCCTGCTTTTTCCACACAGTATTTAAGGACAAGAACACGCCATCACCATTTATTGAAAAGTTTCCTAATGATGATGGAGAAGCGGCAAAAGCAGCAAAGCCAGACTATATTTACATGGATGCTATGGGTTTTGGAATGGGAAACTGTTGTCTTCAGGTAAAGTGTATCTGCTTTCAAGGAATTACTGAATGTTGTCTTCCCTAAACACTTCCCTTTAAGACTTGCCTTCTAATTTCTCTAGCGTAATTCAACTGGTGTGGCAAAAGGGAGAATAAAACAAATTTAATTTTATCCCTGGTAACGTATTCTCAAAATCCAGGTTTCTTTGTTTGCATTATGTTTATTTTCTGTGAATATTCAAATGTAATTGGATGCCTTGATGAAAGGGTTTCTTGAACTGGTCAAAACCTGTTTGATCAAGCACCTTCTCCTGGAACTCCAGCTCTTTTCAAGTGTGAAAGACCATCTTTCACTGGTATTCTTTAAGGCATGAACAAAGGACACTGGGAATGGAAACTGAGCTGTCTTGCAGGAATGTGTGGGATTAATTTTTTTTAGTTATTCATTATGGGGTTTTTTCCCCTCTTACCCATTCATAGAAAAGCAAAAGCAAAGAGCAACAAGAAGTCGTTGGAATATCTTTGAAAATAAATAACTTTCACCTGTGTAATTTTGTTTACAAACAGCATGAACTCCTGTATAGAATTTCTCATCCTTAAATATTTTTAGCTATCTTCTAAGCAGTCATCTTCTCCCTGCTTGTGCCATGAACCTGCCAAATCCAGCTGTCTTCTGTTACTGTGGGGTGGGAGACATTTTTTGGTTCTGTTTTCTGCCATTAATGCTTGCCCACTTACTGTTTTCATTCATTCGCCTGAGTTTCTACTATTTTACATTAACCTCCATTTAAATCCATCTGCTGTATCTTGGGGGCACTTTAATTCTTCCAGTAACTGTTTGCTTTAAATGTTTCTCTATCGTAGTAAGCTCATGCTAGGGGCTGATGGTTTAGGTAAGTAGCTGTGTATTTGACTTGATAAAATCTGCCTGTTACCACTGCTGTCTTAGAAGCAAGGTAGGAAGAACCTAGTGTTAAGTTTCTAGGGGATTAAAGGAAATTCTCCTAGCTCTTTTTGTTTCACAGCATGGGCAGAAAAAATCCATTCAAAGCACTTCCCTTTGAGAAATTGCAAAAGCTGAATACATAAAATGTTCTTGACAGCAGCTAAGTATGATTTCTTGTCACAAAGGGTAATGAAGTAGTAAAGTGTATATAATACTGCATGTTTTTACAAGGTGTAAAGTTTGATATAGTCTGTTTTGTACCATCTCTTACTTAATACGAATAAAAGACATACAGATGCACCCTTCAGTCCTTGTATGAACTTGTTTAAGAATACATTACATTTGTTTTTATGGAATACCATTTTACTGTTCCCCATTCTTATAATCAGTGGTCAAAATGAGTAGTTTTGTTACCATCAAAGGGAGAATGAAAACAAGGCTGGTAGGTGCTATAAGCAGCTGCTCGTGTATCAATTGATAATTCTTGGTAACTAGAACTCTTGAAAACATATTGCCCACCTATTTTCCGTAAGGTAGTTTGCAATATGCATGCTCTCCTATTGTGTTCTGTTTTTTTTTCTCACTACATACATGTTTCCAAGGTTATAAATAACGTTCTGATGAGCTCGGTTGGGACAACCCTTGGTGACAGTGGGGTGGGAGGTGCTGCCCCTGGGGAGGGCAAGGCAGAATCATCGTGTTCCTGTCCCTTTGCCTGCTGAGCCTTGTGCTCGTGGCTGCTGCTTTCCACAGTCCTTGCAGGGCTCTGGAGAAGACTGCAATACCCTTTTCCTCTGTAATGGGGCATTTGGCTAGAAACCAGGTGGAAATCCAGATGTAATGGGATTTGGAATAAACATAAAAGGGCAGGGGAGGTGGGTATGACTGTGTCAGGGGAAAGAGCGTAGGTGTCCTGCCCCCCTTCACCCCTGTGCTCGCTCCCTAGTGCTGGAAGTCCAAAATCAGTGATGAGAAGTCATACTCGGCTGCTTCTCTGCAAGAGAATTAAATAGTCCTGTATTTAAAAAAAAAAAGTGTGTTTCTTTTATTTTTCTGATATCCACTTGAAGGATAGATACAGAAGCAGCACTTTCTCTACCACACAGCATTTTTCTAACTTCAGATGTTTTAACGACAGGTGGCTGCAACACAAATCCCATACTCCCCGTACCCTCTTGAAAAATAAATTTAAAAAAGTAGCCTGTCACTGAGCCCATGAGTAAACTGAGGATTTCTTGGGTTCTTCAGTACAGCAAGCGGTAATGATGATTTAGGGCTGAAGCCCATTGTACAGTTTTATGATAGATGGCAGTGTACCCCTATATCACTAAGGTATCCTCTGTCTTTAAGCATGTAAACTGCAGAGAAGGAAAGAGAGGCTTTTACTCTGCTTAGTGTCTTTTAACAGTTTTGAGGTGATTGATTCCCCTGCACATTTTTTAAAATGCATAAAGTGTTGGTCTGGGAAGTCCGGAGAGTAAAATCTGCTACTAGAACTGTCTCATGTTTGATGCTGCTGTGAGCAAATTTCACAAATAGTTGCAAAGAAGTTATGTTTTCCAGTGGCCTATGTGTGGTAGGGCTTCCACATTGTTAATGGCTTCTGCAAATAACATTTCTTTCCATGTTTTGCTGTGTCCTTGTCTCTAATGCAGGCAAAACTTGACCTTTTTTTTTTTTAATTTTATTTTATATTTAAAGTCTTTTTAATTTTTATTTTAAAATTTATTTTTATTTTTTATATTAAAATACCTTTTTTTGGCAGGATCAAACAAAAGTGTCTTGAAGTGTTCTTTAAAAGTAAATGTTACATCTAAAGTACTTTCTGACTGTTGTTCTAAGCTAGTTAGTTCCTGGCTTATTTCCTGAAGGTGCGTTACTGACCCATGTGTGTTTTAGATGTTAACTCGGTTTTCTTTGTTTCTGTCAAGTGTTGGTATGTTTAGCCTCAAAGCTGAAACATTGTGGTCAGAAATCTTTTAACAAACATGGGAATGGTGTGGAAAGAAGGTTGTGATTTAAATGCAGCTGACAAATAGGGCAAAAGTTTGTCCAAGTATTGGGGTGTGGGAACCCACCCAAATGAAAAACAAAAAACCCTACATTTAAACTGTTGATATTTAAATTGCTTTATAATATGCTTCCTTCTAAATTTAGGAAGGTTGTGCTTGCATTATGATTATAGAAATTTTGATAGCAATTGTACTTCTTCTCACAGGTAACATTCCAGGCTTGCAGCATTTCTGAAGCAAGGTATCTCTATGATCAGCTAGCCACGATCTGTCCCATTGTGGTAAGTAATGGCCTCTGTTACATCAGCTCTTTGTTGTTTAAAAGCCACTACATGTGGGGGAAAAAAAAATAAAAATCTAAATTTAAAAAAAAAAATTTAAATGCTATTCACAAATTTGGTACTGTAGGAGAAAGTCAGTCTCTTGCTAGATTGTCACATGAGCAGTGTGATTCATTTACTGTCCAAATGACACCACAAAACAGATGATGTTTGTTTCTTCTCTGCCCTCCTTCCCATGTGTGTGAGACTCTTGTTGAGTAGTTCTAGAAATACATTTGGGGCGGTTTTTCATTAAAACAAGACAAAGTCGCTCCTTAAAACGATTTATATTTTTTCCAACTCTGGTCTGGTGTTAGAGAGGGTTTAATCTTAAATTGTTGAAATCTGACCCTTTTGTGAGCACATGGTCATAAGCAGGTGTTTCTAAGAGGGGTTATAAAGTAGTGGTGTGGTTTAGGTGGTGAGCAGATCCTGCTGTGGGTGGGGTATGTTCCAGCTGTGCTGCTAAGGTGCTTGGCCAAACAAAATTAAAAAGTTAAAAGATTGCTAGGTGAACTAATGGGGTCTGGAAGTGCACGAGCAGAATACTTGCTGATCTGTCACAAAATTGCTTTTACCTGTATCGTCTTTGTGTTCCTTAAACGCTGATCTGTGGCAGTAATAAATCTGGAGAGTCAGATGCTACTTCATAAATAAATACTAACCCTTCATCTAGGCATTTTCTAGAGATAGCAGTTGAGAGATTTGTGGTTGTATGGGCTTTAACTGTACATCACACTGAAGCATATATTTCAGTTACTTCTGGACCAGCAAGTTTCCCTTTCCGGGAGGGTTGTATTTTGCTTTTGGTTCCTTGGCTGGTCCTTCGTTTTAATATCGGTCTGTTTTATTTTAGATGGCATTGAGTGCTGCATCTCCATTCTACAGAGGCTACGTGTCAGATATTGACTGTCGCTGGGGAGTGATATCTGCATCTGTAGATGATCGAACGAGAGAAGAGAGGGGGCTAGAGGTAAGTGACATTAGGTAGTAGACGTCTGGGTTTTTTCAGGCAAAAAAGTTAAATTTCCTTTTAGTATCAAATTCTATTTAAGCTCATCAGAATCCCTGATGAGGGAACATGACAGTCTTTGTGGTAAAAACAGGAGATATGGTGTAAAGAGTCGCCTTGGTTGTACAGTTTATGTTGGCATGTAAATTATATATTTTTAGTTAGGTGGGGAATCCCAGTAGAAGTGCACTCCTCCACAGCTTGCTGAAAAGGTCCCCCTGTGATGAAACTTTGCAGTCTGGCCTTGAGCCCAAAAAGCAAAAATTGCTTTGGATTAAATAGCAGGTGCTGCTGAGTAATCCAGTATTATAGACTAGAACTATGTGAAAAGAGCCAGTTGTCAGAACTTGAACTTAAGGAATTTCTCCAAACAGGAATTGGCATTCAAGGCACTTAAAAAATTATTGAAAATAACAAAAAGTAATTTTTAAAAGATCTACTTAAAGTGGGTAGCTCAAGAAATATTTCAAAAGCATCTTGTAACAATGTGTGCATAGTGAAACTATATTGGTACGTGTTGCAATAGGTATAAAAATGCTTTCCAGATACTTGAGATGTTAACTCAGGGAAATTTTTCCACTTCTAGAGAATCTAGTTAATGTGTGATCACTGTTTTTTCACTCAGATACATACATCTGCAAATAACATAGTTATAATTCCAAGATCACTTTCTATTAAGCCTATTTAAGACTTGTGCTTTGAATAATTTTAATAGAGGCTGTAGGGTTTTTTAAACAGGATATAATTCTCACATAAGTGTCATTAGTGAGCAGAACTTAGGTACCATTGTTAACAAGCTGTTAAAATATTGTATTCTTAAATTATATAGCCACTGAAGAACAACCATTATAGAATCAGTAAATCCAGATATGATTCCATAGACAGTTATCTATCTGAATGTGGTGAGAAATACAATGACATTGATTTGACAATAGACAAAGATATCTACGAGCACCTAATAAAGGAAGGTAAGTGTTTGCTTCATTATGAGCAGGTTAAGAATTATGCTTGCAGTGTGTGGGGATATTTTATGGTTTTGTTCATGTTTGTTTCAATCATTGTGCATCCCTCAGAGTGACTCCTACTCAGGAAGTATCTGTGTAGCGTGGTCTTAAGAGGTTGGTTTTTCGTAAGTATTCAGTTTTAACAGAAACTGTCCTGATTCCAGCTTGAGAAGCTCAGTGTTTGATGCATTAATATTTTACCTTTGTGGAGAGAGCAGAATTGATTTAGGAAACATGGCATAGAGGTGCATCAGGAAACAGGAAGAATAGCAGCCACACCAATACTCAGCTGCCATTTCCAAACAAGAACCTATTCTGTTTTCATTTTTTTTTTCTCTTCAATCATTTCCTTCCTTCCCAAAAATTATCATTTAAACTGTAACAGGATGTGGTGGGTTGAGGTAGCATTGCAGAGGTGGATGTTTTCAGTCTTGTAAAACAAATAATTTCCTAGAACCTGCTTTGCTATGTGTGAATTGTTTGTTTGAATTTTCATTTTGTAGGTATTGATCACCTTTTGGCACAGCATATTGCACACTTGTTCATTCGAGACCCATTGACTTTGTTTGAGGAGAAAATACATCTAGATGATGCAAATGAATCCGACCACTTTGAGGTTGTGTCTGATTTAGAGGAATTTAATAAATATATATGTAGAAATTGCTTATTCTTTATAGCACTGCTTCATTGGAGAATGGCTATAATAGCTAAGATACTTTTTTCCCTGAGTTTAACTTCAGCTAGTTCTTTAGCATATGACTTGGCAGTTATAAGCACCTTTATTTCTTTGTTTTATTATTTCTTTAGGAGAAGGTGGTGGCTTATACTTTAAACCCAATAAAATACGAAGAGCCTAAACTGTAGCTAGGTATATAAGTGTTATGGGGAACCATCTATTTTTATGGCTTCCTAAATACTGTTATGTATGGCATTTACATACAAATATCTCTCTTACACAGCTTTATGAAATAACAGCTATGGTAATATTAGGTATCTTTAGTTTGAGATGCATTAACCCCTCATTTAAAAAAAAAGTCGGCTCTCAGCCCCCTAGTATTTTATACATAATCCTCAAACAAAATAGCATAAGAAAGTGTAACATATTTGCTCCTAGGATGGGTACTGAACGCTGTGGTTTATAGGAAGTCATGCCACTTTGTTTGAAAGCACTTCTCTAACTTGATGGGCTGTTCCAGGGAAAATATTTTGACTCTAGTTATCTGCTTAATTTTCTTTTGATTATATTATGGAGTGATGCATATCTTGACTGTAACAGATTATTTCATGTGCTTTGCAGAATATTCAATCTACGAACTGGCAGACAATGAGGTTTAAGCCACCCCCTCCAAACTCAGATATTGGATGGAGAGTGGAATTCAGACCTATGGAGGTAAGGAAGGTGTCGGTATGCACAGTTTCCTTTTAAGTGGAAAACTACCAGGTTTTCTGCCATCCAGTGTCAAACCCTTATTATTTATGCTGCGTTTTCTCCCTTCTGAACTGCTGGATGCAAGTGAAGTGGACAGCAGTGTTTAATCAGACATGGACTGTGGGAATGTAACTGACAGGAGAATCCACTGCAGCACAGCAGAGCATGCTAATGGATTTGGGCTGATGGGGAAAGGAATTAGGCTTGTATTAAAGCAACAGTCAACAAAGCCTTATTTAGCTTCTAGGGACTATATTTCTCCAGTACTTTTCCTGATACTGAACAATTCCACTGTCATTGCTTTGTTTTTTCCCAAGTTGCTTTACAGCAGACTGTTTCTGAGCTCTCTGGATTTAATACCTTTAAAGTGGAAATTTAAAAGCTATTGTACATTTGTAATTATACAGAGTGCCTGAAGGTGCAGGCTATTAGGCAGTCTTTTTGAAACGTGCTTTGGCACGGGATTAAAGGGTTAGTTTGACGTGTGTGCACACACTGTGCATTTGCAGTCGCTGCTGGTGATTCCAGCTCGTGCATCACCGTCGCTTCCAGTAGAATGTGTGTAAATGCAAGTACCAACGTGAACATTCCAGTCAGACTGCTTTAAACTCTCCCAGATATTTATCGCTTCCATGAGTGTCTTCCCACTAAAGTAGTTTAATCCTTTCATGTCTAGGTGCAGTTAACAGACTTTGAAAATTCTGCGTATGTTGTGTTCGTCGTATTGCTAACCAGAGTGATTCTGTCATATAAACTGGATTTTCTCATTCCTTTGTCTAAGGTAGGTGTGAAAGATCAGATCTATTGGAGCTAAATGTGACATAGTTGCATCAGGGCTGATTTTTATCCCCTGCAAACTAGGAAATAATATTTGTGCACTTGCAGAACAGTCATTTTTATCTTTCTGTTAGTTTTCATCTGTACTAGTACTTTGAATCAATTTCTACGGTACTAAACAAATATTTTACTGCTGTCTCATGGAATTAATCTTGTAGATAAATACTGTGGGAACTTGTGTGGTGTCTAACAGTGTCTGTCTGCTACAGAAATACCATTGTCACAGCACTGTTTTAAGACTGGGAAAGGGCACGCTTCCCTCATTTTACACATGGATATCAAAATGAACACTTTATTTATTTTAACATGGCTGTTGCCTGTGTCCCCTGTTCTTATTCTCTATTTTGTTTGTATCTGGTGGAGAAGGAAAGGAGTGGGAGGTGTCCCTGACCATGGCAGGGGGGTTGGAACCCTTCCGACCCGAACCATTCTGTGATTCTGTGCTTAGTGTTACACAGTATTTTGTGTGAAAACAAATGCTGCTGATTCTGATCACAATTGTGACTTGTGTTTGGACAAACCAGCCGTGCAGAAATGCTCTTTTTCCTTAATTTTGTCTTCACAATTGTTGGACTGTTTTGGGTGAAACTGCCCTTGCATGTCTTCTTTCTGAAGCACCTGACCAGAAAATGTATTTTAAAATAGATAGTCCTGCGGTGTTATAAGTAACTTTAAAAAAAGTCTTGTAGCGCAAAAGGCTTCCAACAGACTGTATACTAGAAAATGTTGCCAGTACAGCAGTAGTGTCCTGTGGCTTTTCTTAGTGTTTTTAATTCAAATGGAGAAAAATACTGAAGTTGTAAATGAACAGTAATCATACCATACAGTTAGTGTGATTTCTAAAAGGAGAAATTATCTTCCTGATGTCAGGGAATTTGAACTTCGTAAATGATAACGTAGAGTGCATAATAACAGTGTTATTTGGGATGTCTCAAACGCAATGTTTTTAACTAGTGAATACTGGTTCAGAGTGAAAAAGAGATCAGGTGCTGAACGAACCTCAGCAGAGTTGGGGGCTGGGAGGGGGCATGAAACCGCTTGAGCTTGCCAAGCAATTTGGCAGGTAACGCAACGCGGAGTTGCACAACCGCTGGTAAGCCTGCCTCTTTCAAGTGAAATAATCCAGGTTTATGGGGCTAATCTCACACTAATCTTTGCTGTCTGAGGGCGGTTGTGCTCCCGTCAGCTAGGACTGCAGTTCTCTCACACTTTCAAAACAGCCCGTTGTGTAAATAGCTTTCATAATGTAAAATGAAAGCTAGGGAGTGAGTGAGGATTTTTGCATTGGCCTTAATTAAAGGTCAAACAGAGAATTCGGGAAATCGTGTCGCTGCTTCTGAAGACAGTTCTGTAAAAGCAAACGTCCAAAAGCTGTGTGGTGTTAATTCCCTGAGAACATACCAACCAAAGAACTTGGACAAAATCTTCCGTCCAAAAAGATAGAGCAATGCTTAGGTCATTTGCGGAGCGTATGAATTAGTGCTTTGTAGCTTGTAGACTTTTTGAGAAGCCTGCAACTTAGAACTTCTGTGCTAGCCATCTAAGTTTATTGAATTCCCTAACAGATGTTTGGGTATGGAATAGATACAATTCCTGTACAAAGTTACTGGAATTCTGTTTCTGAAAGTTTTAGTGCAGCGGTAGCTCTTCTGAAGACTTCAATGCATGTGTTAATAAAAGCAGCAAACTGTGGCTAGGGAAACGGCAGCTTTCTTCTTCTATACTCATTTAATTTGCATCCAAATACGCGAAGAAGTCTGCCAGATGGGATGCAACCTGTTAATCACAGCAGTTCCTGTGTTTTCATCTAAACTTAAGAGATAAGCATAGCGTGTTCAAACATAATACTATTACCTTTGGTTTTCTGCTGGAGGCCTAATTTCACAGAACGTCATCTTTTTGTGGTTTTCCCTGGGGCTCCTGAAGAATGAAATAAAACTCATCTCCACAGCTTGGCCTTGTGTGATGAAATGATAGGAAACATAGTAGATGTTTCAACTACTAAGACCAAAATGTGAGGGTTTGGGAGAATCCTACTTTTCTAAAACATCATAAATCTCTGAAATGTGTCTTTTGCCAGGTGGATGAAAACATGAAGGTGGCCCAGAAAAGAGATGCTGTTCGGCAGGGAATGTTTTACTTCAGAAAAGACATTTGCAAAGGTAACACGAGAAGAAATCTGATCAATGCTGTCATGGGTGTTCAGTCCATCTCTTGCCTTCTAACTGTTTCTTCCCTTCCCTTTGTCACCCGTGAAGGTGGGAACGCTGTTGTGGATGGATGTGCCTCTGCACAGAACGGGACAGGCACCGACGCAGAAGAGTACACCTTAATGAGCATCGACACAATTATCAATGGGAAGGTCATAGCCTCTTCTACCTGGAACACACAACTTCCCCCTGCGTTCTGCCCTCCCAGAAACCAGGTTGAGCGTGTTTTATGCTGACTCTGTTCTCTTACACAGGAAGGCGTCTTTCCTGGTTTGATCCCGATTTTGAATTCCTATCTTGAAAACATGGAAGTGGATGTGGACACAAGGTGCACCATCCTAAACTACCTGAAGTTAATAAAAAAGAGAGCATCTGGTATGTTTGGCGCTTTGGACGTGGATTTTCCTGGCACTTTTCCACTTAGATTGGGTGATTCTCTAGTTTTCAGTTGGGTATTTTAGAACTTTAATTAGGAGCAGTTGATACAGTTACACTACGCTAGGCTGTAATTGTACCTCCAAACCAATATTTCTCTTTTCAGCACTGCTTACCGCTGCTTTTGCAGTGTATTGTCCACTTTGTAATAGTTTGCAGATACGCTAATCCCCTCTGCCTGTCACTTGAGTGTTGTAAGAATGTGAGGCCGGGTCTGATAGCCTGGTGTTACTGGTGTAACTCCAGAGCCTGCTGCTCCAAAGGATTCATAAGTCTAAATTGGGGTATGCTAGAGCATGGGACTTAGGTTTTAGCTCCCTGATAAGAAAACTATCCTGTAAGTAGCAAAACTCCTTCAAGGCAGAGCAAACAAGACTCATCCCGTTTTTTTTCCACGGTCAGTGTTTCCAAAGACAGGTGGTACAATGATTATTCATGCTCCTTTTTAAAATGCAGCAGTATAATGAGTGAAAGATGCAGGCTAAACTTGAATTGAGAACTGGGCATGTAGCTCAGTCTGCAGCAGCTTTATACCTTTCCATGTGCAAATTCTTTCTATGCTTGCCTTGCTGTAAATTTAGCAAGACAGTGAATGTTAATCTCCTGGGTCAAGACATTTTTTTTTTCCTCAATTTTAAACTAAAGTGTGTTGCATTTCTTTTTAATTCTTGAAAATTGCTGTAGGAGCTTTTGTAAAAGGCTTGTTGGAAAGACCTTTTTAAAGCTGAGGAGAAAATCAGGGCTTTTTCTTGCCTGGTAATTCAGTACTTCAGAATGTTACGAAGTTTTAATTATTTGCAGCTTTCACTTTGTGTTCTTTCCTAAGTCTGCTTGTTTGTAGGAGGCTTCTCTCCTGCAGGTACCAGACAGGGATTTGATGCTTGGCTTGACTGAGGGAGGGAAGAGAACCTGGCAGGAAGAAAATGTCTAAGGCGCATCAGCTCTCAAAATAGCAATGCTTTCAGAATCTTCCATTGTTTGTTGTTGGATTTATTTTTTTTCCCCATTCAGAAAAAAGTTGTTGAAAAAAAACACTAAATGCATAAATCAGAGGGTTGGGTATTTTTCCCAAGAGCTAAGGACCTGGGCTCAACGCTCTGTGGCAGCTGTTCCCCTTCCAAAGAACAACTTTGTTACAGGCATCGCAAAAGTCAGTGTGTGTATTTACACAGACTTAAAAGGTGTGGGGGTGATGTACATACAAGTCTAGGGTTTGTATCTTAATTCTGATAAACTGAAATGATTTTTAAATGATGTTTCCCAAGAACCAGGTTTTGTATTACTGTGCCTCCAAGTTTCTCAATTGTGAGCTTTGGATTATTCCAGTTTATTCTCAATCTTAAATCAAATGTTCTTTAACTGCAGCCTGTCTAGCATGACACATGTCCACAAAGAGTGGCCATTTTTCAGATTTCTCTCCTCAAGTGGTGAACACAGAGCAGCACTCATGAGAGTTAAATGCTGGCACCTCAGCTGCTGTGGCTTTAACTTGGCCCTGGTGTAGTTCATCTCTGCTTCAGTCGCATCTTCTCTGGCCGCACAGCTGGGTGTTGCCTCCTGGTCTCCATCCAGCTGGGGGGTGACTGCCACCACTCAGTGAGACTACAGGTTGGCTGACAACCACCAAGTGTTTATGAAAGCGGTGTTAAAACAGATGCTTAAAGATGAAAGATACTTAAAACAAGCCTCAAGTGATCCTTGTCCTGGTGGGTTCTCCCAGCCCCTGGGTAGGTGCTTTCTCAGCCAAAGGTGGTGGAGTAATCATGGTGCTGGATGACCATTCACAAACATGATTTTAATGATTGTTGCCTTACCCTTCTTGAAGCGGTTACCCTTTGGGTCCCCATAAAGTCATACAATGAGAAATACCACAATTTCATCATACGCTCTTTGAAAAAATTAATTCCTGTAGTTTTATGAGCTTAAACACAGTCACCGCGGGATATACCTTCTAGTTGCTGCATTGTAGGTCAAAGTTTTTCTGTACTCATTTGTATCAACATTCATGATTTTGCAAACTTCTCAGGTACGTTGTTGCTTCCAAACTTGCCATCACCTTTTGTCTTGTTTCTGCTCAGTTGGAGGTTCTCCCACCTTTCCTGAGCCTGTGGTGCCTTTCCCTGTTACTTGGATGTTCTTTGAGAGCTGCATGGTGTGTTTGTTCACCGTGGAGGTTCTGCAGATTCTCACTGCAAAGGATGGGGAGTGATTAAGCTGCCTGACCACTAGGTGTCTGTGTTGGTGTTAGCTGGACTGCTCTTCTGTCTCCTCCTGCACTGGCGCAGCAGCTTTGAGTCTGAAAATGTCCCTTTATGCTCCTCTCCTCTCCTGGCTCCATCAGTTTTCTTGCATGCCCCTGCTTTGTGTTGGTTTGAGAAGGTTTTCATGTGAGTTTTTCATGCCTTCAACAAATAGTGCTTCTTGAGAATATTTTTTTTTTATGCCTTCTTTTAATATAGAAGAGTAAGCTCTTACCTTGCTTCTTTAGAACGTGGCTTATGAGTTTTGAGGGACACATTTCTAATAACCTTTTATGTTCTGCTTTTCTTTCCTGTACTTTTTGCAATTTTTCTGATTTGTGTTTATGTACCCCTGTTCAAAACCACTGGTAGGATATCTTTAAACTGTTTTGGATGCTTCTTACTTTTCATTTGTGTGTTCTTCCTGGCTTACCCAACTTTGGTTCCTCTTGCTTTTTATGATATTCTTAAACCAAACATTTCTTGAAAGTCAAGGAAGCCCTTGACTCTTTCGGGTCTTACAAGGAAGCTGAGGTTCCAGTAGTTTTTCTATGCTCTTCAAGCATCCCATCAGGCTTCCATCTTACTGTTACCTTAAGTTAATTAGTACAAGCTTAAGGTACCTTTTAAGGTAACGGTAGTAAGGTACGGTTTCTTGCATATGCTGCATTCAGGAGCAGGATTCAGTAGCCTAAACGTTGGTGTCCTGCTGGCCTCCAGCTGCTACTTCATAGGGATCTGGGTCTCCTGCAAGGGGTGTGTGCCACTTGGTGACACATTGGATGATAGCAGTGTCACCTGCTGGCTTCCCCGTGGACTGCACAGTGAAGCAGAGGCAGGGTGTGCAAACCAGCAGTTAGTCTGAGCAGGATCCTGCCTGTTTTTTTTCCAGGGGAGCTGCCAGAGGGGAAAAAAAATAATTAGTCAATTATTCTTTGGTAGTCAATTAGTCAAGG
Organism: Gallinago undulata; assembly: GCA_026546715.1. Taxonomy (NCBI): domain Eukaryota; kingdom Metazoa; phylum Chordata; class Aves; order Charadriiformes; family Scolopacidae; genus Gallinago; species Gallinago undulata. Next base: position 91,834,152 of record JAOTQQ010000023.1, read on the forward strand.
TAGACAAAGCAAAGCCAGCAGCTGAGTTGCATGGGCAAACAACGATGATTTTATCGATAAGTAGTTGTAGAGGTGGTGTCTGTTGGTTCCTCTCAGCCAGAGTCTCTATTAAACGACAAGTTTAGGACCTCTTGCTGTACAATCTGTTGGTAACAGCTGTTCCAGTAGCTACTCCTCTCTGCACTGTCTCATTACAACATCTGAAACTTTGAAGATTGCACCAGACGAATGGGTTTCAGATGATATTTGAGCTTAATTATGCTTGTGGATTAGCCATATTAAATATATATTATTTCAATAATATATATAGGAATGATTTTCTCACAAAAGCATGGACTAGTCATTAATGGTGAGGCATAGAACTTCAGGTGTCATACTGCTAAATTAGGTGTATAAACTGAAACTTGACTTCCTCTTGCCCGCAGGAGAATTAATGACAGTTGCCCGATGGATGAGGGAATTTATCGCGCAGCATCCGGACTACAAGCAAGACAGCGTGATAACTGATGCAATGAATTACAGCCTTATTTGGAAATGCAACCAAATCGCACAAGGCCAGGCAGAGTGTCCTGAGCTCTTAGGGGTAGGATTTCATAAGAAACAGAGTGGAAACAAAACTGGCTCTTTGTAATGAGTGAATGTTTCTTAAACAATAGAAAGTTTAAGCCTTTTAGCAAAGCACTAGTGAAGATACTGTGAATCTGGAACAGTTTCATGGTGTGAAGACCAAAACAGGGATACTGCACTATAAAATGGGCCAATCTGCCTAAATATTTGTTTAAGGCATCCTAAAATGGGCATATTCTTATTGTTAAGGTTTATACAATGTACGTGTAAATAGTAAAATATTTTTATGATTAACATCAATGTATTTTAATAACATTGTATCTAAAGTTATTGTGAATTAGCTTGTAACTTTTTTATGCTTATTCTAGAAAGAAAAATTGTCCTGAACATCTTTGTAAATGTAATGGTACTTGTACATTATATGCATTCCAGCTACTGAATGTTTACTGTAATTTTTTTAACCTGGAATGTGCTACGTAATCTACCTTATTGTGTAAGAAAAAAAATTTAATAATCTTCTGGACCTAACTGAATTGCAGATATTTCTTCCTTCCATTTGGGTTTTGAAAGGACTTAAGAACAGATAAATGCATGTGCATCCCGTTTGCTAATCCTTGCAGCAGTTGCATCCGCTCACAAACTGTAGAACTCGGAGGAACAGGTCTGTCTTTTTATTCAGATAACACAAGTCTGGCTGCTGACACGTCGTTATTTTCTTCCCTTCTGAAGTAAATTTGGATGGTAGTAAAGTTCAGAAGTTTGCCTGATGATTTAACAAAAAAGCAGTGCTGGGGGAGATGCGGTGAAAGAGGGGAGGAAACGGGAGTGGAACGTGAAGCTCTTTACAAAGGAACCAGAGACCCCTCTGGACTTCAATTGCTCTTTCTCCCACATTCCTGCTCTTTCCACAGTTGACAAAACCAAACACCTCTCCCTTCTTCCTAAAGGTTGAGTTTCTCATTTGTCATTCATCATTAGAAACATTTTTGTCAGCATGTTTATTTCTGATAATAAATAAACTTAACGTAGGTAGCTGCGGTACCTACATAGCTGTAGGTATGGGCGACTTAATCCCCGCTAGAAAATAGTTATGAAGAAATCATGGAATGCACTAATCCTTTGAATGGGGAGCCAGTGCTGGGGGTGACTGTAAAGTATTTAAAATTTAGCCATTGCAACTTGTAAATAAAGCAAACTTTAAGGGGCCTTCTTGATTTAGCTTCTTAACTGACTTCTGCAAGTGAATTGCATTATGGGTAGATTATGCAAAGCTTAATGCAAGCATATATAAATACCTAAGGTGTAATGAATTTTTTTTTAAAAAAAAAGAACTAACAAGAGAAACTGCAATGAAGTGCACTAAGAAGAAGCTTTTATGTACTGATACTAGACTTTGTTCTGTGTTCACAGGTGTGCTTTAGAGAATAAAAATAAAAAAAATGCTTTCTTTCTGCGGTGGTGAATTTGTTTTAATTGGGATGTAGGCATATGCTAATTCAGTTTCTGTAATAAGGAAATAAAAACAGAATTTGCAGCATGTGTTGGTCATTTGCGTGACTCGAACCCGCCTTTTCCCATTCCAAAGGGAGGTGCTGTGTAGCCATCGAGTACAGCTCCCCCTCGCCGGGGTCACGGTGAAGCCCCTCGGGCCTGGTGGCGGATGGTCTGCAACCCCTGCCCTGCTCCTGGTGGTGTCTGCTCCGGGGCCCTGCTTTGAAAGTTGGAATGCTTTCCTGCTCATACTGCATCAACACATGGTCCTCTTTTCCCCCCCTTTTACTTGATGTTAAATTACCCTCCTGCTTGGTTGCCCAGAGAAGCTGTGGCTGCCCTATCCCTGGAGGGGTTCAAGGCCAGGCTGGATGGGGCTTGGAGCAACCACGTCTGGTGGGAGGTGTCCCTGCCCAGGGCAGGGGGGTTGGAACTCGATGATCTTTAAGGTCTCTTCCGACCTGAAACATTCTATGAACTGTTGCCTGGAATGGAAAAAAGATTCTCCTAGAACAAAGATTCTCCCTGTAAGTTCTGGAACGATGAAGTCAGAAAGGCTTTGCAGACTTCGGGGCTGTCAGTCCATCCCCTCTCAGGCAGGAGGATTCACTCTGAAAAGCAATGGGAGAAGGAAATGTAAGTCAGCTCAGCTGTCAGTCAGAGAGCTCAGCTCTCCTCCTGTGGACTTCCCAGCAGCTCCAGTTGAAAATGGCCCCACCAGCCAGCACACTGCCAGGCAGAACCCCACGTGGTTTCTGGCAGGACTTTTATCAGCCTTGACAGATGCGATCTCTATTCCAAACATGTTGGCAAATTATGATGGAAATTGTTTCCTGGAAATGTCCCTGATTTATGTTATTGATGCTGTCCCCAGTCAGCTTTGAGGGAGGTGGGTTAGAGGCTGCAGGGTGGGCAGCCCTAAAGGTGAACCTTCAAGGCTGGCCTTGAACCCCTCCAGGGATGGGGCAGCCACAGCTTCTCTGGGCAACCTGTTCCAGTGTCTCACCACCCT
>JAOTQQ010000023.1:91844011-91871447 GCA_026546715.1 Gallinago undulata
GTGTCAAGAGGATGGGGCTGGTCTTTTCTCAGTGGTGCCCAGGGACAGGACAAGAGGAAATGGGCACAAACTTGAATATAACCCTCTTTACTGTGAGGGTGGCAGAGCCCTGGAAGAGGCTGCCCAGGAAGGTGGTGGAGTCTCCTTCTCTGGAGACATTCAAAACCCACCTGGACACGCTCCTGTGCAACCTGCTCTAGGTAGACCCGCTCTGTCCGGGGGTTTTAGACTAGATGATCTCCAGAGGTCCCTTCTAACCCCATCTAATTCTGTGATTCTGAGTTCCTCACCCCAGCAGGGTGAACCAGAGCTCTGCAATAGAAACTCCAATGTCACCTCTGAGCTACGGCAGCTTGACCATCGCCAGCAAAGCCACATCACCCCGGCACAGAGAGCAGAGAACCCACCAGCATCCTTGCTGGGGTGTGCTCAGGCAGGGATGAGATCAGGAAAATCTCCCTGCTAAGCCCAGGACCAGCCATAGGTGGCCTCCTAAGTTAAGAGGTAACTCCAGAGAGGGAAAATAACCATTCTCGGGGGAATAAAGAATAAAAGGAGCCAGAGCCACAACAGCATTTCAGGTCGAAATCCTCTGCGGATTTTGGCCCAAGTATCTGCTCAGGGCTTAGCCCCAGCCCATGCGACCAGTGCAAACTTCTTTGTGTCCCGACGTCCTGGGCACAGCTCAGGGACCTCATCAGAGCAGCTGGGGTGACTTTGCAGCCCTCACTCGCTGCTTTCCCCAGGGAAAGGGCAGACGGGAGCCGAGGCCAGGTGGTGGGGCCGCCTGGAGGACACCCCGGCCAGGAGCCCGCTGAGCAGACGTGCAGTGAAAATGTCCTCGGAGCAGGGCAGCCCCGGGGTGGGCTTTTCAAAAGGTACCCCATAGCACAGGGTGGAAAAGAGGCCGGCCTGTCCCTTCCAGGCTGTCAGTTCAGCTGCACCATTGCACTGCTAAGAGCAAAACTGCCACTGTCTGCATTAAAACGTGTAACATTTAGGTGTTTCTGGACATGATGTATCCTGAACAGCAGTGCGAGAGGGACAGAAGGGCTCCCCCTTCAAACCGTTCCATAATTCATGATTTTATGAAGTCCCAGTCCTAGTGCTCCCATGAGCTCTGCCCTCTTCAAGAATCAAAGCTGAACTAAGTCAAGAGGAACTGTGAAGATGGCTTTCAGAGAAAAAGGTTAGTTTCATCATTCCTTCCTTCTTGTCTAGCCTTATCTTCTCTTTCATGCTCCCCCCGCCCCCATCATCTCCCTCTCTCTCCCCAGGACATCTCCATGGTTGAATCTCTTGTCCAAATGCTTCTTTGGCTCTGGCATGAGCTCTGCCTCCTTATCTTCCCCTGCCTGCCCTAGAGACAGGCAGCTGCCTGCCCCTCTGCTGCCCCACACCCACGGGGTACAAACTGGGAGGCTGTGCCCTCTTCCCACTGCCCACGTGGTGGAAGAAACAAAATCACAGAATCATAGAATGGTTTGGGTTGGAAGGGACCTTAAGTATCATTGAGTTCCAAGCCCCCTACCATGGGCAGGGACACCTCCCACCAGACCAGGTTGCTCAGAGCATGGGGACAGCCTGGACGTGGAGATCGAGTGCCCAAGATACAAGCCTGCATGTGCCTTTTATGTTCGTTGTTAACCCCTCAAAAAAAAAGAAAAAAAAAAGAAAAAAAAAAGAAAAAAAAAAAGAATGAAAAGAGGGAGATGCTGAATAGTTCCACTTTGGCCAAACTCATCTTATCTGGCAGCTAATCTCAAAGAAACAAGCTAAGATTCCAATGTGGGCAGAAGAAGGCAGGTCTGGCACAGAGAGTGAGCCGTAAATTGTCTGCAAGGAGACAGGCAAATGAAATTCTGCTCCTGTCCACAGACAGGAGAGCAGTCAGCAGAAATGCAGACCAGAAGGCCATGAAGAGGAGGTGAGAAGATGGGGAGAACCCTCCAAAGGACACCTGATAAAGCGAGGAGATAGATAGTAAGGAGGGAATCCAAGGGTGGGCAGAAAAGGAGAAAGCCAGAGGAGATCAGATAGTGGGAAAAGTTTGGCAGTGTCTGTGAGGCCTGATGGCCCAGGGAGATAAGGCTGCCATATAATTTGGGATTGATGGCCTTTTTTTGTTTGCAGAATTTTATCTTTAAAGGAAAATTTTAAAATTAAAAAAAAAAAAGAAAAGAAGAAAAGAAAAGCTCCTCTAATTTTGAGCCACTCCTTCCAACTTAGACATCCTTAAATGATTGCCAAGGAATGCTTTCATACCTCATTAGCTTTGGCACGCAGCGAGGTAGACAGGAACTCCTCTCCATCTGCCTACTGTGGAACAGGTTTTGGACATGCAACTGGTAACTCTTCTCCAGAAATCCTAGCAATTCCTTCTTCCTGAGGAAAGCTGGGCTTTCCATCCTCCCTCTCCTTCCTTCTCATCCTAACACGAGTTTAGGCATTTGCAGGATTACAGCAACTTCTTATCTAGATTGGGAGTGATCAAGGTTCATTTATGTTGACAATTTTTTCCAAGATGGGTTGAGGCATCAGACCCTTGTTCATTTGTTGTCTTCTACAAGGGTCTGAGCTCCAGACTCCTCTCACATTTGACCTCCATATTTCCCAGGCATCTCAGCACCTACCTCCCCAGACAGAGGGGAGCACCAAGAGACCTGTGTGGGTCCAGTCACTACCCAAACCAGCAATGCCCAAGTCCCAATGGGACTCCGTTTGGAAGGTATCCAAAAGGCAACGACAATCCACAAACTGCAATAGCAGCCACTTTCTTTTTTTTCAAGAAGGGCTCAGCAGAAACAGGATGAACTTCTTTACTGTCAGAGTGGTAGAGCACTGGAACAGGCTACCCAGAGAGGTGGTGGAGTCTCCTTCTCTGGAGACATTCAAAACCTGCCTGGACACGTTCCTGTGCAACCTGCTCTAGGTAGACCCGCTCTAGCAGAGGGGTTGGACTAGATGATCTCCAGAGGTCCCTTCCAACCCCATGTGATTCTATCATTCTATGATTTTATGTCTCAAAGTTCATATGAGACCCCTGGTGGCTAGGGCACTTCTCAGAAAGTGGCAGATCAGATTCCCTGCTGCCTCAGAGGGTTCAAGTGCACATAATCACCACCCAGAGCACCTAAACCAATTCCTTAACATATTTTTAAAGTGTCTCTGGAAGGATGGAAACTCTTCATCCTCTTTGCTGGTCTTTGCTACCACAGAGAACAAAACAGAAGATGTTTTTAAACCCCTGTATAAATCTGCAATGTGCTGATGTCTTCATTACTGTGTGTTCTTCCTGCCTAATCTCAAAAAGCATGAAACTGAGCGAGAGATGGCCAAGGCCAAAGGGGATTTTCAGAAAAATAAAAGAATAGAAGGCCTTTCATAACAAGGGAGACAAAGTAAGTTAGAACTTTTTCTCTTGGGAAATAGGCATCCATGTGGGTAACACGATAGGGGTACATAAAATTAAATCATCTAAGTAAATTGTGGAACTGATCATTGCCAGATGTTATGGAGGCCAAAATATGGAAGGGTTCAGCAGGTGATTAGCCAAATTAATGGAAAATATGTGGCTACAGTAGTTAGACAGTGGCATCACCATCATTGTCATTTCTATCACTGTTATTATCTGGTTTAATATTGAACATTCTGGTTGCCATGGCCTGGGTGCTATCTCTGTCTGAGGAAATCCCCAAACCACAGGCTGCTGGAACATGGGAGGTATGTCAGGGAAGGATCATTTGGTACTGGCTGTTTCTCACGTTCTTTCCCGAAAATTCCACATCTTCCGGGGAGAAAACATTGGCTCTCTGGTCTGACAATTCTCTGGTCTGACAATTCTCTAGTCTACACAATTCAGTGTTAATTGTGAAGGGGGTATAGGAGAAAGAAAGGACTGCAGCCCAGCAGGCAGGCGTTGGGTTAGGAGACCTGGGTTTCAGGAGCTGGATGAGTATTCAAGCAGTCAGAATAGTAGAGTACAGAAAAAGAGAATATGGATCACTCAGACCTCTCCCCTAGCAGATAAACTCCCAATCACCAGGCCTATACGCACCCTCCTCTGGTGGGAGGATTGACCATCCACGCCTGGTGGCTCCTCCTGTGGGGCAGTTGTTAGTGGCTAAGCATGCAACTGAATTAAAGTCTTCAGCTTTCTGGGTGAGCCCTCCGAGCACAACAGCATTGCACAGAAGACAACTAGAGCAGCTGCAGCCACGTTCCTTGACAGAAGGGTGAAGCCTCCCCAGTCCTCTCAGCAGTCATGCAGAACAGGTAAGTGCTTCGTCTCCTGAGAGGGCTCAGGGCTCGAGCGTGGCTACCCCTCCAGCAGCCTTGACCAAGCTGGATGTGAGGAAAACATCAGTGTTTGCTATTGGGCACTACCCAGCAGCATTTCCAACTGTTTTGTACCACGCTCCTGCTCTAGGTGAACTGAGTCATTCATATCCTTCTCCCTAACTAAAGTAATGTATTACACTACCTCTAGTTGCTCTTTCTCATGTCCCAACTACCTTCCCGATCATGTCTCATAACCTGATTAATGGGTACAGCCCACATCATAGAATCATGGAATTATAGAATCACCTAGGCTGGAAGGGACCTTCAAGATCATCTAGTCCAACCATCAATCTAATTCTGACAAAAAAAACGTCACTAAACCATGTCCCCCAGCACCATGTCAACCTGTCTTTTGAACATCTCCAGGGACAGTGCCTCAACCACTTCCCTGGGCAGCCCATTCCAAGGTTTGATAACCCTTTCAGTGTAAAAATTTTTCCTGATATCCAACCTGAACCTCCCCTGGTGCAACTTGAGGCCATTTCCTCTAGTCCTGTTGCCTGCAACTTGGGAGAAGAGACTGACCCCCCCTGGCTACACCCTTCTTTCAGGGAGTTGTAGAGAGCAAGAAGGTCTCCCCTCAGCCTCCTTTTCTCCGGGCTGAACACCCCCAGCTCCCTCAGCCTCTCTTTATAAGGCTTGGTCTCCAGACCCCTCACCAGCTTCATTGCCCTTCTCTGGACTCCAGCACCTCAATGTGTTTTTTGTGGTAAGGGGTCCAAAACTGAACACAGTCCTCGAGGTGGGGCAACACTGCCGTAACAGCCTGTTAACATTAACTAGCCCCTCTGATGGAAGTACTGGTTACTTTGAACCACGGTAATACCTAACCCTACTCTTGAGGTGGAAAAAAAAATTCAGGGCTCGTATGGAGTCCTGGGAAAGCAAACAGCCCTAGCTGGCCACATATGTGCAGCAAATATATGGTTAGTTTATTCCTTGCGTGGCCCAGCCCGAGCTGACCCACGTTCTGCAGGCATGGCCCACGAGTGATGCGGCCACACTTCTCAGAGGGGGAGAGAGCTTCACTGTATGGACACGAGTTGTGCTGGCCTCAAGGTGAGTCAGCTCCCTTGGACTGTTTCATTTACTAGTGCAGATGCAGCACGTATACCTCCCACCACCTTCCACTGCTCTATAAATTAGGCATAATGACATCTAACTTTCATATACCCAAATCTTTTGGCTTTGCCACCAGACTCTCTACAGAACCAGAGGAACATCACGCTTTTGTGGTTATATCCAGCAGTACTTGAGGGCACATCAAGTACTGTACAGGACCCAAGGAGGCCTTCACAAATGAGGAGGTTGGTCAAGTATTGCAGCTCCAGGCAATGACAAAATTTTAGGAATTTATGATTCAACCTTGTGAAAATCAAACAGCATTTGAGTCTCATATAACAGATGTTCTTTTCACACACTGCCTTTGCCTTCAAGTCCAACTTTTTGTAACACATCTGAAAAGTTACATCCAGACTTTGTGTCTGAAATAGCAAACAGATGTTCTCATGCATGGGGAAGGTCTAATATCACTGCCGGTTCCCTGTAGTGTGAGCAGGAACTGATTTGCTTTCCTGATAAAAGAAAGTGAAGTTCAAATGCATAGCAATTTAGAAGCTGCAGAACAGAAACACCTGAAAGTTGAGGTTGGAAGGGACCTCTGGAGATCATTTAGTCCAACCCCCCTTTCTCAAGGCAGGATCAACTAGAACAAGCCACTCTGGACCATGTCCAGATGACTGCTGAATATCTCCAAAGATGGAGAGTCCGCAATCTTTCTAGGCAACCCGTGCCAGCGTTTGACCACCCGCACAGTAAAAATGTGTTATCTTATTTCAGATGGAATTTCCCTTGTTGCAGTTTGTGCCCATTGCCTCTAGTACTGCCAGTGAGCCCTGCTGAGAAGAGGCTCTGTCTTCTTCATATCCCCACATCACGCATTTATACTCACCCCAATTCCCCCCGAGCTTTCTCTTCCCCAGTTTGAACAGTCCCAGCTCTCTCAGCCTCTTCTCATACAACAGTCGCTCCTGTCACTTAATCATCTCTCAGACACTTTGTGGGACCCCCTCCAGTAAATTCATACCTTTCTTTTACAGGGAAGCCTGGCACTGGACACAGCACTCCAGGTGTGGCCTCACCAGTGCTGGGCAGAGGGGAAGGGTCACCTTCCTCGACCTGTTGGCAGTGCTTTGACTAATGCAGCCCAGGATACCATTAGCCACCTTTGCTACAAGGGAGAATTACTGGCTCGCGGTCAACTTGTCCACCAGGACACCCAGGGCCCGTTTTTTGTTGCTTTCCAGCCAGTTGGGCCCCAGTCTCTACTGGAGCATGGAGTTATTCCTCCCTGGGCGCAGGACTTTGTTTTTTTCTTTACCGAGCAACATGAGATCCCTCTCTGCCCATTTCTCCAGCCTGTCCAGGTTCCTCTGAATGTTAGCACAACCACCTGGTACATCAGCCACTCCTCCCAGTTTTTTATCATCTGCAAACTTGCTGAGGGAGCACTCTGTGCCATCATCCAAGTTATTAACGAAGATGTTAAGTAACATTGCCCTTAGTACCAACCTCTGGTTACACCACTAGCTACTGGCCTCCAGATGGACTTTGTGCCACCGATCACCCTTTGAGCCTTGCAGTTCAGCCAATTTTCAGTCCACCTCACTGTCTACTTATCAAACCCATACTTCTCTTGTCTGTGAGGATGTTACGGGAGACAGTGCTGAATGTCAAGATAAAAAACATCCATTCATTCACCATGCCACTCATCTCATCGTAGCCATCTATCAGGTTGGTTAAGCACAATTACCCCTTCATAACTCCATGTTGACTACTCCAAATCACTTTGATCACGTGAGGCTTCTTCCACTGATCTGGAAAAGACCTCACCTGCTACTTCCTTCCAATCTGATGATCTGCACAAGATACCCACAACAACATAGTCCACATTGGTCTGTCTACTAGTACAAAACGAATGATCATTCAGCTTCATGCTTATTTCCAATCTAATTTAATCCAATGGTCAATGATGAGTAGTCACATCAACAATTTGATTTTAGTTGTTTCAGAACAGAGCATATCTCCTTATATCCCCACCTTGTGATGACTGATGCCCTCGTATCCTCCCTCCTAAATACTCCCACTGACACTTGCTTTCAACTTCTGACTTGATGCCTTTTTCCCTAGACCATTTTCAGTGCTTGGAGAAACCTTCCTGATCTTTTAAGCATGAACACGTGCCCCTCTTCCTTCAAGTTCTCATCATTCATACAGATTTGCGCTCATGAGGCCCCACCTAGAGTCCTGTGTCCAGCTTTGGAGTCCTCAACACAGGAAGGACACGGACCTGTTAGAAAGGGTTCAGCGAAGGGCCACAAAGATGATCAGAGAGATGGAGCACCTACCCTGTGAGGACAGGCTGAGAGAGCTGGGGTTGTTCAGCCTGGAGAAGAGAAGGCTCCGGGAAGACCTTAGAGCAGCCTTCCAATATCTGAAGGGAGCTACAGGAGAGCTGGGGAAGGACTCTGTCAGGAAGTGCAGTGACAGGACAAGGGGCAATGGTTTTGAATTGGAAGAGAGGAGATTTAGATTAGATATTAGGAAGAAAATCTTTTCTTCCTTGTCTGGTAAGAGGGTGGTGAGGTACTTGCCCAGAGAAGCTGTGGCTGCCCCATCCCTGGAGGGGTTCAAGGCCAGGCTGGATGGGGCTTGGAGCAACCTTGTCTGGTGGGAGGTGTCCCTGCCCATGGCAGGGGGGTTGGAACTCAATGATCTTTAAGGTCCCTTCCAACTGTAACCACTCAATGATTCTAAGATTCTATGAGTTCAATGTTTCCATGTTGCTACTGACTTCATGGTTCACCCCTCAACTTCCACTGGTCACACGGCGTTTGACTGAAAAGAGATGTGTTACCTGTGAAGCCTCTGCAGGGCCACGCAAACCCTCGCTTGGTGGTGATGTCCAGAGCTTTTCCTATCAACATAAGGCAGGCAGCCAGATTCGGGTTCTCCCACCTGCTATAGATGGGGAGTTACAGTGCTGTGGCCACCTCAGCCTCACACCCACACTGAGTGACAGCAGAAAGTCATCCAGCGGGAGGGTTTTGCCATGGGAGTGGGTAAACAGGTTATCTTCTGTTGTTCTTATCTGCTCACCCCTCCACCAGCGATGTTGTATAACCTACGCCTGCGGGCAGGAGCTGTTTAAACATATAAAGGCAATAGCCTTAAAGTTCTTTGCAAACACACTGCATTTGTTTGGAGAAAAAAAGAAATAACTGTTTAACCCTTTTATTGGAGGAAAGCAGGAGTTCAGCACCCTTGCCCACTGCCTAGTCCTTTCTGCTCCAGCAGGTATTGGCACCAAAGGGGCAGAGGGTGAAAGATCTTCCTGAGGAGCATTTTTCCCCTTCAAATGCTGTGTTTGAGTTGCAGGGAAGTTGAGTTGCGTTTGAGTTTTACAGGGAAGGTAACTCAAAAGTCACAAAGAGCTTAATTTTGATAAAAGCTTTGTCCTTTACAAAAATCCAGAAGGTACAGTAGGTGACTTTGCTGTGTTTAGACCCTGTCCTTGACTGTCCCTTTCTCAGGAGGTGTAAGAGGAGGACACATAATTTGAAGCTGAGGACAGCGGTTATTGCAGCCCTGACACGGGTACTCACAGGTGTTGCTCCGGCACGGGAAAACAGCATCACCACCATTTAAAGCTTTTTCCCAACTGCCAGAGGACACAAAAGCCTAATTAGGTCACAAAGTGCTTTAAGTGGTTTCTCTTAAATTATTCGCACCTTTTGGTAGTTGCGATGGGAGAAGCATATACGATTTTTAAGGTGAAAACTGTGTATTTGGGCTGTTTTCATAGCAAAAGCAAAATCATCTCTTGCTGCAATCTTGAGTTTCTTGTGGTTCCTGAAAGAAAGAGTGAAAAACCAAGCGAAGGAGCCTGTAGACACTAGAGCTCATCCTTGGACTTTCTGTAAAGCCCTCCATGGGCCATGAAAACACATTTGTAGCCACCACCATAAGCTTGGCTTCTGCAGTTGCTGCCTGGCAAGAAATGTTGTGCTACCACGTCCTTGGTGGGGTTGTGAGACGTCACAAAATCAGCTCAGGAATACTTCAGTGTGAAATGACACCTTCTGCTTGGCTTATTCAGGGAGCAAACACGGAACTGGGCAACCAGCCGGGAAGGGGAAAGGGGGAAACACGGCTTTTGGGAGAAAGGGCTTGGGCAAAGAGGTAGGTCTAGCGGAGGGGTCTGGCTGGTTGCCGAGGTTGTGGCACAGTTGGTGACAAAGAAGGAAAGTGCTGATGCCATTTTTCCCCCCAGCAAGGCATTAGTACTGTTTCTCCCTGCTCTCGATGACACCACTTTCAAATATGAATTGAAAATATTGAAAATATTTGTTCTTACGGCTTTGAAAACATACAGTCTGCTTGACACATAGCAGGAATAAATCTATTTATTTTTTTTCTTCGTCAGACATGGTTTTCTTTGGGCTTATGGCCATTCATGTTCAAACCCCAATTGTTTTCCCTTGTGTGCCCAGAGGTGTTTTTGTGGGGTTTTTTAAAGCGGCCGTCCCTCTCTAACTGGACAGCAGCAGAAGTAAATCAGCTTCCACGTGTTCAGAGACAAAGGAACAATGAAACATCCAGCCAAGCTTGCCTCAACAGATTTTATTATTACTTTTTTTATACTTCCAGAGCAATTTGCAACCAGAAAACTGCCTGAGAACTTGGAGGATTTGGGAGGAGGAGCTCTGAGTAGCAACTGTGACTCCTCTGGGAGATCAGGGGCCAGATCCTCCTCGTTCTCAGAGTGATAAGGCCAATGTTTGTACTTCATGCCAAGGAATCTTGCTTATACTTATTGCTATAACAACCAAGGTCAGCCAATTTTTGTTATTTGCCCCGTTGGAGGGTCAGAAATGGAAAAGTGTAGAGGGGTCCCACCTGTGGGGAGGAACGGACAGGAGAGGTGACCCAAACCTGACCAACTGGGGTATTCCATCCCATCTGCCCCATGCTCAGTATAAAAGCTGAGGGATCAAAGGGTCAGCCCTCGTTCTTCAACAGCCAATGCCCGAAGAGGACCCTGTCTGTTCATCTGCCTTTGATCCCGATCCCTGTATTCCTGACTCCAGAGCTGGAATCCAGTTCCCATCCATCGCTGAGTCCAGTCTGGGACGTCCCCAGTGCCTGCTGGTGACGGGACTGTCATCCTGGGAGCTTGATACGGTTTTTTATATATTGTATGTATTTCATTATTTTCTTCTTTTTAAATTTTATTTTAATATTAATTCTTCATTAAAGTAGTTTATTTCATTCTAAACTTCTAAATCTCCTTATCTCTTCCTCTCCTCTCTTTTGAGGGGTGGGAGGGCCATCTGTTGGTCTGGTTTTGGTAAATTTGGCTGAAACCACGACATGGACGAGTAGGTGTGGTGCTTAGGGACACGGTTTAGTGGTGGCTTTGGTTAGGTTGATGGCTGGACTCTGTGATCTCAAAGGTCCCTTCCAACCCAGACAATTCTATGATTCTATGTCCAGCTGCTGCTGGGCTCTGAGTGCAGGGCACTGGGTTTCCTGCCATGCTCTGCAGCTCTCCCACCATTTGTCCTCAGCACCCTGAGCAGAGGCAGTGACAGTCCCTGGCATCTTTTGCTTCTGGTCTTTTGCTTTTCTTTGGAGGGGGAGGAGGAGGTTTTGGGTGCTCGGTGAAGCCAAGGAGACTGTTTCCCTTCAGCTGGCTGGACTGCTGCTGCCAGCAAACCTTTGCAAGAAAGCTAAGCTTACAGCTTCTATTGCTGCTTTAAAATAAGATATTTATGGTTCTGGGTTTTGCCACTGGTACTTTGAAAAGAGAAAGTTAAAATAGATTAGATATGAACGGCTGTATCCTTTCTTCACAGTCTCTCTTTACAGCTTGGTTGGCCTGTATTCAAAATGTCACCTTGTTTTCCAGGCAGCATTTCCTTGTTACCATCTCTTCAAACCTTATCTGTTTTCTTTCTGCTCCTCAGCTTTGTCCTTTAGATAACTTCCCTTTGTTTTCTCTCCAGTCTTCTGCACCATTTCCACCAGCTTTCAGTTTTACATTCTCAGCTGCTTTTTCAATCCTTTTTCTCAGCCAACTAAAAGGAACAGGCAACCCCACAAATATTTGTGAGTTTTAGTGGTACTATTTAACGTAAAAAGAAGGAGGCACAGGAAGGAAGTACTTATTTTTAGAAGAAAAAGAGGATGTTCTGAAAGTACCTGCAGAGAGAGGCGAGCAATGCTAGTAATGTTGACAAAAAATTGTGTATGCAATGGATGAATGCTTTTATGATCCGGATTCATCTGAGGGATGAATCTTGGCCTGATGCAGGAACTTTGGGCCCAAGCCACAGGGATCACTCTGTTCTTAACTTAAGGTGACAACCTAACCACTCAAATTTAGTGTGAAGAAAGAGACTTCTGTGCTCCTCTGGTGAGCAAGGCCCAAACACCCCGGTGCTGGGCTGTAAGGCTGCACTCAACAGCTGTGAGTGGAAGGGTACAGACTGGCCACCTGGAGGTGACATTCATCAGTGGGGTGGTAAACCCAAGCAGAAGTTCATGTTATTAACAGAAAAGTGCCCTGCGAATGGGTGAGACCGACAGATTAGGTACTAGACAAGGATGGAGTCAAATTTGGGTCTCAAATTTCTGGTTAGCTCATTCCCATTCAGCCTCCACCCTTCCCGAGAGGTAAGAGCAAGCCTCCGTACTGATGCAAGCTGCCATGCTCCACCAGGGGACATCCTCAGGTGTGGCATCAGGGCAGCCATGTCTAGCACTGGCTGCTAGAATTTAAATAATTGAATTTAATTCTTAATAAAAATATTGACTGTTGAAACACAAGATGAGACTTGTAGCTCTCCCACCCACACGCCAAAGCTTCTGCTAATGATGCTCACCAGAGGGGTGGGCTCTGAATAATGCCAGTTAATTTTCTTCCTTGAGGTGCATGGTTTGCAGCAGAAGCCTCATAAGATAATTCCTTTCCAGTGCTTATTTTCATTTGCACAAGCTATGGTCAAGAGCTCGCCCCTCTTGTTGGTTCTGGGAACCCTGGGCTTCCTTCCCACCTCCCACCTAGGCTGTGCACCCCAGAGAGAGGTCTGGGACCTGGGACCGCTTGCCCCAACAGGGACAAGGGCAGGACAGGGCACATTTGCACTTCAGCTAAGGCTAAAGCAAGTAAAAAAGGGCATGACACAAATAATTAGTCCCTACAAATCTGCTCTACCCTCCATCTGGGATGTTATCAGTAGCTCAAGCTGCCCCTCAGGCACCTCCACGGGCACTCCTAGGAGAGGAGGGAGCTTCAAACAAGCCAAGCCCAGCTTATCTCTGGATTTAACCAAAACCCCAAACATGCCTTGAAGTACCTTGGGGAGTGGCCCACAACGGCACATCCTGAGGCAAGAGGCCAAGAGGCAGCACTGACTAAGGCCATGGAAAACAAAACAAGAGCTTCCCGGCAAGGGCTGGGTGGAATGCCCACACCTGAGAGGCCGTGGCCACCCTCCAAGTGGACACCACGTTCCCTGAGCCCCCATCCAGCTGGTGGGCACTGGCCTGCAAAGACAGGCTGACCCTGCTCTCCAGCCATCGTTCCCGGTATGGGCTGTGTCATTCCTCTTTTTTACAGGCTGCAGAAGTGTTGCCCGGTAGATAAAATTGAACAGAATACATAATTTGTTGGGTTTTTTTTCCCTTCACAAGAGATGTTCTTCAGACAAAATCGCATTTAAAAGGGGAACATGATAAATGTAGGTTTTTTAAGAGCTTTTAACTGAAGTGATGTAATTAGCTGTGATCCAGGAATGGTTTGCCACGTGAAATCCAATTTTTAGTTGTTTAAATCAATGTGAAGCTCATTCCTTCTCCCGTTAAGACCAATGGCAATTTAGGTTAAAAGGAGCCGGGCCCCAGTTCTGTAAAAATGCAAACCAGACCCTTCCCTCCTGGGCCTGTTCCTCTTTAAAAGAGAAACCCAGCAAACGCACACCATGTTAACTTTCCCTCTCTTCTAAATATATGTTTCTAAAGAAGATTAAAAAAAAATAAATTTTCACACTTCTGATTCAAATGTTTCCTTTACGTCTTATTAACTGTAGATCCAGATCCGTGGCATTTGGGCGACTGTACATGGATTTCCCAAACTACACAGGCCTGGACAGCTTTTGTGTAGGTGACACACGTAGCCGTGTGATTTGGGGGGCTCTCATCCTGCGCATCCTAACCAGCCTAAGGGACATTCCTGAGACTCTGGGAAGCAGAGCCATCGCTCCCACCACCTGTGGACACGCTGCAAGTTGAAGAGGCTGGTCACAGTGCTAATTTCCTCTGAGGTTTCACTGACAAATCGGAAAAATGGTTGAACTGGGAGAGGTCTTTTCAACACTTGCTGCTGTAGAGCTGCCTTCTCTCAGTTCTAGTTGTCCGAGGTCCGACGGCATGGTTTTCTTCCTCCTTGCGAATTCAGCCAAAGAAAGAGGAGCTAATGCAGGGAAATAACCCTTTGAGGGGAGGGGGAAATAAGAATACAAAAGAATAATAAAATCAGAAAATCACAGAATCTTCATGGTTGGAAAGGAACTTTGAGATCATTGAGTCCAACCACACAAAAAAAACAACCAATAAAAAAAAAACCCAACACATAACACCAAAACAAAAAAACCCAACACCCCATCACCACAACACTCACCACACCCAACAATCTCGGGCACTAGAGCATGCCCTGAAGTGCCACAACTACACATTTCTTAAATACCTCCAGGGATGGTGACTCTACCACCTCCCCGGGCAGGCTCTTCCAGTGCCTGATGCACCCTCTCAGGAAAGTAATTCTTCCCAATATCTGATTTAAACCTCCCCTGCCCCAACTTCAGACCATTTTCTCTGCTTCTGTCACTATTCCCTTGGGAGAAGAGGCCAACACTCACCTCTCTACACCTTCCTTTCAGAGAGTTGTAGAGGGCAAGGAGGTCTCCCCTCAGCCTCCTCATATCCAAACTAAACATGCCTTGTTCCTTCAGCCTCTCCTCGAATGACTTGTTCTCCAGACCCCTCACCAGCTTGGTGGCTCTCCTCTGGACACGCTCCAGCAGCTCAGTGTCCTTCTTGCAGTGAGGGGCCCAGAATTGAAGACTGTACTCAAGGTGAGGTCTCACAAGTGCCGAGTACAGGGGAACAATCTCTTCCCTACTCATGTATTTAGTAATGTTAAATGTATTAAGTGTCTGGTTTTGAGAGATTACAAGCAATTAGAGCAGAAAAATAAGTCAATATTTTCAAAAGTCTGCTTGAAACTTGAGAGTTGGAAATGAGAAGTCTAGCCCTAGGTACCTTCTAGAAAAGAAGACCATCAGCAGGAGCAAATTACAGTAAGCAGTAGCACCCACAGCCATGTCTGCAGTGATGACTGACACCATCATTCCATGATCCCTTAATCCATCACAAGGGCTCACTCCAGCAAGGAAGGGGTGGTCCTGTCTTCCTCTGTCTCCCAGCTCTCATTCCCATCCTCTCCCCTGCAGCCACACCAATGCTCATGCAGACTGCCAGGGCCTACTATTCTCCGAACAGATCCTTTCTGATAGCCCATATGAGCGGGGTTTGATGTTTTAATACTAAATTGCTCATTTGAAGGTATTTAACATTACACAGGAGTTTGATTTAGCAGAGGCACACACTGAAATCACAACACAAGCACAGTACAGCAATCGGAACACACAGCTGGATCACAACACAAACACAAGTCCCATCACCATTCTCTCTACATCACAACGCTGGGCATCTCCAGTCGCTGGGAAGAAATAGGTACATTGAAGCCAGCACAGGGCCACTGTCCTCTTCACAGTTAATTTTGCTGGTTCTTTGATTTTGATGTTCCACATTGGGCTGAGCCATGGGTACACTTCCCCCATGCTGGTCTGGCTGTCTCAGGAAGATAATTTCTACTGATTATTTTAGAGCGGGCCAATTACACAACCAGTTGACTCACTCAACTGATACAGTGCTCTGTCTACAACAAAGGTCACCCTGCGGTCCCGTTGGTGTTGAGATAAGCTCAGCTTCCTTTATGACAGCTGTGGTCACTTCCTGCGTTCTTTCCTGAGCTTCATGACCACACCATCCTTGCCTACCTCCTCTGAGCCTTGTTCCACAACAGGGTTTCATTGACTGGTCACACAGCCGTATGGACCACACCTATTCATTTAATTAAGCACTCCAGGAAATGTGGCCAAGCACTGGAGCTCAGGCATCCACGCTTAAATAAGAAGAGCAATGACTTCTGACCACCTCCCAGCTGTGTTCTTGGGCATGATCCAGAGGTTAGCACAAGGAGGCACCACTCTCAACTGACGGTGTCCATGCCGTGTGTGGACACCCTCCTGTGGGTGGTCGCTCTACAGTGAGTCTGACAGTGTGGGCACAGGTATCCTCAACACCAAAGAACACCCCAGGACACGTTTGATTCCCTCGTGTTGGTGGAGCTTTCTGCAAATCTTCCTTGCTTGTGCTGGGTTAGGTTCCAGACAGGGTTCAACCCTGAGATCAGGTGAACGGCCGTGAGGGACACATGGAACAAGTGGTTGCAGAAAGTGATGGGTGAAGTAGCGGACCAGGCCTTTGAGGGCAGCCAGGCTAAGCTGGCTGTGGCACTATGGCCTGAAAAAAAGATTTCACAGGCACTGGTGTGGGAAATAAGTGCAAGGCTCTCCAAAGAAGACCCCATCTTCTTGGGGGGAAAGAGCTCAGCGGAAAGGAAAAGAAAATCACTGCAAGCTAGGCCAAGGAACTGCAGGGAGCTACTCCACAGCTATAGTCACTTCTTCCAGTCCCTCCTTAGTCTTTCGGTTACCTGGACATCCGTGTAAGTTGTCGGTTTTCAAGGGAAGGGACCCACCTTGCTGACCTGTGGTCCACTTGATGCATTCTGGGGTTTATTAGGAATAGAAATTGTACGCATACAGCCCACCAGGTGAAAACTGAGATTAACTAGCCAAGCTTCATTTTCCTAGAAGGCTTGCCCCTATTTAAGCTAAAATAGGGTCTGAACAAGAGATGAACGTCTTCACAGCGCCCTGCCCGGGCAGGTTGCTGGCACAGTTCTGCCTGTGTGCTATTAGGTGTGGGGTGCTGTACTGCCATCATGAGCTAGGGGTGTATATATCTTATAAAGTTAACATAATTCACTTGGGGAGAGTAAGCTTCCCCTGCTGACTCATGGCAAAATGCACGCTCTGCACTGTAGAGCGTAACGGTGCAGTAAGAAGCGCTGATTAATGCACATCTCCAGCACGGGAACTGTTCCCTGGTGCTTCATACACACTGAGCAGGGTTCAAAGCCTTTCTGTGCCCACCTGGCCCGTCCTGCCATCCCTGGGGACAGCCATCCTTCAAAGCCCAGGTGCTGGGAACGCTAAGTCTCCTTGTCAGAGCGATGGTCCAGATGAAATCAGATGAAGGGGGCTCTTGAGTCGGGCTGGCAGAGGCTAGGGTGGGGGAAAGGGAGGAAGAGGCAAGCACCATCTCTTGAGATAACAGTCAGGATCCAAGCGTAGCAAAGCTACGGGTTGGAAGCAGGAGGGGTGGTTAATAACCTTGCCCCCAGGAGCTCCTGGGCAATGGGGCAGGACCTCGCTGCAGCGGAGGAGACATCAGCCCACCGCGGTGCTCGGGGTCAACACACGTTCCTGCTTCGGAGTCAGGGACCAGCCAGCTGTTATTAAATGAAACCCCCTTTCCTTTGGAGAAGATGACTCTCTGCTACCGAAGGGGGGAGTCAGGCTCGGTTAGTCAGCAGCTCTGGTCTTAATGGGCCCCATGCCGTGGGGCTGGAGCAAAACCCCGATGCTCATTCAGAGTGACACAATCAACGATCCGCACATGGGATGTAACAGGGCAACTGTCTCATCAAAATGGTAAGAGGAGGAACAGTCAGAGCAAAAAAGCAAACAGACCTCAGCAAACAGACGTCTCTGCTTTTTCTTTTTTTTCTTCCCCCCCCCCGCCTCGTAAAAGTAGGTTGAAGAAGCCAAGAGGCTTCTGCCAAGAGGCATCGAGGACGACAGTTTATTGAATCTGGCAGCAGTTCAAAGCTAGAACCTCCCGTCTGCGCTGTGCAG
This sequence comes from Gallinago undulata, assembly GCA_026546715.1. NCBI lineage: Eukaryota > Metazoa > Chordata > Aves > Charadriiformes > Scolopacidae > Gallinago > Gallinago undulata. Next base: position 91,861,522 of record JAOTQQ010000023.1, read on the forward strand.
AGCCTGCACCTGCTATTCTGCAAGGGATAAGGGACAAGGAGCACAGACACCTCGCTCAGAATAGAAGACTGAACTGGTTATTCTTCCCAGATTGCAGAGGATGCTCCCAACACTGAAAATAAACACATTCAGTGAGAAACTGCTGTAATAAAATTACAAGCCCCTGACACTTAAGGCTGGCAGGTGGCATAAAGGAATTATTTCTAAAAATGCACTCTGCTGAGCCTCTAATGCATCTCGTGATACGTAATAAAAAGATCAGAAGAGCTGTTTACAAAGACCATCCGTGCATGTGAAGTCCCCACAAAAAGCTCTGCTGAAGTGAGAGGTGAGGAGGGTGTGAGGACACCGCCTACGCTGGAACTCAAGCTTCAAAGCAGGTTTCCTCACTGACAACTGCATCCGGAATTTAGCACGTTTCAGCGAGAAGGTGGAGCTCAGACAATTTTTACCTTCTCTAATGATGGCACGTTGGTAGCGATACTACGATTATGAGCACAGAGGTGCTCTTATATGTTCACCTAGAAGAGCTTCTAGTGCCAAGGAGAGCTGTTAGCAACAGTAAGTATCCACGGCATCCACCAAGCTAATTTAGCTCGTTAAAATATACGTGAGGGCTGGGAGACCTCAGCGGTCCCTGCAGCTGAACAAGTCCCTGGGCAGGAGCAGGAGGTCAAAGCTCTTGGTCCTCTGCAAAAGCCGAGCGCGCTAGCTTTGATCTGCAAAGATTCAGGCTGAGGTACTTGACTTCTCATTTCCAACAGGAAATAAGAGCACAAACAACTTAATTCTGTGGTTGAAGTGGTGTGGGAACTCATTGAGCAGCAGCAACCTGGCGTTTCTGAGTTCCAGCTGTTTCGCTCTGACACGGAGAAGCCACTCCAGGAGATGGAAAGGGTCTGGGGACATCCCACCGCAGCTGTTCCCACACGGAGGCTGGAAGCAACAGTGAATGATCCGCAGCAACTGCTTGGAATTTTTCGGTCCTTACTTTGTTTCAATGAAATATATGATGCCAAGGAGGCCTTCAGACGGGAACCTTACAGGCTGACGTGAGCTGAAGGTTCAGAAACCCTGGGATGACCCAGCTGAAGTGAAGTAGACCTTAAGATACTTAATATCCTTCCTATTTTAATAGACAACCTTAAACTGAGAGAGAAAGAAACTCCATTGCAGGAGACAGTGGCACTAAATACAAGCTATTTGCCTTGCACTACTGCAAAATTCAAATAAATTGCCAATTTTGATATATTGGGGGTTCTTGGATCAATTTTTCTGAGCACAAAAACCCCCACTTCTGGTTTCTGTTTGAAAACATAAGAAAAATCTGAGGTTGGGTATATGTTGCTACCGCTTTCAATTTTAGAAAAATTCAGTGCATAAAACTGCTCCAACAATAAAATAAAAACAGGTACTGGTCCAGCCATACTAAGTCTCTTCCTTTTAAAAGAGAAAAGGACAGTTACATAAAAACTTGATATTTAAAGTTATCAAAAAATAACAATATACCTATTAGACATTGATACAGCCAAACCAGAACTTGAGAAACAGCATCTTATTATCATAGAAATCACTGAAAAGTATAACGTTAAATGCAAGAGACAGAACTGTAACAGGACTCCAAAGGAGGAACCTGCCTTGTTTAAAATGGAGTTACGTGAGAGAAATAAGGATAGACAAAACCCCAAGGACTGGATCTCGTAATCCTGATATTTTCATAAAAGTGGCTGCTCAAAGCAGCCAACACTGCCCCCGTCACCTCATCAGCACACTGCAGGTGTGGATGGGTATGGGTGCGAGGGGCTACTACGTAGTTTCTGATAATAGTGCCATCATGCCATTCTCCTACAGCCTTTTAAATAAACCCAGAAATTCTAGAAACCTTAATAATCATTAGTGAGACTGCTGAAGTCCTAAAGTGAAAATTTGTGTCAAAGGGCCGGAAAAATAGTTTGCAGCAGACAGATGAACAGGTTTTTAGCAGACTACAGCTTGGAAATCTTGTAAATGCAAAAATTAAAAAAAAAAAAAGGTAAGCAGGAAGTTGGAATTAAGGTTATAGTCCAAATTCTGTACTAGAGGCAGAGGAGAAATACTAGCTGTCATCAAAGTAAGTGTCAGGCTTAATGAAAAAATGTAAAACTAAAAGGCAGAATTGAAAATGCAAACGGATTTGTTCACAAAAGAAGAGTCTTTGGAGAAACGTCACCTCAGCAGCAAGAAAAAAAAATACTTTCAAAAGCAAACCCAAGTATATTAAAATATTGCTTTCATGCCAAAGTCATAAGGAGTCACTTGTTATTTTTACCTGTTGATATTATTGGTATTTCTTTGGTTAAAAGACTTCTGAGGGAGGCAATGGGTTCAAGAAGAAATTAATGAAACTAACCAGGGCATTGTTTTTAGTAAAATTTATTTTCAGAAGCGAGTATCAGGCTTGTTTCTTTGAACAACAGCAGCCCCATGTCCCCAGAGACAGCAGCCTCTGCTCAAAGCCAGAACTCTTCTTCTTTCCCAGGACCCCACCACGACCTCCTGTGGGCTTTAGCACAAGGTCTTGGTGGGCAGTCGCAATCTCAACCGACACGCTTGGGACATGGTGATCTTGTGTGGCTGGGGATGTTCATTTGGGCTGCTAACCTTGCACAGCAGGAACAGTTTAGTATCTCTGGCTGAGCTCAGGAAAATCTCACTGTGCCTGAAGTTGGAGATGACGCCCAGAGTATCTGTGCTTCTGGGGTAAGTGACCGTTTTCTTCATGCCCATTTCGAAGCCACCCGCTCCTTTATCACTTGCTCATCAGAAACGCCTTTTAATTCTCCGTGTGTGTCCCATTAGCAGCCCCAGCAGCTGCCAGGGACAGCTGTCTAGCAGTGCCCTAGGGGAAAACCAGCGAGGATAGAGTGGGGCTCCTTGTCTTCTCAGCTCGGGGCAATCAAACCTTTAGCAGCCAACCGATGACATGAAATAAAAACGCACATATCCCAAGTAAGAAAGGTGAGCAAGCCTGACAAGAGTTTATTTCAATCAAATTTTCTCCCTGAGGAGTGGCACGGTGAGAGACAAAAACGTGCCAACACCCATGGCAGAGACAACTTCCTAATTGTTTGACCTGCATTCTATTTGGCAGGAGAGAAGAGTATTTTGCTACCCTGGAACACCATCTGTTCTGCCTCTGGGGCAAACCCGTCTCTCAAGGTGCACTGGCAAGTACGGTGGGTGGGTGCAGGTCGTCAGCCTTAGAAAGTAGTTTGCCTAAAACACGGCGCGCTGCAGGGAGATGTCAGAAGAGGAAGAGGAAATGCCCCAAAGGGAACTGCTGCTAATGTATAACGCGTGAAATTGGACTAGAAACACAGCGAGGGCCAAAAAAACTGCCTCCACTCCAGCTTGCAAGGGTTTTGCCCTCCATGGCAGAGAGCAAAATACACCCTCAGAAGTTCACAGCGGTTTGTCATGCGACCGGACCCCGGACAGAGAGTCAGCGTGTTCACTTAAAAGTTAAAGTGACAGAAAAAGCAAGAAGCGTTTGTGGTTTGCGCGGCAGAAGAAAACGCCGTACTGGGGAGAGACAGACGCTGAAATTTCAAGCCTGATAGTTTAGTCCAGCGTTTGATTTAAAGAGAAGAGAAGGGTAATGGCATCCCACTTACCTCGCTGATAACGAACACGGGACCTGCCGCAGTCGGCCTGGAGGGAAGCCAAGGCAAACCCAGGCAGAACTGAAAATCCCCATTAAGATGACCCCCTGGCAAACGTTGTTTATTTATTCTAATCAATTTGTTAATTTGTTTCCGGAAAAACTGGATTAAATAAGCCCCTATTCATTACAGCGTGCACGATGAACCGCTACTAAATAGGCACAGCTAGGGTTTCTAGATTTTTTTGAAAAAGAAGACAGATTTGGTGGCTCACCCTGCTAAAAGAAGTCTGTTCAGGCTCGTTTCCCTGGGTGCTTCCATCACTGCACCCAGGCTAATTTCAAACACCACTTTGGTGGACCTTCTGCTCCAATCTCCTTCGTCCCCCCGGCGCTGCAGCCCCCGCTGACTCTTCCCTCTACTTTCCGTTACTCCAGCCGTTCTCCTCCTACCCGTACTCTCAAACACTATCCTCCTTTTCATCTCCTCCCTTCGCTTATCATTGATTAAATGAGGATAATTGTATCTGCTGAGGCCTCGTGTCACCTCTGCTGCTGCTGCCTAGGCTGGATCACTTAGGACTCAGCTTTCCCCAGTGCTCAGATTCTGCCTCTTCTCTCTCGAAAAGCAGGGACTGAGATAGTTGCGAGGCGCAGGTGAAAATTAAATGCAAGGCATAACTTATTTTAAACCTGTCCCAGCAATCTTTCTGTCTAAACCTCTCTCAATGTTTCATTGGCCCTTCTCTCAACTCCAGCCCCATGGATCCCACCCCGATAACCAGGCCTCTGAAGCCCGTCCTGAGCAAATCTACCGGCAGCCATTTCATCAGCGCTCGGTGGGGAGGTCAACGGCAACGATGCTCCAAGAGGACAGGGACAACACCGGGGCTCAGTACATCCCACAGGTGGCTGACAGGACAACACCGGCCAGCCCCTTACCTCTCCTTAAAGGCCGAAAGTTTAGTGCCAAAAAATTCTGACACTGTTTGCCCGGTTCTCCTGAATGGGTAATTCTGAAATGACATTTCCCACGCCGTGACCTTGCTCCTGTCCTCTGGCTGGTAACAGCAGGAGAGGCTGGGAGAGGGAAGAACCGGCAGCTCAGCAGGCGGGCAGGGCGTCCCACGCTGCAGCTGAGCTGGCAAAGCTGACGTCCTCCCCCAGCTCCATCCTTCCACCCATCGGCAGCTGTGTCCCCCTTCTCCCGTGCCAGCTACTCAACAGCCCGGGGCACACAGAGCCTCGTTAAAACCCCACTGCCAAGGGAGAAGAGCAAGCTCAGGACCAGAGCGGAGTGGGTGTGTGCCAGGCTCTGGTGGGCATGGTCAAAGAATCATAGAATGGTTTGGGTTGCAAGGGACCCTATAGATCATCAAGGTCCAACCCCCTGCCCTGGGCAGGGACACCTCCCACCACACCAGGTTGCTCCAAGCCCCATCCAGCCTGGCCTTGAATCCAGGGATGGGGCAGCCACAGCTTCTCTGGGCAACCTCCCAGGTCCCCTGACACAGCCCGGGTACCAGCCAGCATCCCTGTCCCTCCTCACCTTCCAGCTGCCACCCTCTGCCTGCGCTCCCCATGCCTCGCACCATCCCTTTTTGCATCTGAAGTTGCAAGTGGTTCTTACTTTTTATTTTTAAACCCACAGATTGAGTCTTAATTATTTAAGCACCTTCCAGATTTAGAAAGCTGTTTTGGCTGCGAAAGTAGCGCTCGGTGCAATCATCTCTCATCAATAAACCATGGAAACAAATGCCTACGCCCATTGGGAAGCAACTTTTATTTAAAGCACAGTGAAAAATAAAGTTTGGATTTACAGATGGGAAACGCTGGTCACGTTTTGGTGATGGCAGGACATTTCAGCTCGAGTGAGAAAAGACAGGACTTGCACCTTATTCCATTAATTTTGCTGGGAGCAGAACTGCTCGACTGCCCTCAGACAAGAAGGGATGCCTCAGAAACATCCAAAACCCAAACCTGGGCAAAGTGCCCTCAGAAAGGCCTACTCACTGGAGGGTTGTGTTGGCTTTTGGGTTTTTTCCCAAAATGTGAAAACACGTAGGCAAGGGGAGTTGTGAGTGCTCAGTGCCTTACTGAAAACTGCTACAAAGCCTCAAATCACAGAATCATGGAGTTGGAAGGGGCCTTCTAGAGATCATCTAGTCCAACTCCCCTGCTAAAGCAGGGTTGCCCAGAGCACATCACTCAGGACTGCATCCAGGCAAGTCTTGAAGATCTCCAGAGAAGGGGACTCCACGACCTCCCTGGGCAGCCTGTTCCAGTGCTCTGACACCCTCACTGGAAAGAAGTTCTTCCTCATGTTTGAATGGAACTTCCACTGGAAGTTCCAATGGAAATCACACATGCAAAAATCATACAGGGGGTTGGTCCTTCAAAGAGAAAAGGACGTGGAGATCTGGGCTTCAAAACAAAACAAAAAAAAAAACCCAACCCAAACCAAAAGCATTCCTATTAACCTCTAATAAAAAAAATATATGATTAAACAAAAAAACTATGGCATAGCCTCCATGTCTCCTTTGGATCCTTGTCCCATTAAGACTGTCAGGAGAAGCATTTCTAACCCCACTGGGCAAACTCACCACGTTGCCCATTGACAGCCCAGCATCATCTCCACTGGTGGGACGTTCTGCCCGCTGAGCCCCAAGCAGGTCAGGGGAGGTTGGAACCTGCTGCTCCAGCTAAATGACCATGGATGTGGGAGCGGTGTGCTACCACCCAGGAGAAGCTCCTGGATGTTGGGTTGGTGTGGTGGGGGCCTTGATGGCTTCACCTGGACGGCCACCTTCTACAGCCACCAAGGAAGTTCCAGGAAAGCCTCTTCCCCCTCCAGCTTTCCCAAATCCCTCCTCATTGAGCACAGACACCCGATCCTGAATAAAACCCATGCAAATTGCTGCTCAGGTCCTCTCCTTTGCAAAGCAAAGCCGCTCTTTATTTACGGAACATTTTAATTTAATTAGCAAAGAGATGGAACAAACTCTTAGAAGGGAAAAAAAAAAAAAAAAAACGAAAGAAATTAAAAGGTCATTTTCCAGCAGGAGGGGGTAGGTTGAGAAGGGGGTGGTGGAGTCTCCTTCTCTGGAGACATTCCAAATCCTGCCTGGACACAGTTCATGGGAAACCTGCTCTGGGTGGACCTGCTCTGGCAGGGGGGGTTGGACTAGATGATCTCCAGAGGTCCCTTCCAACCCCATGTGATTCTGTGATGCTGTGAGAGAGGGAAAGAACCGAGGGGCTTTCTTCCACCAACACCGAGGGTCCCTCCCAGCCACCTCGTTTTGGGGGGCAGGAGGTAAGGAAGGGCCTGGAGGAGGCAAGAGGGGACTCCTCCTTCTCTTCTCCTTTTCCTTCTCCTTCTCCTTCTCCTCTTGCTGGTGTCCCGGCGGCTGGAGAGCAGCCAGGAAGGATGCTTTGAGATTCCTTCCTGGGACACCCGATGCTTTGGGGCTGGGCTCGGTGCGGAATTACCCCCCAGAAAAAAAAAAAAAAAGAAAAAAAAAAAAAACAAAACCGGGGGAGATGTGTGTGTGTGTGTGTGTGTGTGTGTGTGTGTTATTGCAGGACCGAGTTAAAGCGCGACGTGTCTATGTCACACACACGCGGCACAGCCCCTCACCCCCAACGCAGCCAACGGGCCTTTAACGCGGGCCGGCGGCTCAGCTCATTAACACGGGTCTTTAATTACACCACCCCGTATTGCTTTACGCTGGGGGGTCCCCCCCATCCCTCACCACCCCACCCCACCCCACCTCCCCCCCTTCACCCCGGCCCGGCCACCCCCCCCTTCCCTCCCGCTCCCGAACCTTCCTCCGCCCCCCATTGGCCCTCCCCACCCGTGACATCATAACGCCCCCCGCGCCACTCTGACGTCACGGTCAGCCCACGGCCGCCGGAGGGGGCGGTGGGGAGGGGGGGGGGGAAGAGCGCTCCGTCCCGCCCCGCCCTCTCCCCCCCCCCGCCGCCCTCACCTCACACACACACTCCCCCGCCCCCGCGCCCGGCCCCGCCCCCGCGGCCCCGCCGCAGCCTGACAGAGCCGGCCGGTGCCCGCCCGCCGCCCGCCGACCTCACCGACACCGGCACCCCCAGGTAGGGCCGCGGACACCAGGGCGGGAGGGCAGCTCCCCGGCCGCCCGGAGCCTCTGCCGGCGGAGGAGGAGGAGGAAGGGGAAAAGGGGACGGGGATGGGGTGCGTGTCTGTCTGTCTGTCTGTCTGTCTGTCTGTGTGTGTGTGTACCGGTACCGGTACCGGATGGGGGACTGCGGCGGGCGCAACAAGTGGGACGGCGGTGGAGCGGAAGGCGGGCTGGGCGCTCCCTCAGTCGGGCCGGGGGAAGGAGAGGAGAGAAGGGGAGGGGATGGGACGGGACGGGCCGGGGCGGCGGAAGGGCCGGGGTTCTCTCCGGGAGCGCCTTTCCCCGGTGGAGAGCATGATGCAATCCCGCATTGCCATGGCTACTGCATCCCCCCCACACACACCCCCCCCGGGGCGGCGGCGGCGGCGGCGGCTCCTTCCGCCCCGGCGGGAGAAATAACACGGGCGGGGAGGGAGGGGGACACACGGCACACACACCCCCATAACCCTCCCCCCCCTCCTCCCCGGCTGCGTTTAACGGCGAGGAAACGGCCCCAAACACACCTAAAAAAAAGCCCGGACCCGTTGTTTCCGCCCCCCCCCCGCGGTGCGGGTGTGGGTGCGGGTCACCCCGGGCGGGATGAGGCCAGCCCCCGCCCGTCGCGGGGATGCGGGGCCCGGGTCAGCGAGAGGTCGGGCTGGAGAAGGGAAGACTTCTGCTGCTGCTTCTTCTTCTTTCTTCTTCTTCTCCTTCCCCCCGGGGCCCAGAACCTTTCCCCACCGCCTGACTGCTTCCGAAGGGGAGCCGCTAGTGGGGGGGGGGGGGGAGGCGATTCCCGGGCCCCTCCGGTGGGACCGGGTTGGAGGGGCGCCGTGGGGATGTGCGGTGGAGTCTCAGGTTTAACAATCTGAAGTGTTTAAAGAGTAGAAACGTTAGGAAATAGGCAGGAACCCACCGCGCAACGGAAGCGCGTCGGATGGGTGTGCGGGGACTTTCTGAAGAACTTTATGGCTTGGCTTTTATCTCTTCCCTGGGGCATCGGCAGCATCAGAAGCTGGCAACGCAGGGAGCTGTGGAGAGGATGAGGTTGGGCAATTTAAGTCTTTTCTCCTCCCCTGCCAGCGTTCCTGCTTTGCCGCCCGCACCCCTCACCCCCCCATGTTTCCCAGGGATGCAGCAGCTGAGGATCCCGCTCCGGAGAGCTTTCCCCGCGCACCGAGAATCCGCAGACAAAAGGCCAGTTTTGCAGACCTGGGCAGGAACGGGAGCACCTTGGCTTAGCTCAGCAAGAAGGGCTCCTGGCAGATGACACCCAGGCGTTCCTCCCTCCTTCCCTCCCTCTCTTCCTCCCTCCCTCCCTCCCTCCCTCCCTCCCTCCAGCTAAATTTGTATTCCCAGCCCTTCGGGTGATCTCCCGGTGCTGTGGGATTTTGGAAAAATGTAACGCCAGCAAAAAGAGCTCAGCCACCCGCTAGCGATGGAGGGGGGTGGGGAAAACAAGGCAGGGGCACCGGCTGCAGTTGGGATGCTTCCTTCCGATCAGGAAGTCTCCGAAACCACTGCGTGTGAGTGGAAACACTCCCTCCGGCCGACACCGGCGGAAGGCCAGCGTGCCGGCGGCTCCAGCAGCCTCTTGACGGAGTTCTGGTTGCTCCCAGGGTGAGCTTGTCTCTGCAAGAGCAGCCCTTAGCGTCCGGCTTAAATTCTCTCCGGTGGCCCCGGCCGGAGGGAGGGATTTGCAGCCTCCGGGTTTTTGTCGACGGGAGCTGAGGGTGTCGTGGCTCCGGTGTTAAGCCGCTGGCGTAGAGGGAGGGGGTTTACTTATTTTTCATTATGAACTTGAAGATAACGCTGTTGTAAGTAACTCTGATATTTCAGCCTAAGTCCTCCTTGTTCCTTCAGCACAGTTTCAGCCTAGGATTTTTGCCTGCTGTTAGAAAACTCCATGGCTGGAGATAAATAGTGGTGTGTCCTCCCTGCTGCTGGCAGGAGCTGAGGCTGCGTCAGGGAGAGTGAGCCTGTGGAACCCTTCATCTTCTGATGCTGTTTAGCCAGGAAGGCCCTGATCCAGAGGGATGGAGCACCTCTCCTGTGAGGGCAGGCTGAGACAGCTGGGGTTGTTCAGCCTGGAGAAGAGAAGGCTCCGGGGAGACCTTAGAGCAGCCTTCCAATATCTGAAGGGAGCT
>JAOTQQ010000023.1:91879709-91891959 GCA_026546715.1 Gallinago undulata
AACAACCCCAGCTCTCTCAGCCTGTCTTCATAGGAGAGGTGCTCCATCCCTCTGATCATCCTCGTGGCCCTCTGCTGACCCATTCCAAGAGGTCCATGTCCTTCCTGTGCTGAGGGCTCCAGAGCTGGACGCAGGATTCCAGGTGGGGTCTTACGAGTGCAGAGTAGAGGGGTAGCTCTACTAGGAATAGCTTAGCAATGGAGTTAAGGGGGTTTCCACTCCTCTACATCCTTTGTTTTTCCTTGCTGCTCCTTTTCTGACTTTCCTATTTCTCTCTGTATCTATTTTTCAGGCTTTGCCTTTTAAAAGCTTATTCACCCAATGCCCTGGGAGGTTACTTTGCAGAGGAGCAGGGATGGTATTTGGGCTGAACTGATGAAGGGTCCCTAATCGGCCATTGGCGGCTCTGACAGCAGCATCGCTCTGCCGAGATCCCTACCAAGTTCCAGCCTAAGCTGCCACTCATTAACGTGAGAGCAGGATGTTAACCAAATCTGGTTGCTTTATTTTTATCCTTCTTCTCTTCCTCTACCGTGTTCATGTGTGAGGCCATGAACTCGAGCATTTCGCTTCCCTGCCCCAGAGTAACAGGTCTATTTAAATGAAGAGTCCCTTTGCTGCTGTTTACTTCAGAGATGGCACATCTGTGTAGAGGACTTGTATTCCAGGGAGATAAAAACATTGGGGAAAAATAGCCTCCAACTACTGCAGTTGTCTTTTGGTATTTAAAAAATTGGTTCATGAAAGAACGTTGGGATTTTTTTGCACAGAAGTGTATTTTGCTTTTAGGGTGCAGTAAAAATAGAGCGGTGGTGGTGGCGAGATTCCGGAGGGGAAAACTTTCCAAGAGCTACCAACATGAGTGGGCGGTTTCATTGCCTGAAGCATCATTCTGTATCCTACACGGGCTGTACAAGACATACATGAAATCAGTGTGCTCAGAACTTAAAGGCTTGAGTTTACCTCCTGAGCAACTTCTAATATATTGCTATCTGTGTAACAGATATGCACAGAGTTTTTACTATAGGGGCTGAAGAGCTTGTCTTTTGCCCAGAATTTGAATCATAGAATCATTCAGGTTGGAAAAGACCCTTGGGATCATTGAGTCCAACCATCAGCCCTACTCTACAAAGTTCTCCCCTACACCATATCCCCCAACACCACATCTAAATGACTCTTGAAACTCATCCAAGGATGGTGACTCAACCACCTCCCTGGGCAGCCTATTCCAATGCCCGACCACTCTTTCTGTGTCCAGTCTAAACCCACCCTGTTGCAGCTTGAAGCCATTCCCTCTTGTTCTGTCACTAATTACCTGCGAGAAGAGACCAGCACCAACCTCTCTACAGTGTCCTCTCAAGTAATTGTAGAGAGTGATGAGGTCTCCCCTCAGCCTCCTCTTCCTCAAACTAAAGAGCCCCAGCGTTGCTTTAAAGCGTAGCTGATGAAACACAACTTAATTCTTTCCTGTCTTGCGCTTATAAAACCCATTGTAACTTGGGTTTTCACTTCACTGCAAGCCCCATGGTAAAGCAGAAAGTTTTCTTTTCCATGTGTAAATCGCCTTCTAATTATCTAGCAATGTGTTTTTCTCATACGTGAATTTAATTATTAGCTGTGGGCATCAGGTAAAAAATGTTTGGCATTATCAGAAAAATCAAACTTCCCACTGAAATTTAGTCTTAGGCTACTGCACTCCAGGTGTGTCTCCAATCACTACAAAGGTCTTTGATTATCATTCCTTGGAGTATTAACATGCTTTAAGGCTGAGTATTGGAGGGGACGCTTCCTCTCTCCCTTCAAGATCCTCAGCTGTGGGCTGACCATTTTGTAGTAAGAGGTTTTGGTCTTATTCACCATCTATTTAGCTTTTCTTGTGTATTTGTTTTCATTAGCTCTGTTTCTATTGGAATACTTTGGGTGTGTTTAGATTGAATAAAACAGTCAAATTGCTTTTTTTTTCTGGAGGAAATCTGTCGTTGGGTCTCATGATGTTCTCCCCTTCTCCTTTGAGTCCTTCCCTCTCACATCTGACCTGCCTTGAGACCATCCTTAGCCCTGCAGTTTTCAAGACCCAAACACATAGCAATGCATCTTGAAGCCCGTTTCCTTTGTATTCTGACCATTTCAGGGTGGGCTTTTTTTTCTTGTTTGCTTTTTGCCGTGCAGTTATCTGTCAGTTCATGCTGTTAGGATTATATTTAAGAATATATTTAAGTTAGCTCTGCGTGACATTAACGTGCTTTTTTTGGGGCTACTCAATTTCCCTTTGCATTCCTCCACCCAGGCAGGACAGAAACCATCCCTCGCAGCAGCATCAAAACCTGTTCTTGGTCGCTCCTGGTCAACCCATGTGCTCTGGATATGGTCTTGTATCTATGGACCTTAAGGACAAGCAGCTGCTGGAGAGGGTACAGCAGAGGGCTACAAAGATGATGAGGGACCTGGAGCATCTCCCTTATGAGGAGAGGCTGAGGGATTTGGGTCTTTTTAGTCTGGAGAAGGCTGAGGGGGGATCTGATCAATGCTTATAAATACTTAAAGGGAGGGTGTCAAGAGGATGGGGCCGGTCTTTTTTCTGTGGTGCCCAGTGACAGGACAAGAGGAAATAGGCACAAACTTGAATATAAGAAGTTCCACCTAAACATGAGGAGGAACTTCTTTACTTTGAGGGTGGCAGCGCCCTGGAATAGGCTGCCCGGAGAAGTGGTGGAGTCTCCTTCTCTGGAGACATTCAAAACCCACCTGGACATGTTCCTGTGCGACCTGCTTTGGCGGGGGGTTGGACTAGATGATCTCCAGAAGTCCCTTCCAATCCTGTATCGTTCTGTGACCTGGATGGATGGAGAAGCTGGAGCGAGGGTAGAGCGATGTGGTGGGTGTCACCGGTGGGCATGAGCTGGTGCCGTAACAGGAGTGAGCAGGAAAAATGCCTGCGTGGAGGGAGCATCTCATCTTTAGGAATGATGATCTTGCTGAAGATGTTGCTCCAGAGAGACTTTGCCCAAGCGGCGAGGCAGAGGAGGCCTATCTGGTACCCCCTTCTCCAGGGGACGGCTGCCTTGTGGAGGATGGGATAGCTGCAGGGCAGGGAGCACTTATCTCCTGCTGCTCATGTGGGTATTGGTTTGTCCCTGTATCCGAAACGGGTCCATTACGCTGAATTAACACGACTGACCCTGCCTTTGCTCCAATCCAATGGTGGGTTTCCATGGCATCAGGAATTTGTTGCCTTTTATTGAAGGAAAAGAGTGGACTTGTTTTGCTGGAGTTCCCTACCCTGAATTATTTTATATTGTGAGCTTGTAGGAAACAGCTTGGCAGTTGCCAGACATGTGGACAGTGTGGGGTTTTCGTTGGGTTTTTTTTTTTTTTTTCCTCTAGTAGCCTATTTAAAGTTCATAGAAAGAGTCAGTGATAAAATCACACCAAGCTTTACCACTGCACTATTTCCTTTTAATTGGTTGGTTGGTCTTTTCTGCCCATAAAGAATAAAATACACGAAACTGCAGTACTTGCGTGCTGGAGCAGGGCTTTCTGGTGATGTAATATTTAGGAAAGCACTACCAACACCAAACCAAGGAAATGTCCAGGTAGAAATGTTCTTTTCTAGCTACCTCAGGGGGGTCATTTATCTTTTTCAGTTACACTTTGGAAACTTGCTGATTCTGGGCAGCGGTTGGTTTGGCACAGGTCTGGTGCAGGCAGGGACCTCCAGCTCCTCAGGACCCACCAGACTTTTCAGCCCCGAGCTTCTGTAACAGAAATGCCATCAGCTGGCTGCCTGGCCTTGGCATCGCTTCGTTCACAGATGTGCCAAGTGTTGTACAGGAAGGGAAAGGGGGGGGAGATGATCCAACTGATGCATCCATTAAAAAAAAAATCTCCAGTCTCCTCATCTTCTGCCCCTTTGCGAGGATGCGTAGTCTTCACTCTCAGTACTGCTTGCCAGTCCTGGGCAGGAAGAAAACAAGGTCACCATCTTGCTGTACATACTGTTAACTCCTTTATCCTTTGGAGAGGAGGTGAGATCTTCCAAGGTGCTTGCTTTTCTGAATGGTGAGCCTATTATTTTTGTGCTGTGTAGAAGGCGGGGGTTTGGTCCTGAGCAGCACGGTGCTGTGGCATAACGCTTGTACCTGGGGTCATGGGTTGGGTTTTTTTTCTTCTTTCCTCTTAATTCTCAGAATGGTGGGAAAAGGAACATTTTTGGTACTTTCTTCTATTTGAATCTATCTGTCATCAGTACTTTCCTGATTTTATGTTATTTATAATTTTTTTTTGTTAGTGGTGTTCACTAATGTTTGTACTGTCTGGCACGATGTTTAGCATCTTAAAATAAAGGCACTGAGTATTGCCTGTACGGCCCTACAGGATGGACTCCTGCCTCACGGGGGTACAGCAGGAAAATAGAACCAAGTTTTAAGTCTGCCTTCTTCTGGCGGGGCTGCCCCTGGGAAGGAACAGCGAGGCAAGTCGTGGTGTGCGCTTGCGGCATCATGATGTGTCTTTCCTTCCTTTAGGTAAAAGTATAGAAATTCACTTCACTTTTGTTGAGGAGCATAACCAATTCAGTGTATTAAATGTATTTCTTGTGCGTCAGAACCCAGCAGGGAACTTTGTGCTCCCATTAGCACTACAGGTAGTGGCCGGTGCTCACTAGCAATAGAAGTGAGCACACAAATAAAGGCTGTAACTTGCCTAAGGGTGACTTGTTCGTGTGCTTTTTCAGTGAGATCTGACTTCCCAAACACAAGTGGTCCCGCAAAAGGTATCATCTACCCCTCTGAACACAGGGGTTGTAGCTACACATCTTAGCAGGGCATCTGGGTTGCATCAAGAGAAGCGTGGCCAGCAGGTCTCAGGAGGTGGTTCTGCCCCTCTACTCTGCGCTCGTGAGACCCCACCTGGAGTCCTGTGTCCAGCTTTGGAGTCCTCAACACAGAAAGGACATGGACCTGTTCGAACAAGTCCAGCAGAGGGCCACGAAGATGATCAGAGGGATGGAGCACCTCTCCTATGAGGACAGGCTGAGAGAGCTGGGGTTGTTCAGCCTGGAGAAGAGACGGCTCTGGGGAGACCTTAGAGCAGCCTTCCAATATCCAATATCCCCATCTTAGAGCTGGGGAGGGACTCTTTGTCAGGAAGTGTAGTGACAGGAAAAGGGGTAAGGATTTTAAACTGAAAAAGGGGAGATTTAGATTAGATACCAGGAAGAAATTCTTTGCTGTGAGGGTGGTGAGGCACTGGAACAGGTTGCCCAGGGAAGTTGTGGATGCCCTGTCCGTGGAGGGGTTCAAGGCCAGGCTGGATGGGACTTTGAGCAACCTGGTCTGGTGGGAGGTGTCCCTGCCCATGGCAGAGGGGTTGGAATTTGATGATCTTCAACTTCCAACTCTAACCATTGTATGATTCTGTGGTCTCGATCCAGGTTCTGTGTGCGCTGTTATCCCAGTTCTAGCCAGCGTTGCATGGCATAGCATTGCCTTTGTCACTGTCACTCTCAGCTTCTGTATCTTTCCTCTAATTTCTCAGCTTTTTATCAGGCCGCTGTATCTAGTCAGCCTGTGAACCCCAGATAACCTTTTTACAGCTAAACCTCATTTACTAGATAACTGCACACAGCCACCTCTTGCTTTGTATGGTGTTTCACACGGGCGGGAGAATTGCAGGTGCTTTTATGGGTCAGATAAGCACGCTTTCATATGTCAAGCTAATAAACGCAAGGAAGATAACCAAGAATTACAGGTCTGTCCTATACTTTCACTTGTATTCTCGAGGTGTGCCCAGTGTTTTGGCAGGGGGAAGGGGCTCGCTGGTGTGGGGGGCTCTCTCGGTGGTCAGATGCGGTGCCGCTGCCGCTGGATGTTGGAGGAAACGAGGGTTTACCTTTTTTCTTTTTTTTTTTTTGTTCCCCTACTTCTTGCTTTTTAAATTTTAATATGCAATTAGGAGATGCGGGCATTTTAAAAAAAAACTAAATTGAAGCTTACTGTCTGGAAGCTACAGAGTTCTCTTGAGCTCTTCTGCTAATAGTGGTCATGCAAGACTGAGCTTCTGTGTCCTTTGGACCTGTTGGCTGTAGTCTCATTGGCTCTGTTCTTAGTAAATGCAGCCTTTTGACCAAGCAGACTCATTAAAATAGGCTTTGGGGGCCTGTTGTTTTTCTCTTATGGAAGTAAAATGTTGGTTTGAGTTGGAGATTGGAGGAGTCCCATTATTAAAGGGGAGAATAGGAGCTTTTCAGACCTTCTTGCAGGTGGCACATGAACAAGAGAAAGGAGACCCAAAATGAAAGCTGTCGTCCTTATGGCCTCTGGAATTAGCTTTCGACATCTTTGTCTTCTCAGCTTCTCTTTAGCTTTCCAGGTTTCCTCTGGCTAATTTGCCAGGGTGAGGTAGAGCTAACAACTCTTTCCCAGTTGCAATACCAGCACAGCTTTTGGAAAAAGAGGGAACTTCAATTTAATACAGTAGCTGTAATAAACACTCACATACTGCTTGGAGCAAAGCTACTTGACAAATGCTGTGCTTTGGCTTTCCTTCCAAAAAAGTCAACTTGTAGCTCTTGTGCCATGATGCACGTAGTTTCCATCTAACCCGGTTTGCTACAGGTCCTCTCTCCTTTTTTATTTCCCATTAAAAAAAACCACCAAAACAAATGAACAAAAAACCCATCAAAAATACCCTGAACCAAAAAACCACAGTTCTTTAACCCCCCAACTGGGAGTTGTCTGTGCAGCGTCCTGGCACATTTTATAGTTGCCGTGCTATTACAAACACAGCAGTTGAATAAACCCGCATGCTTTGCCTCTTCTTCCTCCCCATCCTATTTCTGTAAATACTTTTGCAATCTGCACTTTATTACTCTTAACGGCACCGTGCTATGAGCTGGTAGGGTGCAGGAAGTTTCCAGTGTCACGCTGCTGGGGCATGGGCAGAGGGTACCTCCTCCAACCTTTTATTCCAGAAAAATGCATCCTATTGCAAAAAAGCCTTCTACCGTATCACTGAGGGGTGCCAGATCTGCTGTTAAGGGGGGCTTTGCAGCAGCAACAGATTCTTATTTGTCGCTGGATGCATCCTTCTGGGATGGGGAAGTGGTGGTGTACTTCCATGAGTACATTTGTGTGGTTGCTTCCAACTTGCCCTTCCTGCTTGGCCATCGCTCTTGGTGTTTTCCCTCTGGCTGAAGTTGTCCCTTGGCACAGCAAGGGAATGAAATGCATGCGAATGTCCTAATCCAAGGATGCTCAGATCCTACTTGGAGCTAGTTTAGGCCTGCTGAAAATGTGAGTAAAACCAAGAACCCATGATTTGTCTTAACTCGCCTACCTGAAGATGATTAGATTCTGGTTTAACGAGGTAGTGAGTATTGAGCACAGGCAGTTATTCTGTTTTGCAGCATCCTTTCTTGTATTTGTTCTGTAAAATACTTTAAATACCGCAATTGTGCTTGGGTATGAAGGCAGTCATTACTGAAGTATTTAAGGAGGTAGAATGACGGGCATCATTCTACTCCCCTAGAAGCAATGACATTAAATCATATCCCCAGTTAACTGGCCAAAGTTAACCCCCTGCATTTTCAAATGTTTCGAACTACCATTGAGGTTAAACTTTGAGATTAGCTTCTTTCCTTTGTCCTGCCTTTTTTTTGTTTTTTTAACTTTTCCCTGAGTTTTATACAAATCATTTATTTCTCAACTTCTTTACGCTGGTGCTGGCGGCGAGCATGAAGGCTCAGCCAGGGGTCAGCAGCAGGCTGAAGGATCTGCTGCTGCTGCGAGATGGGCCCAAAAGCTGCATCGCTTTGCTAGAGAGAGAGTTGCAAAATAAAATTTAAAAACAGTTTCTTGCGTTTTGACACAGGTGAAGTGCAAAATCCACATCACTCGTGCTTCAGCTGCCCAGGGAGATGGTGGAGTCTCCTTCTCTGGAGACATTCAAACCCACCTGGACATGTTCCTGTGCAACCTGCTCTGCGTGGACCTGCTTTGGCCAGGGGGCTTGGACTAGATGATCTCCAGAGGTCCCTTCCAACCCCATGTGATTCTGTGATACAGCTGGTTTCCCATAAAATAAATGTACTTGCACTTTCAGATCAATATGGACTATAATTTATTCTAAACTCCATTTTATTGCTACCATTAAATGTGCTTGGGACCTAAAGGGCTATTCAAAAAGGGAAAAAAAAAAGGGGGGGGAATCTGGGGTTGGCGGCAAGCTGAAAGGGAATACATGCAAGGGGCAGGTAAGGCTTTGGGAAAAGAAAGGAGAAACTGGGACACTTAGGAAAATGGTTGGGAAGTGGTTGACAGCATTGATTATCAGTACTATCTTCCAGTTCTCAAGCAGCTGAGCATTTTCAATTTCAGTGCATTTACAAGAGCAAACAGCAGCGCGACCACTGTGTTTTTTGGAGGAGGGATAGTTTGTGCTTCTGGAGGAGGGAAAAGAGGAGTCACCTCTGCAGCGGCAGGGACTGGGAAACATCACTTTAATGAGAAAACGCAATTCAAGATTTCCAAAACTGAGTGCCTAAAATTAGGCTTTGAAGTCCTAATTTAAGAACGGAGAAAGTGGCTGTTTTCCAAGGAGGCTGAGCAGCCAGGCCTGACGGCGCATTGCTCTCAGAAGCCAGCACGGTTATTTAGATGCCTATTTTGGGGATTTTTTTGGAACTCGAGTTCAGGGACTTAAATGTAAAAACTGGGATCTGTTGTTTCATGGAGTTCTGGAGCAGCAGGGTGCGAGCTGGGGCATCCTGGTGCAAGGGAGCAGGCTCCCAGTGCTTTGAGCTTTCAGCCCAAAATGTTTTGTTGCTGCTGTTTGGTTGGCTTAAAAAGGGTGGCATTGGACAGGGGGCAGATATCTTTATTTTCATGCTTTGCATCTGGAAGCTGAAGTTACTCCAAGAAGATACTCACAAAACAACATTAAAATTGATAACATGACATGAACAGTGGGATCGAGTGCTCCTCCAGCAAGTATGTGGACAACACCAAGATCAGTGGAGTCAGTCGATGTGCCTGAGGGGTGGGATGCCATCCAGAGGGACCTGGACAGGCTGGAGAAGTGGGCCCATGTGAACCTCATGAGATTCAACGAGGCCAAGTGCAGGGTCCTGCACCTGGGTTGGGGCAATCTCCCCTGGTGTCAGTACAGGCTGGGGGGGTGAAGGGATTGAGAGCAGCCCTGCTGAGAAGGACATGGGGGTACTGGCGGATGAAAAGCTGGACATGAGCCGGCTCATGTGTGCTGGCAGCCCAGAAAGCCAACCACATCCTGGGCCGTATCCAAAGAAGCGTGGCCAGCAGGTCAAGGGAGGTGATTCTCACCTTCTGCTCTGCTCTGGTGAGGCCCCACCTGGAGCACTGCATCCAACTTTGGGGCCCTCAGCACAGGAAGGACATGGACCTGTTGGAGCGGGTCCAGAGGAGGGCCATGAAGATGATCAGAGGGCTGGAGCACCTCTACTGTGAGGACAGGCTGAGAATGTTGAGGTTCTTCAGCCTAGAGAGGAGAAGGCTCTGGGGAGACCTTATTGCAGCCTTCCAAGTATTTAAAGGGGGTCCACATGAAAGGTGGGGATAAATCTTTCAGCGGGGCCTGTTGCAACAGGACAAGGGGTACTGGTTTTAAACTGAAAGAGGGAAGATTCAGACCAGATATAAGGAAGAAATGTGATTAAAACACTGGCACGTTGCCCAGAGAGGTGGTAGATGCCCCATCCCTGGACACATTTAAGGTCAGGTTGGATGGAGCAACCTGATCTAGTTGAAGATGTCCCTGCTCGTTGGAGGGAGGTTGGACTAGATGACCTGTAAAGGTCCCTTAGAACCCAAGCCATCCTATGAATAGTAGGGTGCCTTGCTACGGGGTATCTTCTAGGTAAAGGAACATTGCCAGTGATCTATTCCGGTATGTGGTCAGCTGTGGAATTTCCTTACTTTCAGCATTAGGAAACATGCCCATCAGTGTTTCAAATGGCCACTGGTTTAATTTTTCTGGGAGTCGATGTTCCTCTGAATTGGGAAACTATTCAAATTAAAAAAGAACCCTTGTAGTTGCTGCCGTTGAAGCAGTATTTAATGTTGTGTGGCTGTTGGCAGGAGACTTGATGCATTTTCACATGACCCCCTCTGGAACAAAAGCAGATTGTTTCCCTCTGTTTTTCTGTTACACAAATGAGTTCCTTTTGAAACAATTTCTTTTTTTCTGCAGATTCTGGAAATCGACACCGGGAGTAGTTCTTCCTTCGCTGTGCTTTTTACAATCTGCTGCCTGATAACGCTGGCACAAAAAGCTGCTTTGGGGTAGCAGCCCCCTCAAAAAAGCTAAGAACTCTGCAGAAAGCCTCCCCCTCTTGGGGAATGAGGCTTTCTTCCAATTTTATGGGAGGATTGAACACGGAGTTTCATTTCTTGCTGTCTTTGCTGTAGCTAGGCAGAGTTGGTTTCTGCTTTCTTAGTTGTTTCCTTTACGTATCTGCATTTTCAGTGCCCGGCAAACAGCAGCGTAGAGCAAGTCAGTTCTGAATTGAGCTTTTTTTTTTTTTTTTCTGGTACAGTTTTTATATAACGAACCTTTGTTTTTGGAACAAACTCTCCAATCTGAAGCTTTCCTCTGTGAAAAGGGGAGTCGAAGTCAGGCGCGGATGCTGGGTTATTGGATGAGGCAGCGCTGCGTAACTAAATCAATCGGTGCCGGATCAAAGGAGCGACAGACAAATTGAGTAAGTGGGGATTTCAAGCAGCAAAATGAATTTTCCGCTGGGGAGTGCTTTTCCTGGCAATATTTAATAGCTGACAGATTGGGGGGGGGATGGGACGGGACGGGGGGCGGGGAAGGAAGAGCTTGTTCTAGATAAGTTTCTTTCTTCTCCTTGGAAATTATCTACTCGTTCCTCACTGTCTTCCTGATTGATGTTTGTGCTTCTGGTAGCACAGCATAGGCTGCTTAGTTAAATTTCCTTATTCCTGGGACAGGAATAAGTGTGCCAGTGCTGTGTCCATTTCCCACAAGTTTGTGTGCCGTAGCTGGTGGGGCAGCATAATCCCCAAAATGCACCTTCTTGTGAAGTGTGTACTTTTTTGGGCTGGGCTTCTCCGCTTGGAAAATAAAACCGGTATGAATCAGGGACTGGGAAAGACTTCTAACACTCCTGGTTATTTTAATCAAGCTCTTTTGTTTGTGTCCGGTGACCAGATTCCAGGGAAGTTCCTGTGCCTTTGTGTAGTTCAGAGTGGTACAAGACTTGATGCAGGCAGAGGGGAAAGTCCTCTTCTGCCCCTGTTCCTGAGAGCCCTGTGGGGAACGATGGGTTGGGGGTGCAGCCAGGAATCCTCAGGGAGTGCGTCAGCCTCTGGCCTGGAGCCCTGCGGTGAAAGGGACGTGGACTTCTGTAGAAGCCCACGCGATGGAGATGCACGTGTCCAAGCATGTTGTATTATTGGTCCCATGGGAAGTCGAAGCCCCTGTGGGGACCAAGCAGCTTCTGGTCCCACTTTGGACCAAGGAGAGGACATCGCTTGCATCCTGCTTGGCTTTTCTTGCTGGACTCGAAAGAAATGGAGGTGTCAGTCCCAGCTGACTAAAACCAGAGGACCCACTCTTCGTTTTACTTGCATAAATCAGAAATCCCTCGGAGGCAGGGTTTTCACAGGTGGAAGAGAAGCCTTTCTTGAGCTAGGACAGAAAAAAAAAAAAAAAGGTGAACTATTTTGTTGTTAGCAACTACACGTAAACTCCTGTGGTTGTTTTGGTTTGTGGTGTGGGTATGCTGACAGCTTCTGTGTTGCTTATGTTATTTCCCTATAACTAAAAATTGTTGTTAATATTAGTACTCGACGGGGGAAGAAACATCAAGAAGTGAAAACCAGCTTATTAACGGATAAAATCATTTTAGTGAAAGTTCAGTACAGATCTGGATAGAAAAGAGGAAACTGAATGTATTTGGGGGTTTTTCTTTGTCTTTGTTTTGTTGTTTGTTTTTTTTTTCTTGAGGAGAACATGACTTCCCCTTCTCGTGAGAACAGCTTCATGTACAATTACCCCTGCTCAGGGAAAGCATCGCTACTTTGTACAGCGACTTACGTACCGCAGTCTACAAACCAGGTGCTACCCATAAATACTGGTCCTCTGTGGAGCTGACAGATGGACGAGAAGCTGGCCATGAGCAGGCAGTGGGCACTTGCAGCCCAGAAGGCCAATCGCACCCTGGGCTGCATCAAAAGAAGTGTTGCCAGCA
>JAOTQQ010000023.1:91892059-91920340 GCA_026546715.1 Gallinago undulata
AGACATTCAAGGTGAGGCTCGAGGAGGCCCTGGGCAACCTGGTCTAGTTGGGGGTGTCCCTGCTGACTGCGGGGGGGGAGGTCGGACTAGATGGCCTTTGGAGGTCCCTTCCGGCCCAGGTGATTGTATAATTCTGTGATTCTATGATGGCATCTGAGTCTCTTCTGTACTGGGGTTGGATGAGTTTTATCTGGCTGTAGCTTACCAGTACATGGTTTCTGGAACTGGAGATGCTCGTGCCGTGAACTGCAGTGTTTTCTCTCTTGCATCTGCAGCCCTCTCTGTTGTTTGCTGGCTGTTGACCTCTTGGTTTTATGGGCTTTTAATCAGAGCTGTAATCGGCCACCTATCTGCAAAAGTGACCAGTGGAGCCAGTTTTCACTTTTGCTTCCTTCCCTCCTCCCCGGCTAGCGTTGCCAGCTAGCTGTTAAAAAAGCTTCACGGTATTTATTTGAGAGTTTCAATGTTGCTGGCTTTCTCAAGGTCCCATCTTCCTCCTCCTCCTCCTGGCAGAGGGATCCTGCAAGATGTCATCTTGTGTTTGCGCTTACAACATGCAGAATTAGAAATTCAGGTTTAAGCCGAACTTGTTATTTTAAGCTTCTGTATATCTGGAACTATGATTAAATACTTCAGTGGGAAATACTGCTCTTACAGCAGTCTCTGAGACTAGAATAAGCTTTATGTACTTTATATATGTTGGTAATTTCCAGTATGTCTGCTGCAATTTTTGCATATTAACATTTTTTTTGTTAACCCTTACAGATGTATTCACACAATTAAACTGTTTTCATTAGCTGAATAACTAACCTTCTCTTCTTTCCATTTCAGTAGGTTGTAGAATGGAACTTCTGGATAAAACAATCAATAGCTACTTTGATGTATGGCTTGGACCCAGAGGTAAGATTTGTCAAAAATTAAACACATAAATAAAACTGATATAAATGTGCAGATACTAGAGCATAAGAAACAGCTTCCCTCTAACATCCTGACATTGACAGATGACTTTCTTTAGTATCTGCACAGCATCAAAATCTATGATTCTGTAATAAACAAAAAAGTCTATTCAACGTTCCTGATCTTTTGACCTGAAGAGCTGCTAATTTTTCAGCTCTGACAGTCATAGGTGCTATTCTTCTTGCCATCAATTTAGCTCCTGTTGTTAGTCTTAGCTAATGACTTACCCCACTCAGATCTTTGCTTTTTTTTTTTTTTTTAGGATTTAATAATAATTTTTATTAAAAAAATCTTTTTTAAATTTGCATTTGATGAAATAAAGATACTCTTGCCCTCATAACTAGAGCTGCTAAAGAATTTTTCATTGAAATATCTGTAGTTTTTGGAAAACGTTGCTGCTTTGAAATTATTCTTTTTAAAGAAACAGTGGGTTTTGGTAGGTTTTTCAGTGGGAAAAAGTCTACAGGTGAAGAAGAGCAGTCCTGATGAGCGTGAGGAAGGGAGAAGCAATGGGACTGGGACAGGCAGTGGTCACCTGGTGAGGGCATCCTGGTAGGGATGGCCTTGTTCCACCTGGTCCTGACCATGGGGGATGAAATATCACCATCCCGAACGGAGTGTGCATAGCAATGCTGTTCGGTGGCATGTGCTTTCTTCCTCTGATGGCTTTGGTAGCATCTTTTCTACCTCTTTCTTTTATCTCAGTGGAACTCTGGTGGTGGTGCCGCTGCTTCCTCGCAGGACGAAGTCCACAGGAGGTGCAACAAGCTGCTGATCCTTCAAAGTGTGTTTTCTGTTTGCTTTTAGGAGCTCAGTGCCCTTGTTGCCCAGCTCTTGGTACTAAGCCTGTTTAAATTAGTCTGCATCTTCTGATAAAACATATTGCATGTGCTGGCATATGTATTTGTCATGTCTCAAAAATAACCATAAAGATGGCAAATCCAAGCAATTCCTCGGCTTTCTTAACTACTTCCCGACCTACATTTTAAGACCTCATGTCTTACATTCAGCATCCACATAGGACTCCCTGAAAATTAAATAAGGGCTGTGAATGCCAGCAATACTTGAGTTTAGTTTGTTTATGGTTTGGTAAGCTTGGTTTCAATCCTTTGGGCTGACCTTAGCGAGAGCAGTGAAGTACTGGAGTGGTGCTGGGGATGGACAGCAGAGTTGGGGTTCAGAAGGATCATGCACTTGTCCCAATTGTTCCCCCGAAACCTTCTCGTTTGGGGTGGTTTATGTCTTTTTTGATGTGTTGTTAATCAGACTGGACTGAGTGCTCTGTGCCTCATTACCCATACAAGGACTCCAAAATTTAATCCTTTTGAGTAGCACACATGCAAGCCTAATTGGGTTAGTACTGATTAGAAAACAATTATCAGGATCATCCACCGATGAGGGCAAAGGTATCTGCTTCACTCTTAGCTTTGCTGGCTGTGTGAGGAGATAAGGTGGGATACTACTGGGAAAGGATAGATTGAGAGAATAAGGGAAGAGGGTTGTTTTCTTTAAAATTGAAGCTCATCTGTGGTATTCAAGATGGGTGATGATTTTGAATGATGCTTTAGAAATATAGCAGTAATGGTTTAAGAATATTTTTGCCTTAGGAAGAGAATTATTTCAGTTTTCTTTAACAATTGCATAACTAAAATCTTGTTGTTTGCAAAGGTGTTTGTAATTAGCAGTGTGGCTCTTAATAAAGGACTTGCTGCTCTTCCTTCGTCCTTCTCCAGTATTCTGGCCTGAGAAGCATTTTGGGTTCAGCTCGTTCTGGATTCCTTCAACTCTTCCCCCTACAAAAAAATCTAAGTGTTTGTATGTTTTTGTTTGTTCGTTTCAGACCCCAGAGTAAAAGGATGGCTTCTTCTGGAGAACTATACACCTACCTTTATCTTCTCAGTCTTGTACTTGCTAATCGTATGGCTCGGACCAAAGTACATGCGGAACAAGCAGCCGTTCTCGTGCAGGGGTATTCTGGTGGTCTACAACCTAGGACTTACACTGCTTTCTCTGTACATGTTTTATGAGGTAGGAGAAAAGGGGTTGGGTTGGGGTTATTTTGCAATATCTGTTTTCATTATGTTGGCCTGTGTTGAACGCGGTCCCTGAGGACAGTCCTCCCAAACCTGGGGAAACACCTGCAGAAATGCTGCCACCATTTCTTCAGTGTCACTTCTCAGGGGAGAAACCTGTAGTTGTAATGTCACCTCTAAGGATGGCATGAGTGAAACCTTGCCTTCAAGGTCTGTGCTGACCTTGGTTAGTGATGTTTCAAACGTGCTTCTCTGGCTCGGGGTAAGGGAAGGACCTGATCTTTCAGCACGAACCCGGCTGCTCCTTCGGTGACGCCTCCTTGCCTGGAAGCCATGCTTAACGTGCTGGTGGATTGTACAAAGTACTTTGTAGCGAAACTACCGCTTGATTTGAAGGGCAAAACGTCTTTTATTTAAATGTGTTTAATTATGCACGCGCTCTTCGCGTCTGTTTCTGAAAGCCTGCTATAGCTTCTCTTGTGTCCTCTTAGTTCTGCTCAAACAATTGCATCACCGCCGCTGTGATTCATCAGTTTCTTGGAAGTTAAGATCTGAACACAGAAATATATTTCAAACTGGATTGGACTTTACGTGGACTTATTTTCTTTCCTAACAAAACAAAGATTTAGGCAGTATAAAGTTTTCCACTTCCCAGAGAGCGCTTCAGCTGCTTTTACTCAGAATTGTATGTTTTTATTAAAGTGAAAATGAAGGACTATGGAAGTGTAAATAAGAACGTGGTCAGAAAATTATAAAGTGTGTGGCTTTAATGTACAGAATATTCTGACTTGTTTTTAAAAGTGGTTTCTCCTTTCTGTAAGGAGAGATTTTATTTTCAACATGCAATTACAAGCCTGAGCTACAACTAATCGTTTTTCTTTTTCTTTTTCTTTTTTTGGCATTTGCTTAGACGTATATGCAAGCCATAATTCTTCTTTAAGTTTGTAGTTATCTCTCTAGTGTTTTACAAGGTGAGTGGTTAGATAGGAAGCAATTTAAATTTGAAGTTATTTCTCTTGCTTGGTGAATTGTCTAGTCAAAAATAATCGAGTTGGTTTATTAAGAACTTCAATACCTAATTTTGGGGGTGGGGACAGTTTTGGATTCAGTAGGTACTTGGAATGTATACTTGCTGTGCTTACATTTCTAACCTTCCTGTCAGGATGTTACAATCCAGAAAAATTTTTCTGATGATGTGTTTAATTTCTCTAAAAGTAGTGTTGCTGTGGACTTCATGTACATCATCTGCATTATGTTATGCAGATAGTATTTATAATTATATAATAATCTATTGTTTTAACTTCCAGTTATGTAATTGAGGGTCTACAAGTGCAGATTTTCTTCCGTTGTACTAAGTGCAGATAAAACTCTCAGGATAGCCAGTCATTTTTCTTTGAATACTTGCAATAATACTCATAATTTCCAACTGAAAGTTATGGGAACATCCTGCCATGTTACAAATCCTGCTGATAAATGTAAACAACAGAAAAGATCTGAACTGTTGCTCTTAAAAATGCCTTTTTTTTTTGCTAACAATGAACTGGTTACCAAGAAAAGACTATTTAGTCTATACTGAAGAAGTCTTCCTCCTTGTAACCAGTTGGACAACTTCAATGTTGTGAAGGAACAAAACAACTAAAATACAGTGAATATTAAGACTCCTCCTTCCTATATAGTGAAACAGTTTACATCAAAGTGAATATTGCTGTTAGTGCTGTGTTCTCTGCCTGGAGGTGTTCACTGGGGGTGTTGTAAATACTCCTTCTCTTTATGAGTGGGAACACAGGAAGCTACAGCGTTATGAAGACCATTAAACTCACAATAGTTGCAACAAAATGTGTTTGGCAGCACTTCCAAGCCAGACGTGAGGGCAAGCGATGTTCTGCAGCAAGGGATGGATCCCTTGAAAGTGAGCCATGCTGACGTGATGCCGCGCTGCTTGGTGTTTGCAGGGGAGCCAAGGGGGCAGGGGAAAAAAAAATCAGCTTCCTGCACATCCAGGTATGTCTTCCTCTAGCTCTAGTGCCTCTGCCATTACCTGTGTCGGTGCAAAGCAGGCAATACCCTCACTCGGATCACGTCAGTCATGGAAATTTGGCTTGGAAGGACTGGCCATACATCCGTAGCACTTTATACTCACTTTTCAGATAAAATGGCAAAGAACAGCATTCATAAAAGAGATGTAAATTTCTCTTCTCTTCCTTGTTGTCACTTTGAGTTTCAGCTGGATTAAGCTTTTTTTTTTCAGTCCTAGTTTGAGGAGAGTCATAAAACATCACCACTTACAAACTTGTTTGGTGGCCTGTCTAAAAATAAGTTGCTTTAATAGCTTGTGTATGATACACCTGAAACCCAGCTTGGGAGTTTTTCCTGCGTAATAGCTGTGGTGGGTCAGGTCATGATTCAGAGCACCACAGCTTCATTTAAATATTATATGACCAAAACAAGATGTTAAAGTGAGATGGGATGAGAAAGATGAGCTATTTGGTTTTCTGACCTTTACATCTGAATGTTCATATGCAGTAATGTGGGGGAAAAAAATTTGCATTGTAGGATTTGTATAATTCTAGTTATTGTGCACTTGCACCCTTTGGTCTACTGATGTAATATAATATAGCCTTATTTTAAAGTCACTAGATATCGAATACCTCTTATTTGGAATTCTTAAGGTAGTCGTTTCTGTGTGTACTGGCTTTAACTTATTTATTTGGGCATTTAATGGCTGTGCTGGGTTCTGGTTCCAGCAGAACAGAGCAGTGGGCTGAGCTTCTCCCAGAGAATAGAAAAGGCAAGGCAGACCTGGGGGAGTGGGAGAAGTTTCTCCTGTCGCTCCCATACCTCAGGAAGAGAAGACACTCAATAGGGGCAAACAACAAGGTCTTACATGTGTTTATCCCTGGAGGAGTTCAAGGCCAGGCTGGATGGGGCTTTGGAGCAACCTGGTCTGGTGGGAGGTGTCCCTGCCCATGGCAGGGAGGTTGGAACTTGGTGACCTTTAAGGTCCCTTCCAACTCTAACCATTGTATGATTCTCCACCGCGGTGGAGCGGGGTGGCTGGCAGAGGGCTTGCAGGAGGTGGATTGCTGGCCCGCTGGCTGGCACGGCGGTGTCTGAGAGAGCCACGGGAGCAGTTGGAGCAGCACAGCTCCATCCCCCATGCTGTGGCTCGGCTCCAGACCACGAGCCCAGTTGTCGTGCAGGGCTGTGAGTCAGACCCGTGCTGCTCTACTCGAGTCTCAGCCGGGTGACTTGGCAAAGAGCCCCAGGTACCCACTTACACGGCACCCAGACCTGCTTCGTTTTTGGGGGGGGGGGGTGGGGTGTTAGCAGAACTGCCCCAGTGACCTGGACCAGCCAAGCTTACGTTCGAGAAAACTGGTCAGCGATGAAGGCTCACGTTCTTAAGTGATCTCTTTACTGCCTTTCTTCCTTCTTCTGAGAAATCCCTTCCCTATGGAATCTGCCTGAGCAAACTCTCAGATGTTCCTGGTGAGGAGGAGGTGGATGCACTGCAGGAGGACTATCCCGAGGTGTGCCCTGCTTGAGGAAGGAGGGGACCTGGTGGAGGGGTGGGTGACAGCCCGCTGCCAGCCTGCTCTTCCCTCTCCCCTTCCCTCCTCTGCAGTCCCGAAGCCCTTATCGCTGTCCTTGAGGTGACTGCGTTTATGTAAAGAAAACATTTCCTATCTCTGCAGGCGTTTGCGTGCTTGGGTCAGACACGTGAACCTCTGCTTCTTCTCGCTTTAATCTGGCTCTGCTTTGAAGCCCGCGAAGCCCGTCACGCCGTGACAGCGTGATGCAGCGCCGGGTCCCTTGGCTGCCCCTCTCCAGCGAGTCTCGGGCTTTGCCTTTATCGTGAGAAAACCAAACCCTCCCCAGAAACACCCCTCCTACAGCCCGGCCAGACTGGAGTGAGCCTGCTGGTTTATGTTGGTAGCAGGGTTTATAAAAGAAGCACGTGCTTCAGCGTTCTAAAGAATTCAGCAACGGAATGACAAAATGAAAGCAACATTAAAAAAAAAAAAAAATTCAGCACAGGGGAAGGGAGTTAAGAGTTGCAAAAGAAAAGCAACTTTAAGCTGCAGGGTTTTCCCTGGAGCTGAAGGACCTAGGATTGACTTTGAGTGCCATCTTAATTGGCTTATGAAGGAGCTGTCTCTTTTTGTGTCATTTAAAAATCACGTACTGTGGAGAAAATGATTCTAGTCAGCCTTTTGGAGACAGGCTCATTTCTGGAGAGGAGATACGCCTGTGGTTGTGCATCAGCAATGCCATTAGCCAGCCTGGGCTCCTGCCAACCTCCTACGGACTTCTTAGGGGCGGCGGGCCAGGGAAAGGTTGCCCCAAGCCTGGCGTATCCGAGGAGCCCTCAGCCCATCGCTGGGAGGATGAGGAGTGTGAGGCCAGTTGAGTCCTGCTGTACCGTAGCTGTAAGGGGGGCTTAGAAACTCCATCCATCCTGGAAGCAGATCACAACAAGGCATGAGGAACAACTTAAATGCATGAGCTGGCAATTCATGACACCTCCGTTTATTGCTTTCCAGGTGGCACGGGAGCAGCTCCCTGCTGCTCGGAACCACTCGTGGTCAGGTCTGGGAGTGGCCCATTGATTTTTGTTTTTGTGAAGCCTCCCAGAGCATGTGCTGAAAGTATCGTGGGTGGAAGACATAGTGGTGACAGGCAAAGAAGAGGCTACCTCGGGAGAAGGATTGTCTGTGTGTGCTGTGTGTTGCACCAAGCAAGGTTTGTGGGCAGCGATAGCAGCTTTTCACCATTTAGTTCCTCCTGGAAAGGGAGGGATTAAATTATTTTTGTAACTATGCTAACTATTTATATGGTGAAAGATATTACTAGTTCCTACAAATGTTGCTTTGCTTTTTTAAGCCCCTGTGGCTGTGAGATGACAGCTCTGAGCTTATTATTATATACTCTTCTGGAAAGAAGGGAGTCCTTGGGTTTAACCAAAGCTACCTAGAGCCACACTGATGCCTTTGCCCTTCAGAGAGGTGGGACCCATCCAGACACCTTTGGTTGTCTCATGCTTTAGGCAGTGAACCTGTATCTCTTGCAGGGAAGGCTCTTTGGGTTTCCCTGTGCCAGCCTTTATTGGGAGAAGTTCATGGAGCGCAGCGTTAGCGATGGATGCAGTTTGGGTTAATTGCAGTATAAACGTTGTGATTATCCCTCTATCCCCAACACTTCCTTGAACTTTGGGAACTGCACGAAAACATCTGTAAGCTCTTAACGACACGACTGCAGCACAATGTGGTCTTCTGTCCCAGGGACCGGCGGGCGGTCACCCAGCGGCACAGGCTTTCCCTCCGTGCCCCAAGACTTACTCCAGGACATAGCTGGTCCAGCTTTAGCGAGGTACCACTTTTAAACTGGTGGCTTGGCACAGCCGTGCCTGCCTTGTGGCCAGGAGAGGAGTCCTCCTGTGGCTGTGTTCCCTTCGCTGCCTGGCTAGAGATATTGCTGGGGTCCGTCGTTGGTGTGCACGGCTGCCCTGCTCTCACTGTGGCAGGGTGATATTGATTTATCTCCAATACACGAGATAATTCCACATCTATATCTTACTATAGAACTACATGTCTTTTTTTCTTTTTTCCCTTAAATAGTAGCAATAATTCTCTCTCAGAAGGTCAAAAATAATGACCTAGGCTGACTGGGTATTTTAAAAGCTAATTTAGGAGGAAAATGAGGCATGAAAGAAATAATACTAGGAAAAGGTAGATCATTTAAGTTATAATCTTTATTATACCTAAAAATGAGGCACAAAAAAAATAACATTAGGAAAAGGTAGATCCTTTAAGTGATAATCTTTATTATCCCTTTTAGAATTAGCTTCCTGTTCACAGTTCTGTGCAGCATTCCATCGTCCCAGTTATTGTTGTCCTTTAATCAAGTGTTCATTTTAAATGACTTACGGTACAGAGAGTTTTCCACTGTGGTTTTGCAAAGCCTTTTTTTATTCTGCACGAGTGTAGATAAGGCCGAAAACGGACAACTTGCATGTGCAGGATATCTGTCTCTGCCTTTAAAATGTTTTTTTGGGGATGCGTAACCATTCTTTTTTTCGTTTTTTCACTTGGGAATCATCTAAATTTGTTACTCCTCTCCTCCTGCTATTCCCCAGGGGAAACACAACATCCAGCAATTCCGTGTGATATTAATGGGGGGTTTGGCTTCTGTCCTTGCACCTGCTCCCTCCTCCCGTCCCATCCTCAACCTGCCTCTCCATCTCCCTCCCGGCTGTGAGAGGGTGGGACGTGGACATCCAGCTTGCCTCTTCCTTCTCCAGAGGTTTCAGCCAGCCCCTCTGGGCGACGGGCTCCCCGTCATCCTCTTGTGACTAATAGCTGGTCATCGCTCTTCAAAGGAATTCCATCACGTTGGAGGTGTTATTTGTTGTGCCAGGAAGCCAGGCAGGCAATGGCGTATCCTGCAGAGGAAGCCACTGATACTGGGGAAGGACGTAGTGTATTCGGGATGAGGGAATTATTTAAAAAGGTCTTGAACAATTGCAATATGGTAAAACATCAGTGGCTCGCTGTTAAGGACAGCAAAGCTGAAGATTTGCTCTGCTACACAGTTGGAAAAAGAGTTGTAGTCAGTTCTCTGTGTATAAAGTTTCTTAAAAATATAACTTTTTCTTTCCAAAAATAATCAGAAGAAAAATATATTTATTTTGGTCGCTCACTTTCTCCAACATGAGATCATCAGCCAAGAAGGAAAGACATGTCTTGAGAACCTGTCTGGAATATGACTGTGCAAAATGCACACACTGTGTGCGACAAGTGGGGATAAGGTGCTATGTCCTATTTTTGTTCTGGTATACTCCCATTTTGGAAGAATTTGTCAATCCCCCTCCACTATGATTCCATCCCTGCTTGGAGCTTGGATTGAACCCAATGCCGCACTCGGGTGCCCATGGGTCCCTGGACACCAGATGTCTTGGCAGAGCCACTGTCAAGGTTGGTTTGAGCCGTGGGGTGCAGCCTTCTCCCCAGATGACACTTTATTCTTTATTCTTGATTCTCAGCTGGTGACGGGAGTATGGGAAGGAGGATACAATTTCTACTGTCAGGATACGCACAGTGGAGGGGAAGCTGATATGAAGGTAACGTAATCAAGACTTATGGCTTATAATGTTTCAGATTGTCCACTTGTGTGCAAGTAGAGAGCAGAACAGTAATGACTATGCAGATTTTGTTCAAGCTATATGCTTTTTTCCTTCTTTTACAATGCACTGGACAATGCATTGTCAAACATAATAGTTAATCTACAATATATTCATGGTTGGTGTTTTGGTGAGAGATTATCAGTAAATTTTCAGGTGTTACCAGGTCAATAAACAAGGACTTGGTCTTCAGAATGTATCCAGCCACTGCGGGGTGACTCCCCCTTCTCTTTCTGAGATGTGGTAATGATTTTTTTCTGGTCACTGTTCAGGCCTCTCCTTTAGAGAATACTGAGGGACCAACTCTAGTTAAATATTTTCTTGTTTCTCTCAGGACACCCTAGGTGCACAGCAGTAGCCTCATAAAACAGTCTTTGTCATCCTGTTTTCAACTGTAGCTTTGGCCTTGTACCTAGATCTTCTACCAAGAGGCCTGAGGCTGCTGAGGCATTACAGAAGATCTCAGCAGTGTCTTCAGTCCAAATAGTGCAGGACAGAATCTGGATTTTAATTATTTAGCTAACAAAAGGCATTAAAGCCGCCACAGTGTGCAATTCTTCTAAATCTTGTTTCCTTCTTTCTAGATCATACGTGTCCTCTGGTGGTACTACTTCTCCAAACTCATTGAGTTCATGGATACCTTCTTTTTCATTTTGCGGAAAAATAATCATCAGATCACTGTTCTGCATGTCTACCACCATGCAACGATGCTGAACATTTGGTGGTTTGTTATGAACTGGGTGCCTTGTGGTCACTGTAAGTACTGGGTTATGGCGGGGAACCCTTGCAACAAGGGCCTTGTTTTGGTTTTATTTTGGTCAAACCAAATTTCTCTGGTACCTTCAGCTGCAGGATTTGTTCTGTCCCATGGTCAGCTGCTTTGCTGAATTGCAACTATTGCAGATAGGTGCAGGTATTAAGGTGCCTGCACAGCCTCTAGAAAAGCGATGTAGTTTGCAGAATGTGGCTGGCAGTGTGATGTTTGTCAGCACCAGTAGTCCAGGACTGATACCTCTCAACCTTGTTTTCTCTTTTTTTGTGTCAGTTGCAGACCCTCTAATGAAACAATACTCTTTTCCAAGTCAGGACCAGAAGCTTGTTTCAGCTGCAAGATGGCTAATAGTGACTCTTGTCCTTGTATCTGTCAAGTTCACTTGAGATGTTGCTTGCTTAATTTAATCTCATTATACCAGTAGCTATGACAAATTATTTCAATTAAAATCTTGTACCCCAAGCGCTAATGAACTTGACTGAATACATCTTAAGGGAAGGATTTCCATGTCTCTCTTGTCTAAATCCTGCTGACCTCTGGCTATCTCGCTTTGATTTTTTGATTTTTTTTTTTTTAAATTTTCATCGCTGTTAGGCGGCATCTAGTTTCCTAACTGCATTAGCGTGGCTTAGCTGTGGTTCACATGTCCAGCCTATAGATACTGGCTTTGCTGAACCCTCATCCGAGAGAGAAACCTTTTCAAATCTGGTGGATGTGAACTACTGGCAGCACAATCCAAGAGGCTGGGTTGCTCAGGAGTCTGCTTTCTGAGCCAAACAACATAGAAACTCGTATTTGTTTCGTGTTGTCAGCACAACAGTGAGTAATGCTGGACTTCTAAAAAGTGTGCGTGTGGAACCACATTCTCCTCCAGGGAAGTCAATCCCTGTTTATACAACAGTCAAAAGTGCAGATACTTGGAGTCCATCTTGTGTTTGTGTGGTCTTGAAAGTATTTTTGTGCTATTTCTAGCCATGTGTGTTTTTTCTTCTTCCTTTCCAAGCTGTATGTTCTGCTTGGTCATCACAGGACCCTGCAGCTTGGTGTTAAGCTAAAAGTTTCTTTAAGGAGTAAAGGCGCTGTAAACAAGGAGAGATAAAACAGCTAGCTTGCATTTTCTGAAGGTATCTGTTGCTTTTGGTTATAAATGACAAAATAGGCTCCTGCCCGGAAGGAAGTGAGAGAAGCCTAAAATTAGATGGGTGAAGCTATCGATTGTTGGGCGTGTTTACGTGCCTCCTTTTTATCAGCTTCCTCAGTTCCCTTGAGAAGCCAAAACGTAGATGTGAAAAAAGGATAAATCAAGGAAGCAAAACCAGAAGGCTGGTGTAAACTGCACAGCTGCAGAGCAGCTCTGCCACTCTGTTGGGTGAGCAATAAAAAAAAAAATCGGACTGGGGGGAATGGAAGTCTCTTGCCTTTCTTTTGAGAAAAATCATATTTTAAATAGTAACATTTTGAACTTGTTATTTTTGGAGATTCTGTGAAACGGCGTGTTCCTGGTAATGCAGTGTACTCTCTTTTTCCTTTGCCGCTTTTTCTAGCTTACTTTGGTGCCACACTGAACAGCTTTATCCACGTCCTCATGTACTCCTACTATGGATTGTCTGCTATTCCGGCAATGCGTCCGTATCTGTGGTGGAAGAAGTACATCACTCAGGGGCAGCTGGTGAGTGAGGACTCTTCAGTGCCTCTCGCGTTAGTGATGGGGTCCTCTTCTCTTCACTGAGTTACAGAATTTTGGCAGGAGGTAGAATAAAGGAGAATGAAGGCCCTTCTACATCTTTAAGTGCCTAAAGCACCTTGGAGATCCAGCTTCTGCACCTCCCTTTGCTCTGTTTTCAGGGCAATGGGGAGCTGGGGGCTGATGAGGAATCAGCGCTGAGATCAAGGAGGACCTTTCTCCGCTTTTCTTCCAAGCCTGCTTGAGCTAACACGTTCTTCTCTGTACTTGGTTGCTCAGGCTGATGTTGAGATGACAGACCAGAAAGCAAGAGCAATACAGCACGCAGCTCACAAGGCCCTTCATTCTAGTCCTGTGGGACAATGGCTTTTCTGTCTCACTTTTGCATGCAGTTGCAAATGGTTTTTTAAAAACTGTTCAATATTTCTGGTCTCCTTCTGCACTTTAAATGGGCAGATTTTTTTCTCTTGTAATTCTGTGTTGGACTCCTTGCATCCCATTTGTATTGTTTCCTGTGTGTGCAGTGATGAAGCCCGAAGGCCATGTACTGGAGGTGAAAAGAACAACAAAACTAAGCAATACTGCACATGCTGTAGTGACACTGCACGAGAATCGGGCTTCAATGCGTGTAACGTGTCACAACACCACAAGGAAATGAGCATGGGTTTTCTATCTTCACCTTTTTGTAGGTGGGGAAACTGAAGCCTAGAAATAAAGCCTTTTTCTTATCTTCCCCCGACCTTACCCCTCCTTAGCACCCGCTCAGAGCTGTGAATATATTTAATAACATTTGCTGGCGATGATTAATAACACTTGCTGCCAACAATTCGGTGTTGATCCTCAAAATCTTTTATTTTTTTTTTAACACTCTTCCTTCCTGATGGCAGGCAAAGTATTGTCGCAGTGGGGATCATTGGTTAGTGGTTGTATGGGGGGTTGGGGATTGCTTTGTGGTTTGGTTAGTTGATTTTTTTCTCCTTCCAGATTTAGGCTGTATTCTTCATGCTGGTTATTTGAGTGCTACAGAGTGCAAGTGTCTCGGTGCTTGGGCTGCTCCCCTGGCTATTGTCATAGCTGCTTTCACGTCCCTGCCTGCTCTGCGTGCATAGCTCTTAGGGCAGCAAAATAGCAGAGCAGAACACAACAGTCTTTCCCTTTTTAAATAAACATTCCCTAATCTGGTAGCCTTCGTGTAAGGATGAATTTTGCCTAAGGCCCTCTGCAGCACTTAAGCTCAAACTCTGTTTTTTCCAGAAGAGATAATTGAAGATAATTAAACCCCGGTCCTCCTCCCTGCCTCCCCCGACTTCCCCGCAGCCTTTTCCCCAAAAATTCTTACACTGGAACCACATGGCAGGAGAGGATCGCAGGATCTGTGTGTAGAACCAGTGGCCCCAGACCTCTTGCAGCTGAGGCAGTGAGATGCAGATCTACTCTGTTAGGATGGTAGAGTCAAACCCTGATGAGCTCTCATGAGGAAGAAAGTGGTCTTTTTTTTTCCTTAGTATATTTGTAAATCAAGTCTACGTAAGTTACTCTCATGGTCTAAAATGGAACAATATTAATCAAATAAAAACTCTTAAACGACAGAATACCACAACCTGAGTGAATGTCTGCCAACTCAGGTTTGCACTGATAGTAAGACAAAGATGATAAACTTGTCATATGCACAGTATGACATATTTTTGACTTGTTTTGGAAATAAATAATGACAATTTCATCACTAACGGCTTTTTTTCCTCCTTGCATTAATGTGCTCTGTTTGGTTTTGTTTCTCTCTCCCCAGACTCAGTTTGTCCTGACAATCTTCCAGACCAGCTGTGGTGTTGTTTGGCCATGTGCATTTCCTCAGGGGTGGCTGTATTTCCAGATTTCTTATATGATTTCTTTGATTATCCTCTTCACAAATTTCTATATTCAGGTAAGAGTAATACTCCTCGACCCGCTTTAGCGTTCTGCTGGCAGCATCTTGTTGGAAAGCTGTTTACAGAAAGATGTGCTTGAAATACCCTTTTGCTGGCTTCCAATCACACACGTACCTTCTCGACATACTGTACCTGTTGGTCTGCCCTCCAATTTCCAGTCTTGTAATGTTTTGTATCCATAATTCAGAACAATTAGGAATTTCAGTAAACAGAGTAACACAACGAGGCATTTTACTAATGCAATTTTAGCTGTGGATAAGGGAGAGCTTTAGGTAAGAAACAGCTTTCCAGGCTGAAATAAGCCAGCAGCCTGTGAACCCGTGAAGCACCCCAAGGAATTGTTCCTTACTGCACTTGCAAGGGGGAATGCTTGTTCTATATCCAAGGAAACTCCCCAAACTCACAGAAATCTAGTTTTGGCTCACCTTTTGCTGGCATTTGTTTGTATTTCCATATGGAAAAAATTGGCATTTCAAATCGTGTTTCTACAAAATTGATTTCGTGTCTGAACAGATCCAGGCTTGGTTTGTGGTGTTCTGAGTAGGTCATAATCAGGATCTGTGCTAAGATGGACCCACCTTCAGCAAATGAAACCAACACAGCCTACTGCCCCCAAACAGGCAAACTCCATGACGTATTTTAAGTGTCTCTTGAAAGATTTGAGCATGTTGGGTTTGGTAAGAGTGACTCATGGGGGGAAACACAGCAGGCTTCCCTATCTGATCTTCTGGTACTTCTTAAAATCAGTCCCGTGGCTCATAATCACTTGCTGCATATGAACGTGCTAATTAAGCACGATAATATTACATCATGTAATCATCAGTTTTACTCATATTTTAACTTTTAACTATTTAACTTCTCTCACACACACATATTTTGGGAAATATGTTCCTGTCAGCTGACTGAGCCCCTTTTGACATATCTTTTCACTGTCTCTAATTTTTGTTTGATGTCCCAAGCCGCCCTGATCCTCTTAATTTTTGCTTCCCATGTTGGCCAGTGCAAATTCCTCTCACATTTGTCTGTGAACTCCCTGACTGTCCTTGTTTACCCACTCCTTTTGGCTTTGTTTGAGATGGTCACCTGCAGCCCATCCCACCTCCTTCCTCCCTTGTCGTTTTGAGTATATTCTTCTGCCACGGTCTGCTCATAAAATCGCTTCCCTTGTTTCGAATTTACTGTTAACGTAGCGCTATCGATGCTACCATCATACGACCAGGTGTTTTTCCTTTCCAGAGAACTAATTCTCTTGCTGTGATGAATGAAAGGCATATTGTAGCCTCCCACACAAAAAACGGTGGAGCTTGTAAGACTCTGCCGCTGGCCTGAGGTCTTTAAGAGTGATGGATGCAAGTTTAGTCCCGAGTTTCTCGAGTCACTGTGAGGAAGCGGTTATTTATATCTGTTTAAGCAAAACCATGTGTCTTGCCTTATATTCTAGACTTACAACAAAAAGGCGTCCTCGAGGAGGAAAGAGTATCAGAACGGCTCCACGGCCACTGCGAACGGGTACACAAACAGCTTTTCTTCCCTTGAGAACAATGTGAAACAAAGGAAACAAAGGAAGGATTGAAGACCAAACTGAAAAACCATTTTGATAACCCCAACAACAAAATCATCTGATTGTAAGCACAATAAGAGTTGTGCAGTAATACTCTAACAGCTACTGTAACTATTCCTGCCTAGAATAGTGTGATTTATGTAGGACTTAACCAGTGCAAACACCCTAGAAACCGTATACAGGACATAAAAGTAGGTTGAAGTTTAAAAATAATTCTGGGCTGTCACTGACCCCGCTATAGACTGTGGAAGGGAGTATTATCGTAGTATCCAACACTGCTGTTGCCTTACTAGTCAATATGATAGGTGCTGAATTATGATTCACGATTTGAAAACACTGTAATCTAAACCTCCATTTTTTTTACTGTAGTTCATGCATGTGATTGTAGAAGTAATTTGTACGATGCTGGTTTCAGTAGATAAACACACATGCCTTAAATTAAAAAGCAGGGCCCAAAGCTTATTACTGGTTTAAAAATTAGGGTATGTTTCGACTTTTCAGTTGACTGACTTTTTATTAAAAAGTCATATAAAAGAATCCATTGATCATTTTACTGTTCTGTGTGTGATACACGATGTTACGTATCTCTTACGCGACACAGTGAAATTGGAAATGGCGCATTTAGTTTTGTATATTTGGCTTTAACTGACTAAACAGTCACGAACCAGATGGAAAAGTTATTTTACCTTTTTAATAGATCTTATTTTTTTATTTGAATTGTGTCACTAGTGTAAAATTAATCAGCACTTACACAGTCCAGTAAGATTTAAGTATTGTCTCTAAGGTTTAGAGTATATACAGGGTGGACCCATCTTTTCTTTTCTTGTTTTTTTCTTTTTCCCTGTTTCTGAGAATTCTTAAATGCTAAATGAAGAGTGTTTTTTAATATGAAACTGGCAGAATTTCAAGTGTTATTACCATAGCCATATCCACATTTTAGGAGCTACTGTTCAAGTCTGTGACATATTCAAAAACGTATTTAAAAACAAAGACAGAAAGATGCTTTTCTGATGGAGTTGTCTGTATTTAAGTTGGTATCTGTACTGTTCTTTGTGCACCATGTGTTCCTTTTTAAAATGTGCCTAACACAAGCGTGTTTTTTTTTCCCAAACAAGCAAAATTAAACAGTCTTAAGTCATACCTAATGTTTTTTCAATGTTACCGAAATGTGCTGGAAATGTCTGTTTCTGTGATGCGAGTTGTGTGTATCACTGGTAATGTTTTGGCTTTGTTATCTGAGGATTTGGTTTGAGTGCTTGTTAAAGTTACTCTTTCTTGTAAAATCTTGCCTTGCACATCTGAGGAGTCGGTTGCCAAGCCAATATCTATTGCTGGTATCCTGGTATCTGCCGTGGTAGAGTTTGGCTTATGAATATTTTATTCATTAAGCTCTGAAAAATTGAATTGTGCAGGACATTCTGCTGGTCATTGCTCAAGATTAACTATTTGGGGTTTTTTGATATTTATACAAATGCCAGTTTTAACATGTTTAATTATTTTTTTTTTAAATTAAATCTTTTTAAAAATTTTTTGCACATCTCTTAGGGAATTAATAAGTTCTCCTACTAGCCTTGTGGGTTTTCATTCCTTGTTTTGAAGGAGACAGTGTCTGTTATGTTTACATTATCAAAGCTTGTGCGTGTGTCATTTCTAGGTACTGGTTTGCAGAGTCTTTACATAGCTCAGTACAGCAGCTATAATGTTCAAAAATAGGTCGTCTAAATGTGCTAGAAATAAACCCTTGGCTCATCTGAATATACCTACGGTGTTAATGTTTGACACAGTTTAATCATTAAAACACTTTTGATGATCTCTGCCTGAATTCCGGTGGGTTTGTACAGGTCTGAGGCATTCCCCCATCCTGCGTCAGGCCCAGGAGGAGCCGTCAGGATGGAAGGACAGCTTCAGATAGTCAAGAGAAATTTAACGAACCAGAGGTTTGGCAACCTCTTCCTTACAGAAACCTTTGGCTGTCACTAAAGGCGGCTCCCTTTCCTGCCTGTAGAAACACTAGTTGGTGTGATGGATTGAACCTCGCGCTGGGATTACTGACTCGCAGAGCAGCCCAGATGGCGCCCAGATGATGAGTGCCAGCAGCAAAACTTAACGTGGCCAAGAGGGACTCAGATATCCTGTCTTTTAAAATGGGAATTACACCTCTCTTCAGAACGGGAGCATTTTTGCAATTTCCTTATAGCTCCCCTTGCCCTTCAGTGATCATTTCTGAGCCCTCTCTGATTTGAGTGTTTAATCAGTGCATTACAACCCGCCCAGATGGCTTGGTGATGGACCTAGAAGAACCAGAAGTACATACGTAGCTGTCTGTCTTCTTACTTGCAGGCTCTTAAAACAAGAGATGTAGTCCAGGGAAATGGGTTTTGTGCTTTGTGTGCAAGGCTCAGAGGTTTCATGCTGTGCTGGTCTCCTCTGGGAGGGAGCTCCA
The DNA here is from genome assembly GCA_026546715.1 of Gallinago undulata. NCBI lineage: Eukaryota > Metazoa > Chordata > Aves > Charadriiformes > Scolopacidae > Gallinago > Gallinago undulata. Next base: position 91,910,615 of record JAOTQQ010000023.1, read on the forward strand.
AATGCCTGAGGTGGTTTTGTCTCCTGCACTTGCAAATTCAACTTTGAAATTGGGTGTTTTTCCAAGCAGGGCCCAGTAAGGTGCAGTTCTTCAGATAATAAGCCAAATCTACGGGGAGTGCCTGGAAGGCAGAAGCCACAGCACCAGCCTGGCCTCCCACAGTGAGCCAGTGGAGACTGGGCTGCAGTGCTCCAAACCTAGCCCTCCAGGTCAATGGCACAGGGTGAAAAAACGTGATGGCTTTATCGTTATTTGCCACCACGTAGACCCATTGACTTTGTCCAAAACTGGCAGGAGATGTCATCTTGGGAAGATGGATAGCATCAGTAGCTTTCACACCTGCAGGGAGAAGATGGTGGCTCCTGGTTACTCTTCTACAGTCTTAGCAGCGAGTGAAGGGTGTCTGAGGGCTGTTGGGGTTAGGTTGGACATCTCTGACATCACTGACTGACTGACTGACCAAGGCAGGAGACCTGGGTCTGCCTAGCTGTCTCATCTTCCAACACATTACCTGACCTGAGGCACACCTTGAGTATTGTGTCCAGTTCTGGGCACCTCAATACAAGAGAGACTTCGAGGTGCTGGAGTGGGTGCAGAGGAGGCAACGAAGCTGGTGAAGGGCCTGGAGAACAAATCGTATGAAGAGTGGTTGAAGGAGCTGGGGCTGTTTAGTTTGAGGAAGAGGAGGCTGAGGGGAGACCTCTTCACTCACTGCAACTACGTGAAAGGACACTGGAGAGAGGTTGTTGCTGGTCTCTTCTCACAGGTAATTAGTGATAGAACAAGAGGGAATGGCTTCAAGCTGCAACAGGGTGGGTTTAGACTGAACATTAGGAAAGAGTTTTTCACAGCAAGAGTGATCAGACACTGGAAGAGGCTGCCCACGGAGGTGGTTGAGTCACCATCCCTGGACGTGTTTAAGAGTTGTTTAGATGTGGTGTTGGGGGATATGGTGTAGGGTAGAACTTCGTAGAGTAGGGTAGATGGTTGGACTCGGTCCCAAGGGTCTTTTCCGACTGAAATGATTCTATGATTCTAAGAGCCTTTGGGTTGCCTCAATTCCCCGATCACCTGCAGTTTTCCTGATAGACATAACTGTGACTGGCTCCTGGGATTGTAAGAGTCCTCCGAAAGGACTTTTTTGAGCTGTGAAGGCTGGAGAGATGGAAAGAGGCCAACTGCTGCCAACGGAGTGGAGACGTTTCCTGTAAAGTTGGCTGAGGAGAATGGAACACTTCAGCACCTATTTGCGAAGAGGGAAAGACCATGCTTCAGACTGGTAGGTTAAGGTGTCAACTCAGCTCATGAGCTGATCAAATCCCTTCCTGTACCCAGGCCCTACAGCCCTATGATGATGGAGAGGAAGGTGAAGGCTTTCATTAAGCCGTGAATAGGAGGTAAGCTCCGATGCCCAGAGCATAGCCTTTCCTACGGTGGATGATCCTGGTGTGAAGAACCCGAGTGGTGTGTCATGGACGTGCAAGCCACCGCTGGGGCTGAGGTCACTCAGGCACCAGGAATCCTGAGTTGGAAGAGGGTAGTGGCAAAGCAGAGAACAATTCTGTAAATCCAGGAATTCTTTGTGGTGGGCTGCGCATGTGACTTAATGCAAGGCAGGTATTAAGTAAGTGCTGGAGCTTCTGGTAGGACTTCTGCCACTAAATGTGGGGCAAAGAAACCCCCAAAGCCCCAAACTTAATGGAGATCTGTCCTGGGGGTTGCCTCTGCCTTTGATATTTGGTAGCTGTCTTGAGATTAAGTTGATGGAAATGTGTGTGTGTTGTGTGAGACTGGAATATATGTTATTTAAAGGTATGTGTTATTCCAAAAAGACATGGAAAAGTAAGCTAGGTGGTAAAGAAGGGTGTAAATAAAATCAGAGGCCAAATTACTTTGACAGTGTGGGTTCTGCTGGGAATCCCCTTGAAGCAGTGCAGTGATCAGAAGACGGATAGACATCTTGTGCTGGAGAAATGCTGCTGAGAATCATGTTGGTGCAGAAAGTTAACTTGCATTGTCCCTGTCATCCTCTGCCCAAGAATTACTGAACCAGCAAGGGTGATTAGTTGTAATCTTCAGCATGTTGCAAGAACTGGTTTAAAAACTCAAATTCAATTTTCAACATTCGATCCATTTAATTTAAATAGATGGATATACAAACGAAGATCCATATGTTTCTCAATTTTGGTAGAGCAAATTTTGGATGAGCAGGGGAGGCTAAAGTTTCCAGGAGCTCCCATGACATGACAGTAGTGGAGGCATTGCATTTTAAGTCAAAGGTGCTAAAATCATCTCAGACAGATAAGGGGGAAATGAGTAACAAAGGTCCACTTAAAAAAAAAAGAACAGTAAGTGTGTTTTAAGTCAGTCAAGCTGGGATGTGGAGAAGGAAGAGAAATGATTACAAGTCTTGTGTTTCAAGGATATGTAATGAAGATACTATATTTTCTATAGGAAGAATGTAAAAAGGGATACCCAGTAACAGATAGGCTTGAGAGTCTGTTTTTAGTGTGGTGAAAAGTTTCAGAATAAATGGGAGGAAATAGCTGAGTAGAAGGAAATAAACAGAAGATGGGAGAAAATGTAACTGCTTTTCTAGAAGTGATCACACCTCGCTTACCCATAGTGGTGTTTAATAAAAAATACTATGTAGACAAAGGAAATACATCTTCCTTCCATCTGGAATAGGTACTTTTTTTTAATCTCAGGATTATCTAAACTAGAGGGTGGGATGACAGGTAAGAGGATCTATGGAGAAGCAGGGGTCAAGCTGATGAGAAGATTGTTTCTCTCAATGCTTTCAGCCTGAACAGAGCCCATTAATAATGTTTTAGTAATGACTTTGGTATAAAAAGTAGGAATATTTGCAGTGATTTTTGCAGATGACAGCATTAGGAAGCAGCGTCCCTGCCAAGGAAGATGACATGTCCTTCAGCAACAGCCAGATGACCTTGATGGTTGGAGTAAGAGAGGTGGGATTAGTGTAAACCCCCCTTGGGGACCAGTAACAGAATTTCAGCTGTTCCCATGGGAGTTTTAGTTGGAAATGACCAAAGAGGAGAGAGGAAAGATATCTGAGAATCATCCGTTCAGCAACTTGAGAGCTGTTACTATGAAAAGAGAAGGGGGAAAAATATCTTATTTGGTAATCAGTCTGGTTGTAGTAGAAGGAGGAATGTGTTAGGGCGGGAGGGTGAAGCTGAGGCTCTGGTAGGACTTCCTTTTGATGAACAGACATTTTTTTCCCACACTGTGGTCACTTGCTTTCCAAAAAGCTGATTATAAAAGTCAGCCATACAGAAGAGTTGCTGGGTTGGTCAGAGAAATGGAGAAGATTTCCAAGATCAGAGTGCAGCAAGACCAAGGTTGAGAAGGAATGTAATCGCAGCTGACACAGACATGGTGACGGTAGACAGCATGAAGGAAAATGAGCTATTTTAATTGTGTTGACACAAACCAGATGGGTATAAGCTGGCCAAGAATAAACAGGCTAGAAATTGGAAGAGGTCCTTTGTTAGTGGAATGAGGCTCTGGAGCTGTTTTCTCACAAGATTAGTGAGAAGGTCTGGAGAATTGCTTGGAGATGCGGTACTGGCCACTTCTGAAGTTTGTAGGACCAGGGGATGGGACTTCCTGGTGTCCCGCTTTGCAGTCTGGCAGAAAGCAGCTGCTGGTGTCTCTGGGAAAGTGTATTTAAGAAAGGGCAAAATGCAGAGAGAGAAGTGAGAACAAAAGTGTGAGAAACAATCCTGGGGACACCGGGGAGAGAGAAGAAGGAGGGGAGGAGGTGCTTCAGGCAGATTCCCCTGCAGCCTGTGGAGGACCACATGGTGGAGCAAGTGGACACGCCCTGAAGGAACTGGAGCTTGTGGAGAACCCAGGCTGGAGCAAATTTATCCTGAAGAACTGCAGCCCATGGGAAGAACCCACGCTGGAGAGCGTGGAGGAAGGAACAGCAGAGAGGAGCTGTTATGGACTGACCACATTTGGAGCAGGGAAGAGGTAAGGGGTCAGGAATGAAGAAGTGAAGCTTCCCCTTGGAAGTAGGGGTAAGGGGAAGGTGGTTTAGGTTTTTTCTTTGTTTCTCACCATTCAGCTCTTTTTAAATTGGCAATTAGTTAAATTATTTTTCCCCAAATCTATTTTGCCCACTGTGATTATTGGTGAAGGACCTGCCTGTCTTATCTCAATCCACAAGCTTTTCGTCTTATTTCACTTGCCAATCCTGAGGAGGAGAGGGAGAGAGCAGTTGGGTGGGCATCTGGCAGCTGGCAAAGGTGACCCCACCCTACCTGGACACTATTTCTTCTTACAAATCCAATAGCTGGGCAGAAAGTAGCTTCCTTGAGGAAGATCTATCAAAGCCCATGAGATACCATGGCACCAGAAAGCATAGCCCAAAGGAAATCAGCCGTGGTGGTACAGCCAGAGCTCTTGTAATCTGGGAAAACATGCCTTCTGGAGTGAAGCAATTCCTTTTTTTTTTTTTACCTCACTTCTTCCAAGTCTCATTCATGTTAAAGCAACACCTTTTCCAGGAATCAGGCCCGTAATTCTTGGAAAGTTCTCAAAGGCAGTGGAGGAGCCTCCTGTGTGCTGAGGGAAGGTACCACAGTGGCACCATGTGTGGAGGAAGCCCATGGTCTGCAGAGAGGTCCTAAATTTCCTTGTGAGGGGGAATTGCCTTCAGAGGCTGCTAGAGCCCTGCCTTTTCAAAGGGGGATGGTCCAGCTGTGCCACAGCAGGAGATGGAAAATCATTCTGCTTGCATTTCAACTTCAAGGGAACTGAATCTGTTGCCATAAAAACGTGATCCTGAGTGAAGTTGTCTCCCCTGTGTGTTTGCTGCTCCCGAGCTGGTGCAAAGGGGAATGCCCAACCGACTGCACTCCTGCTGCCAGGGACTTCTCTAGGTGGATACTCACAGTGTTCCCTCCAGGAATAGCCAGCACCGGAGGTAACGCTACCTGATGATAAATCACCTGCTAGAAGTATTTAAAGTGAATCCAAGTGAAATGTCTTCCCTGGGTACTGCAGCGGGGGGCTGTGGTGGTGGTGTGGCTGATGAGACTTATGGTGTCTCATCCCGGCAGCACATCTTCATTGACTCGTCTGTCTGCCACTAGAACCCAAATGTTTACTAACTGCTACCAATTCGATTTTGCCAGCTGTTGTAGGGAACCAGAATCTCAGCTCGCGTAACAGAAATAGGAGCTTTTTGAAATGAAAAAATAAAATAAAATACCCTACTAAAAAAGTAGCCCATGCAGTTACCTAAGTCCCTTTAAAATCATTAAGATCTCAGCTTCAGGTTCTTTCCAGGTCTAAGTTCCTACCATATTTCTGTACCTTTAGAAAGGATTGCCTCTCTGAAAGGTCTTCTGTTAATTTACTAATTTGCTTTCCTTCCCGCAGCGCTCGGGGTTGGGAGAGAGAGCGGGAGCAGCTCTTGGTGCCCTGAGCTATTAGGGACTTGAGATGCCTTTGATGCTCAGTAGAATAGTGATGAGTTTGCTGAAAAGACCAGGAAATACCTCCCGTGCATACAGATGGCGTAACTATTACCGGCTAGCTATTATCAGCTTTGTTTCCTTTTTAAATTGTTTGTACAGGTTTTTGCAAGTCGTCATGAAAAAGGCCCTTCTGTCCTCAGAAGTTTAAATAAAGAGCTAAGAAGTCGCCTTCGCATCTGGCTCTGGTTTCCAGGCCAAGTAAAAGGGAAGAATTCCTGCCCGTTCCCGCTGTTTCGAGAAGATTTTTAACTGAGTGGAACTCCTGAAGCCACACCGGGCCATTTGATGACAGGTGCTCCACATGGTTTGTCAACATTTTTTCACAGTATTTACCTCAGGTTCCTTTGTAACTCAGGAAAAATCAGACCGATTAACAACTAAGTCTTTGTTTGGTCAGAAAGGAGCGAGGAACATGGATTTCCGAATTCTCTGAAAGCGTGAGGCCAGCTGCCTGGCCCCAGCTGAGCAGAACACTTAGGAAAAAAGGATAGATAATGTGAGATTTTACTTTATGGAGTAGAAGTAAAAAGCAACCACAAACCCAACCAAACAAATACTCCTCCAAACCTCTCCCAAGCAAAATGTGTCCATCCTACCCTGCCAAAACAATGCCAAACCAAACAAAGAAAACCCTCAAAATTTGCCTTCTGGCCTCAAAGTGGAGAGAGCAGCTCTAAGTAGCATCTGTAGAGGTGTTTCGTCTCAGCCCAGAGAGGTGTGATTAATGGGGTGAAATCCAGTTGGTGACCAGTCATGTGTCCCTCAGGGCTCAGTTCTGGGGCCAGTCTTGTTTAATATCTTTACTGATGACCTGGATGAGGGGATTGAGTGCAACCAGTGCCTTGCCCTTTATTTCCCCACTGCAAAGGCTTTTCAACAGCTTTTCCTAGTGTAGGAACGGGGGTCCTAAAGGAGGAGGGGATTAAAAGGAAGCGTGTCCTACGTGGTGGCTTCTGCAATGCATCTGACCTTGATTACATAAATAACCTTGGGAGCGCTGGCTTTCAGGGGAAAAACAGGAGCTATTTTGATTTAAAATAATCAGAATGCAGATCTGTGTATCCTGATACCCAGGACTATTTCAGAGGATTTTAACAGGCAGAGGTGAATGAATACATTTAGGAAAGGAAGAAAAAAATGAACAAACTCATTAAACTCATCCTAAATCTCAAATCAAATGTATTTTTACCTTAGAGCTTAACATGTAATGGCTATTAACATAATACATCACCAGCTGTCCAGCACATAGAAATGGCTGGTAATTATTTAACAGTAGCCAGTATTTATTGTGCATTATACTGGATAAAGCTGGGCGAGCCAAACCCAAAATCTCTGATGTTGGAGGAGAACCAGGAAGTGTGGTGTCAGGACAAGTAGGTCCTCTCTATTACAGAGCAAAGCATCCTCCTTGCTCTGACACCCCGGAGTTGTGCGGATCAGACTGACTCCCCTCTGAGCAAATGTGAGAATGTACAGGATTTTGGGAGCATAGAAGGAGAGAACTTCTAAAACAGCGTGGTGAGGAATGGAGGGATTTGGTTATGTTAATTAGCATTGATGATTTGCCCCATCCCTGGAGGTGTTCAAGGTCAAGCTGGATGAGGCTGTGAGCAACCTGGTCTGGTGGGAGGTGGGGGCAACCCCATGAAGATTCTGCGATTCTGTGAAGAAAGAGCTAATGAGGAGACAGATGCTGGTGGGCAAGAAGGAAGCATGCCCTGGTGGCAGTTTTGAGAAGAGGGACTGGAAGGGAAACTGGAGACCATGAACTGAATTGCTCTTATATTCAGCACAGTGAAGGAGATCCTGCATAGATGCGAACACGACACCAGACCAGGATTCTGATCAGCTCTGTCTACTGTCTGTCTCAGCAGTAGGTGCCCAAAGAACACCCCAAACCACCCCTGCTCCCTGCAGAGCAGCTGCAGCTCAGGCTTGATGCAAGGGTAGGTTTCCTTTGAGACATGTCCTTCTCTGCCTTCACTCCTTTCTTCCTCTGGCCTTACGTCAAATGGCCACGTTCACCATCCAGGCACGGTTTTGCCTCTTGGGGTGTTAGTCTGGGTCAAATGATGACCAGGTCAGCTGGCAATTGTGCTGCCTCTCCTCCTCTTGTCTGTACGAGACATGGTGGTGGGCTTCAACTGTATATACTGATGTTGCTGTTGGCTACCAGCACCTTCTGGAGTAGGCTCCCTGGTAAGGTTTTGCTTACTGAAAGCTCTTCTGCATCTTCTGACTCTTGTCTCCAGTCTCAGTGGCTTTTGCTGAGAGGGATCATTTAAAAAAATCTATAGAGGGGGGAATAGATTGACATTCAGAGCATCACAAATACCTTCCCAATACTGATGTTGAAACAAGTGCTGCAGCTCTTGCAAGGTCATGTTAACCCTTGATGCCTTTCAGACAGAGCAGTTTGGGTGGGTTGTGGGGGAACACCTCTCTCCTGGCACCTGGTCTCTGTCCTGGGCAATGGGAGCTCTGCAGGAGCTGAGACTCATCCTGGGGGAAAACCAAAATACAGTGGAGTATGGGGGCAATGGAAGAGGAAGGAAAAGAGTGGCTGGTCTTCCTCCTCAGTCCCACCGACCTCCCCCGGCCCATCCTCAGCACTGTGTTCTGCTGGATCACCCCCAGGGGAGCGAGGACGGCTGGTGTCTGGGAGTGAGTTTCCATTTTCCCTCCTCTGTGATGCTCCTGCATCAAAGTACTGTGCCCTCAGATGCACACCCTGCAGTTGCCTGGCAAGTGCCCGGGAACCCTCCCCCGGGGAATACTGGATCCATTGCCTGAACACCAGGTGCCACTGGGGTCCTAAAACAACCTTTCCTTGCTATTTATTTTAGCTGATATTTTTTTCAGTTATTTTGTTGAAGAGCTCATGGATTTCTTTTTTCCCTATGGAGAAAAGGCATGCCTCTGTTTCTGTCAAAGTGATCTATGGAGAAACACAACACAAAAATACTCCCCTACAAGCCAGTACTAAAACATAAATTGAAAGAGGATCCGCGGTCTTAGGTGTCTGCTTGATGTTTGCCATCCTAAAGCAGCCACCTGTAAAGCAAGCCTTGTCCCGTCAGCTGCTGAAAGATCAAATCGCTTCAGCGCAGCAATTTTCTCTCAAAATAATGATAACAAATATATTTGATGAGTGGAGCAGAAGTGCACTCGAGTTGCGGAACTGCAATAACTTTGCTGGTTGTTGAGATGCGGGTTCCTCCCCAGGGAAAGGTTATGTGTTAATCAGTCATGGTATCATGTGAAGAAACCAGGTCATAAGGAGACTGAACACATTCTAAAAATAATGTCATCTGTTGGGGAAATGAAGAGGTCTGTGAGATGCAAACTTAGAGGACACTCTGGCTTGACTCTTTTGTCCTTTGAAACTGAAGATCCCAGATCAAATCCTACCTGGGCCTTCAGCAGCAGCAGAACTGAGCGAGCAAAGGCAGCATCCCATGTTTAACTTCTAATTGAGTGAGGCTGGATACCTAGCGCACTAATGTTCGGTGGGGGTGACCTTTTTCCCTGTCTCCTCTGGGCTTTTAGGCAACTTGAGACATTCTGGAGTGGTTTGTCTGTACTTCAGATGTCTGAAGTCTTTCAATTGTCCTCACTTTTCAAGGATGCCTATTGGCAAAGTGTCTGTCTTTTCAGGTCCTCTTCCTCCAGAGAGCATTGAGAGCATCAGGGAGCTACAGAGTAAAGGGGTGGACACCTCGTTGCTGTCCTCAGCTGCATGGAGGGTGATACAGAGGAGGAAGACTGGGTTCTTCTTGGAGGGTTCTTCACAGAAGATCAAGAGGTACGACGAAAGGATAAAGGCGTAAGTTGCAGCAAGGGAAATCCAAATTAAATATATAAGGAAAAAAATCATTCACAATGAGAGCAGTGAAAGACCTGCATGGGCTTCCCAGAGAGGCTGTGGGATCTCCATCCTTGGAGATGGTTGCATTTCAGCTGGTCGGGCCCCTGAGCAGCCTGCTGCAACTTCAAATCTACCTTGCTTTAGCTGGGTGATTGCCAGAGGTCCCCTCTAACCCAAATTATTCCATGATTGTGGCAGTACAGGGAGCAAGAGGAGACCCTTGCTGAAAGGGGGAAGCATCTGCAATAGCTTTGCTCCTCCAAACATGTGGAGTGAAGCACCGGACACAGCGTAGCTTTTACCTTTTCTCTGGAGCTCAGGAAAGACGCTATGAAGAGAAGTGAT
>JAOTQQ010000023.1:91920440-91948239 GCA_026546715.1 Gallinago undulata
TGGAGTGAAGCACCGGACACAGCGTAGCTTTTACCTTTTCTCTGGAGCTCAGGAAAGACGCTATGAAGAGAAGTGATGGTCACAGCTCACGCTTTGTACCCATCTGTTTCAAGTGCTGTGTTTATGTCTTCTGTTCATGTCAGGCTCCAACACTCAGAGTTCCACATTTCTTGCACATTTAGTCATCACTAAATTAACATAGTTTTCCTCTGTCCTATTAAACAGTAAATAAACAAATACATAAAACTCAACTTCTTGGACAAGCAGCCCCAGATTCATTTTGAGATATTGTATGTCCCGTGTTTGTTAATACCTGCTGTTAGAAAAATTCACCCTCACTTCCTAAACCCCTTACTCTTCGTCCCGTCTCTGTTCAGCTACCTTAACATTTCACCCAAAATTCAGGTTGTACTTAGTCCGTTTGCTCCTTGGATTCTTTATTCCACACTCTGCTTCCTGCAAGTAAGGAAACACTCATTCCAAGCCACTTTTTGCCTCCCAAGGACGGCTCCAAAGCTCACCTGTGCCATAGTGCAGAGAAGAAAAAAAGTGGCAATGGCTTGGTTTGTCACCGGTGCTCCTGACCTCCCCTGTCAGTACCAGTGCTGCTGGCTTGTGCCTGTCTTCTACGAGGGCTCAGTCAAATGGGGAACTGAGCTGTAAAGAAAGGCAAGTTATAAAGTTGAAATACTAAAAAAAAAAAAAAAAAGGTGGAAGAGAAATGCCTGGCACACCTTGGGGTAAGGAGAGGAAATATTACCGAGGGCTTGCAGGTGATGTTTTCAGAATTTTCTTTACCAAAGGAAGAGCCTGCTATCTCCTATTGAGGGAAATAAGGGTGTTTATCAAATATATGTTGGTCTTCTTTGTCCATGCTCTGCTGGATCACAGTTGGGAGATGCTGCTGCTCTCGGTGACAGAGCCGTGGCTGGTGGGACCTACTCTTCCTTCTGTTACCCATTACACGGTGTGCGCAACCATGCGTGTCACCTGCTCTTAAACTTGGCACGTGTTGACTGTCACCACGTGCTGTCTCCAAGCTTCAAATGGGGCAGGAGACAGCTTTGTTCTTGCCCCAGGACACTTTGTCCTCCTGCTCCGTCAGGGCAGGATGCGGGAACATGGCTGACTCTTGCCCATAATTGCCTACAGGGGGTAAAGTCAAAGTCTCCCGAGAGCAGGAAGGTTGAATCATGCTTGGTGGGGGGTTTTGCTTTTTCTTTTGTCCCAGTTCTCATTCTATCCACAGACTGTAAACTCCAGAGATGCCTATGGGCAGGTTGGGTGCGGCGCATTCTCACCCGTGAGCAGATGGATTAAAGTGACTCACCAACGCCAGGGCGCAGGGAGCCTCTCCAGCATTTCCAGCTAGCGAGGTCATTTATTGTAGTGCAATGATTCAGTGACCTTAAGAAGCAGCCAGAGGCTCTCTCTGGAGAGCGCTGGAGAGGCAGAGTAATCTAATAGATGGGAAACTGCGCTGAATACATCTTTTCTCACTCTTGTTAATGATCCCAGCACGCACAGCTCATTTCAGCTCTCTGAAAATAGTTGGCAAGTTGTCCTGGAGACTTTCAAATCATTTCAGGGTCGGCGTTCATGTACCACTGAAAAGTACAAAGCATATTTTTGCTGTGTAGTGTTTACTTCCCAGTGTAACTTTTGAGATCTTTCATAACAAAGGTGTCCATTTCTTATTGACTGATGTCACCACAGACCACTTTCCCCTCAAGGGGAAAAAAAAAAGCCACCTTAAGGCAAAACTGAAAAAACACATGGCATTTGGGCACAAATGGCACACAATCTGGGGCAGAAAGAAGCAGTTTAGCCAAGCGGCGGGTTTAGGTGACTTTTTGAAGTTTTTTTTTTTTCCTCCCAATTTTTACAATTCTGGGACATTTTTAAAATTTCATGCGGCTGTGCGACATATGAAGGCACATCCTATGGAACAGGAGCGAGCAATGCCCAGCCCAAGCAGAAAATGTCTGCCCTCGGAACAACTTGAGCACCTTATAAAGGTCCCTTTCAAACTTGTGCTCAGGCATTGCCGCTTCCAGCTCCCACCCGATCCCGATGGGAATTTGCCCTTCTGCACACGCAGGGGACACGGCGGCTCCTGAGGTGATGCTGGAGCATCCCCAGCGCTGTGGAAACTGCTGATTTCTCCAGATGCTGAAAGTCAGGCCAGCTCTTCCGCTTGGCACTGGCCAAGGGAGGGTTCGAAGGTGGTTGGAAGTCGTTTGACCTTCTGCGCTTTCCCCGCAGGTTGCCAAGGACCGTGACAGAAAATGGACCCGAGTGATGTGCAAGGGCATGTTGTGCATCCCACACCTGCAGGGAGCCCTGTCCCACCTTGTCCTCTGTTTTCCCCCTGTGCTGCATTACGTGGTGGGTATGACCCTGACACTAGATGTTTATCCCAAATCCAGCCATTTATTTCATTGTTTTCCCCTGAGAAGATGTTTGTTCAGAAGGAGATAACTGATTCAACAACTTTTTTTTTTTTTCCTTTTGAAGAGTTTGCTGAAGGGAACTGAAAGAGACAGCTTTCTCTGAGTGAGTAACCACTTAAACTTTACATTCTGACCAGTTTAATCTTTCTGCTTTTTTTTTTTTCACAGTTATGTGACTAATAGATGTTGTAATAGTTGCTATAGCCATGGCTGAAAAGTCCCTTTGCAAAAGTCATTTATATACAAATAAGGAGCTTTTTGGCTTAAAAAGAAGCCTCAGTCAGCCCAGCTGTTGCTTGATGGCAGCTGCCTTCACCTCTGGGATGGTTACTCCTTAAAGGCTTGATACCCAATCCCCATCACCACCACCTTCCACATAACCTACAGGAACACAGCTGGACCAGGTCTTAATGCCAGTAGACAGCGCTGACCCTTTTCTTGATGATGCTTTTCTCTTTTTCTGTACAAAAACTTCTAGGGATTCATTTCAGGGATTTGACTGCCTTGAGGGACAACACGCGTTAGAAATCTTGTGTGCCCCAGATATGCACAGTAGCGGCAAGATTAGAAGACATCATCTGTATCTGCGAGGTAATTTATGAGAGCATCCCTAATGTAAAACTTAGGCATTTAAAGTATTTAACATTTTAAATGGGGAGGAGAATCAGTACAATTAAGTGGGCGAACAGCAGCTAAGAATGGAAATCATCGCTTGCGAAGCTGGAGGACTAAACCATAGTCAATCCACGTGGAAAGGAGAGAGGAACCCCCCCCCCCGTGAGGAGGGAGGTAGTGGGAATTTGTGTCCCACCGGGGCGCAGGCAGAGTACTTTCAAAGAAGGTGTGAAAGCTGCTGCCAGTTAGAGGCACTAGGACACCACTGTTTTAGCAGCACTCCTGAAGGTTGTAATTCCTCATACGGAGCTTTCCAGGTCAATTTGCTGCTTTGCTCAAGGTGAATTGGAGTCATGGACCTACTGTGGAAGGAATAGACAAAGAACATCCTGACTTTCTCTGCCTTTCTCATTTTGCAAGAAATTCTGTTTGTTCAGGAAGGATGGGGGGTGCTGTTAAAAGCAATTTTGACTTGTGTATCAACAACAATAAAAACGGCAATTTTTTTGCCACAAAATTAGACTGTCCCCAAAGAAGCAACTAGCTAAAATGCAGCTAGAAGAAAGGTAAAGAAGAAAGCAGCAGCAAAGTTATTTTGGTCTCAGTGCTTTGTGGTGAGCCGTAGAGCACCCCGGGTGCACTGTTTACATAGGGCCAAGACATATAAATGCCACCACACCATCAGGAGGAGTTCCTGCTGAACACGGGCCATGGGCTGTAGGTGTCCCTGCAGGTTTCTGCCCAAACACACAGGTTCCTTGCCTGCTGCTGCTCCTCATTTGTTTTCTTCCTGGTGGCCCCACGGAGGGGAACCGGTGTCAAGGTCTGGGGTTTCAGGACAGTCTGTGACAACCCACGTTTCTTCAACTCACACTGTGCTGGTACTTGGCCTCTGCTTTTCCCCATCAATGCTGGCAGCAAGGTCCCCAGGGGCCAGGACCATCCTACAGCGTGCCCTCTGCTGCCATCACAGCTACAAGTCCACAGGCTTGCGTTCGGTAACAGCCTGAGCAGAAAAAAAAAAAAAAAAAAAAAAAAAAGCTGTTGGGATTCATCTTCATGAAGGACAAATGGCCAAGTGAAAGGCAGAGAAAACGAAAGACAGGCTTGTCCTTCTGCGCCGGTGGGAGCACGAGGTGTAAGGAAACCCAGGGACACTCATTAAGGTCCCGCTGCGGCTGGAGCTGGAGCCTGTCTTCAGATTACCAGAAAATTGCTGCACCATGTCATTAGATATGCTGAAATCTGTACTGCCTTCCATTTCAAACACAGGGTCTGTCTTCTGAGAGGGCACTGGTTTGCTGGGAGCAGGCTCAGAACGACCTGCAATACCGCACCGCTCATGTGGACGGGCTTCTGTGGCAAGGCTGGTCTGAGATCCAGCAAACTGAGCGGAAAGGCAGGAAGAAATTCTCCATGCCACCATGTCGTGGTGGGAGACAGGAAAGCTACGGCCAGCAGAGCTAAGTAACCTTGGCAGAGCAACCTGGTGATGTAGCTGTACGGCTTCCAGGACCTGACCAAATACATGGCTTTCTAGAGACACATCCAGCTTTGAGTGAGCTGGGGGTTGAGGTCACACAAGTGCTTGAGAAGGTAGCCAGTCATTCTGCAAACACGGCTCCATCAAGGCAAAATAGGGCAGGTCAGCCTCAGAGCTGAAGAACAAACCGGGCACACCGGGGTACTAGTTTTACTGCCTGATTTTGTATAAGGAAAAACGATTTGGAAAAGCTGTAGGTGTTGTAGATACTGTATTGTGCCCTCTCCAGATTGCAGGGGGACAGGTGAGTGGGAACAGAGAGAGAAAGCGTGGCAAGGGACTTGGCGTGGAGAGCAGTGCTGCTGTCGTCCCTTCCAGAAAATTCATCTGTTAACATGTGAAGACTTTAGCTGCAGTAGAGTCCACTGGATTTTTAGAGAACAAGGTGTTGTCTTGCAACTTTGGGTTATTTTATTGGAGTTACAGGTGTCCTAATATGAATCCAGATGAGAAAAGAGCATGCGGGTCATAATTTTGGCAAAGGAAGAGGCAATAATTACCACTTGACCGGTACAGGCAGGGGCTGCCCACGTGGATAGACGTACGTGTCTGGATTTGGCTTGTCTCCAGTTCTCCTAAGGCAGAATTGCAGCTGGCCTTCACCAAGTTTTGCTGGGGACTGACAGAAATAGATGCTGAGGGCTGTTTTAAAGGCCAAAGAGAAAATATATGACTAGAGGATACTGGAGCAGCTTTTGTCGGGTTGCATCAGATGAGGCCAAGGGCAGGGATAGAGCTGAGGGATTCCAAGGAGTGATAGAAACCATCTCAGGAGGCTACAGCAGACAGCCAAGCCTAGGCTTATAGCTGGGATTCCTCTCTCCTAAAAGCAACAGAGATAGGACCTGGAATCAAATACCTGATCTTGTGTCACTGCTATAATTCCCATTGATCCATTGGATTCTGAGCCCAACCCAACTGGAAGAGTAGCCATGCTTTCTCCCAAACAAAGCAACCTATGCCTGGCTGCAAAGCAAGCAACCAGAATGAAACCTGGTTTCTCCCACAAGGTGCTCCTTTCAGTTGCCCAGGCTATGGAAAAGATCCTCTCATTCTTGAACGTATCGCTGACCAAATTGGTTAAAGCCTTATAATTCTACCCGAATGCATGAGTCTGTGAGACTACATAGTCTATAGAAAGGGGAACACAGCGTGCATATAGGATCACCACAGCAGCTGATTATACCAGAAAGAGTGGCTGTTCTGAAGTTAGGGCACAATTAACTGATCGGAATTTATTTTGGAGTTACCTGCAGCTGAGGGTGGATTCAGTAGATATGATACTCCACCTGACCCTGGAGAAAAGCAGAGTGTGCTGTCAGAGATACCAGAAATGAATCAGATCCTACAACATGAGGATTAGAATGCATATTGCAACAACAGAGAGGGAACGAGAAAAACTATAATCATAGCGACATACCAAATTCCTCTTCTGAGGCAGATGGACATGAAAGACAACTAGTTTAGCAATTAGACATTCTTTAAATCACAAAAGGAAAAATTACAGAACTGCAAGGAAGAGAAAAGCACCACATTCAATAGCAAGTGTCAGTCCATGAGATGAGATTTTGCATGCCTGTGATGTTCATGCCAGGCAGAACAACAAAATTAAATGTGTTTGCACCGGGTGCAAAGACAAGATGAGAAACTGAATGCCAGATCAAGAGATGACATGAGTGAATGCACCAGGCTGTGAAGACTAGCAAATAAAAAAGCAGAATAGCCATAAACTAAAGCCATTTTTAGATTACATTATAAGACTACCACTAAAATATTGCAATTTTTAAGCATAAGACCCACAAAAAACATTCCAACTAAAATTTTAAGTAATCCGTAGAAGCCAGTGATTTTAACTAAAGCAGGTGAATTTGTGATCTTAGTGAAAAAAAAAAAAAAAAAGAGGAAAGAAAGTTCATACAGTCAGCAAGATGCACAAATTAAACCAAAATGTTATCCATACCTAAGTCTACCACAGCACCCCAATATTAATGCTGTTATGATATCACCCTGATGGGTTTACATTTGGGGCTTAGCTGCCACGAAATTTACCCCAGGAAGTAAATAGGATGTCTGGAACATCATGTGCTTCGCAGAGTGTCTGATATGTTAAGAGAAAAACTTAAGAGATCAATAAAGTGAATAAAAACCTAGACTTCACTCCCAAAGCACTGGAGCTTACAGCTTTAATAAAGAGCTACCAAGAAATAAAACATTTCTTTGCATGCACTCAAGCACCCCTAACAGATGATGAAAAAGAGATGAGGCCCCAAACCTTTCAATCAGAGCTACGTTCTTGGTGTGGCAGAGAAAGATACATTCCTAGCATTCAATGCTGAAACATTGTCACAGGAACCAAAAAAATAAAAGGCTTAATAATTTATTCATTCTAGTCATACAACTACCAGGCTACCAGCTGAGAATGCTGCCTGGGAGCTAATCCACAAGTGGACAAATACCAGTTTCCTCAAGAAGAGGGACTGAGGGGCCTGGCAGAGATGTTTACTGTGTGTGATACGAGTGTGTGAACGTCAAGTTCATGTGGCAAATCATGACTAAACTGTGTCCTGGCTGGAAAGAGCCACAGAGATAAATAGAAAATGAAAAACAAGAATATTGCAACTGACTGAGGTACCATCCACATATCAATGTCAAAGAAATTTTTTCCTGTGAGGGTGGTGAGGCACTGGAACAGGTTGCCCAGAGAAGCTGTGGAGGGGTTCAAGGCCAGGCTGGATGGGGCTTGGAGAAACCTGGTCTGGTGGGAGGTGTCCCTGCCCAGGGCAGGGGGGTTGGAACTGGATGATCTTTAAGGTCCCTTCCAACTCTAACCATTCAGTTGACCAAGGAAAGACTGAGATGTTTGCAGGGTGTCAAGTTAGAGCAGTTCAAGACATTAGCACCCCACCTGCTGGATTTTACTCCACTTAGTAAGTACCGTGGTCTGGGTGTGCATCTCAGTTCTGTGCAATACCAGCAGACAATACATAGCTCCTCCCAACCGGTCCGACAAAGCCATCCTGAGATTAGTAGTCACCTAACCTCATGACAGCAAAAGTGATGCAAACTACATATTTGTAGCCTGACACCAAAAAAAAAAAAAAAAAAAAAAAAAAAAAAAAAAAAGAGCCTGTGACATTCATCAGTGTTTGAGAGCTGAGGTGAATTCCCAGCTAATCTGTCTGGTTTATGATCTGTAGGGCAGGCGTGTTTGTCTTATACGATGTGACCATTAGAGAATGCTGCAAAGTATGCCATTTCAGACAGCACTTCTAGAAAAAAATATGTCTGGAGAGGGGTAGGAAATTAAAATTTTAAATAATAATTAAAAAAAAATTAAAAATCGTTCAATGAATGTGACTGGAGCAACAAAGCAAGAACTACACTACCTACAGCTGACTTCTTATCCAGAGCAGTCCAAAATTCAGAAATATGGTAACTGAACATGAGATCATCAGCCGAGTCTGATGTCAAGTGCATTAACAAGACCAGTTTCAAGAAAAGAATTAAAGAGAAACAAAGGACAAACAAAACCAGCCAAGGATTTAAAAATACTTCCCTCTCAAAAATACGTCCATCTTTCTTTCAAAGAGCCAGGCCACAGGGGAGAAGCTTTCTCTTCTGGATACTGAATGGTGAAGACAGCATAAGCATTTCAAATGATGTTGAATATAGAGGCAGCCAAGTTGAGGAAACATCAGGGCCATCTGGGAACAAAAGCTTGTCTCCAGAAAATGAGCATCATCCCCAGTGCACTTCTGCAGTGGCCAAAACTGTCTTCTCATTACAAACGACGTGTCTGTTTGTAGTGAGTTTATGCTCCAGAGTTGGATCACATCTCTCCATCCTGCTGCCACAGTTGATCAAGTAGAAAGGCTGAAGTGGAAGATAAAATTGTTATTTTTAAATCTTTACAATGCATTTGAAAAACAAAACAAAACAAAATGTTAGGCCAATCTGGAGAAATATCTCACAAGGAGTATCAGTAGCACCTTGGAATAATACAGCTGTCATCCAGACATGCACGTTCCTTGGTTCCTGTGGTGCAGCAACATGAAACTCTGCAGTAACAAAAGGGGGACTGAAGACAGATGAGAGGCTTGCAAAGACCAACGCCTGCAGTGGAGGAGAGGCAGGAGAGCTCCCAGCAGCAGGGAGAACATTTCAGAGCCTTGAAGGCCCAAAGGCAGCCGTGGAATCAAAGAATCACAGAATGATGGGGTTGGACCTCTGAAGATCATCTAGTCCAACCCCCTGCCAAAGCAGGTCCACCGAGAGCAGGTTGCACAGAAACTTGTCCAGGCGGGGTTTGAATGTCTCCAGAGAAGGAGACTCCACCACCTCCCTGGGCAGCCTCTTCCAGGGCTCTGCCACCCTCAAAGTAAAGAAGTTCCTCCTCACGTTTAGCTGGAACTTCTTATATTCAAGTTTGTGCCCATTTCCTCTTGTCCTGTCCCTGGGCACCACTGTAAAAAGACCAGCCCCATCCTCTTGACACCCTCCCTTTAAGTATTTAGGAGGATAGCTGGCAGGACAGGTAACTCAGCCCATGTAAAGGGTCACCGACTGCACCCGAGATCAGCTAAAGTTTGTCATCGCTGCAAGGTGACACCAAAGAGAGAGAAAGGAAGACTGGTGGGAGCAATGACACAAGCACCCTCTTTGCGTGGTGGTAAAACAATACAAAAAGGGAGCCTGACCTGGTGACCCCTCTCTCATAGCTGACATCCACGCGTTCCTGCCACCAGCTTCTGTCCTTCAGCAGAGCCTGGCAGCCAAAGACAGTGGTGGGCAAACCTCTGCTGCCCTGTAGGGTTGTACAGCCCCTCTCGGGAGCAGGAGCTGGAATGCAAGAAGCTTTTTAGGGCTCCAGGGCTTTTCCTGGCCCTTGATCTCTTGTCGTAGATGACTGCTGAAGAACCCCTGATGTCTGTCTGTGGTTATGATCTGTAAGGCAGTCATTCCAGACAAGATCTTGCGGATTGTATTGAATTAATTTAACCTGTGGGCTCATGTAAATTAGTAATATACATAATCTCTTTTAAAAAATCATAGTCCTTTTCCTAAGTGGTCAACACCAAGTACTTCTAAGGAAAATAGAAGAAACCTTCCTAAGCCTTGCTAGTTAAAAATTTCCCTAA
Source organism: Gallinago undulata (assembly GCA_026546715.1). Lineage (NCBI taxonomy): Eukaryota > Metazoa > Chordata > Aves > Charadriiformes > Scolopacidae > Gallinago > Gallinago undulata. The sequence goes on from JAOTQQ010000023.1 coordinate 91,930,190, forward strand.
GTCATAAAATATACAGCTTACTATCTTTCTAAATGTATTCTAACATATTGCAGGTGTTACACAGATGCAAGCATTAAATAGCAGATCTTCAAATATTATTTTTTCCTACGGTTTTGATCTCTTTTTGAATCTTGCCTAGTGTTCAACCTTCACGACATACTACGGCAACGCCAATAGTAATTCTGTAGCACAAGTGTCTGAAGAAATAAGTGGGGCAAGGCTTGTAGGCAGAGGAAATAGCCTTCATTAGGCAAACTGACACTAATTATACAGTGAATGAAAAATGCATTTCTTTGCCTTGCTCTTGAATTTGCCAGCTGTTTTCACTCTGTACCCCTGGGCAGTTAAATAACGAGAAGCACCCTCTCTTACACCGCTCTGTACTTTGGGTCAATTTAACAGTGCCCTTGCTTATATGTCTCCTTTCTAGAGTGAACAATCCCAGCTTTTACAGGTTTTCTACGCCCTGAGCCCTTCTTCTTTCTGGGAAGGACCAGTTTTTTTGCACATGTAAGTGAAAAATCAGTGATGGTCTGTGAATTAGTAATGCCAAAGCTTATCATACGGCTCTTCACTGCAGACTTTCCAACAGCCTGGTGGCTTTTTGTCTGACACCTCCTGCGTGTGGAACTGCCAATATGGATCCCTCAGTCACGTCCCTGAGCTAATTGAGAGCAGTTCTCCAAGAGATATAAGTACTTCTGAGCATGAATTATTTTGTCAGGGTGAAATGTAACTAAGTTCTTCTAAAGTATTAATTCAGGCATATTTTTGCAATCTGTGCATTTTTTTTGTCTCGGATCATCAACAGATACATTAAATGTTGGACCCAAACCAGAACCTTGCTACACTCTGCTGTTTATCTTCTGTATCCATGAGCATTTACAAGAAATAAGAAAATAAAACTAAACTAAAGGGCAGGAGAACTAGATTACTTTCACCACTTTTCAAGCACAATGAATTGCACCACATTCCAGTGCCAAACAGAGCTATTACTTACATCATTCCTTTTTAATATAATGATTCCCTTTTTTCTTACATATATTTTTCCAAATCAAAATAATTTAGTGTTGACATTTAAATTTTGACTTTTTATCTCAGAGGAGCAGAACAGTTTGTTCTGGGGAAGGCAAGGCAAGGCAAGGGAGGGAAGGAGAGGAGAGGAGAGGAGAGGAGAGAGAATATTTCAGACCTTACAATTCATCAAGCTGCTACACTTTACGAATAATTAAAGCTACAGAAATAACAATCAGAAATTTAATATGCCACATCATCCTTTAATTATTGCTCAAAGCTTTTGTTGCTATTTCAGTCTTTGCCTACAAGTAGCTAAATATGTATGATTCTCTGTAACTTCATGCTTTGTGCGTATTATTATGAAATTATTTGTCTTCCTTTAATCTTTAAGGTCATTTAATTACTGTTTTATCTCTATCAATATAACATAAAAGAAGAAATATTATGTTTTCCCTATTAAGAATGAAATTAAAAATCAATTCCTAAGCCATCTTATTTTGAAAATATAAATTTTAAAAGCAATGAGACTATCATTTTTAATTACATAATAAATCATTCCATGTTTTAGAGCACACAGCAGTCAAAGATCATTTGTTTAGCATATTCAACTCGGTTTTCCAATGCAGCTCATATTTTGTTTGTCCTGACTTCATGATCTCCATCTTCACTGTAACACAATACAAAAATATATGAAGACCTGACCTTTCTTACAGCTGTTCGTATTTCTGAGCACTAATGGTCTCTCCTCCTCCGGCTTAATGTCTTATTGAACCTGTGACGGGTTGGTTGCCCTCCAAAAACCAGCCCGAGTTTAAATTCCTGAGCGCACTGTTCCTCCTGACTACCAGGTACCCCTCCGTAGGGTCTTTTCCCATGGGGGATGCTCTACCATAGCCTTCTTTCTCCCCCACCACCATATCCTGAGCCACCAACTGGAGCTCTGACTGTGCTGCCAGAGCATCCTGCAGCCAAATATCTCAAGTGCTCTGCCAATGTCCACGAACTATTGCTTTAGAGTTGATAATATAACATGAGAAATTAAGGTCATAGGTATTTTATAAATGGGTAAACTAAGGACATGAAATTTAAGGCACTTTCCAAGGGCTGTGCATATGCAGAGCCAGAAATAATAATAAAATAAATTATGAAGTCTATTAAACAGAATTGCATCAAGTAGATTTTACTTCTTCCTCTAGTCAGTAGTCTCTAACAAATCCTTAATTGTCATAAATTACAGTGACCTTCCTGGAACCATTGCAACTTTCGCAATTTCCAGAAAGAAAAACCGGCCTAATCATTTGTGGTTCACCTTTTCTCTTCTTGACAAAGGAATCCAACCGCAAAACTTTTTCACGCGGGGGATCCCCGAGGATATGATGTTGAGCTTGGTTGGTGCTGAGGTTCGGAGTAGGGCAACCACCCGCTTTACTAGGTTTCAGGCGAAACGTGTTGGTTTTAGCAAACATAACTTGGTGAGTTACATGGCCATAAACTTGGGATGAGGGGACACCAAGCAAAAGAAAGCAGATGACAAAGGCACGATTTGCTTGCTGTTAACGCTGCCTCTGCAACACCACAGGCTATCTCTAAGCTATATTTTCCGCTGCACTGCAGGCTTGCAAAACTTTTAATGGAACAAGTTTTTCTGGCAGAAGAACACTGATTTTTATCTTTAATGAGCAGCCTCTCTATCATTAGCTTCAGGAAAGAGCTTCCTGGTTGTAAACTGCCAGGGAGTGCTGACAGCCAGTCGACTTCAAAAGCAGCCAGGAGAAACTTTCTCGCTAACTTTGGGAAGGAATTAGAAAATGCTGAAAGGTGAAGAGGATGTTGTTACGGAGCAGGAGGACTCTGCTTCCCCACGTGGAGAAATGACAAGTTGGGATATCAATGACATCAGACTTCCCCAGGTATGTGTCTGTGTCTTGGAAATGTGTCCAGTTCTGGCCTGTCTTCTCCACCTCACTGCTGATCGTAAATGCTTTCCCAGTTATCTATGCCTCATTGCCTTTGGTCTCTTTGCCACTTCAGGGTATGGAACACTGTGTTTTACTGAAAAGCTAGAAAATATTGAGCAAATATTGACGTTTCCATGCATTTTTCCTTAAATGTATTGTTGGAAGAGCTGCTGATATATGAAAAATAGCCATGCTGCAGATGTGTTGTCTTTCTAGTCCACTGATGGATGAGGTGCAGAGATAAAAATTATCTCCTGCTGTGGGTGCTCAATGACAGATGTCCAGGATTTACTTTTTGCCCTGGGTAGTGCTTTATGAGGAGTGAGCACAACACCCACGACTGCCTTGCAACCCTGGGTGCTCAGCCTTGCTGCAGGTCGGGCTCCAGGCCAGCAGGCTGGCTTTCCACACATAGGCAACTCTCCTTTCACGAGCACCTAGGAGAAGCTTGTTTTGGGCTTGCAGAGATTTGCCGAGAGGCAGAGCAGTGATATTTCCCCCTCCTCCATCCTTTTCTAGTCCTCTTTTCTAAAAATTTCAACTGTGCTCTCCACTGAAAGCCCACGGCACCCTGCAGGCCAATGTCATCTCCCTGTCCCTCACCTCAGCATGTTTGTGCCAGGTTCCTCCTGCTGTGGTCCTTCGCCATCCAGCTCTGCCCTTCGCCTCCCAGCCCTGCCTTCTTACCCGATGCCAGTCCCTTCCCTGCTACGCTGCTGCTGTTCACCCAAACCTCCACGGCCCAGCCTGCCTCCCATCCCTGCCTTCCACCCCAAGGTCACCTTCACCTGCATTTCAGCCTGGAGGCTTCCTCCACACCCTTCCCTACACTGTCTGGTGGTTCCTGGGGGAACACGGGAGTTTTTCTCTTCTCAGCTGCTGTCATGGCTCTCAGTGCCTGGGATCAGCATTTTCAATGAAATTTTTACTAAGTTTTTGAACCCTTACAAGACCTTTTTCCCTCAAAACCATCAGTAGGTGTGTTAGGTGCTTTACAGCTTACTGCATGTTGCTGTGTTGACTGTACCAACTGATGTGATGTGTGGTTGATCCTTTGCTGTGTCATTGTGGTTTTTTGCACTGAGCTGGACTTGTGGGTGAATGAGACCAACTCCTGACCAGGCTTTCCTGATGCTTTGGAGCTCACAGGGAGCCATGGGGAGCTATGGGTTTTCTTCTCCCCACTGCTCCCTCCTGCCAACCAGCATCACCTGCCGGGATGCTGGGATCACCCAGGCTAGAGGACACCCAGCAGAGGACCAGGTCTTCTGGCTTCTTGCACAAGCTCTTCCCTTCTCCAGCCTAAAATGTGGTTTGCTTTGGTGTCTCCACAGGACATAAGACAGATAGACTGGTTTCAAGAGTGGCCAGATTCCTACGTAAAACATATCTATAGCTCAGAGGATAAAAATGCTCAGAGGCATCACAGCAGCTGGGCAATGAGAAACACCAATAACCACAACTCTCGCATCTTAAAAAAGTCCTGCCTCGGGGTGGTGGTCTGCAGCAACGACTGCTCGACCTTGGACGGGAGGAAGATCTACCTAAGGCCAGCCATATGTGACAAAGCTAGGCAAAAACAACAGCGTGAGTATGAGGATGTCTGCTCATTGTATGGCAATTCATAAGTGAATACAACATAAGAGAAACCCAAGTAGAGGGCAGCTTTTGGGTTATAAAACCTTCCCAATGCAATTCCTTATAGTCAGATGCACCTCTTGATTTTGCAACAGTGCATTTTACATTTCTTACCATCATGAGAGGAGTTGTTTGCTTGTTCTCTTTTTTTTTCTTCTTCTTCTTTTTTAATGCCTATTTCTGATGGTTAGAGATTGATTCTCTAGCCACGAGTGAGGCTACTGAGAGTGCTGTGCAGGGCAGGCAGCTGCCTGCTGTGCTCTTTGGGCTCACCTAAGCGTTGGCTTCATTATTGCACGAGCCCAAGGGTAACTCAGGAAAGTCTTGCAGGAAAGAAGTTACTTACAAACTGTGATGACTGGAAAACAGGCCTCGTAATCATGTCATCAGAGCAAGACAATGCAAACAGAGAGCATGAGCTGCACGCATACCTTTAACGAGAAGATTTCAAACAATCGTTGATTGCTCAGTAGAGCTAGCACATACTGATTTCTGGATCTGATGAGCATTTTGGCTAAAGAAAGATATTACTTAAGCACTCATAGAGGTCGGAAGGATGTCCTCTAGAAAAATCAGACAAGAACACATGTGACATTCCAGATACTGCCAAGTTAAAAACAACTAAAACTGACCATTTTATAATAAATGATAACAAAGCTATATTATAAATATTTTTCCAGTTATATTTAATAATGGAACAGAATAAAGGCAATGATTAGTTTGCTTATATTGATTTTTGCTTACATTTTAAAGGGGGGTTTGTGTAGTTTTTCCCAGTGTAGTTTCTGAGCCCCACACCAGAAGTGGCAATCCACCACCAATGAGCCGTTGTTTCACATGGGATTCATTTGATCAGTGTACAGAAAATATTCCCCATCATCTTTGCTCTAGGGAAATGCTGTCCAAACTGCAACGGACCCCTGCGGCTCCTTTCCTGCCGAGGCCATGGTGGTTACCCAGTTACCAACTTCTGGAGACATGAAGGCCAATTCATATTTTTTCAGGTTGGTATAAAAATACCTTACATTATGCAAGTTAATTTTAAAGACTGTTTTTTTAAGACTGATTAAGGACATTTTCTCTTCGAACAAATAAGGGTTATTGAATATGACAAGGTCAAATGACTGTACGGAGAAAAATTTTCACAATGAGTAGTCAAGGTCCTAAGCAACCTGATCTAACTCTGAAATTAGTGCTCTCTGAGAAGGAGGTTGCGCTAGACCTCCACAGGTCCCTTCCAACCTAAATTAGCCTACGCTACTGTGATTTTGCAGCATATTATATTTTTCATTTAGGCTCCCATGAAAACCTCACAAAACACTGCCTCAGGTACGTAGGAATCACAAACCCTCAAAAAGTCAGAAATGCCATGTTATCTCAACCTCTTCTTCAAGGCACCGCACATAAGCATGAGGATATCTTAGAGCAGAAAATGGTTGCACCCAAGGGACTGTCTAAGGAAAATGCCATCTGTGCATTCTATGTAACTTACACATGGAAAAAGGTATATCCAAGTGTTAAATAATAGGCACTATTCCTGGAAGCTGTAGTCCTAGTTTAGTACCATAACCACTGAACTGTCTCCAGTTTTGCAGTCTTTCACTTATGTGCAGGTTAAAATTAATTCTCCATGGAAGCTAATGGAAATTAATCTTCTGATAAACATTTCTAATGTGAGAAGAATGGAAATGACTGCAGGGACACTGTAGCTAGGCTGCAGAAGACTTTGTGGCTTCAGTGAGAGCTTAGTGTGGGGAATCTCTCTGCCCATAAATGTGGTGCGCTGGTTTTATGATTTCAGAGAATTTCTACCCCATCACGATTCATCTGAGATATGTTTGTTACGTTAATAAGTCTTATTAAATACAAAGAATTAAATCAAACCATATGTGTGGTTTTGGCCTGTGCTACAAATTCTGCTCCCTTAAGATTAATAACAAGGTTTTTTTCTAACTTTAACATGTCTTTTCTAAAGTCCAAAGGAGCTCATGACCATCCACGTCCAGAAACAAAACTAGAAGCAGAAGCACGAAGATCAATCCAAAAAGCACAGACAGCTTTTTCTCCATCTTCTCCAAGATTAAAAAGAATCCGGGAGATTGAGGTAACTCTTATTATTGCTCAATAAAATTGTGGGGTCAGTGATACGTGGTTCAAGGCACGGTGGAGGCGATTCAGGCTTTGGGTGGGAGCAGGCTTTATATCTCCTCATTCTGCCTCCCCATGGTCAGGCCAAGAAGGAGCAGGGCTGTACTGAGCGTCCTGAGCATCGTCTGGAGCCTCTCTGAGCAGGGGATTATATCTATACTGGTAAACAAAGCAGGACCAGAGGGCAGGCTCATTCACATCACTATTCACGTGGCCCCTGCCATGGATTTGGCCAGTGCTAACTTGTGCTCACAGACAAAATGTCCTGGCACAGGTCAGGAGGACAGCATGGGCCGGGGACCATTCCCCAGCAGGATTATGGACAAGGTTGCATCGGTTTTGGGTCCCTTCCCTGTACTTGAACCACTTGTTCCCTGACTTTGAACACACATGTGCCCCTATGTGCTGTCATGCTACAAGCCACAGGCAACAAGAATCTCAAGTTGATGCTGTGGAAAATAGCCCTTGGTTGGCTGCAACACAGCTCTTGCATCATTTTCCTCCAGGTCCAGGGGTTTCCCAAGGCCAGGATGTCACCAGTGACTGCCCTTGGCCTCATTAGTTTAACAGCATGGACATAGCTTTAGAGCCCCAGATCTTTCCTTTTTAAAATGCAAAAGTTGCCTTTAAAAAATATTCTTACCAGTTGTTTGTTAGCGCTGCTCCAGAAATTAAATTATTTACAAAGAAGTGTGGGAATAAAGTAATTAGATACTTAGTCTAATCAGTATTGGCATTGAAGGAGAATGTTAGAAGGTTCTAATTGGATTTAACTTACAGAATTCATTGCATCGCCCCATGAGAAAATTGAAACAAATGAACACTTGAAAAATTGGAAATTACTTCTGGCAATAATTGAACTCAGGAGGAGGATTTGTGTATGTGTGTACACATACACAAACACACAAAGTATAATATTTTTCTATAGAATACAATATATAACATTACCTATATGATATGCTTATTATACACTGTGTATGGCATCCTGACAAAACAAACTTGTAATTAGAGAAGGCAATCTAGAAACCCTTACTCCTTCTTCCTCCAGTCCCCCAGCCATTACTTAAGAAAATCCAATTATTTCAGTAACAGGTCTGGATCATTTTACTCACAAACTTAATGCCCATCAGGGAGAGAGATGGTCTCCTGCAGAGTGGCTGTTCCTGAGCAGGATTTGGCCACCTGCAAACCCTTAAGGACTGTGAGAGCACCCTCAGGTGCAGGAGGCACTGCTGCATCTTTGGAGAGACAGGGAGAGGTCGTGTTTTCTCCACATTGAGATGTGTCCCAAGGTCTTCCACTGACATGGAAGAGGTGCTGCAGAAAAGCAAAGGCACCCTCCACCTCTGCTTATCTTCCCTGGGTTTTGCTAGGATAGATAAGGTGAACGTGCATCCCCTCTGCATGGTGTGCCCTGCTTGTTCTCTGGGCCTACAGGAGGGCTTTGAAGGCAGAGTGATTTAAAGGACTTACAGAAGCATTGACATTGTCTCTTCTGCATGTGAAAACACTTGTGAAAATACCATGGACTCGTGCCTGATGGAGGGAACCAGGTCAAGCAGTGAGGCTGTCTCCAGTGACCTTCCTTGCAAAGGCTGTGTTACACACACTGTACACCACCCGTCTTCACACGCACTTTGTCTTTCATGTACTAAAGGTGGTGCATCCTCCCCAGCCAGGTGTTTGGGGGAGTAACCAGTAACCCTTCAGCTACAGGCAGAAGGGATAACTGGAGTGAGTAGAGACAGACTTCTTAAAATGGATGATGTGGGAAAGTGAGGGATTCCAGGAGCCCGAGAAGAAGATTAATAGAGTGAACAGAGCAAGTTAAACCCATTTGAAAGGAATATGAATTTAGGACCTGTGGCTATTTCTACTGGAAATACTCAGGAGTACACTAAAAAGCAGAGCTCGTGAGAGACTCATGGAGAAACACTGACTTGGACACACAGGACAGCCAGAGAGCACAGGACAGACTGGCAGCAGCCTCTTGACACAAGCACCTGGGAACACAAGCACAAGAAAAAGCCACTGTGTAAATCTCTAACAAATACAGAAACAATGATTTTTGTATCACTGGTTTGATTTTGTCCCCATGAACACTAAAATAGTCCTCACCTAGGAAATTTTACTGAGTCACATGGCTTTTTTTCTTTTATACATGAGCCTACTGGACTTACTGAGGTCAAGTTCCCTCAGCAAGGGATTCCTTCAGAATGTCTTTGTCTTTCCCTTCCTACAACATCTTCCTGGTGTTTTCACTTCAAATTATGGGGGAGTAGAAACAGACCAAAAAGATGTCATAAATATCTAATTGTAGAGCCTGCTCTTCAGCTGGCCTGTCTCCATGCAGCCGGAGCGATACCATGTACCCTCAGCTGGCTTTGCAGTTCATGGCTCTCCGGCAGGTTTTTCTTGGGAATAACCCATCATATTCATGTTCTGCCAAGACCGGTTGTGATACAACTAACTCAGGAGTATGATTTGACACACAGAGCCTGTGTTGCTGAATCAGCAGAAAGTCTGCTGAAAAGATTCATTTTCAATGTGATCACAAAAGACCAGGGAGGAGAACTTCAGAAAAGTGCATGAGCCCAAAATAGGGCAAGTCATACATTCTCTACAGAGTCAGCAGCTCTTCAGCTGAAGGTGGGCTGGGTCCTACATCAGGTTGTTGGAATGTCTTCTCATGGTGAGTGGAGAACAGCTGAAAGAGCTTTGGTACTCCAGCAGTCAGCAAAATCACTATAATTAAACGGACACAAAAGCAGAATTACAAAGAAGAGAGGCCTGTAAGTACTCATCAGAAATGATAGCACAGAATGAGTGTTCTGAAAGGAATTAAAGTTTGCAAAATTATAATCCAATAATTAGGGCAATTAAAGAAGTTGTGAAGTGTCCAAAACAAAAGACTTGGGAGAATAATTCTTGTGTGCTGCTCCCTCCCTAATTAAATTTCTGTTTCTGGGGTAAAAAAATGTAAAGATAGGGAAAGTTATCAGTTAGAAGTAGAGTCTTGAAAAGCTGAAGCAGAATACTATTCTAGTGAAAAGATGACTTCAAAACAATCAATTTTAAAAAATCATACTTAGCTTTTCCAAACTCCATAGGAAAAAAAAATATTCTGTGGTGTCTAGTGTATTACCATAATCTCATTTTCAGGTGCTTCTTCAGTATGTGCTGGCAGGGCTGTGAATGCTGCATATCACAATTCTTTCAGTCTAAATCAGGCATTGGGCAAAAACTGGTGAAACAAACCCAGACCAGATCTGGGAGCCCAGTTTGGTTTGCCCCTAAAGCCCACTGGCATTGCCCTATAAAGAGGCTATGGTGTCTGCTTTGTTACCTGTATTAATTGAATGTGTTCATGAGGGTCTCGAGCAGGATGGTTTATATTTCATAGAATCACAGAATGGCTGGAATTAGAAGGGACTTTAAAGATCATGGAGTTTCAACCCCCCTGCCCTGGCCAGGGACACCTCCCACCACACCAGGTTGCTCCAAGCCCCATCCAGCCTGGCCTTGAACCCCTCCAGGGATGGGGCAGCCACAGCTTCTCTGGGCAACCTGTTCCAGAGTCTCACCACCCTCACAGCAAAGAATTTCTTTCATGCTGCTGGACTACACCTTGCTTTACTAAACCATGCCTTTCTTTCCCAAGTCTCTGCCAGGTGCAACACTGACACAGGAGGCTTCGCCTTTGCTCCTTTCCAAGCTGGACGCTTCCCTGCATCCTGCTGATTTCAGGGGACAATTAAGCAAAAGCTCCCAGGAGCTGACACTGGGCAGCTCCTCTGGTGGGCCACCATTCCCAAGGACAGCCGGGGAGAACGGGGGCTCTGGAGAGGTGCCAACCTGGAGCAGGAGCCCATCCCTGGGGAGGACTTCCATCACTGGGATGTCCTGCCGCGGCCCTGCCATCCCACCTTGCGCAGCCCCTTCCCCCCGACACTGCGCCCACCCCAGCAGCCAGCACGTCCTGCCCGTGACAAAGGGTGACCATGGTCCCTTCGGGCCTAACGCTGGCCCTTTGGGGAATGGGTCCCTGCTGGCCTACAGCTGCCTCCCTCCGCCACCCTACCCTGCGCCCCAGGGCCAGCCCTGCCCCATGGCCGGCCACCCGCAGCTCCCACCACCTCCCAGGGGAAGCCAGGGAGATGGGGGAGAGGGAGGGCGACATACAGGTCTCAATTACTGCCAGGATGACACGCTTTTTAACCTGTACCCATTACGGTGACCAGGTTTAAATGTCCTCTCTCTCCCCTCCTCTGGCAACAGGCCTAATTCTCCATCCCCATTGTCAGGTGGATGTGAAAGTGCTACTGAGCCAAATACCTCTTTAGCTCCTCTTGCAGGCCTCAGGAGGGGCTTTCGTACCTGAAGACTTGTCTTTGTTCTTTTTTTTTTTTAGTTTTACATGTCATATTTTCCCCCACTATTTCATTGATTTAATAAAAGGCATCAGCTCTTCTTACAGACCAACTCGCTGCCATTCTGGTTTGGTAGCGTTTCAATCACCCTTGATACTCAAGTTGTTCAAGCCCATGGGACTGTGGAAGGGGCAGATGGATGACCTCAAGGATCACAGCCGTCATGTGCGACCTTCTGCATTCTTGCAGTTTCTTCAAGTGGTGATCTAAGTCCCTCCACTGGACTAGCCCCGTGAACGTACTGTATAGAATCATCACAGAGCGGTTTGGGTTGGAGGGGACCTTCAAAAATCATCTAGTCCAACCCCTCTGCCATGGGAAGGCACATTCTTCACTAGATTGGGTTGCTCAAAGCCCCATCCAGCCTGGTCTTGAACACCTCCAGCGATGGGACATCCACAGCTTCCCTAGGCAACCTGTTCCAGTGTCTCACCACACTCACAAAAAAATTTCCTCCCTAAGTCCCATTTAAACCTACTCTTTTTCAGTTTAAAAACACTACCTCTCGTACAGGAATTGTTAAAAAGTCTTTGTCCATCTTTCTAATAAGCCCCCTTCATATATTGAAAGGCTGTTATAAGGTCTCCCCGGAGCCTTCATTCTCCAGGCTGAACAACACCAGCTCTCTCAGCCTGTCTTCTTAGGAGAGGTGCTCCATCACTCTGATCATCTTCGTGGTCCTCCACGGGACCCGCTCTAACAGGTCCATGTCCTTCCTATGCTGAGGACTCCAGAGCTGGACACAGGACTCCAGGTGGGGGTCTCACCAGAGCAGAGGGGTAGAATCACATCCCGTGACCTGCTGGCCACGTTTCTCTTGATGCAGCCCAGGATCCAATGGACTTTCTGGGCTGAAATTGCACACTGTTAGCTCATGTCTGATTTGTTATCCAATAGTCCACCTAACTCCTTCCCTGCAGGGCAGAACCCAGTTTCATACATATATATATTTAAGGTGCCTTGCTGCTTTTTCAAGCATTTGTCATTTCTTTATCGTGGACTGTGATAAATCCTTTGGCATCTTTTCCATACATCATCCCCTTTTCTGACTACTACCATAAGCTACATTTCAGCAAGTGCTATCAGTTCTCTACATTTCTTTTAAAAAGTAGGGTGCCAAATATGAATTTTCTTGCCTGAATTTTGTGACCAGCTCAGAGACCTTTGGCAAAGATTCCTTTATCTCATCCCATAATTCACATCCGCATGACTTCCCCTGCATGACTGGGCTCTGCTGGTACCTGGGCTGGGTTTCAGGGGCCACCCGCCCTCACCCTGCAGAGGGAGGCACTGACAAAGTCCCTGCTGCCTTCTCTGCAAGGAAGAGCTGAGGGATGTCAGGTCCAGAGCCACATTTCATGGCTGGTTCCTTTAACCACCGTGAAAGCAGACAGCCTTAGCTCCACGGGCTGCCCAGCTGGTGGTCCTAACCATGCTCTGCCTTCCCTGTGGAGCAAGCTGTGCCCCGGCACTACGAGGCAAAATAACTCTTTTATTGGGATGAGTCTGGGAGGACACTGTTAAGAAACAAGTGGCAATAAAAACTTCTTAGTACCTCAGACTGTGGTGTATTTTGTGTCCATCAAACAAGTTCAATCTTATCATTCGTCTTTTTTTTTCTTTCTTGTTTTCTTCTTTTTAGTTTCTCTCTTTTTTAAAAAGACTCTGGAATATAGTAGTTACTAGGGAAATCACTCTCAATGCAAAGGGCGGAGTTTAGAGACATTTACGAGACAAGAACAACTTATATTTATAGAGTGTTTAAAAATGTTTATCGCAATTTTTGAAACAGGAGATGTGTAGTGATTTGTTTTAGATGGAAACACTCTACATGTAGATGACAAAACAACAGTCCACTGTGAAGGTCAGTTGACCAAGCTTTTATTCAGCCTGTGAGTTGGTCCCACACTAACACCAAACTTTGTGTTTTATGATGATTCTTCAGATCAGTAACTCAGAGAAGCAAACTTTGATCAAGGGTAATACCAGCCTCCACCTATAAGACAGAAAAAGGGAAATCAATGGGAGCCGTAAGCACCTGTGCTTCAGGAGGTGAGTTGCAGGGCAAAGGACAAGCAAGTCCCCCCAGGCTGTTTGTCCCATAGCTGAGATTCCTCTGCTACTGCCAAACCGGTCCCACCAGCAAGGGACTAAACAGGGCATGGACTCAGCCTGTTGCCAGACGTGTGTCTGGGAGGCTCCTCAGACATCGTTTCTGCACAAAAGTGCCTCAGTTCCTTTCGGACCCACCAACCCCTTCCTCTATTTTTAAAAACTTCCAGCAAAGGGGATTTGATAACAAATCCCACAGCCTGTTCCACAGCTTCACTGTCACAAATCAAACTGTTAGCACTTTTCCCTCATGTCTGATTTTCTTTCCTGCAGATAAACCATTTCTTCAAGTCTTTGAAGATGGGTATCATCCAGTTACTGAGTTTCACAGGCTTCCTAAAGGACTATTACTACCAAACCACCCTAAAAGACAATCACTACCAAAGCTGTCTTCCTGCCTGAGAAGCAGGAAGGTTTTGTTGGTTTGCCTTTAAGTCTGAACCAAAAGGTTTCCAAAACAAAACCTATTCCTGCGAGCACAGCCCCTGTTCACGCAGTGTTCATCACACCTAGTACCTTTTTGAGAGGAACACATCTCAAGCTCAAGGAGGACAGATTATGCCTTTTTTAAAAAGGAGGAAACTAAGACTTGATGGTTTTTCTAAGGCTAAACACAGAAAGGCTTTCCAGGTTTCCAAGCTGCCAGGGTCAGATCGACCTTTCCATGTTCTTGCACAGACTTCTGGGCTGGCAGCAGCTCCCTCCACTTGTGGTACAATCAGCATGGTGGGCCAATATAGCACCAAATTTATATTCTTTTGGCTCAAAATATGAAGATACCAATCCCAGCTCTGACCTTCACAAAAATGACTTTTTGCAACATATTTGGAATATGCGAAAAAAAAATATATGTATGTCACTCCTTTAAGCCTCTTATAACTAGCTCTATTGTGCCCAGTTGGGCGGCGGTAAGAATCAGAGGTGAACGATGCTACTAAACACATTATCCTCTGCAATTTTAAGAAAATATGCTGAACACTGAGATTATTCAGGGTTTCTTCTTCATGAAGAAACACCAATTGATAGGAGAGGATCCACCCATAGGTAACTCTGTAACCTGATTCTCTGCTGCAGAAAATGGTTAGGACACAGCTGCCGTAAAATATTAGGAAGGCAGCAGAGATGCAAGGAGGTCAAGGGTGTGGATGATCACACAAGCAAAATGTTTTGTTCTGGGTTATGAGAGTTTCAGATGGCTGCAGCTACTGCCAAAGCTTATGCAAATATCCCTATGGATGGTCTACACACTGACAGCTTTCCCAAGGTCGTAGCTTTGAAAGCACCGGCCTCAATATTTAAGGGATAATTCTTTAGGAGCAATCCCTGAGCTTGCTCTGAAGCAAATATTTTTATATATAAGGGCCCTTCTGAGGCCATGAGAGAACCACAGCAATGCTGCTCAGAATGCTACATAAGCCAATCTGTGCCTTACAGAAACACAGCTTTTAGGAGCTTTATTTTTTTGACTCACGCTGTGTTTAAAGATGAAATCTAGACATATAATCAGAAGGAGCTATCTTAATAATACAAGGCAGCAGCTGGACACCTTGATTTTTTTAGTGTATTTATCCTCAGGATATCATTGTGAGAAAGGGAAATGCTTCTGTATCAGTCATATCGATGGGGAGAGGAGAAGGCAGAACAGGGATTTAACCCACATCTCTCCAGCCCTGGGCATGTGCACACACTTCATTCCTTCTGTCCTTCCTCTCCCCTGGGACTCTACCTTTGCACGTGAAAAGAATTGCAGGTCAGACTGAGCACAGCCAGATGTTTTCATTTTTCAACCCCTTGTACAAAGCCCCTGCCCTTTGGCAAACTGAGGATACAAACTCTTCTTCTGTAAACTGCAAGTTTATGGACTATTTTATAAATATGGTCCTAAATGCATTCTCCATATTTTCAATTGAAACAAGTGTGTCAAACTGCTGGTGGTAGAAAGGATTCCAGCTGAGGAAGCTTTAGGGGACACTCTGAGTAATTGTATAAAGCTTTCCTTTCCTTGTGGCCTTTGGGAGGTTTACCAATCTGTATGTCTGGTACTCTTGGAAATTGTGCTCTGCTTCCCCTCAATGTGGTCATTTGGGGCTTTTTAAGTAATCATGGTCAAGAAGTTAGAACGGGACCATCTAATGCGTTCTTCTTCACTGCAAGCAGAGCGTAGAAGTGGTCCCTGTGGTGGATCTCAGCAGGGGTATGGCTTTCCTGTGACAGGAACAAGCTTAATGTGGCAGAGCAGCGACTGGCGTGGGGACCCAGGGGAGGCAGAGGAGGATGGGAAGGTGACACAGTTTATTTAAGAACTAAAAATGAAGGAAGTCTGCCGGTGTCAGAGTAAAAATAGATGCAATCAGTAATCAAAGCAGAGCGTGAGTAGGGTATTAACATTGCGCATCTGAACATGCTAAGCACTTTGGACCTGGCTCTCCTGCAAGCTCTGCAGACCAGCCCTGATTCAGTACCGTGCCCCTTTCCTGAGCTGCTGCAGGGTTTTAGTCTTTCACAAGATAAACTTCACCAACGTTGCTCACCTCCTGGAGCAAGGAGGACTCACCATCGATGCAGGAGAACCAGGTTAGGGAGCACTTAAAGAAAACCGACATACGTAAGTCCACGGGCCCTGATGGGAGCACCCATGAGTGCTGAGGGTGATGGCAGGTGTCACTGGGAGGCCATTCTAGATGATCTCTGAAAGGTCATGGTGACTGGGAGAGTTTCCTGAAGACTGGAAGAAAAGTAATGTTGCTCCTGTCTCCAAGGAGACCAAGAAGGAAAATCTGAGGAACTGCAGGCCAGCCAGCTCCACCTTAAAGTCTGTATAATCAGTGATGTGGTTTGTCTTCTGCTACCAAGGTTTTCCCAGTCTCTTTGCTCTTCTAAAGACAGATAGCCATTAATAACACAAACCACAGCACGAGAGTGTGTCCTCTTTGCTTGTTGCTTTCTATGCCTGGTGGAAACTGTTAAGCAGAGGCCAAAGCCATAAAACAACTGGGCACCCAGATCCTTTTTGCTTCTAGAGGAGACAGAAAATGCCTGTGGCAAGATCAGGTTCCTTTGCCCCCAGCAGAATGTCCACACCAGGACATGGCAGGGACCAGCCGGTGGGACGTTCCCCTGCCCCAAGCACCAGGTGAGGAGTGGAGGGGCAATGACAGGCTGCTCTCCCCATGTCTGCAGCCTCAGCCATGGGACCTGTGGGCGGCAAGGTGAGCTGGTGGAATCCCAACCTCACACCGAACTCAGGCATCTGCAGCAATAAGTAACGGCTGCCACGTGAGCAGCTGTGACCAAACCAACGTCTGTGGATAGTGTAAACACTGGGTGCTGTGAAAAGCTGTTGGCCAAACATCCAGATTTCCTCTACTCAAGTCACAGCAAAGACAGAAGGAAACCGTGACCTTCAGGCCAGCTGGCAACAGCCCTGGGCAGAGCAGGATCCCCGGAGGCAGAGCCCTCCAGGCTGATGGCAAAAGCAGCAATACCTTTCAGTGGGGAGAAGGGGTGGTTCAGGTTCATTGCCTCTAGACTTCCCTGATTCCCCACAGAGAGGAATGGATTGCCTGTCTCAGAGGCGGGGGACAGCAGGACAAGGTGGTACACATGTGAATGGCATGACTGGAGACCCACTGACCCCTGCCCTCAGGAGAGTCTGGGGGCAGGAGGAGGGCAGGAGAGAAAAGAACAAGTATCTGATGACCCAGGGGTGCGTGAAATACAGGATGAAAGAACCGACTCTGACCAAAGTGAGTTAAAATAAAAAGTATCACAGAATCACAGAATATTCATGGTTGGAAGGGACCTTTGAGATGATCAAGTCCAACACCACACACACACACACAAAACAAACCAAAAAACAAAAAGCACACAAAAAACCACCATACCACACCCACACACAAACAGACACAACCCAACAATCTCGGGCACCAGAACATGCCCTGAAGGGCCACATATACAGTTTCTTAAATCCCTCCAGGGATGGTGACTCCACCACCTCCCTGGGCAGGCTGTTCCAGTGCCTGACCACCCTCTCAGGAAAGTCATTCTTCCCAAGATCTAATCTAAACCTCCCCTGCTGCATCTTCAGACCCTTTCCTCTGCTCCTGTCATTATTCCCTTGGGAGAAGAGGCCAACACCCACCTCTCCACAACCTTCTTCCAGGGAGTTGTAGAGGGCAATGAAGTCTCCCCTCAGCCTCCTTTTCTCCAGAGTAAACATGCCCAGAGTCCATGCCCGAGTACATTGATGTTGTCTTGCTGGTTTACTCCACTGGAGCCATTGATCCTTACTGGTCTTTGTATGTGCTAGGGAGAAAAATTCAGGCCAGACTGTAACCCTGCCCCGACCTTGACACACTTTTATGCACTAAAGCCCGCACCAACAGGGCCTGAACTTCCTGGAGGTCCCACATACCTTCCAAGAGCCCCCCCTGGAGAACTGAAAACTCCAAGCTGTTCCTCTTTGTACAGATGGGTTGGAGACAGCACCAGCTCCATCTGGGCAGGGGGACGCTGTCTGCACCTGGGGGCTGCTTCCCAGTTCCCCTCTCCCACTGTGCAGCCTGGGGGTGGGCTGGGGGTCCCTTTGCCATGGGGTGCTTGATGCTCAGAGGCAGTGACCCAGAGGAAAGCCTTAGCCAGCACAGCGGGTATTACTGCTCCATGATTCGTGGCAGAGTGCAGGGTCACCTGTGCAGACTGCCATCATGACACCAAAATTAAGGGATCGGTAGGTCAGTGGAGGAAA
>JAOTQQ010000023.1:91968215-92004522 GCA_026546715.1 Gallinago undulata
TACAGTACAGAAAAGTCCTCCTTGGACTAGTGCACCTGTAAGCTTTCTTTGAAGCAGTCTATTCAAATGAAAGCAGACAAGTTTTCCAAACATTAGAGACCTACGGCTGCATGTCACAGTAGAGCATTCCCATGCTTTAGAAATAAAATTTCAGGTTTCAGTACTCTTATGCACTTAACTAGTAAATTTTCATGCTTACCACCTCTTTCCAACTCCATCACTGTCTGGGGACCGCGTATAGGTGATCTTAAACTCTATGTCAGGTACAAGCTGCATGGCTAGACGATAAAACTTGATGGCTGAAAATAAAGGTTTAATGTTTAAAGATGTCTGATACCTACACTAGCTTATCAAAGCAAAGACTTTTTTCTCAAGAGGGATGGCTTCTGCTAAAAGCACTAAAGAGGTGGAAAATGCGTTTTCCTAGTAAATCTTATTTAATCTAAACTGATTAGGTTTAAATTCAATGAGAGGCACAGTAAGCACTGATTTTCTAAACCACAAACTTCATGTACTCTTTCAGAATAAAGAGCTCTCTCATACGCACATTTACCTTAACCACTACTAATTCAGTTATGGAGTACAATATTTTACATCAAAACATTAAAAATTCCTGATTTCATTTATTTGCCCAGCACTTAACAAAGCTTTCTCAAGAAGCCAAAGATTTTAGGCGGCATACTCATGAGTAACCATGAGGAACGTAACAAGTGAATTTGAAAAATGATGCAGGTACCTGGTATAGCACTAATAGTCATTCAGACATCCCTAATATTAAAAAGGTGGAAAAGGTCAATAAAATATTGTACTTTGTAAACATCAACAACAGACACCAAGTAAATTTTACTGTGGCAAACCCCTGGAAACTACGGAAGGCACAGAAGCAAGCCACTATAAAACTGAGGGCGAGGAACCTGAGTGGAGGAAAGCAGCCTTTTCAAAAAGCTCTGTAGCAAGCATGAGACTATGGGGCATGAAGGAAAAACTGACAGATGAGGTTTCTTCTAGTGCACAGGGAAAGCACTTCTGCCTTTCACACTCCAAAGATGCTACAAACACTGCTGAGAGAAACAGGCCCAAGGATCTCACCCTGTGGGGAGGAATGGTTATTTAAGCTGCAGAATGTCTTTCTTCTGAGCTAACTCTGCAGATCCTTCTTAATTTATGTGGATTGGTTGTATGTACATTCAGCCTGTTTTAATGCCTTTATTAAGATCATATATGTATTTATGTCTCTCTGCATTCTCACAAGGCGATACCAAGGCCAGAGCGCAACTCTCCCTCAGTTTGAACCCTTAAAAACAAAACCCAAAATAAAATATCAGTGAGTTTGAAGCTCAGAATTTGATGCTTTAATGAGTCTGAGAAGCCTGAGTGTGGGACAAATAAAAGTGTTCCTATTTCCTTGAGTTCATGTCAGGGTCAGTGACCATCAAATAGTATCCTTTGGCTGGTGAGGATGAAGAATACCAGCAGCCAGCTAAACAGAGATCAGTCTCAACTTTAGCATTTAAACTTGAGCAAGGCCTGTACTGTACTTAAACAGGAACATGCTACTGCACATAACTGTCTCACAAACGTCAGGTATCAGCAGATTTCAGAAGCAGACTGAAATGTCACTTGGGATTCTGGTGACCTGAGCCAGGCCACCAGATAAAATTGTGGTCTGAAAGCAGATGTCCCAACATGTGCTCAGTAATATATCTGTGTCTGGTGTAGGACCATGTCTCTAAGGCCTCATACGGATGTACATGTAGAAACAGTTTTCATTTGTTTCTTTAAGTCTCAAATCAAATTAAACTGAGAAAGAATGTGTTCATACTCAAGCAATCCAGAAGCCTGAAACACCCTTGTGAATGCAACTCTTGTTAGATGTTACTACTTCTCTACTGCTATGTTTAACATAGAAGGAGTGCACTAAAGCAGATGAAGCTATAGCTTTCATTTTACATACACAAACCTTAAACAGATGGCTTTCCTCGCATTTTTTTTATTTACTTGTAAACTGTTGGTATGAGAGAACCTTCACAATCTATTACACAGTTTCCTAAATGGT
This sequence comes from Gallinago undulata, assembly GCA_026546715.1. Lineage (NCBI taxonomy): Eukaryota > Metazoa > Chordata > Aves > Charadriiformes > Scolopacidae > Gallinago > Gallinago undulata. The sequence continues at coordinate 91,970,272 of JAOTQQ010000023.1, forward strand.
AGATTACATATCAGATTTAGTCTGACATCTTTTTTTACTGCACATTTAATTCCCTACCCAACACACTAAATACCTTAGCCTAAAGTAATTTTGCTCCATAAAAACAGGTAATAAATCAGAAACTGAACCAATTAATTTTCTTACCAGATTCGTATTTCTGTCAGTTTGTTTGAAATCTGGAACAACAGCCAGAAATCCCTTGTAAGGGAAGGAAAACTCCCAAGTTGGAAACGGAAATTTTGTATTCAACAGGTAGCTGAGTTCAGAAGCTTCCAGTTTTGCATATCCTGCCATATTTTGCACCTGCACTTTAACCAAGGTGGTCAAAACCTCTAATGGATGAGCCAGATGGCACATATGTTCTGTATGCCTTTTTTTTTAAATGAAAGAAACAGAAAACTTGGTATAGGAATTGAGTCATCAGTTATTGCCTGATATCTCCACTACTGACCTATAGGACTTGAAGGTAGGATGGGCTTCTTACTCTATATATTTTGAAAGTTAAATATGAGGAAGAAAACTTGAACTTCCATTTTTGCTAGTCCTGCTAGCGAGAGGGCAAGCAAGCTAAGCATCTCAATTATTTATGGCAAACCTCATACAATGAGACTGCCAGGTTGAAACATTCACTTCAGGACTTCTTAAAGAAGCTATCTTAGCATGCTATATAAACTTTAAAAAAAAACAAACAAACAAGCAACCCAAAACAAACAAACAACAAACCAAAACAAAAACCAAACCATTCTATGGGTTAAGTAGCTCTGCTCAAAGTGGAATGAAAAAAACTATAAGCACAGGAAATATGGTATATTGCCTTGTTTAATTACTGTTACGAAAGTCACATAAGGAAGCATGCTATATGAAGAAACAATCCACCGCTCTATTGAGTTGCTAGATTTCAAAACACTGTCGTTTTGACTAAAAGCTAGAAATTCTTTCCTTGATCTCACTTTGGCTTCATCTCAACCTTAGAACTGTGATATGATGGTTCCTTTTATAGCAAGTTTGTTTGCTTATGCAAATAATTCAGCTCTCAAATTACTATCAGCCTGCAGTTTAAGTTCACTGGCATCATGCAGTCTCGCACAAATTAGTGTTAGATTCCTCTGCAATAAGGGTGTTCATTGTAGACTTCTTTATTACCTTCGTAAAGGGCCCCATTTTGTTCTTCTTCGACAGCCTTCAGGAAAAGCTCTTTTGCCTGCACAATAAATTACACAGAATGCCTCTTAAATTTCTCTCAAATACATCTCCATTGTCATTTGGCAGAGAATTATTTTTCATCTTACCTACTGTACCTTATGAAGGAGATGAATAAAATAGTTCCATAATTAGAGTGAGAAGACATATTCATGTGCTACAACCTGTAACTTAAAAACTATCCATGTTCCTCCTGCTTGCTTTCAGAAAGCAGACTGGGAAGGTGCCAGAATAAAGCCAAGAATAAAAAATAGAAAAAGTGGTGCAGGATTATGGAAAGACCTTATATGGAGAAAACAGGTTAAACACCTCTGTTGTTTCTCTGGATTTAATTTAGTTTTTAGGATAGTTATACTGCAATACTAACACACACAAAACCCCAAAATTATATGTCTATTTTTTTTTACCTTTTCTTCTTTTGCTATCTCCTGTTTCACTCTGGCATCTACAGACTTCACTCCAGGTCCTCTTGAAGAAGCTCTGCATGGCAGAGGTTCCAACCCACTAGAACTCATACCTGGGGCAAGCTCAAACATCCACTGAGCTCTGAACATCTGGAGCTCTGCCTAAAAAAAATCCAATTAAGTCTGATTTAGTATCACATATTCAGACAGAATCTTCTGAGGAGAAATTATAAAGTACAAGCGCAAAAAAGAATTTCAAAATGACACGTTACATTTCCAAGTCTTAAATGGTTTCAGTGAGTTTAGACACAAAGAGTTAGCAATTGGTTTATAGTGGGTTTTTTTTTTTGAATGCACAAGTACTTGTACAATTTCATTCAATAATGTAAGTGCTTTAATCTGGGCTGTTCAGGTCAGAATTAAAAATGACATTTCAAGAAGTGGTTGTTAGTACTGTGACTATGACTTAAGACTCCATAGAAAAGTATTCTTTCTAGACATGGTGTTTGTTCTTGTTTATGCAGAGTTATCTTAAGCAAGTCAATTAGCTCTCGAAATTAAAATTTAGAAAACCTAATTTTTTGTACACAAGCATACTAAGCTTGATGACAATCAAGGCTGCCATTTATATAACATATAAATAAGACCTTACACTCCTCTCTCTTTTAAAATGAAAGGACTATGCTCTGTGAAACAAGACAAGTGGTAATTCTTGCCATTTTTTTCAGCACCTTTGAAGTTACACTTTACATGTCTCTTGCAATTGTCATGACTTCTAGGGAGCAACTACACCAAAACCTAGTATCGTAAAAGAACGCACTTTTCTATCAGACTGCTTTTATCAACTTTCTGCTCCAGAAGAGAGTGACAACTTAAACTGGAATTTGATCCATACAGAAACAGCTGTCCAATTTCTACAGTTCTTCAAATTCCAAATCTGCCACAAACTTTCTTTTCAACTACACTGATAACGGAAGACTGAACTTAACATTTGGAACACCATGCATAATTTATCTACTTCACTTTTGGAGGGGCAGACAGATTAAGCATTTGTCAGATCAACAAACGTGTGGTAACTAAATGAGTGTAAGTAATGCAGCTTAAATCACAGCAGTACTATATAAAAAAAAAACAAACCACAACATAGCATGAGAGACATACCTGAAGATTTGCTTCACCGGATCTTTCATTGTCATCGGTTCTTACCAAATCAGAGTGACAATCTTCTTCAGCTTCTGCCTAGTAGAGACCAGTCAGACATGATTATAGAGTCTGCGTAAGTCCCTACAGCACATTCACAATGCACAACTGTCGTGGACACTCATTAAAAAAAAAAAAAAAAAAAAAGCATACTCCTCTTTTCCCCATCCTACCCACAGATCAATCTTTTAATGATAAAAATTAATCTTAAAATTACTGGTATTGTTTGCACTTCCTTATTAACCCATCAAAGTTGGGTTTTGCATTTCAGTCACATCAATCCAACACAGCTTAGTTCTGTATCACTTGAAGGCTTACATGCATCAGCACACTGCCATAATACCTGAACAAATACACTCAGTGTCTAACTCAAAGCATAAACCAAAGCTTCAGTATTAAACGGTAGCGTGCTTCATACAAGAAATGAAAAGGTAATCACCATCTTCTCATTATAAAGATAACCAGTAGTTTTCATTTGTTTAATATTTACAAAAGCACAAAAAGACTAGTGTTTTGAGTAACAATAGATACTTTATGAAAATTATGACAGTACGGGCAATCTCAAAAACTACATGTGAAACTAAACAAGAAATGTATTGTAAAAGAAAATGAAAAGTTAGCATGAGAGCTTGACAGCTGTTTTTATTTACAGTACTGCTGTGAGATAGGTTAAACAAATAAGACCTTAAATAAGACCTTTAACTAAATTTAACAGGGGTCTACACAGGAGTTAAACAGCTTGTTTAAGAGCAAAACTTCAAAAGATGAAAATAAATTCTCATTGTGAAATGTACTGAGATTTATGGAATCTATACTAAAACAAAGAAAAACTAATTCTGAACATCAGTGACCAGCCACTACAATGACAATAGCAGCAAAATGCCAGTAAGGAAAAAAACCCCAAAGATTAAGACATTTGTTTAAAGCTCTTCCTGCAGCTGAAGCACTCCAGTTTTTCTACCATTCTGTGCTGAAATTCACATCTGTTTGGCAAGTACCTACGAGATTATAAGAAGGCAAACCTGGCATTAAGATGACCACAACTACTTTCAGAAGTTTTATTTTCCACTCTGCTTGTAAACAGAACTCAAAAGACTTCAAGTGACATTCTAGCAGTGAGATACTTCTGAGTTCTCATAAAGAAATCTCTACCTCCTGCACAACTGAAGTGCAGAAATCAAAGCGTTCTTGTAGTCAGAAAATTAAGAAAATTTTTATAGCATCTGGAAGTTCAGGATCAAACTACAGAATACTGGCAAACCTGATGTGAAGGCAATGCTTAATCTCTTTGTCTTGGTGACAAGCACCTCCCTGGAGTTCAGCTGTAGCACTTGTTTCTGGTTTCCCCAAAGACCACAAACTCACTGGCTCATCACCTGTAAATGTGTTTTCACCAATATCTCAGTGAATTCATCTTTTAAAGTTGATACTGCAGACAGTGTCAGTTGGTTAAAGTAAAAAGATACTGCATTTGTTTCTATGCTCTGATTTTAAGGCTGCACATCTTGAATTTCTCAGTGGAGAAAACAGGTAAGCTCCAAAGAACATTCCAAAGTGCCAGCAGTGTTAAATCTGAGCAAGGAGTAAACAACTTAGCAATTTCACATATTTTTTTTTTATTCCAGAATTTGACTGCAGGCAGTCAATGTCCTTTGAGTTACAGCAGACGTATCACTTTATTTTAGCATCCAGGCATTACGTCTGCTGTGCCTGAAGAAATTCAACCTAGGAATGAGCTAGCACTGAAATGGATGTGTTATAAGTGCATTATTCTGGCACTGGGCCGACACAAATAAGGCCCACCTCTGCCTGCACAGAGTGCAAGGCTTCTGGTTTGCAGCTGAATTATGCCCAGTGAGCTCTCAGTCTGGGCAGAAAAAGCCTGGTTTTATCTGCAAAATGCAGAGACTAGTAAAGTTATTTATAAACTAAATCAACACACACTATCTTCCTGTGCATAAAGGCACGCCCATTAAAACCTCTAACTCACGAAATCCATAAATAAACTAATTTAAGAGTTAAAGTTATTTACAAAGTTATGAAGCTGGCTGAAGATTACCTCTCATTCAAAAACTTTTTGTTTCAGGAACCTGTTCAAGAGTCTTGATTTTCCTCCCCTCTGTTCAACTGCTCTGCTTCCTCATTTCTGAGTCACAGTCAGCCACGGTTCTGGATCAAATGCTTCCAAAATGTCACTGAATGCTCTTTAAAACTTAAGTGTGCTCTGAATCCAAACAAAAAATATACCATACTATGAAGACATAGCCCACAGCCTAAGAGCTGTCCAAAACTATAATGAAATTTATTACAACCAAAATTTTGACTTTCATCATTACCTCCTCCATACAGAGCGTATGTATGCTCTGAAGTCTCTCATATCAAAGGTTTGTCTTCTGGCAGCAGTGGCAGCTTAACTGACCATCCCTCTAAATTTACCAGTAAAGCAATTCATTCACATCGCGAATGCATGGCTAACTGGAGTGGAAAAGTAATCTCTATTAACAACCTTCCTGCTATCTCTTTGATCTGCTGATACCCTATGGTTTTGCTAGAGCAAAAGAGTAAAACACGGGTATCGCTGAAGCGAGGATCTTCACTAGCAGATAGCTCGTGAGATCACACCCAAAGCAGGTTGTAACTTCTAAAAGTTGTATCCTTGTCCCCACTTAAACCATAGTTATAGTTTCTGAACTTCACAGAATATTGTACCATAGCCACTCCTTAGCAGATAAATCTAGGCTGTTCATCTTTACGCTGTTGGCTTCCCTCCTGCTGCAAGTCAGCTGTCATACGGAACAGTGACTTTATCCTGCTTGAAAGTGAGACACCCTCAGTGTGTCATGTCCCTCACACGCTCAGTGTGTCATGATCAGCTCAAACAATTTTCCATCAGAAAAACAGTCACCAGTTAAGCCACCAAAAGGTCAACATGTCACAAGTAAACATCAGAATTAGACTGTGACCTGTAAAAAGAAGTCAGCTGAGTCGATTTGATTCTGATTTGTTTGAAAAGCTTTAAAAATCACTTGCCAAATGCAAAATTAGTTTATTTGTACAGCTTAGTTCTACCTGTTTTGCAATCAATTAATTGCACACTGATTTCCTCAGAGCACAACAATCACTTACTAGACTGTCTGTTGAAGCAAGTCCTTTAATAGTTCAGATCCTTGTTTCGACAAAATAAAGGCAGAATCAGGCACAGTTCAAAGGTGACTGTCACCAGTTGCACAGGGCTACAGGTGAACTGTACAGAACTGGAGGACCAGCCAGCACAACACAGCAATGCAGCGACTGACAGCTCACATCCTTCTTGGTTTTGTAAGAAAACGAGGAAGTTGCTCCATTCTTTCTGCCGGTGTGGCAGAAGCAACAGCGCTCAAAAAATAGAAAGAGTTTTAATCGCGGTGGCAAGGAGTTTCGAGAACTCCTGAATGATATAAATGGCTTCACGTTAGATGATCAAGTTCTCATCACAGACACCCGCATCCACAACTGAGGTGCTGTCAGGGAAGCAACAACTCAACCAAGCAGTTATTCTGGGGTGGGCAATGACAAACTCAAGTCAGCAGAGTGCACGGAGCCCTTCGCGTTTCCAGGTGACTTTATGCCACCCGGTTTTTGAGGGAAGGAAGAAAAAGGGCTGGGGGAGAAGGGGGGGGGGGGGGGGGCGCTCCTGTAAGGCCACCGTGACTCCCTGAGGTGTTTCTGCGGGTGGCCAGACCCCCTCCTCGATCCAGCAGCCCCCCCCTCGTCAGCCCCAGACGCCCCGGGCTGGGATAGCGGCCAGGACCGCGGCACCCCTCCTACAGGCCTCACCCGGTGCCCGGCGGCGGGCCGGGCCGGGCCGGGCCGAGCCGGGGCTGCTCCTCCCGCACTCCCCTCCCCCCCCCGGCCACACACCCCTTCCCGCCGCCACCGCCCCCCTCAGTCCCCACACAAGGGATCCACCGCGGCGGCGGCCACCTCCCCAGGCCCGCAGTGCGTGGGGTGGGGGGAGCGGTGCCGCTCACCATGCTGCCAACGCTCGGGCGGCGCTGTCCCGTCCCGGGGGGTCTCTGCTCCCCCCCCGCCTCCGCCTCGCTGGGTCCGTGTGTGTCCTCCTCCTCCCCGCCGGGGGGGAAAAATTAGCAGAGTTCTCGGTCGGAGAAGCGCACCACGCAGCGGGAGTAACTGCGGGCCCTGCGTACGGCAGCCATCTTCCCGGCGAGTGAGGGGCCGGCGGCCCGGGAGCAGCGGAGAGACGCCACCAAGACAAACCCGCAAGGTCAGAGCGCCGCCTGAGGTGCGGGGCGCTCTCGGCCGCGGGCGCCGCCACCGCCACTCGGACTACCCGTCCCAGCGCCCACCGCAGCCCGGCCGCGGCTTGCCCGCCGGCAGCGCCGCGCCGCGCTACCTGCTGGGAAATGTAGTCCGCCGGCACCACGCTATGGACTGCGGCTCCGTCCCCAGCCTGTCCCACCCGACGGCGGAGCAGAGGCTGCCGGGAACTGTAGTCCTCCTGGGCGGCCATCCCGGCAGGCGGAGAGGTGGCTCCCTCGCCCGGCTCCTCTTGAGGCCGGGCCCGGCGCTCCAGTGCGGGGAGCCGAGAGAAGGCGGCGATGTCCGGGCCCTCTAGTCGGCCTCCCGCCCCTTCGGCGCGGCCTCTCAGCCCGGTGCCGGCAGGAGCGGGAGTTCCCATTCCCATGGTCAGACCACGGCCTTGTCCCAGACAAATTAAGCACCGGGTAACCAAGGAGGGGTTAGTACCGGGGCTGTAGAGATAATACCTGCTGAGGCGACGTGAATTTCCTGGTCCCCTGCCCTTTTCCTGTCCAGTTCAGTGAACAGGTGTTAGATGCTTGCACTGTGCCTCATCGGGTTTTCTAAAATAGGACAAAACCCCTTGTTTTAATCTGTATTACCATCTTTTTTTTTTTTTTTTCCAGAAGGACATCGTGTGTATGATTCTTCACATATGACCTGTGAACCCTTACCTGTCCCCACCGCCCGGAGGGGTTTTGGGAACCAGAGGAGGTGAGTGGGGGTTTTGGAGCCAAGGAAGGTGAGAGCTCAGGCCTGGCCGGGGGGGACTTTGGGGGTGGCGGGGGGGCTGCCAGGGCTGGGGACACCCCTGGGTGTCCAGTCATACTCCCCCACCCTGTCTGCCAGAGCCACGGGGGTGAAGGGTTGATGTCAGGATGAAGTGACCATGAATAGAGCTGGTTATCTTTAATGCTGCTTTGGGGTCGGAATGCTCTCGTTTTGGATCAGAACCAAAGCTGCTGGGCTTTTCTCCTGCCCCGGGTGCGCGTCTCTTCTGTTGGGGATGAGGAAGCCCTGCCTCTAGCAACAGAAAAGCAGGGTATCACTGCTTGTGACGCCCTGCTTTATGCGTGTGAGGTGTTAATAGGAATAGCTTAAAGCAGAAATCTCTTTTGAGTAAGTATGCACCGCACCTGCTGGCTTCACCGAGTCCACAGGAGAGAATATAACTTTTTTTTCAGCCTAAGAATTGTACAGACTAGCCCCTAGATAGGGGGTGGTGTGTGTGTCCAGAGCTGTTTGGACTCCCTTCATGCTTCTTTTTTTAACAAATGAATGTTTCATTAACTAAGTGTATTTCACCGTAAGGTGTAGAATCCTCCTCCGGGGGATTTCAGATGTTCCTGAATGACACCACCTGCCCACCCCAGCTTGCAAACCCTATGCTTTTCTTTTCACCCTTCCTCCTGTAGGTTTTAAAAGCAGCTCAGGCCTACCAAATCATCGTTATTGCAGCTGGATCTGGTGATAGATTGCTCAAGGCCGACTCTTTTTTTTTTTCTTCCTCGTTTTCCTCTTTTTGCCCCACTTCCCTTCCCTTTTCTCCCCCTGGAGCCAGGGAGAGGTTTTGGCTCTGGGGTGAGGAAGGCTCAGGCCCCTCTGGCAGCCGTCCAATTGTCTGTATTTTTGCCATTTGTTCACAATTTAGTGTCTCCACGCTCCTGTTTTGTTATTTGAGCGCCCCTCGGGGATGCGAGAGGGGCCAGTCAGCTGAGGGTTTGTTGTTTTAATTTCTTTTAATTACGTTAAAACCCTGCTCAGCCTTAAATCCCCTCTCTGGCAGTGGTGGCGGAGCTCCCCCACTGTCCCTCGCCTTTCCCCCCTCCGCACAGACCTCTATTTTTCGGGGGGGGGGACGACGACGACACACCCGGTGCCGGTGGGGCCTTCCCTGCCCGCCCTCCCGCCAGGGGTCCCGGGCGGAGGAGAGCGGCGCCGACCCCGCTGTCGTTATCCCCCCGCGGGGAGCCCCGCCGCCGCCACCGGGCGGGGAGTGCCGGGGCAGCGCCATGGGCTCGGCGGCCGGCGGCGCCGTGAGGGAGACCCGCGGCCGCCGTGGGCCGCAGCTGGGCCGGGACGGCGCGGGAGGGCGGCCGGGGGCGGCGGAGGCCCAGCGCCGCCATTAGGGGCCTGTGGCGGGCCGTGGCTCGGCCGGAGGAAGGGAGACCCTCACGCCGTGAGTAGCACCGCCATAGCGGCGGGGGCGGGGGGGGGGGAGAGCAGCGCTTGAGCGCTGACTGGAGCGGGGTGACCGGGCGGGCTGGGCGGCAGCCGGCTTGTCGCGGCGGTCGGGCCCCTGGGTCGCCTCCCCGCCATCTCCCCCCCACCTCCCGCCGCTGAGGGGCTGATGCTGCCCCGGCTGGCGGGGCACCCCGAGAGCCTTCCCTGACAAACAGCTGGGACGACGGCGGTTGAATCCGGCGGCTTTAAACCCCGCCTTTCCCCGCGCCTCCCGCCGGTACCAGCCCGGGGGAGCTGCCGGGCCCGGCTCGGAGGGCGCTGGGTGGCCGCTCACCCCCTCCCCCGGCTTGCCGCGCTGGCGGAGCCGCAGGGTTTCGCTTTCGGTTCTCGGGGCTGCAGCCCTTCAAACGGGAGGGGTCGCCAATTCCAGCCGTACATTAGCAACGCAGGAAGCTGCGAGTTATCCTCGGAGTCGGAAAGTAGCCTCGGTACCTTAAATCAGGCTTGCTATTAAAGAGGGGTTTGCCGTCTGATTTCTGTGAGGGAAAAGATGTGTGTAAGTGCGGTGGAGTCAAAGCAGTGCTACGGTATGGTGAAAATAGGGCTTTTACTTTTTCCTATTTAGTGTCGACACACTCTTTTACTCCCAGGCAGTTCTGCGGTTTGTATTTACATCCTCTAACCCAGGTTGTAATTGCAGACTAGACTCGGTTCGACTGAGTTCATACGTGTTGTAGCCCTGCAAACCGCACCTCAGAGGCTCGTGTGCCCTTTTCAGTGATTTCAGTGGGACTCCGCTTCGGTGAAACAGTCTGCAGGCCAAGGTTTAGATAAACTTAACGTTGTCCCAATCGTCAAAGGTGAGAAATAGCAGAAGGGGATAAGGACAGAACATAAATCTTGCAAAGTGAAATAGCTTTTTAAAAGCATCTTTGCGATTAAGCTCAGCAAAGTACTGATTTAATTTAACCAAAGAAGGTTTTGTTCAGTGGATTTTCATACAGGTGTATTTGTGCTTCTGTAGGAGCGTTGTTAACTTCTGTGCATCCTGGCATGTTTTTTAACATGCATTCCTTGCTGATATCTGTAATTCCTGATTGGTTTTTTCCTCATTAGGTTCTTTGCTTTTGCTTTATGCCTCAGAAGTATTTAAGTTAGTTTGTCTGTTTTGGTCACGTTTGATGGCAGAGCTGGACTCACAAAGCTTACAAGTTTTGTGAAAATCAGTGGCTGTGGAAAGGAGAGGGGCTTAAATTAGTATCCCCAATAAGGAATAGGCAGTTAAGTTCACCACTTCATCTAGTCAGTAAACATCAAACAAGCAATCTGTCCATGATAGCTGTTGGTGATTATTATTATTATTGTTATCATTAGCTGTGTCGTGGTGCTAGCAGTGTTACATATCTCTTCTTGTGGTTTTCAAACATGAGGGAAAGATGCCCCTTCACTCTGCAGTCACAGGGACTGGAAAGGGACATGTGGGTGGTAAGCCAGGGGCAGCATAATGGTCTGTGGATTGTAAACCATCACATCTGTTAGGGTGACAATTTCAGAACTCTGTCATTAGAAGAATATGTGCTGAAAAATCCACAAGTCCCATCTGTTTTGGTTTGAAGTTACTATATAAAATTATTTGTTTGGATACTAATAAACATTACATTTTCAGATGAGGAGATCATGCAAGGCTTTGTAGTCGTTTGAAGTTTTTGCCAAGGGTCTGAATAAAGGCCTGGGAGCTAAGACTTCTGAGTTGCCACCTGGTCATTGACCAGCCAGAGTAATTAACACTTTTTAACCTAGATGCAGAACACTGCCTAAACATAGCTTTATGCTATGCAGATGCACAGCCTGAAAACCAGCCAGAAAGAAACTGGTGCTCCAAATGCCATTCCTATGGACAGGCTCTGTGTTCCTTGGCAAGTAGTACAAAATGTGGAATTAGTTCTCTAATTTAAGGTGCTCAGTTGTGATTCTCTGCAGTAGTGTTTAAGTACTTAAGTACTGCTTAAGGGCAATTCCTCCTGCCTCTCTGAGATACTACCCACTGGCTAAGGTGTTGTTAGAGACACGCTGTTTCTTTTTCATACACGATGTGTGCAGTTGTCAAAAGGTGTATTAACATCGTATTTCCTATTTATTTTTGTTTGTTCCTGGGTCAGTATTGGTGGGACTAATAGGCTTAGCAGACTAAAAGCAAAGGCTCTTCATGACATCTTGCATCTGCAGGGTTGTGGTCCTGCACTGATGTCGGTTCAGCGTTCAAGCAACATAATCCCATTACCTTTATAATCATAATTTGGCTTTGTGAAATAAGGCAAGGCGGAGGAGACATCTAAGGCTGCTACAAAAAAAAAAAAAAAAGTGGAAATGTAGTTTAAATGCAGATTATGGAAGGCAGTAGTCACCAGCCGCAAATATTACTGTCCTCTGGGGGTTGGAGAAAACCAGAATGCAGACCAGACCCTCGTGGCAGGAGAACTCTGTTTTATTCCAAATGTATGGTTAATTTACATAGAATAGGTCACATTTGTTTCGGGCAAAAGTGTAGGAAATACTAGCAACAATTAGTTTAAATGAGGAAATAAAAACTTAATTGTTTTATTGTCTAGCATTCTGTTGTTTGTGCAGTGTCAGGGCAAAAGGTTGGATAGATTATGTGTACTTCTAGATTCATGCTTAGGGCTACTGTAGTGAAATACAGTTGGTCTTTTCTGACATGAATATAGTACTCTTTTTCTGAAGCCTTTGTTTAAGGGAATACATATGGCTATATCTCTCTAGCATAGGACCTTATGGAAAGTCAGGAAACTGGTTTCTTTGATGACAGTACGATTTGTGAGATGGTGACTTACGCATCTGATCATTTGTCTGGAACGGATTCCCACCTGTTTTCTTATAATTCTTTGTTTTTCTGATAGCAAGCTATTTTCCCCAAGCTATGGGACTTTATCCTCTGCTTTCAGTAATAGTTTCTGCCATTAGGGCTGCCTGCAAGTTTGCACTGAAGTGCTTTAGCATAAGAGTGGATTTGGGGAATGTACCCAGTTACGCCCAGATACAGGCTGGCCCTTTCTGCTGAGAGACAGACAAGTGTTTGTTTATAGCTTACAAGGAGTATCTCTTGGAGGAGAATAGATTCTGCAAACAAGCAATCTCGGAAGGGTACAGAAATCAAATGTATTGTGTTCTGTGCTTTCAGACCACAGGCTAAGTCTTGAAAACATGATTCCTGCAACTGTTCACACTGTCCTGAGTGCTCTGTATTTATGCTGCCACAGAAAGAACTGGTTACACTCGGAGGAGAAACACAAGAAACGCTAAGGACTGAAATGCGCTTGCAGCTAAAGTATCCTCATCATGAATAGGTATACAACTATCAGACAGCTTGGTGATGGGACCTATGGCTCTGTCCTCCTAGGGAGAAGCATTGAATCTGGAGAGCTAATAGCTATTAAAAAGTAAGTATTTTAATTTGTAACTTAACAGTGGGTGGTCCAGGTTTTTCTGTTCTGTGGTCCCCATCCCTTGGCCATGCTGGTTTGAGTATTTCACGTTCCGCGCAACATTTGTATTTGGAGTTGTACTGGGGCCACATGCAAAGCTCCTGTTCCTTGTATGCTCCAAAGCTCCAGCAGAAGATAAAGAGGGTGAGATATATAGGCTTATTTTAACGGTGCTCTGCTACTACGTGCAGTCAAACACATATTATATATATTATTCTGCAATACTGCTTTGAAATCTGCACTCCCTTTTGTGCTGCTTACGTGGAACATGCATTTCGTGGTCTAATTTCCAGTGAAACATTAGTATTGCAGTGATAACACAATGAATCTCACTGTCCATTATCTAATTGTTACATGCTATTACATATTGGTCCTTTCAGCTTAAAATTTTCTTAAAATTCCTTGAGAAATCCACTTGATTTTTTTCTCTGCTGCTTCAGCAGTGACCTCGGTTTATAAATGGCTTATTTGTCCTAGTTGTGGTAAGAGTCAGCTGTAAAGCATTGCAGGCACCTTCCTGAAATACCGACCATGACCCAGGGACATACTTGTCAAAAGAGCTTTCAGTACAATGCTGTTTTGTATGAACGGTCAATAGCTGGCTTTAGCAACTTTCTAGATCTTCTGTGCTCAGGGTATTTTTTTTTTCTGTACCAAACCCTGCCAGAGATACCTTTGATTTTCATTTTGCAACATGGAACAAACTCAAAAATTACAGAACAAACCAGAAAATGTTACTTTCTTACAGATTAATGTCAATGCATTATCAAGAACAGAAATGGTCTAGTGGTGGAACATGCAGGACAATAACTGCAAAAACACTGCTAACAAAAGCAAAAATAATTCAGACCCCTTCACAAAATAAAGGGCTTGTAGTTCTTAAGCTATTCTAAGAGCTGGAAACCTACTACAAGAGTAATACTGAATTGGTATTTAAGTCTGACAAAGACTCACATCTTCAAAGGGTGCCTAACTCCCTCTGAAATCCAGACTCTAAGCAGCTGGGTAATTTTGTAAGTTTAATCTTTACTCTTCTGTATGTGTGAACATGTGAGCCTTCATCCTATTGATCCTGAAACATGGAGTTGTATATGAAAGAACTGAGTCAAAATCAAAATGCATATGAACAAATAGGATCATATGTTACACAGAAATAATATGCTCAGAGCTTTATATTCTTAGAAGTAAATAGATCTGCCACACAGTCTGTTCCTGTTGGAGCCGAGTTGCTTATAAGCTTTGAAAGAAAAGGCAGAATTTGAAAAGTGGTTGAAAAGCAGTAGATGTAACTTGCAAGGGAGAGAGAAACATAGAGAAACACTTTAAAAATTAAGAAATACAACTTAGAGGGGAAAGGTATTGAAAAAGAGAAATCAAAACATAGAGAATATGATAAAGTTTGAGGCCAAATTAAGTGATTTAATTTGGTCTTCATTAGATTTGATTCAAAACTTAGTCTGAGTTGTTTATAACTGTTGAAACCTTTGCTCTTTTTACAGTTAGTGTGTACTCCACCACATTATATACTGGAAAGGAAAATAGCATGCTCTGACTTATTGAAGGCTCTGAAATTTTTACAGCAATGTAAATACATGAAAAAAGGCAACCCTGTGCAATAGTAATGCCTTTACGTTCTATTAGAGTGTACCTTGTCTAGAGATGCAAATTTTTTTTGCCAAAGCAGGTAGCACCTTTATAATTTGATTGGAAAAAAATGAATTGCTCAGATGTAAGGAGAGTTACGTGTCTAAGACCAGCTGACGTTGACCTCGTATTAATTGTTTTTTCTCCTCTGCTATTGTAGAATGAAGAGAAAGTTTTATTCCTGGGAGGAATGCATGAACCTTCGAGAGGTTAAGGTACTTGTTTCATTCAGTAGTTGACTTTAAATTAGATGATCCTATCTCATTTTCGGGTAGGATCAAATTCTTTCCACCCCTTTTATCAAAACCTCCCTGCAACATGAAGTGTGGCATATGGCATTACAGTTCTCTTTTCTGGCTCTGCATTTTAATGGATTGTCTTCAGCTCTAACACCAGCAAAGCTTTGGGGGGATGTTCTAAGGACCTCCCTTAATTTCTAGTCCTTGCTATCACTCTTGTGAACATGCAGACAACCTAGGTCACTTTCTTACAGTGCTACATATTGGTAACAAGAATGACTGTAGAATACACTAAAAATCTAAAAAGAAGGGAGAGTGAAGACCCAAGTATGCTGGTTTTGGCTAGGATAGAATTAACTTTCTTTATAGTAGCTTGTATGTTTTGGATTTGTGACCAAAATGTTGATTAACACTGGGATGTTTTAATTATTGGTGAGCAGAGCTTGCACAACATCCAGCCTTCTCTGTTTTTCATGCTTTCCCACCAAGCATATAGGCTGATGGTGACCAAGAGGTGGGGAAGGGGACACAGCTAGGACAGTTCACTCCAGCTGACCAGAGGGATGTTCTGTATGACACTGCTCAGTGGTAAAAGTTGGGGAATGTTTGGAGTCATGGTATTTGTCTTGGTGTGATGCTTTCCTGGAGGTGGCAGAACACCTGCCTGCCACTGAGAAGCAGTGAATGAATTCCTTATTTTGCTTTGCTTGGGCATACAGCTTTTGCTCTATCTATTAAGCTGTCTGTCTCAACCCATGAGTTTTCTCGCTTTCTGCCCTTCTGAGCCTTTTCCCCATCCCACCATCCCAGCTGAATAAGCTCAGCTGCCCACTGGGTTAATCCAAGATACCAAGGAAAAATTTCCAGGGTTATATCTAGTCCTGAGTCTCACCTGACTATTGTCAGTGCAAGTACAGCAAGAGTGTGAATTCTGTCAGTAGGAAGTTACTTATAGAGAAAATGCAATTGTTTTGGTGCCTACCGTGATACCAGATAGCTGGCTTTTAAATGACCAGTGCATTAATTGACACATATACGGTATGTGTAGCTGGGAGTACTTGTAGATCTGATCTTAGTTCTCAGAGCTAGAGAACTAAGAGAATATTTTTTTTATTTAAAATATTGGAAGAATTTTTGAAGCCAAGTCTTCTGTATCAGTAAGATAGTTATTGCTTTTTCATTAGAGTAAGACCCTTGTAAAATCCTGTTTGTGTATTCTCTGTTTCTAGTCTTTGAAGAAATTAAACCATGCCAATGTGGTAAAGCTGAAAGAAGTTATCAGGGAAAATGATCATCTATATTTTGTGTTTGAATACATGAAGGAAAATCTTTATCAGTTAATGAAAGAAAGGTATGTGACAACAACACCCATTCCTGATATAAATTATTACTTGTGTAATGTGCTTTCAACACCCATGTTACTTTTCAAAGGACTTCGGATCATTTGTTTAGGCTTAGATCACTATGGCTTAAAGCTGTGTGCTGCAGCAGGAGCTGTGGCTGTCACCTTAGAGCATATCCCAAAAGGTTTAGTGAGAGTTCCCAGTGTCCCTTCCCAGATCGGTCTGGCATATGAATGCATCAGTCTTTTGAGCGAGTTAGGAGCTGTGGGCTTCTAACAGCCCTCGTGCTGAGGAGGCATGGAACCTAGAACTTCTATTTTTAGGTAATTACTCCAACCAGCAATGCTTTTTCTGTTAGAGGATGGTGTCACCACCTCCTCTCTTATGGCTTTCTCAAATAAATGAATATATAAAAAGTGGTTGAAAAGGTAATCATGAAGGGTCAAATTTTAGATTGCTTCTAGGATTATTTTTTTTTCCTCACAATTTGAACTAACATGTCCAGAGACTGTATATCTCATTTGTCAGCAGTTTCAATGAAATCTAGCTTTTTGATATTTGCTGGAGGATTAACTAAGTCTTAATTTTAGCCTTTGGACCATGATGGCATCCTCCAGAGGATAATTTGGGGCAGAATAGCTCCTTGTTTTGAGTTGTTCTCTGAGGAGACTGTTTTCTCTCTATGAACCATAGAATTGGGCTGGGAGATGATAGTAGTCTTACTTTATTAATAAACTACAGTTATTGTTACAGTATATCTTTATGAATACTACATAAAATACTTTTTTAACCATAAATGTACTTGTTATGCTTGTTTAGGTGTAGAACAGCTTCAACTAAATTGTGCACGTATATATGGGTGCTGGTTTTTAATTCTATGAAATGATGAACTTTATTCAAGTGTGTAACATACAAACCAGTTATCTTTAGGAATTTCTTAGAAATGCTTGATATATCCTACCTCCTTATGAAAACAAAAAAGGCAGATGTCTGTAAAAGTGTGCTATGCATCATAGTCTGTCCAGTTTAGCTAGGCCTTGGACTGGTTAGACTTTGTATAAATCAAACCTTTAATAATGTGATTTAAGTCTTAGTTAAAATTGCCACTCTTGCTGGAAGAGACTGCAGTGGAAATATGACTCTTTCTGCCGTAATTTAAAAAATAAGCAAGCAAATATGAAAAGCTGACTCTGGTAGCTGATCTCATTTCGGAAATATGTGATGGTCAGGTTTTTTGAGAGGAATAAAGCTGAGGAAATTGAATAAGGCCTAGGCTGTCCTCTTCACTGTTAGCCTCTTTCTGAATAAAATTGTCACTGGTTTTTCACCCCAGCCCATCTCTGCTGGGTTTGGGGATGCACAGAGGCAGCCAGTACAGAGCTGGCTGATCAGAATCCTCTTGTGGTGAGAGAGGCTGTCCTCAAACCACCTGCTGTGGTGGATCTTCTCACCTGAATATTATGAGGAAGAGAACCTCTAGTTTTCAGTGGTAGCAGATGAGACTGATTTTTCAGATTACAGAATAGAAAGAAGTAGCTCATCAGCTGTTAGATAATAACAAGGTAAAGTCAGAAGTATGGCTTGTATATGCTTTAGAAGAAAAGCCAGAAGAAACCGTGTGAAGAGCACTAAATTAACATGAACCCTTGCTGTCTTGAGGAGCATGTCTGATGACGTGTGCGTGTTAAGGTTTGTTCAGTTTCGTCAATTTTCTTTTTTTCCCTTTTTTTAATTCACTGTCCCACATAGTCTTAACATGTCACATAGTCTTAATGTAATGTAATACAGCAGTTCTGCAAATACTTTTCCAATAACATTTACACTGTAAACTGTTTACATGAGGGTGTTTTAAATATATCTAGCAGTTTTATTGTCACTGTTACCTTTTATCTTAGGTTAATTAGATAGCATAAGCTAATATGCAAACTTAATCATTAATATTTATTTCTTCTCTTTTCTTTCATCCCACAGAAACAAACTGTTTCCTGAGTCTACAGTTAGGAATATTATGTATCAGATCCTGCAAGGGCTTGCATTTATCCATAAGCATGGTAGGTTATGTTTTAGCTGTAAACATTTTGAATTAGAACAAGATAGTGTCTGCATACTTTGTTTTTGTTTTTTTTTTTTTAACGAGTACACTAACAATTACATTAATAACTTTAGTAAAGGGAATGATCAAAAGAATGGCACTATATGAGAGATTCAGATTATGGAAAATATCCATATTTTATAGTTGACTGATATTAGTCTGAAGGTTTTGCTCAGTTCCTTTTCTCTAGATTTCTGCTTTCTCAGACTGTCAGCTTGCCACTTTCTAAAAAATTATCTGATGTTAATGGGTAGATTTATTGATAGATTTAGAGGTGACCTGAGATTTGAGAATAAAGGAAAAAATAGTCTTTTCTCAAGGTACACACAGATACCTGAATAAAATGCACAGTCTCTGTAAAATACAGTGAAAGTAATAAAGTCTGAGTGACAAACAGCTTTCATTGCCTGACTAATTTTTACAATAATAAGAGCTAAAGCTGATACACCAGCCAGTAGTAACAAGACCCCATTAACTAATAAAAAAATTTACTTAATGATAACTTCCTTACCGTGTTTTGCTGTCCTCTGCAGTTCTGCTTACTTAATACACAGTAGTGTATGTTGCTGGTCATCTCTTGGGGCTGTGAGAACAGAACTAACATCACTGGCCAAAGTCCTGGAAGTGAAGGGCTTGTAGGACTAGCATTTCAGTTAAGAACACATTTAACTTTATTTTGCAAAACGTCTTCAAACTAATGGCTTTAATCTTACTTCTAATGATGTTGGGATACACTTCTAAAACCAAACCAGAAATTCCAGTCTGTTCCTGTGAGATACAAAAGATTTAAAACCAGAAAAATAATGATTTATTTGCAAAAATCTAAGCCACCTTTTTCAAATAAATTGTCAAATGGATCACAACCTTGCAGAATACCTCTTACTACTATTTAACTTACTATAGTAAAGAATGTACAGTTTTGTGTCAAAACTAACTGCCCTGTTCGCTGCTACACACTAGACTGATATTTCTGCCAAGATCTTGCAGATCTGCAGTTAAAAAAATCTGGAAATTCATGGCAAGCCTGACAGGATAGTCTTGATGGTCTTGTGGTTCACAGTCTAAAGTCGGGTGTCCCAAGATTCTTTGGAACAGTTTTGGAAAAATCACATGAACTTTTTTTTTGTCCTATCTTTATTTCTATGTTCCACTCCTGCATGGCATAGAAATGTTTGTCAAGTGAACTTTTTATGTTCTTTGGCCATCCAAAGCACCCTTTCATATTTGAATACACAATCAGTTGTTCTTTTTACAGGTTTGCCATGAAAAAATAGCTTTAAAAGTGTTCTGTTGGTGCATTGCATGTCTGTGCAGCAAAATACAGATGTCATTGTCCTAAATGCTAAAAGCAAACTTGATTGCTCTGTCTGGTACCTTCCATTACAAGACAGTAGTTCAGGCTGGCACCAGAATATCTACTTAATATCCCTAGGAAGGTCATAACCTGCTTGTTGGTAAAAATGTACAGTAGTGTCTTCAATGATGTCATGCATTAATCTAGCAAACAAAAGTTAATATACTGGACAGTGTAGACCTATCCTTTGTGGATGTTCATTCTGTTCTGTGGGAGCATATTCAAGGACATGGAAAAAACTAAACTTGTTGGAAAGTCTCTGAAAAGGTGGTTATAGGATTCTAGTAAGGCACTACAGAGGGAGCTGTATCTAGGATAGTGGTCTCAAATGCCTGCAAGAAAGAAACATAAGGAAAAGTTTTCCAGATAAAGGGTAGAAGGAAATTTCAGAGACAGCAGTCAGTAATATTCTAGCCCTTTTCTCTCACTTGTATTAAGAGAGGTCTTGCCAAATGGACATTTGTGATCAAGTTTTGCTGAACACAGAGAGCACTAAAAAATACACTGAGATCCTCTCTCTGATAGGGTGATCAGTAATTGAGAGCTTGCAGATTATTAAATTCTCAGATCTAAAAAGGATCTTCAAAGTGCAAAAAAAAAAAAACTACCTCGTATTTTAATTTGTATTCTGTTTAAAAGAACTCTTGAAGTAATTTTCTGATGTCTCTATTGCACCGTTTTCAACACAATTAGCTACCTTTGAAGTGATACTAATTCTATCTGACTGAATGCTCTGAATTGTTAGAAGCTAGTCAGCTTGTATATACTGTTCTTCACAATCTGACTGAACAACCAGTGTAATTACTAGGTCTGTTGATCACATAAAGCTTTGAACTCTTGTGTTGTGCTATTCAAGCTTCAGCAGTAAGAACTAAAGCAAAACAATCCAGGTGGAAAATAAAGGTTACAGCTTGGGGTGGCATTGCAACGCACATCAATATTTCATTTGATTTTTAGGGTTCTTTCACAGAGACTTGAAACCCGAAAACCTCCTTTGCATGGGGCCAGAACTGGTGAAAATAGCAGACTTTGGCTTAGCCCGAGAAATCAGGTCTAGACCTCCTTACACTGACTATGTATCCACAAGATGGTGAGTACTAGTGTTTGCCTACCTTGTGGCAAACTTCAAATCCAGAAGTAAAGGAGTAAAGTATTACATTTGCGCTGAAAATAATAATGACTTTT
This sequence comes from Gallinago undulata, assembly GCA_026546715.1. Lineage (NCBI taxonomy): Eukaryota > Metazoa > Chordata > Aves > Charadriiformes > Scolopacidae > Gallinago > Gallinago undulata. The sequence goes on from JAOTQQ010000023.1 coordinate 91,990,919, forward strand.
GATGCCTCCTCTCTATGAAACTTTTATTTAAGCTTGGCATAATTTGAAAAACTTAAGTTAATGCAAGACAGTTTACAGATGGCAGCAGCACGGGAACAAAGAGGGGACCTGGTAAGAGGTGGGATGTGCTGGGATTGGTGCACATTAGGAAGGTGTTAGAGAGCCTACAAGAGCTTATGTAGGTTTTAATTCTTCATTCTAGAAAAAAAAAAGTGAAGTCTTACGTTTAGGATAGGAACTTTTTTAAGGGATGTTTGTTTCTAACAGCAAAGAATGAACTGAATGGTCTCATGTATGTCTGTTTGATTTGTGTTGATTGATGGGATGTTTTTAATTATTATTATTTTTTTCCTCTCTTACAGGTACAGAGCTCCTGAAGTCCTTCTGAGGTCCACCAGCTATAGTTCTCCAATAGATATTTGGGCTGTTGGTTGTATAATGGCAGAAGTTTACACACTGAGGCCTCTCTTTCCAGGCGCCAGTGAAATTGATACTATATTCAAAATTTGCCAAGTCTTGGGGACGCCAAAGAAGGTAGCTACAGTGACCTTCCACACTACAATAATGCTGGAAGTGTTCCGCAAAACGGAATGGCACAATAGCATAAAAGTAATTGGTTTTCATGCTTACTGCTATTGTATGACATTGATCTCAGATATAGTAAACTAAATGAAAACTGATTTTCTGTGCATAAGCATTATGCTATAAAACCTTACATTTAGAGGAGGAGAAATAAACCCATGAGCAGCAAACAAGGTAATTAGGCTGAGATTTCATTAGGTGGAATTTCATTTTCTCTTGCATATTGTATACAAACATACAGTTTAAGAGGCTAGGATTTGGGATCATGGCAAGTCTCCTGTGACCTGATTCAATTTGTGCCTTTGACTTGGCCATATGTGAAGCAAGACTTACCTCTCAGCACAGGTTTGAGGTGAAAATCGTAGTGAAATTTTGAAAATAGGCTAGAGCAAGCTTGGGGGGGCAGTCTGTTGCTGATAGGAGAATATATGTTAGAGTACTTGGGCACTGTGATGTTTTACAGCTGAACTTTCTTTCTGATTGGAAATCTCATTCTTCCAGAATGACTGGCCTGAAGGCTACCAACTTTCAGCCTCCATGAATTTTCGCTGGCCTCAGTGTGTACCTAACAACCTAAAAACCCTCATACCTAATGCTAGCAGTGAAGCGGTGCAGCTCATGAGAGACATGCTGCAGTGGGACCCCAAAAAGCGGCCAACAGCTAGTCAGGTTTGGTTTGGTTTTCTTTCTCTCACCTCTACTTATGACACTTCTTTTCACTGCAAGACACCTTTCATAGACAGTCATGTAGCAGTTGCTCAGGGGCACGGTTCTTGGAAGGGAGGAGAGCAGAAGCCAAGAACTATTTGCAAGACAAAGGGGAGTAATTAAAAGGGAGGGATCAATCTCTTGCATGCAACATCAACTGCTTGGGGTGTGTGCTCAATGATCAAGTGTGCAACTGAGGCATGAATAATTACATCTGCTGATTCCAAAAAAAGGAAATCAAATTTGTACTGTCACATAGAGCTCGAGTAAGCTAAAAACTTCAGTTTCCCAAGCTGTATCCTAACATCTTCATTATGTTTTAGGCACTTCGATATCCATACTTCCAGGTTGGGCATGTCCTGGGTGTTCAGGAACTGGTGAAACAAAAGGAACTGCAAAACAAATCATCTTTGCATATTAAGCCTGTCCCTCCAGCACAACCCCCTCCGAAAGCCCGCATTTCGTCAAGGCCTTTTCAACAAAACCAGTCTTCTCAGCATTTGGTTTACCCATATAAGGCAGAGAACTCTGGGGCTGAGCACAGTAACTACTTACAGGAGGACAAGTCTAACCAGGTTCTTCTGCCTGCAATTCACAATAAGGTTCCTCAGCAGGTAAAAGTCCATCCTAGTATAAGATACACCTCCTGATATATTGCCTGATTTTTCCCTAATTGTGTTTCCTTGTTCTCTTTCATAAGGTTCTTATACTTTACTAAAAGGACAGGAAATGGGAATAAAGAATAGTTATAACTTTCTGCTAGAAACTGGAAGTTACTCTGTTGAAATCTAAGTCAAATTACTATAAAACAAGCAAGTCGATTTCTCATTTCAAAGCCATTTTGTGCTTCCCTTTATTATAAAGCACCACTTAAAGGATTCTGATGCTGTGATTTCATACAAGTAAAAAGGATGTGCAGTTGTGAGAATATTAATAGGTCTGATGCCAGAGAGAAAAAGTATTAAGCTAAATAGTACTGAAATGAGGGGACGGGGGCTATTGCCCTTATCCATTTAAGGCATCCGATTTAAGCAACTGAGAATAATAGTCCCTTTGGGTTTCTATGCTGGCCATGGGAAACAACAGATTCTTTTTTTGGCGTTAGAACCTACAATTTCTGTCGATTATATGTGGAGATGGAATTCATAAGATAGATGATGAGAGCTGACTGTGTGAATGGTGCTGCTGCTGCAGAGAGATCTGTCTTAAGTAGGGTCGGTACTGGCCACGTACAGAGTTGGGCAACATTGAAATGTATTGATGAGCTTAAATGGCTGAAGAGATGTAATTTTGTACCCGTGCTGTCCCACAAGAAAAATACATTTTGTAATGTCTAGGCACAGGCTTATGGAAACATGAATGTGGCTGCAGTTTTGTACTTTAAGGTGGGTCAAGAAATAAAAATTGAGTGTTAGCTAGTTGTTTTGGAGGTATATAAGGAAATATAAATAGAATTGGAATTGAGTGCCAAGAAATGTATTCTTCTGTCAGTGCAAGATACTTTATTACAGGATGAAATACAGAAGATATATAATAACATCTACAGGCTCCACATTGTGTTCTTAGCATGCTTAATGAAAGATAAGGATTCTGTTATTACAGGTCTATTATCACTATTACTCTTTGAGACAGAAAAAAAGTCCTCTTTTTTTCCTGTCACCTGGTTCATGGTGTGTGTGTCTTTATTTCTTTTCATTTTTTATATCAGAAAATGTCTGCTGGGACTGAAAATATAAATGGTGAACTTAAACCAAAACCTAGGCGGAGATGGGGACATCCTGCTAGAACAGTGAAGACTTCTGAAGACTGGGATGACTTGGAAGACCTCGATTTCAGCTCTTCCATCACAAAGATGGACTTGAAAAACAAGAAGAGACAGAGTGATGAAACTCTTTGTAGGTAAGTTGGTTTCTTTTAAGTTCATGTGCTAGTGTGGCTCATTTCCTTAGGTTTTGCCTCTCTTTTTACATAATGTTGCTCTTTGTGGTTTCTATAGATCTAGAAACTTGCATGGCTCCAAGTTCCACCAGGGGAGATTCAGGTTGGATATTAGGAAAAATTTTTACATTGAAAGCATTGGAATGGGATGCCCGGGGAAGTGGTTGAGGTACCATCCCTGGAGGTATTCAAAAGACAGGTAGACATAGAGCTTACTGACATGGTTTAGTGGTGTTTTTTATCAGATTTAGGCTGATGGTTGGACTAGATGATCTTGAAGGTGCCTTCCAACTTAAACAATTCCATGATTCTGTCCAGGCCAGTAAAGGACATGCAGCTTGTCTGTCTCCTGCTTTGCCTTGGCTGCTTGTTGAATGCTGACCTTCGAATTGCAACACCTTTTTTGATGGACAGTGCACCCTTCTGTACTATTCCTTGTTCATTTTTCCCCACTGAAAATGATATGTATCTTGTCTTCCCAAGTTAATCTTTGAATATCTATTTTATATTTCACATACAAACCATTTTTACATATTCCATGCATATAAACTGTTTGGGGTGACTCTAAGCTGCAGTTTCATGGATCATACACAGAAGAGGAAAAACTTACTTGAGTGATTCATAAAAAATTTGAGTGATAAATAAGGGAAATAGAAGCGCAAACCTGATTTTTCTGGGGCACATGTATGGCTTCAGGCTGAAAATATTCCCTGTTGTCTGTGTGTTTATGCTGTAGCAAACACAGTATGAGGAAATGGCCTTCTTACCTCCAGGAATCAACTGTGAATAAATGTATGCTGTAAAAATTGAACTAATTTTTGAACTAAGTATAGCAATTTTTGCATTACAGATTTGAAAGCATTTTGGACCTGAAGCCTTCAGATGCTGTAGGCTCTGGCAGCAGTGCACCTTCCCATGCAACCTTTCCACAGCAGGACACTCCCACGTTGCGAGTTTCTGCAGCAAAGCAGCACTACTTGAGACATTCTAGGTATCTGCCTGGTTAGTAAAAAATACTTATTTATATTTCTTCCTGAGATTCCAACAGCGGTATGAAGTAGTCAGTGCTACATGAGGCTTTATCCCTTGAGCTTGTGATTATGAGCGACTGCTTAAAGAAAATGAAGAGGACAAGAGCTTTGCTAATGTAGATGGTCATGATACAAATTACATTCTAGCAGTCCAGCAACTAGATAAATCATGCTTACAAGAAGGGGACAGGATAGCTGGTACTTCTTCCTCCTGCTGGGTGCTCTTACACTTTGAAGCATGTTAGAAAATATCTGTTAATGTGGCAAGCTATCCCCTGTTTCCCTAAGAAGGATAAGACTGGTCTTCTAGACTGGAAAAGAAAGTGCCTTAAGTTTACCTCATGAGCATGTAATACCATGAGCAACAGAAGCAAACAGAAGTAATAGTGGGAATATGCTTTGCTGTAGCTTGGAGTTAAATAGAACGCAAATCTGTGTCTCTATAGAGGAACCACATGCCTGTCTTTGTGTTCATCTCTGCTGTACTGAGACCAGCACGGGGGCAGGAGGTGGACAGTTTAAAAACCTGTCTGTTTTTAAAATGAGCTGAATATAAATGTGTCCTCTTTCCTCATTTCTGTTTATAAAGGCAGTGTTAGCTGTTCATTAACTTGTAGTAGTAGTAGTACTTCAAAACTAATGATGTAAGCTAGAAGGTGCCATGATGGTAGACTCCGGTCTTTTTTTACTGAAGCATTTAATTTCAATGACTTTCAAACTGGATCACTTAAGGAGAGTTTTTGTAGCTAAAAGTTGTGTTACTACAGGAGGTTGTAAAACACATTGATCTCAAACCCACTTTTTCGTTACTATAAGTTGCAAGCACATCTTTGTATGTCAGATACCCTGCTTAAACATGGGATGTGCATTAAATACAAATAATACGTGATACATGAACTCTGCTGCAAACTGTTTGCAGAATCTGTGGTTTCAATAGATGCACTAAAGAAAGAGTACAGTGCAGAAATGTGATGTGCCATTATTTACTCTCAAGTTATCTTGTTGCTCTTAAGGTAAAATGCTGTGTTTAACGCAAAGCATAAATTTCATTTACATAGTGAACTTCACTTCTGTGACTTGACAGTATTTGTGGCCTTGATGTAAGGATCCTGTCCCTTGACATAAGCAGCCGTTGATGCCAGTAGAACTATTTACTGGCTGTGGCCAGTCATAGCATTCCTGTATGAGAGGAGGGGGGGAACCCAGAGGTGTGTTGGAGTAAAAAGGTTTTGGTTGAGTTCACTGAACTGGACAACTGCTCTAAGATTGTGTATCAGACGTAACGAACGCAAGCCTCTGTAAGAGATTTCACTGTGGTCATTTTTGCAATAGGAATAAGCACAAGGAATAGCACAGTCTCCACTTCAAACAAAGAATCTGTCCCGTCTAATCCCTGGCCCAGTTCTGGTTTGCCTGGGAAAGCTTCTGGTTTGGGAGGAAGTATTAACAGGATGAATTCAGGTAAGAAACTGTGCTTAGTGCTCTGAGAAGAGATAACAGGTGATGTCTTCGCAATTCCAGACAGCGGTATTTTGGGGTCACCCGCTTCAAATACATTGTCAGCTTCAAAGATGTTTGCTACTGTGTCTGTTCTTTCTGTTGAAATCAGTTCTGACCACTGTTCCTTGGACTTAGACTCTACCTTAAACTGAAACAGTAATTTCTTCTAACGAATCCCCAAAAGTCTGAAGTACCACGTGCATAGAAGGTTGGACATCTTAGGTCTGGTCAACCTGAAATGCTTCATCTCACCTTCAGTTTCCCTCATCAGTTTTTGTAAGTTGTATTTTCAGGTTTCCAAATTATTTTAGCCCAGCTGGTGCATAAACGGTCATAGAGGAGAAAGCTGGTCTAACTTGAACTATCCATACATGCCTCTCTTGTTATGTGAATGAAGCAAATAAACTGTATCATCTATCATCGTGTCTTTTAATTGATGTTGTTTGAAATAGGGGAATAACTACAGCTTTGAAAATTTCAGACAAAAGCAAAACTCTTCAATTTTTTCTTCTTCAGGTTTTTGGGGCATTTGGTATTTCAGGTATTTAATCCCTATTACTTGATTTGCAGTAATTCATTTGTAGCTTTTTACAATTAGATTTTACCAGATTGACTTAAACATATTGATGCTTCTAGATATTATCTATATGTTCCCTCTGAATCTTTCTTGGCTTCAAGTTTTCATGTAACATTACAATTCTGCAGCACAGTATTTGTTTTGTATACATTATGAAGGTGTTTGATTGAAAAAAATTTTGTTGAATCTTGGCCCAAATAAGCATTTTGGGCCTGCAGAAACTCTTGTTTAAAAAAAAAAAATTAATCTTAAGATTTTGGATGTAATTTAATAAGAGAGTTGTTCTTTAAATATGCAAGATGGGAGGATGTTGTAAATGTCTGAACTACATGAGAACCTAGCACATGTCTCTTTCCTGGCTCTTTACAAGTTTTTTCTGCTTTTGTAGCTGTGTAGGATATTGTTAGATTTTTCCCTTTTGTACTTATTGCCATCATTTTCCACAATATGTGTTGCCACTGCTCTGCTGCCCTAGTACATTATAGGCATATGTGCCGTGGATCTGCTCTATGCATGCTCACTTGGTCAGTGTCCATCTGCGTGATGACTCAATGCTGTTTTATTTATAACTGGCTTTGATCCAATTTCTACAGCTTACCCTACAGGTCACTCAGATCTGTTCCTGCTCATCCTGGGACAAGTTTTTGTAGCTGACTTTCCCAATTTGGAACGTGAATCTGTCCCAATGCATTAAGGTGTGCTCCTACTGGCTTGAGTAAGAGCTTTGTGTAGCACCAGAGTCACAGATTCACTGCACAGAAATAAAGAATATGCTCATAGGACCCAGTTACTGAAAGTCAAATAAAATAATTGCAGCTGAAATGCTAAGTTGTGGAAGCTTTGACAAAACTTGAAGGAGCTGAGATGTCCTGGAAGAGCAGAAATAGCCCTTGTAGGAGTGCAATTTGTACCTGTTTTCCATTCATCATTAACGCAGTCATGCTGACAGTTCCCTGAATGCAGGGGGATCTGTGGGTTTCTAGTGTCTTCAATGAAGTTCTTGTATTCACCAGTCCATGATCAGGCTTGATCAATGGATATGACCCATCAATGCACACCTTTATCATCACCTGGTGATAGTCTGGGAGATCCAGTGCGTTGAGCTCAAGCGTTCCTTGCTGTTTCTTTCAGGGCCCGTGGGATCGAGCAGTCTCACTAGTGGTTATATCCCTTCATTTCTGAAGAAGGAAGTCGGCTCTGCTGGGCAGAGGGTTCAGTTAGCACCAGTTGTGGATCCATCTTCTAGTAAGTGCCAAAGTTGTCTTGGTCCCTTGCTCATTACTCTACTAATGCTGTATATGTGCAGCCCTGAGCTATATGTCTTTGGTTTGCTTTATAAATAAAGATTTGGCTGACTGGGACTAGGGTTTATAGCCTTGCAGAACTTCATATGGAGAGGGACATGCTTTGTTTTTACTTTGTTTATGAAATACATGGGTTTTTCCCCAGCGTATTTCAGTGGGACCAGTGAGAGCTGGCACAGAATTCACACTTGTCAAATCTCAATTGATATAAACGCTCCTTGTCTGATAAGGTTTTAGTGATTTGATCCACTGCTGATTTAAAAGAGAGGGGCTTATTTCCTGAAGAAATAAGGACCTGGACCATTTCAGCTACTCGCTGAACCTCTGCCTCGTGGCATTTGCTTTTCTCCCTTAGATTATGCTTCTCTGAAGTCGGTGAGACCCCATCTGGGACGGCCAGTGTTCAATTCACCTCCAAAAAGCACACCCAGGTTAATGCCTCTCCCGCCGCCGGCTCAGCCGATCCACGGCCGCGTCGACTGGTCTGCCAAGTACAGTGCTCACCGGTGATGTCTGGAAACACCCTCGGAACCAGCACGTGTTTCCCATGAAACAGTGGCTGATGCAAGACAATTTGATACTGTTTTGTATGCCTGTAAATTCAAAAGGAACAGATCTTCTGTGAGTGAGACACTTTGAAAGGTTTGTTTGGGTTTGTTTTTTTTTTAACTTTTATTTGTATTCATTTGAATGCGATCTTGTACCTTTTTGTATAAAATCGTTTTGTTATATAATTGGGTCCAGTTATTTTCATAAATCTGATACATTTTGTATATATGGCTTAGGGGGTTCGGCATTTTTATACGACAAATTTTTATAACAAGCTTTTTTAAAATTTTAACTTTTTCTTTATTAGATTCAACTTTTATAAAAAAGTGGGTAAGAAATAGCGAAGTGGTGCAATATTGCAGTGGAAGAGAAGTGCTGAGGAAGGGGCATTCATTAGACATTTTCTGAAGTTTATGTGCTAAATGAGGCTGTATAATTTCAGTGATGCCACGTCTTGATGCCACGCTTCTGTTGTCCTTTACTCGTTTGCTTTGTACTGTGTCATCAAAGGACTGAGTGACCAACAGTGTAAAACTTCCTTTGCAGTCACTGAGAGGCTGCTGAAGGTCAGGGAGAGGCTTTCTTTTTTTTTTTAATTCATTTTTGCCTTTACACTGCTTTTGTTGGATTGCTGTCCAGTTTTTCCAGCTCCATTCTTTTGCTTTTACCAAATTGGGGGAATCTTTTTGTTTGGTGAGGGTTGAATGCACTTCTGTAGATCTGTTTTCTGACATAATGCTTTTTTGTCCCACTTCAGAGTTGCTTCTTGGCATTGTTCTGTATGAAATAGAACGTGTACCTACCTCTGTTAAATTCATTTAAATTGTCTAGTGACTTCTAAGGAGAGAAATCAGATTCTGCTGCTTCCTTTTATTTTTTTGTTGTTCTTAAGATCTGAAGAGAAGTTTAAGACAGTATTGACAACTCTAAAGCTGGTTTCAGAATGCCAAAGTATTAGTGATACGGCAGCAGTGGAGTTTAAGGAAACAGCACCTGTGTGGCTGATTGGTTTAAAAGAGTTGTGAAAATTCAGTTTTGGAAATAAAAATAATGCAGAGGAAGCGAGTCAGTTTAAGCTTCTGTAAAGTAGGCCCCCAGGCTCTACTGGGAAACATGGGACCTTACCTGGTCTTGCTAAAAAACGTGCTAAACTTGGGGTTGATTTCCCAGAAAGCGATGCAGCTATTCGAAGAGCAGTTTAACTGGCTTCGTAAGAGAAAATGAATTATCAGGTTCTAGAGAAAAGAAAATAGCCCTTTAGTCTGGTTTAATTCTGCACTGGAAAGGAGCACCAGAGTTTGGCCATCAGCAAAAGGGTTGGGTTAGATCACAGTCAGCATTTGGGCAGGTTGTTCCTGCACCTCCCTACGCAGAAGGAGGAGAAAACAGTGCAGTGCAGTGGGGGAGCATTTTTTGTAGCTGCATTTTGGAACGGTACCACCAAAGCTGAGGTGTACAGAAGCACTCACCTTTTGGGAAACCCATTTGAGCCCATGGTATGAACAGATCAGGTGAATCCTGCATTTATGAGACTTAAATCCAGTCTGAGGGCATCAGAGCAGGTGTTGTTCTCAGCATCCGGCCCTTTCGAAGGAGCTGAATGGTTTGTGTGTCAGTGAGACCCTCTCTGTGGGATCTGCCAGCACCCACACGGGGACGGGACAGCCCCTGTGGACTGGGGGCTGCAGGTGACACATGTGGGACGTGGGGGGAGATGGTACCCTGGAGTAGGCTGCTGGCTCAGTGCTATGGGGGAACCGTGAGGAGCACTGGTCACTGCTTTTGTGGACTCAGTCCACAGTGAGACAGTACAAGACAACAAGGGAGAAGAAGAGTTTTGTTGTGGTGTTTTTTTTTTTAAAAGCATACATATTAAGGCTTACACATGCCAAGGACATGTTATGTGTCCAGCTACTCTGTTGTATGTCGGATAGGAGTGCTGACTCCAAACCAAACTGCTTCCAAAGCAGCAATGCCAAGACACAGCAGTAAATTAAAGCAGCCGTTGGACTTGTAAAGCACACATGGATGGTGTCTTTGGGTAAACGGAAAGGGAAATGTGTATATTTGTGTTACAACTGGAAAGATAATTGTTTCTCTTCGTGGAAATAAATATCTGTATTTATGTCTAGATATCATTTAATTTATTTTATCAGTGAATAATTGGTCTCAATTATAATAATTGGTCTCCTGAACCTATCCTAAGTATCCCTAGAACTAAGTAGGCAATTTAACTAGTCTGTTCCATACCCTTAATTCCTACTAGTGGAAGCAGGAGACGAGCAAGACACAGGAAAGGGCTGCTGAGGCTTGGAATTATCCTACCTAACCCCAGGCACCTAAGCGTGAGCGCCTTTGTTGAGAGCTGACTCTAAACCAGTGGTGAGTGAGAATCCTCTCAAGAGAAATTGGGCTCACTGACAACCGAGTAGCCCTCTGGAGGTACCTGGGTCTTTCCACTAAGGATGGGGACTACTCCATGTGTTTCAAATAATACAGGATGAATCTGAACCTGGCCTGTAATATCTCTGAGCCTTTATCAGCCCTGATTTTTCTGGACTATAGCATTCAGGTTTTGGTCAGTCCAGCAAAAAGTAGTAGTACTTTTCTTTTTTGGCATATCTTCTCCTTTCCCAAATGGAAGCCTTTATTTTGGAAAAGTAGCTAATAGCCTTGGTGCTCAGATTCACTTCTGATGATAGTTCAACTTGGTGGGATGGAAAATGTGCTCAGGGGTGTAACAGCAGCGCTCTTGGAGCCTTTACTCAAGGAAATCCCTGCTGAACTTGTCAGAAGTTGGGTTTGAGTGAGGAGTGAGTTGTCTGAGCGGTGTATTTTCCTGTGCTGCCTCCGTGTGCAATACGGATACGGAAAAGATGGAGGTCTTTGTTATACTGAAATGCAGGCAAGCAGCGTATCTGAGAATTTATCGTTGGTTACCTACTGTGGTTTTAATATTTAGCAGCATCTTTATGCAAAATGTTTTTAGAATTCTACCGTTTACATTTCCTCAGGCTTTTATGTGTAACGTGTAATAATGACCGTTGGAAATAAAGGAGCCTGCCAGTGGAGTCGTTCCCCTCTGTAATCCAGAGTCTCCTAAAAGTGGTGTGAAAGTGTGTGCCATGATGATAGCCAAAAAAAAAAACCCGACCCAGAAAACCCCCTTCCATGGTATTTCTGTACCTATTGAGGCTGTTGGTGTGAACAGGGTGTTCCATAGATTGACAAAAACCTACATTGAAGGAACATTTTTGAACTTGTGTGGAAGGAGAGAGTGGAATGGGAGAGCGAGTAAGATCTTAAAGAACGGTTCTTGTTTATTCAGTGTTTTCGTTCAAAAATGTTATAAATGTTTGTTTCATTCCTCCTGTGTCAAGTCTCCTGCCCAGAATAAAGTTACTCTTGAAGAAATACTGACTGGCTGGAGTTTTGGTGTTTTATTCAGTTTTTAACAAAAGTGTTTAAGTTTGGGGTTGGTTTGTTGAGTTGTGGGGGTGTCTTTTTCAAAATAAGCTTTATGTGGATGCACAGAGGATTGCTCCTGTTGTGCACACCAAATGATGATGTCAAATTAAATTTATGCACAACAGGTATACATATTCAATGTAACTCCAAGAAAACATGAGCATATGAGAATTCACTTACGTATTATAATAAGCTTTTGGGCATTTGTGGTTGTGCCTTCTGGTGAAGGTCATTTTGAGTGAGGGCTGTTTCTTCCTCCATCTTCTACCACCTGTTTGTCAGCCAATGTCTGTATTTATGGTATCCCTGTCATAGGTCACCGTGTTCTCAGGGCCACAGACATCCTTCCTCATCTTACCAAGTCCTTGAAACCATTTGGGAGGGTTGCTAAAATAGAGAAAAAATGTACCTAAGGGAAGAATCTCTGCAGTTTATAAATGACTAAGCTACACAAAATCTGCCTTAGGTATCAATGCCTTGGAAGAAGGGCAGGCAGATGGATTGGATGATACCTGGAGGTCCCTTCCGACTAAAGTACTGTGTCTTGTGTCACCTCAACTCAGCCTTCTCCCCCTGCTTTAAAGGCTGGAGACAATTCATAAATTCATATGGGGTTGGAAGGGACCTCTGGAGGTCATCCTATAGCAGGTTGCACAGGAACTTGTCCAGGTGGGTTTTGAATGTTTCCAAAGAAGGAGGCTCCCCCACATCTCTAGGCAGCCTGTTCCAGGGCTCTGCCACCCTCACAGTAAAGAAGTTCCTCCTCGTGTTTAGGTGGAACCTCTTATACTCACCTTCGTGCCCATTTCCTCTTGTCCTGAAAATGGGCACCACTGAAAAAAGACTGGCACCCTCCCTTTAAGTGTTTGTAAGCATTGATCAGATCCCTCCTAAGTCCCTTGGCCTCTCCTTGTAGGAGAGATGCTCCAGGCCCTTAATCATTGTTGTGGCCCTTTTCTGTACCCTGTCCAGTTGGTAACCATGAAGCTGGAGGCAGTCGATAACGGAGGATCTTGAGTGTAGAATGGTGTGGATGGGTGTCGTGGTTTCATCCGAAATCACTGCAACCGGACCGACAGATGGCTGTTCCCCCCCCCCCAAAAAAGAGAGGAGAGGAAGAGATAAGAAGAGAGAGCACTAAACTACTACTAAATCACTAAACTACTTTAATGAAGAATTAATATTAAAATAAAAAGAAAATAATGAAATGGATACAATATATACAAAACCATATCAAGCTCCCAGGATATCAGTCCTGTCACTGGCAGGCACTGGGGAAGTCCCAGACTGGACTCAGCAACAGATGGGGACTGGGTTCCAGCTCTGGAGTCAGGAACACACGGATTGGGGTCAAAAGCAGATGAACAGACAGGGTCTTCTTCAGACGTCGGCCATCCTGGTAGAAGCCAAAGGAGGGGCTGACCTTTGATCCCTCAGCTTTTATACTGAGCATGGGGCAGATGGGATGTAATACCCCAGTTGGTCAGGTTTGGGTCACCTCTCCTGTCTGTTCCTCCCCACAGGTGGGACCCCTCTATGCTTTTCCGTTTCCAACCCTCTAAGGGGCAAATAACGAAAATTGGCTGGCCTTGGTTGTTATAGCAATAAGTATAAGCAAGGGCCTCTCTGCACACCATTCCTTGGCATTTAGCACAAACATTGGCCTTATCCTCCTGAGATCGAGCAGTTTTCTCCAAAATATGGCATTAAATTCAGAGAGTTAGAGGAAAATTCCAGACCACAAAATTTGTTTGGTTTTACCTCAAACCGGGACAACAGGTGATGAAATAGGTGAAAAATACTTAGTGCTGGGTAGGAGTAGAAAGGGAATGGAAGGAAAAGGAATTTCTGTTGTTTTGGGAAAGGCACAAAACAATGGCAGACTGCCCCATGCAGTGCCTCACTTGGATGTGTCTGCAGTCTTGGAAGCTTGACTACCCTACGTTC
>JAOTQQ010000023.1:92004622-92020550 GCA_026546715.1 Gallinago undulata
CACCCGCCTAGCCAGCCAGATCAGCCGAATCAACCCTGGCGATCAATGGGGTGACAGATGTCGCAGCCAGATCGCCCTCACATCCGAGTTCTAGAATTATCCGATCGGATATATAAGAGCCAGAAATCTTACTCCTTTCACGTCATGGTGATATCATGGAATCTGCCACTTAGGTGTGAGGCACTCTGAAATCACCTATTCGCGATGATAAAATGCTTCCGAATTTAGCAGTTGCACATTTTTAAACTTGTTTTTGCGGTTATTTCTCTTCCCAGAAGTCCTTGCGAAATATGCAAAGTAGGTGCTTCCTATTGGCGGATGTCCCTGTTTATCACCCCCTCCCCCCTCATTGCGCAGCGTCCGGGGGCGGGGCAGGTGGGTGTTCGCTGGCGCTCGGCTAGCGCTCGGCTCGCGCTCGCTCGGCTCCTCACAGGGCGGCAGCTAACCACGGACTGCTGGTGGCCCGCCGGGGTGGACGCGCTGCTGCCTCGCTAGTGAAACGCTGTGTTTACTTCTTTGCTCGCTGTCTATTGCTCGTGTGTGACTAAAGTGAGTTTCTGGGGTTTCTTTTCATCCCCTCGTCACCATGGTGTCCTCTGGCCTCAAGGCGGTGGGGGTGGGCGCTGTGGTGGCTTCATTTGGCCCCTCGGGGGTCTGGTGGGGCCCTCCCTGGGCACCCTGCACTGAGGTACAGCAGCCTTTGCTTGCTCTGTTCGATGTCCACTTCTGGGCCCCTTGCTACAAGATAGACATTGAGGTGCTGGAGCAACGAGAAGGGCCACAAAGCTGGTGAAAGAGTCTTGAGCACAAGTCTTTGTGAGGAGAGGCTGAGGGAGCTGGGGGTGTTCAGCCTGGAGAAAAGGAGGGGAGAGCTCTCCCTGAAAGGAGGTCATAGAGAGGTGGGTGTCCATCTCTTCTCCTGAGTAACAAGTGATAGGACAAGAGGAAACGGCCTCAAGTGGCACCAGGGGAGGTTTAGATCAGATATTAGGAACAATTTCTTCACCAGGAGTGAGCAGTTATCAAGCGTTGGAACTGGCTGCCCAGGGAAGTGGTGGAATCGTCATCCCTGGAGATACCTGGAGATAGGTACACGTGCTGCTTAGCAACATCGTTTATTGATGTTTTTTGTCAGCGTTAGGTCAACGGTTGGACTCGATGATCTGAAGGGTCTCTTCCAACCTAGACAATTCTGTGATCTGCAGGTCATACCAAGCATGTGCCCTCTTCACCAATGTCCTTGTCTGTGTGGCTAGCATCGGAGCGATGACTTCTTGTGGGATATTTATATTCCCTCTTCCCCTCTGTTAGCCTAGGTGATCTTCATAAATCACAAGGGACTAAATTCAGATCCTTTTTTCCCTGGGCTGAGGGGAATGGCCAGCAACCTGTGATTGCAGCTCCTGGCTGCAAATTGCTGTTTTCCCTCCTTTACTTCTGGTGGGAAGAGCAGGGAGGGAGAAGCGCTTTGCCCATTCCCAGGGCATCCTCTCTTTCTACCAGATTTCAGTTCACAAGTTGGACTTTCTCTTCCACTATTGCATGGCGGGCTCACTCATAGGAACCAGAACACCACAGCTTGCTTCAAAGCTTGTGGATCCCCTGTAGTTACCATGCCTTGAACCTCCCTTTGCCTTTGCTCATTGTTGTGAGCTTGGCAACAGTGACTTGCCTATCTCCTGTGACATGTCAGTTGGCCTGTTAGGAGCACGTCTTGGGAAAGTGCACTGAAGAAAAGTGACTCTTCTGTTTCTTTTTTTTTATTTTTTTTTTTAATTATTTTGAAATTTTAAAAAGAGTTCTTTACTTTTTTAATCTGCAAATTAAAAAATCACCTTTGGCTTTTTCTCCTTCTGTGAGTTTAGCTATATTACAGGCAACTCCTGGTTCACTCTCTTCCTCCGTGTAGTTCACACTGATACTTTTCATTAATCGTTTTTCTCTTTAGTGTTTTTATGAGCAGTATAGACCCTGCTCAGCAATGTTTGAGTTCCCAGTGACTTCCCTAAGAAGAAACAGAGGCCCCTTAGCAGGCGTGACGGGCCGAATAGCCTGGCTCATTTGAATTCCCCTGCTCAGATGTATTTTGTGTTCTATTTTGGTGCCCGTTGGCTAACAAGCGGATCGCTGGCCTCGGCTGTGCTCAAGGTCTTTCAAAAGGTCTATTTTTCCCTCCGCTTACGAAGGAGCTTTTGCCACACTGGGAACTGGAGGTTGTTGTTTGCCTGTGTGGAATAATTCCTAAAATATAATTTTTATTAAAAATGTACGGCACTGTTCACACATTAAGGAAAGGTATAAAATTGAAACGTTTCCAGGGTAGAACACAGCAGCAGCTGGTATGTGAGGAATCCACTACATCCCTGACTCCCTGAACAATATTGCTTGCAAAAGCAACACGGAGGATGGAGTGGAATGAAGATTCCACGGCCAAGCTCTGTGATTACACAGCAGATGTGGGAACAAGGTGATCCTATAGAACTGATAAGCGGCACGTTTCCTACCCTGAGCCAACAGTCTGTCAGATTTTGATGAAATACTCTCCTTTGTGCAAACTTTGCTCATTATAATGTCATTATAATACCTAAACACACCTCCAGCCCGAAGGCTACCCACCTCCAAGGTACGACCACTCCTCCTTGAGTCTGCACCCTGAATTTTTCATAAACTATACCTTTAAATGTGAGGCGAGAGAATTTTACATCAATCATAATAAAGGTGTTTATGACTTAAGTCACTCAAACTTCACCTTGAAGGTAAAAAATAGTATAAAAATAGCCCAAGAAAGGGGGGATGCTAGGGAAAATACCATCGTGAACAAGTCAGGGAGGATCCCATCATGGACTACCTTTGACTTCTGGGACCAGTTGACGGGCTGAGCCTTTCTTCCCCCCTATAGGGATGCCATATGACTTACCCCCATAGGGTAATACTTAGACTATACCGAGTGCTTCCTTAGGAAACTTAGAAATCTCTCTAGAGGGTTACACTTTTTACATTTATAGCCAGGCTGTATTGTTTGTAACTTTATCGCGCGCTTTGTACTATTAACAATATCTTTACTCGCACGTGCTTTGCAGACGGTGTTTATATCACACCAGCAAACCATAAGAACCTTCATATTTGTTGCTGAAATAAACTGCACTGCTTAAGTAGCTAGCCATTTCAGTTTCTCGTTGAACACGACCAGACATTAGGCAGTGGCCATGCTAGTTCATGAGCACGACTGGACTGAAGGTGCAGTCCACTATTAGTGCATCTGGAATTGTGATAATGTAATATATTAAATGCGACCGGACTGATAGTGGTGAATTGGGCATCACTCAGAATTTAAACCTAGCCGCCCCTAGCCTCCCACCTCAGTGAGGAGTGTTAGAATGCAAGGGGGTTTATTTTCTGCCAAAACTGTTTTGATGCAACAGCCTGCCAACAGGCTCTTTCCCAGGATTGCTTGAGCGGTGGATTGGCACAACAAGAAATCTCCCTGCAGAGGGAAAACAGCAAGGAGCTGCTGTGACGGAATTCTGCATATGAAATGCCAGTATGATGGAATTTGATGCTCCCTTGTTTTACAGCTCTACAGTGGAATCCAATTCCTGCTGAGACCTAAACACTAATCTATTAAAAAAAAACCCAATAATAGCCTAGTTTATGAATTCATCCAAGAGCTAAATGCTGCTAATGCATGGTGTATTCGGTCAACTGAAAAGTCTATAAAGTTTTGCTTAGGAACAGGGTTTATTAACAGAAAGAAATGTGACCAGTAGAAGGATAAATAATGCAACAGTGTGAATCTTTGTATATTAATCTGGATTATTACAGAAGAAACTTTTGAAGTTTCTACTGATTCCAGATCGCTTACCCTGCATCACCACAGCTAGACAGAAAGGCTTTGAAAATATGTTCTCATACTTCCCCCTAGCATGTGTAGAATTAACGTTTAGGTACCTTTGGCATTCTTTGATAAAAAGGACAGCCAGATTTGAAAAACCTCTCTACTGCCTCTTCTCCCCTTTGATCTAAACCTGGCTTTCAGTGGCAATTGAGTAACTTAAGTGCTAAAATGTATGGTTTTTAAAAGTTTTAAGGATTTCCGTAGTGGTGACTTTATTTTTTTCCTGTTATCTCCTACTTAGCAACTTGATGATTAATCTTCCTGAATTTCAGAGGAATGAAAAGACTATAAAATACTTAACTGTGCAGCCGTAAAAACAAATCACTTCAGACCAAAACTTTACTGAAATTTTTCGTCAGAAATTAACTTAAATCTTTGTCATGTGAGTGCCCTGTGAAACCTTATTCCAGCTGTCATCAGATTTTTGTATCAGTACTAACTTTATATCTTTTATAACTATTTTAGGTAACTGGAAGTTTGAAGTCATGGCCGGAAAACCGAAACTCTACTACTTTGATGGAAGAGGCAAGATGGAGTCAGTTCGCTGGTTGTTAGCTGCAGCTGGGGTCGAGGTTTGTTATAGTGTTTTTAACTTTAACCTGCACATTGGTAAGCTTGTCTTTGAGGCAAATCACAGGTTATTAACCAAAAAAGAAAGGACATCCCAAGATGCAATAGTAAATGGGCATTGGCTATTCAGTGTAATTAAGCACTCTTCCTTTAGGCACAGGAAAGTATGGCTTCAAGTTACATGTCTTCTGAGCAATGACACTGTAAACCAGTTTCTTACTTAATGCATGAATGAGTAATGCTTTATTAAGCATTCAGTTGCTGACCCCGAGCTGTTGAGCTGAATCATAGATGCATTCTTGGCATAACAAGTGTTATCTGTGCCAAGTAAAACAGCAATGAATTTGCTTTCTCTAGTCTTTCTGTTTTCAGTTGGATGCTCACACACAGATTCTTGTTTTATCTTTCGCTCCACTGGCTGCATCCTCCACAATAAGCTATAGCATAAAATATATTTTTTGTTAATTGCATCATTTGGATGAGACATAACAGGGTGAAGTGAGCAAACTGACCTACATGTGTAGGGAAGTTAGAAATCTCAGAGCAGGAGGAAAAATATTTGGATAAACCAGAGAACAAGACACCACTTTATTTTATTTTTTTATGAGATATGATTTATTTGATCATTTGATATGTATCTTGGTGATAAACTGGTAATTCAGTTTGATGACAGAAAGGACTAGCAGTTATTCTGAGTGTCCTCTTTTATGAAATACTTTGGGATACTTTGGGTTGGAAGGGACCTTTAAAGGACATCTAGTCCAACCCCCCTGCAACGAGCAGGGACATCTTCAATGGGTTGCTCAGAGCCCTGTCCAACTTAACCTTGAATGTTTCCAGGGATGGGGCATGTGCCACTTCTCTGAGCAACCTGTGCCAGTGTTTCATCACCCTCATTGTAAAATATGTATTCCTTCTATCTAGTCTAAATCTTCCCCCTTTTAATTTAAAACCATTACCCCTTGTCCTGTTGCAACAGACCCTGCAAAAAGTTTGTCCCCATCTTTCATCTACAGGCCCCCTTTAGGTACTCCCCAGAGCCCTCTCCTATCCAGGCTGAACAACCCCAACTCTTTCAGCCTGTCCTCACAGAAGAGGTGCTCCATTCCTCTGATCATTTTTGTGTCCCTCCTCTGGACCCACTCTAACAGGCCCATGTCTTTCCTGTGCCCAGGGCTCCAGAGCTGGATGCAGTACTCCAGGCAATTATGTGTCTTTTTGTTTCTCGTCTAGTGAATAAATTAATCTTTAGATGTCCTAAACATGCTTCCATGCTAAACTTCCCACTGTGCTTAATACTTTTACATTATTTTGCAAAAACTTTGTTTTAACTTTCTAAGAATTTGTTCCTGTCCAACTCCTAAATAAAAATATCCCACAACAGAGATTTTTTTCCACATACCAGGAAGCATTTTAAGGGCAGCCTAGTCTGTATTGTTGACTGTCTCACATTAAATTGCCTGTTCAATATCAAACAAACCATCCTTAGTCCAGTTTTTAGTGCCTTATTTTCTGCTAGCATTGCCTTTAGCAGCATTGGTCAAATATGACAATCCAAGAGGTTTTACCCTTGGTGTTTTCTCCCTTAGAGCCATATCTGGCATGGAGGGAACTATGATGTATATTCTCTTCCATTTATGATGCTTAAATAGATTATCTGTTCCAGAAATATGAAAAGATACTCATTTCCTCCTCCCTCATTCTCTTTTGTCAGTTTGAAGAAGAGTTTTTGGAAACCCGAGAGCAGTATGAGAAGCTCCTGCAAGGTGAGTTTCATATGAAACCTCAATAAAAGTGTGACCAGACTTTACTTAGCCTCAGAGAAGAGGTGTGAAGAGAAGATTTTGAAGACTGTGTGTGACTTTCTTTCCACACAGCAGAGAGAGGAGTAAAACTGAGAGCTGTGAACAGCTGCAGAGGCAGATTTTTTTTTATTTTTTTTTTCTCATATGTGGACAGATGCAATTGAAAATTGAATGTCTTTCCAGCCTGGAGAGTTTCCCAGGCTTCTGGGTTGTTCTGTTCTCTGTTTGTCTACATGTCTCACCTAGTCCCCCAAACTTACCCTGGGCTTCAGTTACTTGAGAAAAAGTATCCTAAAACTTCATTGAATGTCCTGATTTTAGCTTAGGAAACTGGTTATAAGAGAGAATTTTTGGAATCTGACATTTGCTTCAACTGTGTTTTAAATAATGGAACAAAATTTTAAAAATGTATTTAGAATTAGACACTTTTTACTCAGTTGATATGTTTAGTGTGATTTGTCTCCACTGCATTTCAATTTCAGCATAAAAGCTGCTGTACTCAGACCTGACCGCAACTGCAGCGAAATTTTTTTAAAGCAAGGATGTTAATCCACAATAATTGTGTTCTGCAGTTTAGTTTGTCTGCACCACTGTAATTTGTTGTTTGCATGGAAGAATTCCAGTTTAATAGAATGGCTACCCATAACAAGGTCACCAGAAAAGTAGCGATCTGCTGAAGACAACAAGAAATCGGACGTGGAGTCACCAGATCCAGTAGAATAATGTGTGGTTTTCTCTTTAGGTGGATCCCTGCTGTTCCAGCAAGTGCCCATGGTGGAGATCGATGGGATGAAGATGGTGCAGACCAGAGCCATCCTCAGCTACATAGCAGCAAAGTACAACCTCTATGGGAAGGACCTGAAGGAGAGAGCCCTGTACCGTAACAATACTACTCTGCTTGAATTTATTAGAGTAGCTTAGATACATCTAGAATAAATGGCATGCTTGCTCACCCACAGGATGACTTGTGTGCCTTAGTGACACACAACTTACAGGGAGCCTGACGGGCCAGTCAGATGCAAGCCAACTGATTTGTTCTATTTCAATTATTTTTACATAAAAATATTTGAGGCAGGGATATACTGTGCTTTAGTAAAAGATTAATACAGGTTGACGCAGGTATTCGAGAGGTGACTGGCCTGTAAATGTTGAACTACTTCTGTAAACAGAAAACTTTTTGGAAAGCAGTGAGTGGCTAGTTTTTAACTTTTGGCTGCAAATTTAGATCTGTTGTTGATGTTATCTGTGCTTGCGTGATGTTCCCCAGTACTGTAAAAACTGCATGGTTTAGGTCTTTAGGAGTTGGAGAAGGAACAGCTGAAAACTCTTGGAAAAACTTCTGGTTTCATGTGAAATTAAATCCAGGTCTTGATGTTGTGTCTATGTGACGGGAAAAAAATACGATTGGGCTACATATCTCAATATGTAGCCTTTAAATTTTCTATTTCCTATTGTTTTTCAAAAGAAGGAAAACTAAAGGTCAGCTAGTAAAGCATCTAACTTTAATAGATACTTCACATTACACTGCCATTAAGCGGTTCAAATGGTTGGAAGAATTGGCTGAAGCATGTTTAGGGGCTTAACAAAAAGAATGAATATTCAGACGGGAACTTCAGTTATAGCTTACCAGCTTCTTTGTGCTCTTAATAAACCATAATTTCCTGGAGCTTGCATTTCAGACATACTTCCTGCTTCAAACAGGATTCTCTTCCATTGAGTTTTTGATTTAGCCTGAAGCCTATTCCTGCTGTTTTATCAGCAAACATAAATGAAGTATTTTTGCTGTGTTGTCCTTGGGCAGGGGGAAGGAAGAATCGGTGTTTCAAGGCAGGCTTGCTGTGATCAGCTCCACATTTAAGTACTTTGGAGAGCTGGTCTTGCAGAGTGTGGAAGTGCAGACCGGATAGATGCAGGCAAGAAGCTGGCTTACATTAAGGCTTGCAGGAATAACTGATGGCTTCTTATTGCACATAATGCATTTAATCCTTACAGAGGCTTTTTTGAGGAGCTGTTACCTGACAGCAAAAACTGTGGTTAGTCTTTATTGCACAGCAGGAACTCAAGCCTCTTGTGATGCAGGATGGTTAGAAGACTTTGTTAGTCTATTTTAACAGGCATTTTATTCATATTCATGAGGACTTAATTTAAATTTGAGTCTTGTCTACAGTAGAAAACCTCCTGTCAAAGATCTGGAAAAATGGATAAAAAGGACAAACTGAAGAACTGCTTTAGTAATAATTTAGCTAGATGTGGAACCTGGTGCACTTCAGGTTTCCAACTCCATTATTAATCTATTTGGCACTATTTGGACTTTGGACAAAACCCTGAAGGTGGGATACATCCAGATAACTAAGCCAGTTGGGGTTGACTCTTCTTGTGGTGCTGTTTCTTTGGTGATTCTGAGGTGATCTGTGACACCGAAGTTAAACTTTTTTAAGGTCTGTACAGTCCTTTATAATCCTGCACAATGAGGCAAGTAAAGTGCCAACAACACTGCAAATATGAGTGAGACTCAGACTGTGATTTTTTTTTTTAACTGCAAAAATAATTTTCATGAGGTGGGTGGGAAATTCAACTTTTAGTATCATAACACAAATCTAAGAAAACTCTGCTTATGAAGGTGCCATCTTATTTAAGGCTTGTGTTTGCTTTGATTTTAAGGATCGATATGTATGTTGGAGGAACTGATGACCTTATGGGCTTCATTTTGATTTTCCCATT
Organism: Gallinago undulata; assembly: GCA_026546715.1. Lineage (NCBI taxonomy): Eukaryota > Metazoa > Chordata > Aves > Charadriiformes > Scolopacidae > Gallinago > Gallinago undulata. The sequence continues at coordinate 92,013,614 of JAOTQQ010000023.1, forward strand.
CTTATCTGCTGAGGATAAAGAGAAGCAACGTGCTGTTATAGTTGAAAAGGCAACCAGCAGGTATTTCCCAGTATATGAAAAGGTATGTAGGAGGACTGATTCTTTCCGTTGTTCTGGAATGATAACAATGGGAACACTGGATATTTTGCCAAAAGCAGAAGAAGGAGAAAGGTGTCGGTGCAGTTGTTTAAACCAGGGCATCCTACTGTCTGTAGGCTGGAGAGATGAGAGGGGGGTCAGACCAGTATGAGACAAGTTAGAGTGGGTTCAACACAGAAATTCCTAAGTGAGATTTCATTGTTTGAGCGGCATCAACATTCAGACTGAAGAGTCCATGTCTCCCCTTTGGCTCAAAACTGTTATGAACCAAAGAATGTGTAAACATAGCAGTATACAGTTAAAATAACAGCTTCTGTTTTTAGGAGAAATTAAACTGCGTAACTTGCTTGTGAAGGCAATGCCATTTTAGAATAGCTTTTGTCAGCTTTATTTAATAATTCACATACCTCTACATGTCTTTTTAACTACAGTAATCCACACACAGCTATCACTACTGCCTTCTAGTCTGAGTGGTCTGCTGCATAGGCCATACTGGAATCTTAGTGTTTCTCTAACTGATCCTTTGAGAGATAGGACCCAAGAGGTGCTGTCGGTGGAAGCTAATATACACAGATAGGACGATCTGGCAGAAATAGCTGCTTTTCTATTTTGAAGACTAAAGGGAAGATGGTTTCCCACTTAAAGACCAGCTCTCCTATAGATGGCTGCCAGAGTTCATTCTGCCCCAGATTCCACTTGTTGCATCCTAGCCCCGATGCTCTAGGCTGATCACCTCTCTTACATTCTCTATTTTCCCACTGAAGCTGTAACTATATGCATAAAAAAATCAAGATTTATTAGGCTGGAAAGGAGTGTATACCAAGGAGGTTTCTAGCCCTGTAGTCCAGAACGTCGGGTTACTGAGGGCTATAGGAAGGCAGGATGGGTAAGAGAAGCCCTGGGATTCTAGATTGCTGCTGTGAAAACTGCTCATAGAGATCTCCCGTAAAATGATGAGTGGCTGCAGGCACTGGCCCCACTTTCCCCACACTGGTAGTATCCCTAGTTGTGTGGGAGGAAAAGGAGAATGGAAGAAGGGGAAGTAAGTATTGTCAAAGAAGATGTGCCTGTGCATTTTGAAAGCATCAACTCCAGCTGGCTATACAATATCTAAACGTTTTCAATTATGACACTTCTAGGTTTTGAAAGACCATGGACAGGACTTTCTCGTTGGCAACAATTTTAGCTGGGCAGATGTTCATCTTCTTGAAGCTATTTTAATGGTAGAAGAGAAGAAGTCAGACGTGCTCTCAGGCTTTCCTCGGTTGCAGGTACCTTACACTAAAAATAGACTCGTATGGCTGGAAATGTGATAAATGATATTTCAAAGTCTGTTGTGTGTAGATAATTCCTCAAAACAAGAGCATTTGTTACTCCTCTTTCATTGTAGTCTTAGTCTGCTTGCTTTAGGAAGAACCTCATAATATGTCGCATCTAGAGAATCTGTTATTTTCTGGAATAATCCCTGTAGGGATCTGAAGAAATCCACCCTCCCTGTTTTTCCCCTCCCCTTACCAGTTCTGTGATACTTTTAAGCAGAAGGTATTTTCTGGATCACAAGAAGTGATTTGAGTAAAGTACACATCTGAAAGCACAGATAACTGTTTCTACTTTACCCATACAAGACCGAGGGCTCGCTTATTGCTGTTTGAAATAATAAGGTTGGAACGAGGGGGAATAAAACTCATCCATCGCTAAAACTCTATTTCCTGTCTTGCCTCCACTAACAACTTATTAAAGGATGTTACACAAATCAGTGACTTTTTTTTTTTAGTTGTGTTACTTTGTGTTCTTTAAATACCACATGTCCTTAAAATTCTTTACTTGCTGTTCATCTTTTAGGCATTTAAAGCAAGGATAAGCAGCATCCCCACAATCAAGAAATTTCTGCAGCCCAGAAGCCAGAGAAAGCCAGTTCCTGATGACAAGTACGTGGAGACTGTGAGGAGGGTTCTCCGCATGTATTATGACATGAAAGCAAATTAGTGTGTCTGGCTAAAACAACAGCTCTGCTCGGTTTAAGGTGCCTGTCAGATTGCACGTGTCCAATTGTACTTCAGGGAGAAGGTGAAGGGGTGTTCGAAAGGAGTTTCAATGGGCAGTATCTTGCGTTTTCTCATACAAAACACAGCAGGCAGGTATCTTTTGTAACACTTCACTACTAGCCTGTATTTTTCCTTCAATCTTCCTGAGATTTTTCTGGTGATTTTAAGCAAGTGGAATGGCAGCAAGCGTGCTGTCTTCCTGGAGACTTTTTGGAAGAGCGAAAAAGAAAGACATGTGGGTTGCTGCCTGACAGCTTCAGCATGTTCTGCTGCTTCCGAGGACCTTCTTCTGAGACCCAGATCAGGTTTTTGTACCATGCTTGCTTTGTATTCAGACCTTAATTGGTTTTAGTATCACTGCAGGCAAATGAAATGAGTGTTTTTTAAAGAAAGTAGGAGGGAGATGTTTCTCTTGCCAGTTCCGTTGGATATTACTGACTTGTCTGAAATGTCAGCATTGTACCTTTATAACTAAGCTGCTCTTTAATTACTGAATCAGGAAACAAACTGACTGCTAAGTGGCATTTTTGTATAACTGCTGTATCTACAGGATCTTTTCTTATCAAATAAACTTTTTATTTTTCTGCGGTTATGTTGTTGTGTTGTGTCATGAATGAAAGTTGGGGCTTGCATGCTTCATTTTTACTTTTCTTGGAGGGTAAATTCTTTATACTTGATACGAAGGGGATCCTTATTAGCCCATATGCCTCATTTGCATTTATAAACCAGAGAAAGGAGATGTGAAGTAGAGGTAGTAAACAGTTACACAAACCTGGTGTAGTTCCCGTCTAAGGCCTGATACTGCCAAACTCAAAATGTTATTTCTTTTCCTCTCTTTTTTTTTTAATCTGTGTTTTCAGCAGATGACTTGACAAAGGAATTTCAAATGCTTTTAATTACTTTGATAAATGGCACTTATGCTTTGAAAAGCTGCTCTGTAGGATTTTATCTTGGGGTTTCATATCTGTTATTTATAGTTCTATATTAATGATACAGTTTACAAGAAAAGACTTGTGCTCAATCCCTAATGACATTGTTTAATTCCTCTGTTAGCTATAGGTTGAGAAATAAGATGCTGCTTGACCTTGGAATGCAGTGAGTACAGTCATCTGATATTTGATGAATGAGTTGCCCACTTGAGAGCTCATCAGTCTCCCCAGCTTCAGCATGACTGAAGTTCTCAACACTACAAATACTTTTCCCTCATTGCCAGGAATACGAATTTTATACACTGGCTTATCTGTCACCTGCCTTCCTAATGTTGGTTGCAATTACAGTTTAGTCCTTGGTTTAATCACAGATTGGTTTAATATGAAAATTTGGAAAACTCTGTAGTTGTTGATCTTAATTCCTTTGCTAAGTGAACTTTTTCTCCAGAGTATGAGGAAACAGCTTCCTAAACACCATAAAGATAATCAGAGAGCACCTCTCCTACAAGGTTAGGCTGAGAAGAGAAGGTTATAAGGAGACCTTATAACGGTCTTCCAGTATCTGAAGGAGGTCTACAAGAAAGCTGGAGAGAGACTTTTTACAAGGGCATAGAGTGATAGGATGGGGGTAATAGCTTCAAACTGGAAGAAGGTAGATTTAGATCAGGAAGAAATTTTTCATTCGGAGAGTGGTGAGACACTGGAATGGGTTGCTCAGAGAAGTTGTGGATGCCCCATCCCTGGAAGTGTTTCAAGCCAGGCTGGATGGGGCTTGGAGGAACCTGGTCTGGTGGGAGGTGTCCCTGTCCATGGCAGTGGGGTTGGAACTAGATGATTTTTAAGGTCCCTTCCAACCTAAACCATCCTATGATTCCTCCCACTGCTCTTCTTTCCAGGCTCAACTTCCCTCTTTCATTAAGGAACCCTCTAGCTCCTCCCCACCTTTTCCTCTTGGTGTTCACAGGACTGTTTCTCACACTGTTTCTCCCTCACACTCTGCCATGCAGTGTTTTGCCCCTTCTTAAATACATTTCCCCCCCAAGGTGCCCCCAACGTGGCTGTGGGGCTCAGTCGTGCCCTGAGGTGGGTTGTTTGGAGCTGGTTGGAATGAGCTGGCACTGGCTGTGTCTCGCATGGGGCAGCTGTGGCCTCTCCCCACAGAGGCCACTCCCCAGTCCCCCCACTGCCAGCACTGGGTTCCTACATACATCAGCATCTGTTTTTGATGTGGTACAATTAAGATTGCCTTTCAGCTGTTTTCTAAATGGGCCATGGGGATTACTGAGACCAGCTGGTGGCCATGGAGCAAGCACTGGTGTGCGGTGGCTGCTGCTTTGAGGTCCAGGAGAGGGAAGCCGGCATTTCAGAGGATGAGATGGACATCAGGTCCCTGCCTGGGCACTGCTGGTGTGGAGGAGTCCTCATTGGGCTGCACTCAACACCCAAAATTCAGAGTTGTGTTAAAGCCCAATCTTGCTCCTAGGGTGCTCTTCTACATCCTATTTGCATCTGGGAGAAATTTCAGAAATTTCCGTTTCAACAATGCAAGAGCTGTAGGCATGGAATTAGACTGATGTTACTTTCTTCTGTCCCCAGATGGAGCCCTGCTCTTTCAGCAAGTGCCCGTGGTGGGGCCTGGTGAGGTGTAGATGGTTCAGCCCAGAGCCATCCTCGACCATACAGCCCAAGAAGTACAACCTCCAGGAGAAGGACCTGAAGAACAGAGCCTGGTAAAGTAACTTTAAACCTCTAAGCACTAGATGCCTGCTTCTGAACTATGACTACTTTTGTAGTCAACAGGAAGAAATAAATATCACCAGATGGCAATTTATCTGTAAGGCATGGTTAACCTCCCAGCTGGGAAAGATTAAATTATGAGAAGCCGATTGTCCCACTACTGGCCATTGCATCATTTTATACCTTGCCTCGTAGACTTGTACCATCTGACTTGCACCTACTTTTCTCTGAGGTTGTACCATTTACTCTTGGGAAACTGCCTCCTCCCTCATCATCAGCCCTGAGCCACCACCTGACAAAGATGATTTCACAGGCTCATGTTGACTTGTCAGCAGAACTATCCCCACCCTTATTCTTAGAAGTTGTGCTATTTTCAATTTTAGGCTTTTAAAGCAAGAGCAAGCAACATTGCCACAAATATGAAGTTCCTCCAGCCTGGCAGCCAGTGAAAGCCACCACCAGATGAAGAAGCTGTAGCATTAACAGGTTTGTTTTTTACCAGGTTCCATCTGCTGTCATTTTCAACTCCTTTTCCTACTTAAACCTTGATTTTTTGTTCTAGATTTGTGCAGTCTTGCACATGTAACAGGAACAAATGAATCTCATGCTGAAAATGTCATTAGAGAGCAACTCACCTTACATTTCACAAACTTATCTGCAAAACAGGTAAATGCAGAGTTAGAACGTTACTCATAAATGTCATTAAAACCCATACATTTCATAATTTAGAACATGCTACCAAACAGCAAATAAAGAGTATCTTCTTAAAAGAGGAGAAATGGACTTGTAGTCAATAAAACCTGTTTCTCCTGTCTGAGAATTATAAATAAATCTGGTCTTATTAAAGAAAAAGGACCAACACAAACAAAAAATGTTTTACAGGCTAAGAACTTATTTTAAATATTTTCAAAGTGATCAATTTTGATCTTTCTTTTACTAAAAAAGACCCCTTTTATTGGGGAAAAACCCCAACATTGTTGTCCAGCTTTATAACTGGCCAACATCAGATAAAAACAGGATGGAAATTTTTGCTTTTCTTCTTTACACCCTGTTTTGAAAATAAAAGGATTCTTTAAACCTAAGCTTAGATTATTATTAGTTTTAGTTGTGACATCATGCATAACCTAAGAGTCTTAGAAAGTTTGCAGCATACACCAGAGACCAAACAGAGGAAACTTACACAAGTTTCTGTCAAAATACGAAGTCAGTAAGATACCTGGGTTATTTAAGATAAATATTTCACAATGAAATTTGTACTACCAAGGTTATTTTTCAGTTGGCTTTGAAGCCTTGATCTTGCCTATCTTGTGCCTATATGACTTTTGACCACATTGAGATACTTAGATCAATAAAGATTAAATGATCCAAATCATAGCATACTGTAAACTGGCTCTCCATTTAAGCTCTCCTTGCCAGTAGCACAATAGGTGTAAATCAGAATTAGGGTTACTGTGTTCAGACTTCTCTGTGCCAGCAGCACAGGTAAGTGCCGAACAGCTTACAGAACTATGTGTGAGGGTGAATCCAGGCTTGGTTAACCTTGTTCTCGGATGGTTGGTAAAGATTCCAGGACTGAACCAAAGCACTCGCTGAAGGTTTGCAGCAAGTCTGGGTTTGAGTGACGTATGACTCGTTCTAACTATTCATATGGACTCTAATTTTTTATTGCAGTGGTGGCGTGCTTCAGTTTAGGAGCTCGATAAGCAGCATGGGGAGAGCCCTCCTAACCCCCCTAGTTAAGTTCTCCAGAGGCAGTTAGTTATATACCCTGTCCCCACCTCTGAGAGGATGCTGTTGGAAGCTGGAATCAGGCACGGTCCCCCGAGCCAGCCGCATAGTGGCTTGTGGGGATTGCAGGCAAGGTAGGTTTTTCAGCCTGGAGAAGAGAAGGCTCTGGGAAGACCTTAGAGCAGCCTTCCAATATCTGAAGGGAGCTACAGGAGAGCTGGGGAGGGACTCTGTGTCAGGAAGTGCAGGACAAGGGGTAAGGGTTTTGAATTGGAAGAGGAGAGATTTAGACTAGATACCAGAAAGAAATTCTTTGCTGTGCAGGTGGTGAGGCACTGGAACAGGTTGCCCAGAGAAGCTGTGGCTGCCCCATCCCTGGAGGGGTTCAAGGCCAGGCTG
>JAOTQQ010000023.1:92026542-92038965 GCA_026546715.1 Gallinago undulata
GTCTCACCAGAGCAGAGCAAAGTGGCAGAATCACCTCTCTGGACCTGCTGGCAACACTTCTTTTGATGCAGCCCAGGGTGGGATTGGTCTTCTGGGCTGCAAGTGCCCACTGCCTGCTCATGGCCAGCTTCTCGTCCATTAGCACCCCCAAGTCCCTTTCCTCAGGGACAGTATCAGTCCCCTGGAATAATTAATCATAACGGGTCAAAATGGGGATTTACCTAAAGGCCCTTAATTAATCATTCCAGCCGTGCAAAACCACCTTAAACTCGGTTGTCTTTAGTTTCCAGTTCCCAGTGTGCATGAACAAAAGCCTGTTGTTGACCCTCACGCCCTGGGGTGGGGTTAGAAATGGTTGATTTACCTTCTGCTTCCCTTTGCACTGGCACCAACCAGTCTTCCTCCTGATGATGTCTGTTCCTACCCACGCTTACCCTATTTCTGAATCGGTGCCTTGAGGCAGAAGTGGCCAGGCCCTTCTGCGCCTCCCCAGCTGTGGGGGATGCCTGGGAGATCCTCAGGACATCTGCGGCCAAACAGCCCAGCTGAAGATCCATCCCATCATCTTTCACTCATTTTGGTCATTCTGCACATGTTTATGTGCAGTCACTTATAGAATAAAAAAGTTCACGTGCAGCAATGTCACACTAGTCTCTCTCCTTGTTACAGTTTGAAGAAATTTTTTTGGAAACAAGAGAGCAGTACGAAAAGTTAATCAAAGGTAAGAATCCTGATGCCTGAGGCTTAGTCTCTAAAAAAAAATTGCTCTGATTTAGCTAAATTTGTCATTTAAAAATAGTTTATTTAAACCAGTGCAAACTTCTAGAAGCACACCTAGGATACTGAAATACTAGTTTTAAATAATCTGTTCTTTCTGGTGCCAAGAAGTGGTATAAGCTAAAAGCTTCAGTGACTGTGTTTGTTGTAGTATGTTCAACAGGGGCAGCAAATGTTCTTATTTAATACAACTTAATTATCTGGCTGTTGAACTGTTAACATGGCTCCTGCCTTATTTTTGGTCCAGGGCAAACAGCACTCCCAGATGCAATTCTTCGGCATAATTTGGGAGTTGTCCCAGGCCAGGGGCCATTTCCCTTTAGATGTCACCACCATGCTCTATAGGTGATGGGGATTGGCCATCGTGGGAAGAGAGTAGACCCTTTGATCCCTCAGCTTTTATACTGAGCATGGGGCAGATGGGATGTAATACCCCAGTTGGTCAGGTTTGGGTCACCTCTCCTGTCCATTCCTCCCCGCAGGTGGGACCCCTCTATGTTTTTTCCATTTCTGACCCTCTAAGGGGCAAATAACGAAAATTGGCTGGCCTTGGTTGTTATAGCAATAAGTATAAGCAGGAGCTTCTCTGCTCACCATTCCTTGGCATTTAGCACAAACATTGGCCTTATCCTCCTGAGATTGAGCAGTTTTCCCCACAATATGCCATTAATTTCAGAGAGTTAGAGGAGACTTAGCTAAAATGTAAAATTCCAGAACACAAAATTGGTTTGGTTTTCTTCAACCCAGGACACATTTAGATGTGACCACCATGCTCTATAGGCAGAGTGAGCTGAATAGAGTGAATGTGGCCAGTCTGTGCCAGCTGGCCTGAGCTGTTGATGAGTTGACCAATATAGATTTACCTCTACGTTGGTTCTGAACCTCAGGAAGATAAGCCTCTAAATGAAAGGCTGGCACGGCACCAAAATCTCCAGGAAAGCAAGTTTTCCTTTGTGCTAGGCTCTGTGCAAACACTCTAGTGACAGTCATAAATGGGATAAGCCCGAGTTAAGAAACTTCCTTCAGTTAAAAAACAGGGAGACAGTGGGGACATCTGCAGAAAATCTGGCATGGTCAAAGCAGCAAGTCACAAAGGCTTCACATCAACCTTGGGAGTGAGACCAGTTCCCAAACACCAGTGCATACTCCCAGCCATGGGGTGATATTTGGCCTGATGAAAGCCAGCAGTGAACCCCTCCACAGCCACCCTGGAAGGAGAAGACCTTGCTGCTGGGGTAGGGAAGGAGTTAGGACTGTGAGGAACACTACAGAGTGTTACCTGCTGCCCAAGACATGTAAGAGAAACCTCACAGCTGGCTGAGCTTGCCAAGATATACTAGGAGCCTTGGAAGAGGAGTCAGCTGCATTCTGGCTGCTTGCTCAGAAAGGAAAAGCTGTGTTTAAAGGAAATTCTGACAGGAAAACTAAAATGAACAGAAGTTAAAAAAAAAAAAAAAGAAGTGGTATCAAGAAGATCAGAATCAAATTGGCAGGTCCAGCTGGCTGGGAAGCTGACAATGTGGGAGGGCAGTGCAGTGTGAAGACACCAGTTATAGCTCTAAAGGTGATAGCTCAGGTACTGAAAGCCCTGATCTGAATTTGCTTCAAAATACTAATTAATCCAGACAGAGCAGTACAATCCTGGATACACATCCAGAGAGAAGAATTAAATGGTGATGAAAAGGACAGGGAAGTTTTATAAAGAAGATTAAGGTCTTTTCTGTATATATTTTGAGATTAAGAGGGTGAGAACACAAAGGAAAAGGTGGAGTTTCATACATTGTATTGAAGAAAGACAAATTAGTTAGTCATCCTGATAAAGGGACCTCTGGAATGCTGTCAGTCATGCAGGGAAGGACTAAGCATGAATAATCAACTGCTTTTAATCCTGCATGTATATTCTTTGCAGTGATAATGTGAAGTGGTTCTCACTGCCAAGCAAGAAGAAGCAGAGGTCAGAAGAGAGAAATCCCTCTTTTCTGCAGATAAGAAACAAACCTTGCATGCACTTCACTCACATTTGCTGCATCGCTTTTTGTTATGGGTCAGAAAGTCAGATTTTATTTTTCACTTAACATCTTTCTGCTGATAAATATCCTAGCAGAACTGTCAGTCTTCCAGTTCTACTTTGTTTCTTCTAGATAGATACCAATTAATATTTCTTCCTTAAGCTGCTGAGGTGTGTTCTGGAAAGACATGAAGACACATGATCTTTCTGTGAGCGTTTACAAGAAACAGGCTATTTGTTGCTGCAGAAAAAGCTACTCTTTGAATTAACACTGTAAATTAGTAATACAGAATGAGTGAAGAATGTTTGTTAAATCTAGACTAGCGTAGTATTCTAATAACTCCATGGAGAGAAAAGCAAACAGAAGTGCCTGTTAAAATGAACCCTTATACCTGGAAGAAGAATGCACTGAACGGGTTGAAATTGGGCAATTAAAATAAATTATTAACTTCAAGCAACGCGAAGTGGCAGCTGCCTAGTTGGATTTGGAGTTTTGCTGTGATTTTAAGAGGGCGGGATTGTTCTCTGGATGCCCTTGATGTGTAAATGGAGGAGGGAGTATCTCCAAAGACAGTGAATTAGTCCAGCAGAAAACTGGCCTAGAGAAGAGTGCCTTTGCTCTGCTGAACCCACAGCAGTTTAGCTCCCAGAGCTGCCTCACTGAAGGTTCAGAAAACACTCCTACCAGCACCAGGAGAAAACGAGACTACAAAGGTGCATCTAAATAGCCTTAAACTTTTGTGGAACAACACTGAGGATAGGCCTGTAATGAAAAATTATGGGGACTTGCAAACTCTTGTCCCTGGAGTGGCTGTGTAAAACTTACTTAAGCAGCAATTGCTGTCATGTTCCCTACCTCTAACTCCATAACTTCACAACGTTTAAGGTGGCCTGACCTGTTCCTTTATCCCAGTAGCTCAGTCTTGCTGCAATACCACCCCTCTCATTCTTTCTACTCGCCTGTGTATGCCCTTGACAGGGAACTGATCCAACATAATTTTAGGGTTTTTTAAGTTGTGGCTTAATACACATCTTTATTCTCCTCTGATCCCTTGGGTTGAAAGTGCTGCCTCAAGCTTTTCCTGCCAGCATGAGGCAGGGTGCAGAGGTGCAGAGGAGCGGTGATGCCAGCTCCCATCAGCTGGAGAAGCTCTGGCAGCGCTGCAAAGCGAGGGGTCCAGCTGCACTGCCGTGTTCCAGCTACGACAGCGTGGTGCTGGATAGTCATTATTTGATCTTTCCCACAATGTTAGTTTAGTGCATGGAGTTTCACAGTTAGGGCAGGACATCAACGAGCTCCTGCACCGCAAAAGAAATGTGCTCAGTCTCTCACTCTCCTGTAAAGTTCTAGGAGGAACTAACAAGCTTTCCCTCAACTTTCCACCCTAGATGGATCCCTGCTGTTCCAGCAAGTGCCTCTCGTTGAGATCGATGGGATGAAGATGGTGCAGACCAGAGCCATCCTCAGCTACATAGCAGGGAAATACAATCTCTATGGGAAAGACTTGAAGGAGAGAGCCCTGTACTGTAACACTTCCTTTCACTTAATGAGCAATCCATTATTTGATAGCTGCATTATAACATAACAAATTCAATGATGTAAATCTGGTAGAAAGGCATGAGAAAGGCTAATGCAATAAATAGCAAGGGCTCCAGCCTTTGCTTAGGTTTTAACCACTGCTTCTGAAATGCTGCTGAACAGAAGCAGGCTTTAAGTCATTTAAAAAAATATTTAGCTTTACTTTCTGTTCAGTTTTGGCTATGAAAATTGGCACTATGGTGATTCCTATAAGTTGCCTTAGTTAATTGGAAAACAGATGAAATAACTTCTGTGCTCTTTTCTACTGTCTCTCCCCCACCAATAGGATTGACATGTATGTGGAAGGAATAACAGATCTGATGCAAATGATTTTGATGTTTCCATTCTCTCCACCTGAGGCAAAGGAGAAAAATATTGACTCAATTAAGGAGAAGGCAACTAACAGGTACTTCCCAGTCTTTGAAAAGGTAAGAGACAGTGGTGTCTATAAAAACTTGCATTTACAATTATCAGAAAGTTTCCCCAAAATAAGAACATGTTTATAGTGCAGGCCAGTTCCAAATCCTCAGCTTTCTTGGCTCTCTCAAAGGAGAAATACAGCAGCATGTTTTCTCTATTTGTTGGCTTGTGTTGTCAGGGCTGTGGTATGTGAACATCTACAAAGCAAACAAAGCAATATGTTCTCAGCTACGCAGCAAAACTTTTCACTAAAGTAAAAGCAAGCACGTCTGATTTCTTTTTTCCTTTAGGAAACAGTCCTGCACTTATATTTGTTTAGAACACATCTCTCTGCTCTACTTAATTTCAGTTGGAACCTTTTCATTAGAAGAGTGCAAAAATCCTTTGCAAATAAATCAGGTAGAGAGATTAGGAGCACTTTAGTAAAACAACAGTCACAGATTTCTGCACATCCCTCTTTTGAAAACAGCAAACAAACCCAAATGACTCAGATGTCTGGCAACATTTCTCAGTTTTGTAATGTTCATCTAGTTTTGATGGAAAACAATAATAAAAGCTGGACATCCTAGAAGTTCTTATGACTATAATAACTTACTCCCAAAGGCAGGGGAGTAGCCAATAACCAACAGCTTTGGTCAGCTATTGTAGTTCTGCATTTCTAAGTTTGCTTCCTGGTGTCAACATTGGACATAACTTTAAATGAAATATCAAAATGGCAATTTTATAAATTCTCCAAGTTACTCTCCAGTACCTTCATTGTCCCTATCTCTAATTCTGTGATTGGTTTTGTCCCTGTTCCCAGTGCCTATTGTCATTCTTTATTACCAAGTGACCAAAGTTTGTAGTCTGTGCACTACAAGAGTTTATATTTTTTTTAGGCTCACAGCTTCCAGCTGAAAACTCCACCCTGAAGTTTCAGATGTAATCGCTGTTGAGCTTTGCAGCTGTGCTCTGAGGCTGAGCTGCCAGGCATCACGGGTCCCATTCTCACCTGCAGCCCACGTTCTCTTCTGTTCTACAGGTTTTGAAACAACATGGCCAAGACTTCCTCGTGGGCAACAAGTTCAGCTGGGCAGATGTTCAGCTAATTGAAGCCATTTTAGCAGTGGAGGAGAAAATACCTGCTGTGCTGTCAGGGTTTCCTCAGTTGCAGGTAACTTTGCTGTTGAGCGTGCCCCTGCTGAGGAGCTAGAGGGCAATCCTGAAGTGATCTCCATGCTGAGTAAATCTGGAGTGTGGGCTCTTTGAGGAACCGTCACTGTGTGTTTGGTTAACACCAAGCACAAGAGGGAATTGATTTAGTTGGTTTGTTACAAGCTGTAAAACACTGTGCTCCTGACTAACCCTGTTGAGATGTGCCTCCTCAATAGAAATAAATTAGTATCATCCCAAGGGAGTCACTGATCTAAGCTGCCCTCTTTTCATTTTCCTGCTTCCTGCCAGTAGATGCTGTCTAAATACCAGATAACAAATTAAGCCTGTGATACATCTTGACATGTTAGAATTGGTATTACAGTTTTGGGATCCCAGTAACCTCACTTCACTTCTGCCTTCCACAGTATGACTAGAAACTCAAGCCTTAGCACTAAGCCAGGGCTTTTCTTTCAATAATCAACGCCATACGATCGAGAATGAATTCTCTGCCTTCATGCCATGTACCAAGTCTGAAACCAAGCAGAAGTGAGGCGCTTCTGCTGTGAGACTCGACCAGAAACCAGAAGCCTCCAGGCTTGAGATCATGCTTCTTTGTGCTTACAAACTGTTGATTTGAGGGGTGCACTCAAAAACTTCGGCTTTATTCCCATTAACAAAAGAAATAGTTCAACATCAGACTATCATAGTTAGGTTTTCTGCTTCCAATTGATGCAAAAAAAGGCATTTATTTTTTTAATACCTTTTTTTTTTTTTTTAATTTTTTTAAATCTCAACCTCAACAGTTTAAGCCTGAATTTAGTGTGACAGAATGAGGCACTCCGGCCACAAAGTGGGCAGTAACATCTGTCAGACTTTACCCAATAAGCAGTTTTGCTGCCTCGGGCGATGCTTGCCTTTAGCTCCCATCTTCTAACAAGCTGCCTTCACCACCAGGCATGGACACAGTTCAGTTGAAGCCATGTGTTGAGTTGAGGAGGGAATCCTTCACCGCCAGGAGGGAAAGGCAGTTACTTATTTAAGAGTTTTTACTTTTCTTGCTCCTTCTTGTATTTCCCCCTTGTCCTTCCAGTGCCTGTAAGGAAGAGAAAATTACGTTTATACATTTGCCAACAAGAACTGGCTGCTGTTCTGTGAAACTCCCCTCCCTTGGCCCCGTGGTTAGAAGTGGTTCTTGTATATCTAAGCTTGCTCATCTACCCCTGGGGTCTCCAGCTGCTCGCAGTCTGTGTCACTGAGTCCTCTCTGACTTTCTGTACGATGAGATGTGTCAGGATCCATGACTCAGGTGCCTTAACCACAAGCATCTCTCGCCACCTGAAATGCCCAACTCTTCCCTAGTCCTGGCCTCCAGCCTCTGCTCCAGAAGGGAATAGGTCTCCCTGAGGGGCTGTGTTATATCTGCCGGCCCTATGTAGATATTTTGGCTACCCTAGGCTGCAACACAGAATGAGAAACCTCTACTGGGCAACTGAGTTGGGCCAAGGATGCCTCCAGCCATTTCACCTTCACCCACGCGATCCTAGAAATGCTGGACAGTGGGACAACAGTGGCCATGCCAGATGCAAACAGAGCTCAGATACTTACATAATGTAGTAAAAACGGAAATTGTGTTAAGGTATATTGTGGTTTGCCCATATGGAAGAACCAGCACCAAAAAGAAACAGGTCTTGAGCTGGGTTAGTGCTTTTGTTCCTTCAAACCTGTTCCCTGGTGCTCCCAGATATTGAGTTTTTGCCTTCAGTTTCTTTCAGGCAGCAGAGATTTAGCTACTGTCTGCTCCAGCACTGCCTTCATTGGTAAGAACAGGCATTTTGCAGCCACTGGGTCCTCCTGTTGGACAGAAGGAGACTGTGTAGGTGGCACCGAGACCCAAACGAGCATTAGGATCTTTTCTAGCAGCAGGGGGAAGCAGTTGTTCTGTGCAAGGAGCACTGTTTGCTACTGGAGTAGCTGGGATTTCACTCGTACTCTGTTGTTTCTATTTTTTTTAGGCTTTTAAGAAAAGAATGAGCAATATGCCTACAATTAAGAAGTTCCTGCAGCCCGGCAGCCCAAGGAAGCCCCCACCAGATGAATTTTATGTAGAAACTGTGTTGAAGATTTTTAAGAAATGAATGCCTTGCTACCTTCAGTGAGACCCAAAATACTGGGGGGAAAAAAAAATCCCCACAACTCAAACCCAAGCAAGTAGGAAGCTCATTAAATTAATATTGTTGTAGTTAAAGCCAATAGTGTAAAAAAAAAACCAACCAAAACTCCAAACTGAAATAAAGCATTCTGATTACTCTGGCAACGTGACAGCAGATTTGTCTTTATTGATATCAAATGCTTCGCAAAACACGAAAACAGAGGCATATGGAAGCAAGAACTATTTGTAGGGCAGGGAATTAATTAATTTGGAAAAAGGCTGATGCAGTTTGAAATAACCCTTGAAGAAAGGTTTGAAGTAACCCTTCAAGAAGTAGACTTGTTTCAGGAGCAATTTTGGTAAGTACTTTATATTGCATTATTTTTACAGTATTGTGCGAGTAAAAGTAAAGTGAAACTTGTAATTTAATACTAGTTTCATCTGTTGTTACCAAAGCCAAATCTCTTTGGTTTCTCACATTTCCGGGTCTTGCCTAGGAACCAGCTTTTATAATGTGCTGTTATTTTCTTCCACTACTTTTTTAATGTGATTCTTCCGGGCACCTTAGTCCATTGTTCCTGGTGCCTCGGAGTCTGTGCACCTCTTCACGAGATGAACCACTTCAGAGGGTGGGGAGGGCAGAGCCACATCTGCATACAGATGGTCCCTCAGGTTCAGTGTTCACGCTTCTTCCTGTGCCTTCATCTGCTCTTCTAGGGGACTCTCAGCTGCTTCCTAGCCCTGGTTCTGGACACCAACGGCCAGCTACATCTTTGTCCTAGTAAAAGAAGCAGCACCAGGCTCCATTCCCTGGCTCTGAGGCCACATACACACCATTAAACTCCCTTATTACCCAAAGCTGTGTAACCACATCCAGACAGCCCGTTGTGGCTGGACACTGGCGTGGACAGACTGTGGCTGGGAGCCATCTGGGCAAGAGCAAATGGGCAATGGGGGGCACTGCCCGCCCCTGTGGCACTGTGCTGGGACCAGTGCCACCAAGCTGGCCACAGCTCCTTCCAGCGAGGCCTGCCTGCAATGGTGGAGGTGATTCAGAGGGGGGTATTGGGGAAGGGAGGAATGTGGTCACAGGGTAGCACAGGTTTCATGGTGCATTAAAGGTGCAATAAAGTTGCCTAAATTTCCCTTGTTATCAATTCCTCCTTTTGCAGGTTAAGTTCAGTGGTCGTTTAGTGACTAGTGCTCGTTATCTCTTATCCTGAAAAACTACTCCAAAGGTTTCTTGGAAAGTGATTTTGGTCCAGTGTGAACAATGTGCATCCTCGTGTCACCAAGGTGCTTCTGTGCTGCCTCAAGAAGAAAGCCACTGCCTGCCTGCCCGTGCAGGGACACCACCACCTCCCTGGCAGCTGCTACGGCAGCGATGTACATCTCCCTGCCACCTCTGTGGCTGTGACCTCCCCACGCTGAGCAACGGGATGGGCTTTGAACGTGAAAGTGGAATTCCTGCGACCTGTCTGGGACATCATTTGCTCATACACCTGCAAAAGGTCAAAACGTAGTCATTGTCACCATCTTTACATTAAGGCTTGTGGGCGAATTGGACTTTTTAAGACCTCACTGCAAAGTTTTCCTTGCAATACTGATTCTTTTTCTTCATAAGCTGATTATTTCAAACAGCACATGTGATCTTACCGGTATTTCACACGCAGGTTACGGATGTGTTGTCTCTTGAGAAGGAAGCCCCGTGGAAGAAACACGCAGTCTGTTCGGCAGACTCAGCTAAGGCAGAGCTGGTTTATTTCTGCAGCTGTAGGACAGAACACAGAGCAACAGAAGGTCAGCTTCTACTGATTTTAAAGCAAACATATCAGGGCTTATAGACATTTGCAGCAGACGACAACTGCCTGGAGAAGGGGCCTGATGCAGCAGAGCAGCATCTGCATAGAAGGAAACTTTGTTCCAGCAGATGTCAGTAGCCAAATCATCTGGTGCTTAATATTGGCATGACAAAAGTCTAGAAAAAAAGGAGGTTTTCAGGTGTAAAATGCTCTGGAAGTCCTGATATTGCCTGCCTGTCCATGGCATGCTCCTTTCTGTTCTTACTGACTATCCTGCCCATGGCACGCTCCTTTCTATCCCTACATACTGACTGTCTCCATGGGGAGACAATCACATCCAGAAGGGAGAAAGGTCCAGGGACTGGAAGCGTAGAGGGGAAAATAGGGAATAATCTTTGCCAAGAAGACAGACACAAAGATTACAAACTAAGCAGGAGAGAGAGAAAGGGAGCCAACTAGAGGGAAGTAGAAGGAAAGCTGAAAGCTTTACATGCTGTTATGTGGAGAAAGGTCCGTAAAAGCAACGGTGAACACGTAGCATCCCATTCACAACCTTCTCTTTCTCTGCCCCACATGGAGATGGCAGGAACCGCTGATGTTAGCCAAAGGAAGATGGTCACTAATTTTGGCTGCTTTGGTTTTGCTCAGGCAAGGTCTCGTATTTGTTATTTGAACCATCATGTAAGGAACCTCTGGCAAAAAAACTCATCGTGATAGAAAAAATTCAAGCTCAGTAGCACGGAGAACACTTGCTGGCTTCCAGGTAACCAGCTTGCTCTTCAGAATGTTTGGGAAAACACCTAATGCCCTTCACGTACCCAATGCCAAGTGTTAAGTCAGCAGGATCACCAGAGGAAAGGGCATTTTCTTTCTTTTAATTTCTCTCTTTCCTCTGCAAGGCTATCCTTTGTAAACCTATTCTTGGGTTTATGGGACAGTTACGTTGCACGCTTGCCCTGCTGGGTTTTGAGGCCGTAATTCAGTGTGGAGAATGGTTCAGGGGACATAATGCACGAGCTGCACTTTTCCAGGGTGCTGAACACACCACTTCGGAAAAACAACAAACACAACCTTTGATTTAAATAATATGAAAAAAAAAAAACCCAGAGCTGGGCTTTATTTCTGCAGCAAGGCAGGGCTGGGTACATCCCAGCAGGTCTCATTAGCCACAGATGGGGCTCCCTTCTCTGCAGTCCCTATTCCCTCTGCTGATACAATAATGCCCCATGGTTTGTGTGCGCACCTACTTCTCTTGTGAGCATATTTGAAATATTGGCTCATAAATTTGAACACAGCTCCAACCCAAATGAAAATAATTCCGATATGTTTTATATAGAAAGGAGACTTCACAAAGCCAAATGACACAAAACATTTTCCAGTGCTTTGTCAAGAAATCAGTACCTTGTCTGAAAAAAAAAAACAAATTAATTTTTTTTTTTTGTTTACTAAATGTAAACAAGCTGGGGGCAACAGCAGCAGCTGGGGTGAATATTCATCCCTAAGTTATTAGGGTGTCTTGGACATTTCTCCTGCTTTAACTACTGGACGGTCAATCTGAACCTAGATGTTCTGAAGAGATCAGAAACCTTCAGGTATGCAAGATGCAAATGACACTTCTATAGCATTTCCCAAAATACTTTACAAACCCGGTGACGTGACATTTCCAAAAGCCCTGTTAAGTTAGGAGACGGATGGTACCGTATTTTTCACTTTTATTTAGGCTAGTAACTGTGCTGAAGAAGACCTGCCTGAAATCTTGATGGATACCTCTGATAGGATAAGAAATATCAGTGTTGGGAAAAATCACCCTCTAAAGACTTCCTCTTCCCCCTAAGGGAAGGCTGAAGGGACTGGATTCATCTAAACTTTTAACAGCCACAATTGAGACTCCATTTTTTCAAGTAGTTTGGATATCGGCTGTAGCTCAAGTGCATGGTGAGGGATTCCTCCTGAATTTAGACCTATTGAGTGGAAAAACAGCTAGAGTAGATGTAGGTGTCTCAAAGTTAGGTGAGATGAGTTTTCCCAAGTTGCCTACACTGCAATTAACTTTCATGCTTACACTCGTTTTCGTACCTTGCAGTCCTCTGACACGGTGGATGTCAAGTCCTTGTAGGAGTAGTCACTAGACCTGAGATGAGATAAACTCTAGGAGGTATCATGGCCAGGCTTACAAATGATTAACCCAGCCAAGCTACCTCAGAGTGAGTTTGCATCTGTGAAGCGCTACCAGACACACCTGGGTGCAGGGAAAGCTTCGGTCTCCCACATTATCCTAGATTCTGGATCATAAGTCATGTCTGTCCAACAACGCAGGAAACACTGTTTTCAGCGTGTAGTTTGATCTTTTACCCTTAAAAAACCCCTGTGCTAATTGCAAACGTCAGCACTCCCAGAAGCCTAGAGGGGAAAGCAGTTGCTTCTAAGCAAGCAAAGAAAATATTCTTATAGAATCATAGAATTATAGAATGGTTAGAGTTGGAAGGGACCTTAAAGATCATCGAGTTCCAACCCCCTTGCCATGGGCAGGGACACCTCCCACCAGACCAGGTTG
>JAOTQQ010000023.1:92039065-92061318 GCA_026546715.1 Gallinago undulata
TCTTCTCCAGGCTGAACAACCCCAGCTCTCTCAGCCTGTCTTCACAGGAGAGGTGCTCCATCCCTCTGATCATCTTCTGGCCCTCCTTTGGACCCGCTCCAACAGGTCCATGTCCTTCCTGTGCTGAGGACTCCAGAGCTGGACACAGGACTCCAGGTGGGATCTCGTGAATGCAGCGCAGAGGGGCAAATCACCTCCCGCAGAGTTCTGTTTCATGTTCAAACATGAAGAAATTATTTTGAGCTGGATGTTAACAGAAAACAAGATCTCAGTAGCTTGTTCTTCTATGGCAATACCAAGAGTGGGCTTCTGCTGCACTTAGCACAGATAGCTGGCTCTCCAGGATGGCTCTGCAGGGCTGGCCATCATGCCATGGCACATGCCACAGAGATGGGCTCTCCAGAGCAGCATCTGGAGGCCAGCAGACACCCTGGAACATACACAGCAGTGTGGACACCTCTGTGTAGGTGACTGAGCCCTGCCGCAGGCTTTCAGAGGCTGGAGAGAAGAACCTCCCCAAATGTAAGAAGGGGAAAGAGTAAAATAAGGAAGAAAAGAGCCAGAACCAGAAGGTGGAGGCTACGGGATGGACTGTTGGTGAGGAGTCCCCTTCTGTGAAGCCTGGCTCTCCTCACATATGGTAGAGAGTATGGAGTGTTCCAGTGTTCCTAGACATTGCACTGGTGGCCCTTTTGATGCCTTGCCCTTCTGTGGCTCCAGCTCTAAATAAATAATTAAGCTTATTTTACTGTCAAACATGGAACACATTGGTCTAACAGATGCAGAATCACAGAATGGTAGGGGTTGGAAGGGACCTCTGGAGATCATCTAGTCCAACCTCCCTGCTGGAGTCTCTCCAGTAGTTCCTTGTCTTTGTCGAACTGGGGAGCCAGGAACTGGACACGGCACTCCAGATGTGGAGCACCAACGGTGGAGACTGGCGGGATGAGGGTCATTTTCAGCCACATGGCAGCAAAGCACATCTACAGGAAGGACTTGAAGGAGAGACACACACAACTCTGTTTTTTTTGTTTGACAGACTACAATTCATACGACCTTCCTGTGCAATATGAGAAGACTTTCCCAGCTCGCAGATACATTCAGGGTGATTCAGCAGATTCTGAAATCGCACGTTGACCTTGCCCACACGCGATATCTACAACAGTATTAACCAGCTCGATTAGACGGGCAGGACGGTGCAGGGGAGTTCATGCTGTATCGACGCATCGGGGTCAAGAGTTATCAGGAGAAAGCAGCCAGGAGTGCAGAGGGCAGTTTGTCTTCTGATGGCCGCTCTTCATTTACTCTTTCCTACGCTTGTCTTCGGCACGCACTTTCACCAGGTCAAAATTCAGGGGGAATGTTTTTAACAGAAAAAAAACAAAAAACCCTTCTTTGTCCAGGAATGAAATTCAGCAGAAAAATGTCCTGAAGGAGTAGCCCCCATCACTAAGGAAGGAAAGGAAACCTATGAAGGATTCAAGCTGAATTAGTTGATGTGACTCATGTAAAGGAGCAACCTGTTAAAAGTAAAAAAAACGCAAAATATTAAAATAAAATTTTGATTGCTATAACAGTATTGTTATTTTTTAAATCTTAGGAGTTTTTCGGCCGTTCCAGTTATTTTTAACTAGCAGGTTGACAAACAGTGAAAATGGGAAGCATGCCATTTTCTGCTGGCACAGATGTTCCCAGTGACTGTGAACTCTCATGAATCTCACATTTGTACACAGTCAGCTTTAGTCAGGAGTTTATTCCCTGTAGGTGGGAAGTAACTAAACAGACCCACATGACACCGTTCATTTAAGAAATAGGAGTTTCCCATCGGCAGGGACCTGTTTGCAATTCTCTTTGTAGGAGGGGCTAGGGGCCTATATAGTCTCAAGGCAAAGCTGCTGAGAGTTCAGCGTGGGTTATACCCTGTACAAGGTAAGCTCTCTGGATTTTGGACATGCATAAAGAATTAGTGCACTTGAAACTAAGTAAGTCAGTGAATGGGTTTTATGGATTAAATACTTGTATGTGCTTTCTTTACTAACATGGTGGTGTGCATGAAATGTTAATTTATTAACCAACCGCTTTCTAGGTGTACAGATTTGCAAAAAAGACATTTAGATCTCAGAAGTGTGGAGTGTTTCCCCTCACCCCCTTCTTCCTATTGTAGAGAAGATGATATGTTACTTACAACAAGGGGAATACATGAGGTTTTTTGTAGCCATTTGGGGTTTTTGCCGCTTTTACTGTTGTAGCTTTACTGTTGACACAAGGTTATTACCTGGGAAGCTAGTATAAACTAGGCACTGTCTCTGTGTTTGCTGCTTATCTGCCTGCACTGGTTTGGAACGGGGATGATGACAGTCTGCCTAGAAACCCCTGTTGCTTTAAATTCCAGCAAAGAGTTGGAATGGAGCAGAGCAGGTATTGCACTTTGCCCCTCTCCGCGATAAAGGCAAATCTAATGTTACCAGAGCCAACACTAAATTCCATGTCTTCAGGTGCTTGCCTGAAGAAATGAGGAGGTGGGGAGTGTCGTAAATGAGATATTGAATGTGGGGAAAAAAAAATTAATCCTTCCTGTCCCTTTATAATGGAGTTACATAGTGGCTGCTGGAGAAGGTGATACAATGCAGTCTGTCAACATAGTCTTTTACCTCCCCTACTAATTTGTTGAGAGTCTTGGACCATAAATCATTGGTTTCAAACAAGACAACTTTAAACAATGCTTGAGAATGAGTTAGAGACTCAAAATAGGCATTCTGAATCTTTATTTGGCAAAACTTGTTTCTTTATTCCAGGTGGTGGGGAATCGGGCACGTAGAAACATGTCTGGGAAACCCAAGCTGCACTACTGCAACGCACGGGGCCGAATGGAATCAATCCGGTGGCTGCTCGCAGCAGCTGGGGTTGAGGTTTGCCTCCTTTTTTTATACTAAGAGCATGTGACAGATATGGATTTTTACTGTTCCTTATAAAAAAATGTGCCTGACCAGCAGTTTCAAGTACTGTGCATTGCTGACCAAGCCAACGATGCCCACTAGCTTACCCTAAGCAGGGGGGCAAGTTAACGTTTCACTTCCAGGCATCCAGCCATAACTGTTAGCACCATAAATGCCTTTCCTCTGTAGCCAGGGAAAGAAATCATTTACAACCACAGTGGTAGAACCTGGCTTCTTGTCTTCTGGTCACACTGGTAGAACACTTTCAGTTCTGAAGATCTTCAGTTTATATCCCAATGTCCAAAAGAGCAAAAAACGATTATGCCTAGTACAATGTAGCTTACCCCTGAAGGTACGGTATATTATAAACCACAAAGTAATTGGTTTTAGCTCTAACCATTTCTGACATTAAGCCGGAGAGGAAGCGTGGGGATCTGTGTGTTTTAAGAGCTGTGAGTTTTTGTCATGGTGATGGGCACCGTGCCAGAATGCTGCAGGGGCCACGTGATCTCTTCTCTTCATCCCTCCTTCTGCCAACTCGTGGCAAAGGACCTACAACACAGTTCTGCTGCTGCAGCAGGTGTTTACCTGTCCTCTCCTCCGCCTGCTCCATCTCTTGCCAGCACCAGCCAGAGAAGCAGCACGGTCATCCTTTCTTCAGCAGACAGGGCTTTGTGCCTTCAGTCGCCTCAGCTTTAGCCAAAATCTTACCTGCACAAAAATATGAATCGCGTATGAAAGAGGAGAGGATGTGACAGAGGCAATTTTTAAAGATACCACTTCCAAATCGGATTTATTTATTTTTTTTTTAAATAAAATTCTCCAAAACACCGTGCCTTGTGCCCTCTCTCTCTCATGCAAAGCAGAAGTTAAAACATGCAGTGACAACACAAATTTTCTTCTGTATTTCCTGCAGTTTGAAGAATGTTTTCTGGAAACAAAAGATGATCTGACAAAATTACGGAAGGGTAAGTTTCCTTCACCTTTTAATAATTAGATGGTGATGATGATAACAGTTTATCTATCTTGGAACACCTAAGAAGTCTTATGTCTCTCTCAAAAAAAAATCTAGACTGGATTGTACCTGAGGTATCACCCTGCAGTGTGTTAGATGGTGTCACCCACCCAGCCTCTTCAGCCTTCACAGAAGGGCTAAAGTCAAAAGGGGCATCTCGAGATCATCTGCTCCAACCCCCCTCCTCAAGCAAGTTAGCCAGGATGGTGTCCAGTTGAGTTCTGAGTATCTTGAAGGATGGAAATTCCACAGCCTCTCTGGACAACCCGTGCCAGTGTCCAGTCACTCACAGTAACAACGCCTTTCCTTAAGTTCCGATGATTGACTCCCGTTTCAGTATGTACCCATTGCTTTCTGTCCACCACAATATAGGTTTTTGTCATCAGATCATCTTGAAATTCATTAGCATTTTAGGTGGCCTACAAAGATGCCGTTTTAGGATAGGTCTGATGTTAAGGGAATATGGGAACCACAGACAAAACACCACAAAGGAAGGCCACCTGAAGAGCAACACGAAGGAAAGGGAGCCATTCCAGCCAGTAAGTCAATCCCATTGGGCACCCAGCTGAAGTGCCTTTACACAAATGCACGCAGCGTGGGGAACAAGCAAGAGGAGCTGGAGATGTGTGCACACCTCCAGGGCTACGACCTTATTGGCGTTACTGAGACATGGTGGGATAGCTGTTATGGCAGAAGTGTTGGAATGGAGGGTTACAGACTCTTCAGGAAGGACAGGATGGGAAGACAGGGAGGGGAGACATGGACACCTGGAGTGTGTGGAGCTCCACCTGGGAATGGATGAAGACCTGATGGAGAGTTTATGGGTTAGGATTAAAGTGACCACAGGGGCAAGTGATATTACAGTAGGGGTCTGCTATAGATCACCAGATCAGGGTGACAGGAAGGATGAGGCCCTCTATAGACAGATAGGAGCAGCATTGCACTCGCAGACCCTGGTCCTCATGGGGGACTTCAACCACCCTGATATCTGTTGGAAGGACAACACAGCAGGGCACAAGAAATCCAGAAAGTTCTTGGAATGTGTTGATGACAACTTTCTCCTTCAAATGATAGAGGAGCCAACAGGGAAAGGAGCCATGCTGGACCTTGTCCTTACTAACAAGGAGGGGATGGTGAGGAATGTCAAGTTCAAGGGTAGCTTTGGCTGCAGTGATCATGAAATGGTGGAGTTCAAGATTCATAGGGCAGCGAGAAGGGTATGTAACAAGCTTGCTACCCTGGACTTCAGAAGAGCAGACTTTGGTCTCCTGACAGATCTGATTGGGAGGATAGGATGGGAAAATGAATTGGAAGGGAGAGGGGCCCAAGAGGGATGGTTGGTATTCAAGGATCGCTTCCTCCGAGCTCAGGAGAGGTGCATCCCAAAAAAGAAGTCGGGCAAAATAGCCAACAGGCCTGCATGGATGAATAAGTAACTGCTGGACAAGCTCAGGACCAAAAAGGAGGCCTATAGAGGGTGGAAGCAGGGAAGGGTCAAATGGGCAGAACACAGGGAAACGGTCCAAGTGGTCAGGAACGAGATCAGGCAAGTGAAAGCCCAGGCAGAACTAAATCTAGCCAAGAACATCAACAACAATAAGAAAAACTACTACAGATATGTCAGGGACAAAGGCAAGAGTAGGGAAGTTGTGGGTTCTCTCCGGAAGGAAACCGGAGACCTGGCCACCCAGGATATGGATAAGGCTGAGCTACTGAACAACTTCTTTGCCTCAGTCTTCACTGGCAAGGGCTCAAACCTGTCACAGAAGGCAAAAACAGGGGCTCTGCAAATGAAGAACTGAGTATGAGAAGATCAGGTTCGAGACCTCTTAAGCAGCCTGAAGGTGCATAAGTCCATGGGTCCTGAGGGAGCTGGCGGATGAAGTTGCCAAGCCTGTCTCCATCCTATTTGAGAAATTGTGGCAGACTGGCAAAGTTCCCGCAGGCTGGAAGAAGGGGAACATAACTCCGATATTCAAAAAAAGGGAAAAAAGAAGACCAGTCAGTCCCACCTCTGTGCCTGGCAACATTATGGAGCAGATCCTCCTGGAATCTCTACTAAGGCACATAGAAAATAAGGAGGTGATTGGAGACAGCCAGCATGGCTTCACCAAGGGCAAATCGTGCCTGACAAATTTAGTGGCCTTTTATGATACTGCCACAGACTGGGTGGACAAGGGCAGAGCAACAGATGTCATCTACCTGGACTTGTGCAAAGTATTTGACACTGTCCCGCACGACATCCTGGTCTCAAAATTGGAAAGTCATGGATTCAGTGGATGGACTACTCGGTGGATAAGGAACTGGCTGGATGGCTGCACTCAAAGGGTTATGGTCAATGGCTCAATGTCCAATTGGCGGCCACTAACGAGTGGTGTTCCTCAGGGGTCAGTACTGGGACCAGTGCTGTTCAACATCTTTGATGGTGACATGGACAGTGGGATAGAGTGCACCCTCAGCAAGTTTGCTGATGACACCAAGCTCAGTGGTGCGTTTGACACACTGGAGGGAAGGGATGCCATCCAGAGGGACCTGGACAGGCTGGAAAGGTGGGCTCATGAAAATCACATGAAGTTCAACCAAGCCAAGTGAGGGTCCTGCACCTGGGACGTGGCAATCCCAGGCACAAATACAGGTTGGGCGGAGAATGGCTAGAAAGCAGCCCTGAGGAGAAGGACTTGGGGATGTTGTGGATGAGAAACTCAACATGAGCCGGCAGTGTGTGCTGGCGGCCCAGAGAGCCAACCATGTCCTGGGCTGCATCAAGAGAAGCGTGGCCAGCAAGTCACGGGAGGTGATTCTGCCCCTCTACTCTGTGCTCGTGAGAACCCACCTGAAGTCCTGTGTCCAGCTTTGGAGTCCTCAACACAATAAGGACATGGATCTGTTGGAACAGATGGGTCAGATCCTTCAGTCTTTCTCATCTGTATTAACCTCCATGAAGATACCTGAGCCAGGGCCATGCAGTGCAGAACTTGTCTTTTTCAGTGTATGACTGCTAAAAGTTCTGCATTTGAGTGCTTCTTCAGATTTGACTAAACTTCAAGAAGTTGATTGCTATAATATTACGTTATTAACATGTCACTGAGATATGGTTCTTGGCTTCATAGTAAGCTTTTTTCCACACCATGTTATGAGAGTGAGGAAGATTGCCAAAAATAAAAAATAATACAGTTACTTTGCCAAACACCCGCTAATGGCTCTCATTCAGAGACTGAACGCCTCCTTGTCTTGTCTTCTTTTCCCTAGATGGATCCCTGCTGTTCCAGCAAGTGCCCATGGTGGAGATCGATGGGATGAAGATGGTGCAGAGCAGAGCCATCGCCAACTACATAGCAGCAAAGTACAACCTCTACGGGAAGGACCTGAAGGAGAGAGCCCTGTACAGTAACAACACCTCCTTTGTTTTTTAGACAACAGCTCATGCTACCTCTCTGTGTAACACAAGAACAGCCCAGCTCACAGTCAGATTCAGGGTGACACTGCAGCTTTTCATGCAGCATGTGCTGACAGTGCCTGTGGGTGATGTCTACAAGAGTAATAACCAGCCAGATTAGATAGGCAGGATGGTGCAAGGGAGGTCATGAAGGTCAATATAGTCACCAGAAGAGAGCAGTCAGGAGTGCAGACCCTCTTACTGATGCTGCTTTCCCTTTTCTCCTGCGGCTGGCAGCAGCAGGCATTGTCACCACATCAAATTCAGGGAAATGTCATTGATGGAAACCAAAAACTTCTCTAATATCCAGGAAATAAATAGAATGAATAACTGGTCATTGAAGGACAGGGCTCTTAGGGCACATGGTTTGACCAGAAGTATTTTTAAATGCTTCAAGTAAATTAGCACAGGTAAACACATATTAAGATACTTGTTAGAAATTATATAGAATTATATAATTATATAGCCACAGCTACTGGCCCCTGGGGAGAACTGCTCCAATGCCAGTAGCTACCGTGCTCTCTAGACCTACTGTGTTTGACTTGACCAACTGGATCTATTCCTTTCAGAATCGATATGTACGTGGAAGCAATATTAGATCTGAATGAGTTACTCATGACCTATCTCTTCCAACCAGCGGATAAAAAGGAGCAACATTTAGCTACTATTGTGGACAAGGCCACAAACAGATACTTCCCAGTCTATGAGAAGGTACGTGGCAAAGATACAGTAGCTTAATTAATATTGTTTTCCTGAAACTGCATTCTGCATCTACACAAACATTTTTATTGAGGAAAACAGCACAGAAAAATTACCGCTTAAATATAAAAGCTATGGATTTGGTGGGGAGAGGACACTGGATGCAGACAGGACACTACAGAGGGGACAGAAGGCACTACAAATCTGCAGAGCTTCAAAAACCCGAGGCACACCGAGCTTCCCACATGTCCATGTTTCAGTCTGTATGTTGTTTGAGGCAAAAGATACTATAGCATCAGCTTTTATATAAATTTTCCTCCTGAAGTGCAGACCCCCCCCCACCATACACGCTGTGTAAAGCACCACAGCTCCTTCTGTGACACAAGGGAGGGTGGATCAGCTGGGTGTCAAGACCACACATGGGGAGCTCCCAATGCAATATTCCAGAAAACTGAAGAGGAAACAGATGAGAAGTGAGGGAGCTGCCCATAATTTGAAAGAGTCCAAGATACTCTTACTACACCCCGGGCTGAACTTAACCCTCTTGTAAATTTTGTACAGGCATTTGAAGTGATGGCTGTATCCCATCAAACTTAGCCTTCAACAGCACTGATTATTACATGAGCCGCAGAAGTGAAGGCAAGAGGGGTACCACGCAGCTGCCATAAAGAAATGCAGAAGAGAAAGGACTGATAAATCATGCCTAGGATGACAGTGTGTTCAGATCATTTGTTTGTCTGGAAGTGTTCTGTCTGCACTTCCTTCTTTCAAGGATAACCCCATGCAGGGTGTGACCCTGCTTTGAAGATATAAGTAAGTCACACAGAGGAAAAAAAAAATAAAAATCACATCTACTTCTGGTTCTCTGTTTCTAGGTTTTGAAAGACCATGGACAAGACTTCCTTGTTGGCAACCGCCTTAGCAGGGCAGATGTGCAATTACTTGAAACCCTTTTAACAGCAGAAGAGTACAAGCCTGATATACTTGCCAAATTTCCTCTCTTGCAGGTAATTGAATGGGCAGTTTTCATGGACAAAGAATCAAAGTAGGACCACTGCTTCAAACTGGCTAAGAGATATGGGACAGTGGGAGGGTGAGGAAAGAAGCGAAAGACAAAATCAAAATCATGTGTCCTAAGTGCTTTTACCCAAATAGTGATGGTCATTACCGCCTGCTGTCACTATAGCCACAAAAGCATAATAGGCTGAATCATATAGATTATTCTGCAGGATCAAGGCATAATGTTACTTTTAGAGCATGGATAGCATCTAAAATTCTGACAGTTACCATGGTTCTTAAGGACGGTGCTGATTTTGGTTTTGTTTTGTAGAGTTTTAAAGCAAGAACAAGCAACATCCCTACAATAAAGAAATTCCTGCAGCCTGGCAGCCAGAGGAAACCACCACTACAGGAAAAAGATTTACCAAAACTGATGCAAATTTTCCATTGAGCACCAGCCTAAACCAAGAGAAACTCTATTTCATTGTCTTTGTATTTGCTAATAGCAGCAAAGTGATATTAACAAAAATAGTGAAAAAGCTTTTGATCTCTCTTTTCTTAGCTACAGGACTATTTTTAGTCTACTGCAAACACTTCCAAGGTAAATCTACATGAGCACATCAGCAAATGAAATAGTTCGCTGAATTGGGGGGTCCACTGGACAACACAGGATGTCTTAAATTACTTAAGAGATCACTTGAAATAAAGTCTTACTGTTGACACTCAAAACCAGTTTGTTTAATGACTTCTTGCCACTACTTACGTATTTAAGGGCTCTTTGGTTCTGTCCTTCTGGTGTTGCCAAGAGTTGTGGGAAAATGGAGAGAGCTTAGTCCTAACAGTGGGCAGCGTATCTGTTCTGGGAAATGCCAGGAACAGCCTGGAAAAACCAGGGAAACAGCAGATTCTGGTTTGGTGGGGATGACAGGTTTGGATTCACCTTCCCTCTGAACTAAACTTGGAGTGTGCTGGGATGAGAGGTCCTATTGCACCTCTGTTCTGCCACTAGATGTTCAAACTCTGGTACCATGGCTTCACCAGTATTTCCTTTAAGAAAAGGTCTACTGTAGCAGCTAAAAGCACTTTGCAGACTTGACTGAGGAACAAATGCTTGTCACCTTTACCAGCTGTAAAGGTGAAAAGTTGTTGTTTGAGGAAGGAGGAGTCAGATTGGTGCCAGGTGCCAGGGAGACCTTGAAATGAAGGAGTTTATGTTGGCTTATGTCACTTTATATTAAACTCAGTTGCATATGTTGCACGTTATGACCACTTAAATCAAGCTCCACTACTGAGAGGCTAGCAAGACAGCTGAACACATAAATGTGTATATTATCTAAGCACCAAATCAACCAAGTACCCTAAAACCAACTAATGCTCTCGTGACGGCAGTTTTAAGCTGGGCAAACTCAGGGCACTAAAACTTGCTAACACTGATACTTCCTTTGTAAGGAATTTCAACTAGTTTTTATCATCCAGAAAGGAAAAAAAAAATGTTTTTCTGCAGCAGAACACGTATTAGTGAGACTTGTTGCTGGAGCTGTTTCCCTCACGCCCCACCGAGGCATCGGGCTGCCCCGGCAGCTGCTGGGCCCTGTCAGAAACTGGAGATGGAACCTTTGGCGGCGGCTCCATGCCTGGCAAGCTCCCCTCCACGGCCGGCTTTCGGGAACCAGCCCCCAGCCTTTGGCCTGGCAGAGCCCAACCCCCTGGCACCCCTCGCCGGGGGGGCCGCAGCCCAGGCCTCTCCCCTGAGTCACCCCATTGCCGTGACCCCATGGCCGCCTCAAAGGCCTATGCCGGCTCCCTCCTCTGAGGTGCAGCCGCCATGCTCGACGCCAGCCCAGGGGAAAACAGTCGCTTCACAAAATTTTGGGGGACGTGGCCGAGGTGGCTTTTCCCTCGGCTACGCTTGTGAGGCTGAGGGAGGAGGTTTAACCGCGGGGAGGCGGTTTAACAGGGGGGAGCCGGCCCCCGGCGCCCCCCCACCCCGGCCTGAGGGAAGGAGAAAGGGCAGGGGTGGGCGGCCCGGCGCGGGCGCTGAGGGGAGGAGCGGGCCGGGGGCGGGCCGGGCGCTAAGGGCAGCCCGCAAGGAGCTGGCTGGGCCGGGGGAACGGTAGGTCGTGCGGGCCCGGGCGAAGGGTACTGGCGGCGGCGGGCTATGGGGCGGGAGGCCCCGGCCCGGCGAGGGGTGTGAGTTGTGCTGTGAAGCGGGGCGGGCCGGGAGCTGGGGGTCGCCAGCCGGGCGCCCCCCGCCCCCGCCCCCGTCAGGAAGGGTAAAGGCGAGGGGTGCGACGGAGCTGTCTGTGCTTGAGGAACCTGCCGCAGGGTCCTGCGGGGGGGGGGGTCGTGAGGGGGTCACCCCCCTGCAGCCCGGCTGGGGGTGGGGGGGTCGGGATGGGATCAGCTGGGAACCTGAAGAGGAGTTGCTGTCTGGAGTCAAAAGCTTGTCTTGGTTTGAGGAATCTTAAAATCTCTCAGGGGGGGATTTGCCTTTCGCCTGCTTCAAAGGCTCCTCCGAGCCCGGGTGGTGGGAGGGAGGCTTCTTGGATCCCCGAGTGGCTGAGGGAACTGGGCATGTTTACTCTAGAGAAGAGGAGGCTGAGGGGAGACATCATTGCCCTCTACAACTCCCTGAAAGGAGGCTGAAGAGAGGTGGGGGTTGGCCTCTTCTCCCAATAATGACAGAAGGAAGGGAAATGGTCTGAAGTTGGGGCAGGGGAGGTTTAGATTAGATATTAGGAAGAATTAGTTTCCTGAGAGGGTGGTCAGGCTCTGGAACAACCTGCCCAGGGAGGTGGTGGAGCTGCCATCCCTGGAGGTATTTAAGAAATGGGTAAACGTGGCACTTCAGGGCATGATCTAGTGCCTGAGATTGTTGGGTTGGTTGGTTCGTTTCTTTGTTCATTTGTTTGGGTTTTTTATTGTTGGACTTGATGATCTCAAAAGTCCCTTCCAACCATGAAGATTTTGTGACTCTGTGGAAGCTGCAGGCTGGTGAGCGGTTACGGTCGTGAGATGGCCTGGTGAGGCAGCCGGGCTGGAGGCCACACGGGACCTGGTGCCATAAGGTCATCCCGCTTGAGCAGCCCTGGGTGAGTGGGGTTCGAGGAACAGAGTGTTGCAGGGAGCTGCTTTGGGGTCCACATCGAATTAGGAGGAAAGTCTAAGGTTTTACAGCAGAGTATGAGCTTCCTGTTAAGTGCACTTACCTGTTTCTCACTGGAAATCTGGTGCCTGAATTGTTTTGGGCAAAGTAGTGTGTTTTTTTTTAATAAAATGGTTGCAATGGGAGCTGTCACTCTGACAGCTGCCAGGCTAAGGTCTAAGGAAAGTCCAATATACTAGAACATCATGGAAGCTTATGATTTTCAGGTCCATTGTTGCTACTCAAGAAAGATAATTTACCAACTTTGCTACTCTTTCATGACTCACTGCTTTACAAAGGAATATTCATTGTAGAGCAGTAACAGAGTCACCAAAGTGCTTTGCAGTCCGATGTACGTTTTCACCCTAAACCCCTAAGTCTGTCTTTAATGGGTGTGGTTCCAGAAAAAATGTAAGCTTTTTCTTACCTGCACAAAAATTCCCACAAGGAACTGTCATGGACAGGTTATGTTGATACCTGGACATTTTACCACTGACACTTGTTCTGCTCTTCAGCTTTCCCAGCTGTTTGGAGTGGAGCACTGGGGTGACAATGGTAAGCAGGGCTCTGGCTGGGCTGATTTTTAGCTCTACCTCTGCTTCTGGGAGAGGTCAGGAAAGTTTGCTCTTTCTGCTTATGCTAGGCTGTCCTTGTAGTATGCTGTGCAGGTATTAAGAATCCAACAGGTCTAGACTAGATGCCAACTCTAGTGAAGTCTTTGAAAAAGCACATGTTTATGTATCAGGAGAACTTTGTTGCAAGAGACTGAGGTGCCTGGGGAAGTAGGCATTGCCAGGGCTGAGTGGAAGCTGAGCAGCGGTTTTGAAGACCTGTGTTTTGGACTAGGGCACTAGGTTTCTCCTGTGAGTCTGGCCCCTAGTTGGGCAATAGCTATTTGCTGTAGGGCCTATTGAAGATACCACCCAACACAAAGGAATCCAGTGGAGAAGGCCAGTGATGCAGTTTCCCATCTCACTGTTGTACTGTTCGTGCCTCTTCATCGACACTTTAGGGATTGTGGCCAAAGTTTCCTCTTTGTTACTCATTTACATACTGTGAAATCTATGAAAGAATAAGTAAGCCTTCCTGTAAACAGAACCTTGGCTTAACGATGAAGCACTCTGTTAGCCTGTGACTCTGTCCTCTTATTAAACCTGCTTAATTTTTCTGGGACCCGTTAGTGACAAGAGTACAGTGTTAGCTTTGTTTCCAGCCCCAGCTCACATCAGCTGCTGAGTTCATACTCTGGCATGTGACTGTACTGGTCAGTGAAATCTGAAAGGATGAAGTGTTTCATCTCAGTACCATCATCTGGTGGACTGACTTCAGCTCCCTGCTGCTGGGGACATTGACCAGATCTTATCTGCCCAACAGAGGTCAAGGTCTCAGGTTTCTTGGTTTTGATTTTAAAGTTAAGTTTCTAGGATATAAATCCCTGTTACAGTTTAAGTGTTGTACGTCAAATTGGAATTGGTCTTAGGTTGACCCGCATTCTCTATAATGGAGGTGTGATTTAGTTAACGGTCAAAATGGAACTAACTGAACATAGAAGTCAGTAGGCCTGGTAAAATGTATCCTGGAACATATATTGCTGTTATAAGCTTGTATTTGTGAAGGCACAGGAACACAGGGCTCTGACATCTCATAAGGAGAGAGGTGAAAATAATGCTGGTGTCTCCGGATTGGTGTTCTTGTGAAGCAATTCCTTTAACATATCACATTTTCAAGTCTGATGTGACATAGATGCTGTCACAAAACCCAACACCTACTGAAGAGATTGCATCACTACAAGCTTAAAAATGTCTTTATTCAGGAATACTGTGCAGTCCTGCTTTTGGTTGCTGTCATGAGTTCCTAAAGCTATGTTAATATTTTTAAAGATATTTATATGATCTAGTAGCTGCTTATTACATTCTGGTGTGATTGTTTTTTCAATTACTATGTATTCTGGTAGTGTATACTGTTTCTTTTTTTTTCACTAATCTATGGGAAACTTGGTTGCATCAAGCCCAAGTACCTAGATCTTGACTGCCTTTCTGCTTTCACATTCATCCATCTGTATTTGGTAGGTTGAAGTGGAGCATTTAAAATGCTAATTAAAAAAATGCCCCCTGTAGGTTCATCACCTTGAATTTATCAGGAAACAAGAACTCTGAAATCATGGCAGGGAAACCCAAGCTGCACTACACCAAGGGAAGGGGGAAGATGGAGTCCATCCGATGGCTGCTAGCAGCAGCCGGGGTTGAGGTTTGTACCTTTTTTTTTTATTAAGCAATCAGATTAATCTGTGATTAAAATAAGTCTTCTTTGGAAAGGTTTCCCGATTACATCTATGCTTAGAGATATACACAACATCACGTATTGCAATGTAGAATGTCTAGATTCAGTGATACACTCTGGCATGTTGTATTTAATGTCTTCTTTGAGCAATAGTTGTGCAGTAATAGAATTTTAACATACAAAGAGAATCGTTCAGTGTTGTTTTTGAAACATACTTTCAGCTGAGATCTTAAAGTGTTGCTACGGGCTGAAACTGTGTATCTCTCACTTTTTTCCCTGAATGCTCGTTGCTTCCCCGTGTCTTATGATGGTTTTCCTCTGAAAGACCATGCCTACCGCATGAAAAAACTTTAGAACACTATCACCACACAAAGTGCTTTTCATTCTTTGGGTCAGGACCTGAGTAGGATAAATCAGCAGAGCTGCCCTGAAGGCAGTGGGGGAGTGATCTAGATTCCCATCAGGTGAAAATCATTCTAAGGCGTCTTAATTTCTACATTCAGTTTTTGTTTGAATACGGTGCTTTGAAACTATTTTCTCAGAAACTATTTATACTCCGTTGGAAATAAAGGGCTTTTTTAATGGTAGTCACTCGTGAATGCTGCTGGTAGAGAAGCTGCAGAGCACGAGTGCTGAGGAAACAAAGACCTTGCCCTCATTCAAATATCCTTCTCATTTTAAAAAAAATAAAATAAGATTGCCAGTGGGGGGAAAGAGGTAGATAAATGCTGTGTATCAGAGGCATAACTTAATAAAGATTTCTCAATATTTCACGTGGCATCAGCTGCTTTTAAGTGAAAGATCTGGTGTCTGTTAATTGTTCATGCAGGAAAGTAGACTGGTCTTCATAGTGAAGAAGCTTTTTCTGAAGTGTAAAACATTGTACATTACTGTAGGGTTGGGGACATTACAGTCCTGGGTTATTTGCTGGAGCAGAGATGAAGAATAGGAGCAGGGGGTCAACACAATCATGAGAAGTATGTGGAATAGCGTGGAGAGGTGGAGTCTAACTTCCAGGCTCCCTTCCACTTCTTTGGAGTGACACATTATTTTCTTTTGTTACTTTTCAGTTTGAGGAAGAATTCATAGAAACAAAGGAAGACCTAGAAAAATTACGCAATGGTGAGCCTGTAAACTGTGCCCTAACCATAAATTAATGTCAACATAACAAAAGGACAACTGGTGAGATTTTTGTAAGACCTCCAATACAGTGTAACCTGTAAAGAGAAGATTTGAGAGACCTGCTTGCTTGCAAATGCATTCATCCCTCAGAATTGAAAATGTCTCGATGTGTTACCAGGTCTGATTCAGTGTAGCGCTGCAGCAGTCCAAGTAGTTTGCTGCTTTTTCTTCCCTAGATGGAGTCCTGCTGTTCCAGCAAGTGCCCATGGTGGAGATGGATGGGATGAAGATGGTGCAGACCAGAGCCATCCTCAGCTACATAGCAGCAAAGTACGACCTCTACGGGAAGGACCTGAAGGAGAGAGCCTGGTACGGTAACATACTGCGCATGCTGTCCTTGCTAATACTCTTCCATGATTTTAAATATTCATGAGAAGAATATGGCTGTGAAATAGCTACATGTAAAGGTGCATATACAGCTGCCAGTGTTTTCTTCCCTCACATCTAGGGATTGGGTGAATGGACTATGTGACTGATCAATGATTGTTAATTGTCAACATAGTGAGACTGTTATTGCCACTTCCAGGCTTGTTTGATTTCACGGAGACCAAAAGTGCAATAAGTTCCTTGGCAACTGCAGGACCTTAGTACAATAATAACAGCTAAGTGTGGCTTTTATTTTTCTCTTTGAACTGGAAAACAGTAGGAAAATCTACAGCTGCCTGGAGAAAAAAATGAAGTGTAAAAAGATAATTTGAACACTTAAAGACTCTTCTTTTTTTTTTTTATGGCAGCTGTAGTTTTTCCTAGCTTTCATAGCTGACTTAAAAAAAACAAAAACAAAAAAAAAAAACAAAAAAAAAACAAACATGTTCAGTGGCTTAATGCTACTGGAAGGTAAACCAATATTTTCCCAATATTTCTTTACTGTGTGATCTGTGGATGCTTTTCATTGTCATGATTAAAGGTCAATGCAAAAGCAAAAATTCAATTAAGGCCTTAGCCTGACTACCGCTTACTGTAAAGTGTTTATTCGGTGATAACAGAGGAGCAGCTCCAGAGATTGTGGTGATTATTATGGACTGGCACATCTGAACTGGCAACTGACAGTCATTTGTTGCTGGGATGCTTTCATGATTAGACCTCAAAATTATTTTTTTTTCTCTAGCATGGTTTGCATATGTGGTCTTTTCTCCCACAGCATAGATGAATAGGTTATCAATGGAAAACAGTGTGAACTCCGCTTTAAATGTGTTAATTGCAGACTCTTACTGACACATTTTTTGTTGCAGACACTGTGAGCCTGTTCAGAAAGAACTGTGCTTTGAAACAAACTGACCTTGAATCAAACAAGATTACAAACTAGTATCTTATGTCATACTGACTAACAATGCTGTATTGTCCTAGTAAAATGCTTATATTTCAGGAAAATAACCAAAAAGGTATGTTCAAATGATAAATGTTAAATAAAAACATTTATTTCAGGATTGATATGTACGTGGAGGGAACAACAGACCTGATGGGAATGATCATGTATCTCCCTTTTCAACCAGCTGACACAAAAGAAAAGAATCTTGCCCTAATCATTGAACGAGCTACAACCAGGTACTTTCCTGTTTATGAAAAGGTAAGTGATAAATCATTGGTACTGCACAAAGACAGTAAAACGGGGTACAGGTTCCCCTTCAACCCACTCCCCTGGCCCCACACACCTACTTTCCAGAAGGCCAAGTGACAGTACAACTCTGCAACCGTATGATGGAGCAACATCAGCAACATAAGAAGAGGGCCACAAGATAATATTTGGCTGGTTTCAGCGCTGAGCATTTTTGCTGTCTTCTTTAAAACTCCTCAAAGAGCAGACCCTACCCTTTAAACCTAGCTTAATGGCTGATAGCTCCTGGCATTTTGCATAAATGCACCATTTAAATACCTGTGCCAGCCTTCCAAACTTACTGCCTGAAAGTCTATATACCCTTGCTGTTCAAAGTTAAATGTAATTGTGCTTTATGATTAAGGACCTAATTCTGTGATCATTCTCAAACCCATTGCTTAAATATATGATACTTACAGACTATTACTGTCCTTTTCTGAATTTGGGCTATTTGGCCATCCTTAGGTGTACACAAAGAGGTTCTGCAAACAGGATGTATCTAGCTTAAAAGCATAAACCAATTATTTACTGGCCAGAGTGCACTAAAGAATTAGCCACTAATGAGCCATGAGGTAAAGCATTGGTATGCTTGCCACGCCCAGAGAGCACATGAAGAGTCTTTCTTGGCCACGCAAAAGTTGGTCAGGAGGGAACGGGTTGTTCTTTGTTTCTCCCTGGAATCCAGCCTGGATGTTACCAAGTTGCCATTTTCCACAAACTCACTGTTTGTTCTGTTGTTTTGTTTTTCCCTTTAGGATATTTTAATATTTTTTGTGTGTGTGTTAACGTTTTCCTGTTTGAGTTGAACCAGCTGTGATCCTCACCTCACTATCCTATTTCTTTGTAACTTTACCTTTTGTACCTTGT
This sequence comes from Gallinago undulata, assembly GCA_026546715.1. Classification (NCBI taxonomy): domain Eukaryota; kingdom Metazoa; phylum Chordata; class Aves; order Charadriiformes; family Scolopacidae; genus Gallinago; species Gallinago undulata. Next base: position 92,057,219 of record JAOTQQ010000023.1, read on the forward strand.
ATGGTTGTACTAAAAAGACTTTCTCACAGTGCTTTTTCAGAGCATGGCAGTCTCTTCAGAAGCTTGTGCCAAATATACAAAACTGCATTGTTTCAAGGCTGAGCCAGTTTTCTAGCTTGAATCTTTGGTTCACAGGCAGCTGAAATCCATTCAAAAAATGGATGCAATTTCATGTGCCTCTTTAATAGAGATTTAAATTGCACAACTGAAACCCACAGAGGCTGCCCTTTGAAAAAAAAAAAAAAAAGCACATAAACAACATAAACCAGTACTCCTATAATCAGAATTCATATAGCTCCACTGCCATAGCAGTGCAAGGCTGTGCTGACAGAGATTGATAGCACACACTAATCTTTCAAAGATTTTAAGCCCGATAATATAAGTATTTAAGTTATTAAAAAATAAAAAAGCAAATTTAGACACCAGTATTCTCCGGACCTGTGCTCAGTTGGTATAAACTACTGTTATGATATGCTTTAGTGTGTGGGATCACTGGAGAAAAGTCTGTAAAATAATCCTTGTTCACTTATGGTAAAGACACAGCTGAAATTTCCCATGATTTTTAGCTTAGTTAATTTTGTTAGAATGATTCATAATTTTCCTTCTGTACTGTCCTAGTTTCAGCTAAGAAAAGAGTTACTTTTCTTTCAAGTGATCACTGTGAAAGAAATGTCAATAATGCATGTTGTTTTAGTTGTTGCTAAGGGATGTTTATACTTTTCAAGGACTCTTACCAGCTTCCCATAGCAGCTGAGAAGGAGCCCAGGCAGGACAATGGAATGGCCAATGTACATGTGCCATAGGTGTCATGCTCAGTACATAAATGGGGGCTGGCTGGGAGGTGGGAATCCACCATCTCTGCTTGGGATGGGCTGGGCCACCAATTCACTGGGTGGTGAGAGTGACTTGTGTCTTGTATATTATTTTACCATTGTTATTACTATTGTTATTTTCCTTTTCCATTATTGTTCTATTGAACTGTCCTTATCTCAACCCACTAGGGTTTTTTCTTTTTCCCCTTCCCTGTATTTTTTCCCTCTTCTCTCCACTCTTTTGGGGGGAAGAGGAGGGTGAGCAAGCAGCTACAAGGTCCTAGTTGGTGGCTAGGGTTAAATGAGGACGTGTACCAGCTGTTTAAGTTGTCCCTTGATTGAGCTTGGCAGGGTTTGAGGTCCATGTGTTAAGCAATACTGGCAGAAAATATCCCTAGCTCTGAGTGTTCACTTTAAAGTGACTTCACTTTTAGGGTGGCACAAGGTGATTCTGAGCACTGCAGGAAAACTGCTTCCCATGCTCTCTTTGGGACTTTCCACATGGCTTCGATGGAGAAGCTGTGATGGGCCTTGTTAGAGCAGCATGGGGAACAACAACATGAAGGCATCAGCCTCTCTGTAATGAAAGATCTAGATAAAATGACAGGACCAGAGGAAATGGCCTGAGGTTGGGGCAGGGGAGGTTTAGATTAGATATGAAAGGGTTATCAGACATTGGAATGGGCTGCCCAGGGAGGTGGTTGAGGCACCATCCCTGGAGGTATTCAAGACAAGCTGTTGACAAGCTGTTTGGGGATATAGATTAGTGTTGGGTGGTGTTTTGTGTGGTGTGAATGTGGTGGTGTGTGTGGTGTTTTGTTTCTTTGTTTTTTTTTTTATTGGTTGGACTAGATGATCTTAAAAGGTCCCTTCCAACCTAGGTGATTCTGTGATTCTGTAATCTCGAGGGGCATCCCTACTTGAGGTAGCCAGCTGCTGCAAGAGAGCTCAAAGGACTTTTGGGCTGTTGACTATGTATGGGGGTAAAATGGTTGACTTCTAGTTCTATTTGCATCTTGAGCACAGTAGCAGCATTGCTCAAGTTGCCCCTTGGCTATTGTGTGGTTACCTGACTCCCAAAACCGCCTTGGAGCTCCAGATGCCACCATCAGGAGTAGATGCACCCCACCATAGGTAAAAGTCAAATTGTCCCAGTTTGAGGTGAAACCGAACCAATTTTGCGTTCTGGAATTTTGCATTTTAGTTAGGCCTCCTCTAACTCTCTGAAATTAATGGCATGTTGGGGAGAAAACTGCTCGTTCTCAGGATGATAAGGCCAATGTTTGTGCTACATGCCAGGGAATGGTGTGCAGAGAGGCCCTTGCTTCTACTTATTGCTGGAACAGGCAAGTTTGTTATTTGCCCCGTTGGAGGCGGGGGGCGTGGAGGGGTCCTACCTGTAGGGGGGAACGGACAGGGCGAGTGGCCCGGGCCTGACCAACGGGGTGTTCCGTCCCGTCCGCCTCCTGCTCAGTGTGGACGCTGGGGGATCAAGGGGTCGGCTCTCTTCCTTCGGTGGCCGGCGTCCGGGGAGGACCCTGTCTGTTCATCTGCCTGTGGTCCCGATCCGAGCGTTCCTGGCTCCGGGTCTGGAGTCCAGCTCCTGTCCATCGCTGGGTCCAGCCTGGGACTTTCCCCTCTGCCTGCTGGGGATGTGATGGTCACCCTGGGAGCTTGAGGTGGTTTTGTATATACTCTATACATTTCCCCTCCCCCCCTTTTTTTTTTTCTTTTCCTTGTTGTTGTTTAATTATTTATTTATATTTTCATTGGAGTAGTTTAGTTGTTTCTAGACTCATAGGTTTTTTCTTTCCCTCTTTCCTCTCTTTTCCTTAGCTCCCCTGAAGGGAGCTACAGGAGAGCTGGGGAGGGACCCTTTACAAGCAAGTGCAGTGACAGGACAAGGGGCAATGGTTTTAAATTGGAAGCGGGGAGATTTAGATGAGATACCAGAAAGAAATTCTTTGCTGTGAGGGTGGTGAGACAGTGGAACAGGTTGCCCAGGGAAGTCGTGGCTGCCCCATCCCTGGAGGGGTTCAAGGCCGGGCTGGATGGGGGTTTGAGCGACCTGCTCTGGTGGGAGGTGTCCCTGCCCAGGGCAGGGGGTTTGGAACTGGATGATCTTTAAGGTCCCTTCCAACCCAAGCCATTCTATGATTCTATGATTAGGAAGAATTACCTTACTGAGAGGATGGTCAGGCTCTGGAACAACCTGGCTAGGGAGGTGGTGGAGTCACCATACCAGGAGGTATTTGAGAAACATGTAGACATGGCCCTTCAGGGCATGCTCTAGTGCCCGAGATTCTTGGTTTGTTGTGAGGTTTTTTGTTTTGTTTTGGTTTGGTTTTGTGGTTGGACTTAATGATCTCAAAGGTCCCTTCCAACCATGAAGATTCTGTGATTCTGTGAAAATTGTTACATCCTAGATTCCTTTTTTTATTTGTTCATATTTTGTAGGCCTTAAAAGACCATGGGCACGATTATCTTGTTGGCAACAAATTAAGCTGGGCTGACATCCACCTGCTGGAAGCCATTTTAATGACGGAAGAGTGTAAGCCTGATATACTGTCGGCATTCCCTCTGCTACAGGTGAGTAATCATCTGATCCCAGCATGGGATGCAAGGTACAAACCTCACTGCCCAGTTTTAAAGGCTAATTGATGTTTAAATTTTTTGAATCTTTTCTCTGGTCTGCTTCTGTTGACTCCAGCAAGCTGGACACAGGCGTGCTGCCCTGCCCCCAGAGCTGCTGGGCGCTCTCCTTTCATCCAGCTCTGCTTTTCCCCATTGTTCTCAGCTGGCAGGAGTTCACTTACTGAAGTTCAGTCCTGTAACTGCTGCTTTCGTGTCTTCAAACACAGCAGCGAGCATCAGGAGGGGAAGGCTGCGGCCTGTTGTGTTTGCAGTTCCTGTCCTTCTGGTTTTGCTAGTACAGTTATGTTTTGAAGAAATCACATACGAGATCTGCTAAATTTCTTATGCCTTGTCTTTCATGGTGCTCTGCATTGAGGTATTCCTGTCCTTGCCCCTTTTTTTCCCCCCAAATATACCTGCAGGATTTGGATTCAGGTTGTGGGTTTTTCTTTTTCTTTTTCCCCTTTTTTTTTCCCCCTTTTTTTTTCCCCCTTTTTTTTTTCCCCCTTTTTTTTTCCCCCATTTTTTTTTCCCCCTTTTTTTTTTCCCCCTTTTTTTTTCCCCCTTTTTTTTTTCCCCTTTTTTTTTTCCCCTTTTTTTTTTCCCCTTTTTTTTTTTCCCCCTTTTTTTTTTCCCCTTTTTTTTTTCCCCTTT
>JAOTQQ010000023.1:92061418-92105646 GCA_026546715.1 Gallinago undulata
TAAAGTCAGATAGAACTTCTATATTGCTGTAACTATTTCAGATAGAAAAATCCATGATGACAATTTGCTCCTCTACACCCTTTTTTTTTTTTCCCCTTTTTTTTTTTCCCCTTTTTTTTTTTCCCTTTTTTTTTCCCCTTTTTTTTTCCTCCACCTTTTCCAGAAGAATCTTAACTCTTTAATACTAATTTCTCCCATCCCCATCTGAGAAATTAAGGTAAACTTTATAGCACCAGCACCACCGATCAGAATATTCACACCTGGATTTTCCAGAAAGACTAATATGTTATAGGTATGGGTTTGCCCCTTCCTTACTTTTTTTTTAAATGGAAAATGCCGAGTGCTGAGCTGGCTATAAGGACATACTACCTTTCTCAGTCTGAGCAGTAAAAATCCAAGTTGCCTGATTTTTAAGCTATAAAGGTCCAAATTATAATTTCCTGATTCTCACTGGCTTTACTGCTGATTCTTACAGGCTTTTAAAGGAAGAATAAGCAACATTCCAACAATCAAAAAATTCTTGCAGCCTGGCAGCCAGAGGAAGCCACCAACAGATGAGGCATTTGTTGCCGTTGTGAGGAAAATATTCAATATCTAATTGTGTGGCTGCTGAAGATAACTCTCCTGCAGTGTATCTCCAGAGCGTGCTCTGCACAGATGTATTCTATAACTTGGATCATATAGCCAGTCACACGGTAATTGTTGAATCAGAATATGCTTTTAAATTAGATTAAAAGGCTGTTTTGGATCTGTTGAGTCCAGAAAAGCGTATGTCATAGAATAATTACATGAAATAAAATATGATCATACTTTGTGTGTGTTGATTTACAGTACATGCTTGGGAGGATAAAATGTTTCAGCTGTAGCTTTTGGAGTATTATAGAAAAAACCCCCACACCCCCTGCCCTGCTTTATAAACTGCAGGAGAGAAGAGCCACTCTGTAAAACTGGAGAAGTCATGTAAAATCAGGCCTAGAATATTCTGATTTTGCTTTCTAGGTGGTCTCAAGATCAGAGTTCACTGTCCCCCTGCTGCGCATTTCACTGCTGTCTCTGTACTTCAGAGCTGCAGTTTAAAAGAGAAATAAATACATATTTTAAAAATGAAAAAATAAATAAATTAAAATTAAGTTTATGGGCAAAAGTAAGAAACTTGTTTAACCCCCATATGAATCTCTTAGAAGAGATTTTGTTCACTGGAAGATCAAAGCACATGTGTTTAATTAGCCTGATGTAAGTTTCATGCATTGAAACCATCTATTCTCTCGCTCTTTTTGCTTGCTTGGTCGCAGTGAGGAAAACACTGCTTGATTAGTATTTTCTAAGATTTTACCTTCTCCAGTCACTTCCCAAGCAGTTGTAAAGAGAACTGCCTTGACTGCTTACCTTTTCAAGTAAAAGAATTAATTTTCTCTCGACAGAGTTTAAAGCATTTGCTACTATTTCGCCTTTAAGTGCCATAAATTCTTCTTCCTTGCAGTTGGTTGTTTTTTTTTCACTAGGACTCAAGCTCATGAGGCAGAGAAAACAGTCACCCAGTACATATAGAACTGCTGCCCACCAGTTAACCCCCTTTATGACTTGTGCATAAGAAAAACCACACAATGTATCTCAGAGGTACAAACCAGAAGCACCCTGGTCACCTCAGCACTGCCCAGATCAGCTCCTGAGAGTTTTGTTAAAATGACCCATTTATGTTCAAAAAATGGGCAGCTGAAAGCAGTAGTTTGCCATGGCCACCAAGTGCTCAAGTTTCATGGAGCTACACCTCCATTCCAACCAAGTGCCACGGTTGCTGAACTGTCACAGAGCCTGGCGCAGGATGTCACCTTTGCATTTTGTGAGCAAGGACATCTCTTGTAGTAGAGGACATCCCTTTGGATAGGGATGTGTTGGACTTGCTAGGAACGCTACTTGTGTCCAATCTGAGATCCATAACATACCACCTCCATTGCCTGTAAGCCTGGTAAGACCTGGAGCTGACCAACACCAACATTTGTTAGCAAAAGATAAAAGATTCCAGAGCTGGAGGATGTGGTTTGGGGTCAGTAGGGTTTTTTTCTTGTGCCTCTCCCACTCCTTTTTTTTTTTTTTTTGGTCAGTTGTACCTTAGACATCTGAGCTGCTCACAACACCTTCTCACCACTTAAGCCCCTGCCAAGAATAATAAGCTTGGTATTCTGCTGATGGATTTGTGCAGCGCTGAGATGTGATACGTGATAGCCTTCACAAACCAGCTCGGGATGAAAAAAATGAAAGCAGCAAAATTTCTCTTTGTCCACAATAGCGCTCTCACCCATGTTCAGATTCCTAATGCTGCACGTTCCTGTGCGCCAGACAATAGTCTCAGCCAAGCTCTCACACCCAGGGCATATTAAACTATTTTCTATGCAAACTAAAGCAACTTAAATCCCCAAAGAGTTTGTCTGAACACTCTCCTCTGCTTACGGGGAGGACTTCGGCAAGATAATCCTCATCAGAAGACACCAGCAAACCTGCTCAAGAGTATTGAGACTGAAAGTTTAGAACCTATTTGTGCAAGATGGTGAACCTTCCTCCGCTGTGGTTCACCTCAGCGGGGATTTACAGCGCAGGACGTATTTTGAACTGGTGCTGGGTACAAAGCAGGTCACCAGACTCTTCCACTGACAACCCGGCTCACTAGTCTGCATAAAAAAACCTGAGAAGCTTTGAACATTTTATGTTTTATTTGAACACCGATATCAGTTTTTACATTTAGAACCAGTGCAACAAGATACGTGTGTCTGAAAGAAAGGTGGGTTTTCTAGTGCAACACAGTACAGACCTCTGCCTTAATTAATTAATAAGTGACAATAAGAAAGAAACTGTAAAAGAGAATTCAATTGATTATTTAATCTCAGAAGCTATAAAATTATGGTTCAATACTATACACCTTTTTATCTTAAACACATATTTATATATATTCTTCTCTCAGAGATACAGTGCAAGACTAACTCAAATTACTTGGGGCGCTCAGCACCCCTGAAAGAGATCAAATTTAGAGAAAAAGATCCCTTGAGTTAACAAACTGCTGAAACGGAAGTAGATCAAAATATATCCTTGACAAAACATTTGTTTTAGTTTTTTAAAAAAAGCTTTCAAAATCTCAGCAAATGTCAATAATCAAATTGCAGAGAAGATAAATGCAACGTAAGACTTGTGTTCTAACTTGGCTTTCAAGTACGGAGAGCTTGCCTGTTTGTTCGGCGAGTGTGGCAGTCATCCTTTGGTTCTCAAGTTGCTAAATTCTCCTACAGCAGCATAAAAACAAGCCTCAAAATCATCAAAAGGCTGCAAAAAATACCAAAAAGAACAAGAAACATAAATACGGCTGTTCATGAACAAAACCAAGTCATCATTACGAAACAACTGCAGCCTCTTTCACAACATCTACATCTACAGCCCCAGTGCCGGCAGAAACACACAGTCCACCTAGGCCTGAAAAGCGATCCGCAAGGGAAAATAACTTCTTCCAGTTTAAGTCCTGATTCTGAAATTTTGCATCTTGACAATTTGCATTGGATTTTTTCCTCCCTGTATGCAACTGGAGTAAAAGAGTTGTCGGCCTTATATTAAATCTGGTAACAATGAAACAACAGTTATTATTCCTTCAGAAGATGGCGATTCTGATCTACAGTTGAAAAATGTTTTGAGTTACAGACTCATTGGAAAAAAAGGTTTGTATTAGTCCAAAACTGAATTAGAAAAAAAACAAGTACAGAAAATGATGCTTATCAGAATGACAAAATAAAGAGCAAGAATAAAGCACTCAGAATGGTTAGAAACATCACAATTTGCAGTAATACTGACCAAAGTTCTTAGGTCAGGTCAAAAATGTCCTACTTTTCAAAGGTGCTAAGCTTACAGAGTCAAAGAATGGTTCAGGTTGGAAGGGACCTTAAAAATCATCCAGTTCCAACCCCCCTGCCCTGGGCAGGGACACCTCCCACCAGAGCAGGTTGCTCAAACCCCCATCCAGCCTGGCCTTGAACCCCTCCAGGGATGGGGCAGCCACGACTTCCCTGGGCAACCTGTTCCAGTGCCTCACCACCCTCACCCCATGTTCCACTGATACTGGCTTGAATCAGATGCCAAATAGCAACTATTTGAAAATCAGTGAAATCTTTACATTAAGATCCTCAAATATATGTTTACCTCAGGCATGCTACTAGTCCGGCTGGCATTAATTTCTTGGACCTCTTGAACCTCATTCCCATAATAATGGTCAAAAGAAAAGCTGAAACTGTAAAAGACAATTCAATATATTTATGTTCTGACTTCTCCCAGTGGAACCATTCAGGAACATGGAGAGTTATCAAAGGTCATTGCTACCGTTTGCTATGAACTGCAATTTACTAAAACATTAGATCAGAGAGGCAGGACTTCTTACAGGCAGCAGGGCTTTATCACTCTTGCAGCCAAAGTAATGGCTGCTACACAAATCTCTTTCCTTTTTTATGGAGCAGTTAAACCATCTGACTAAGTCTCTTGAGACTCCACTGTCTACTCCTGTGGAAAATCCTGCACTCACAGGTGTCATGAATTACTTTAAAACTCACTCCCGCATTATAAAACCAGCTCTGACAGTTACAAGCATCTTATGAAACTCCACCAGCTACGCATGTGCCCTCATTAAAGATATCCTGCAAAAACCCTCTTATGCTCCATTACCCATTGCTCTTATTTTCTGGTCCCATAGTCTTGATCCTCTCAGGAATGTCTGAAGAGCGGACTGTTCCACAGTACGCATCTTGCCAGAGCCCTGAGTACATTTACAATTAATTACAAGCTACTAAGCATGTTCACTCCGTTATGTTCTTTTTTCCAGTTTATAGCATCTGGCTCTTCACACGAGTTTCTAAGACATTCAAAAGTTTTAAGACGTTTTCAAAGGTGCTAGATCTTCACTGTTTCACCTTAAATCAGTCAAAGAAAATCAGTAAATCAAGCCAAATTATATTCAGTAAATCAGATTCAGATCAGAAATTCAATAAACCGTGTGCATCAACTTGCACTCTGAACAGCACTCACTGTTGCATACTGAAGTCTAAATTCCCATACGCCTATACATAAAATTGCATTTAAGTATTCAAGAAAGCTCAGAGTTAATTTCAGAGGAAGTGGGAAATGCCTGAAAGAATAATGTATGAAACAACTGGGGAAATTTGCTTGGGCTATCTGTACGCTACATACTCTTGGTATGTAGTTACAAGCACCCTACTATCAAGGTCTTGTACTAAAACATTACCTACATTATTGCAGGAGACTCTTGCGTAGATGACAAACACTGTAGGTAATTATGGGTTTGGAAGGGGATGTTTTTTGTCATTTTTTTTTTAAAATTCCCTAACCTTTTAAACATTTGGGTACTTGCTTCAGTTTACATTGCAATTTACTCTACTGGTTTCTAAGTTCAGAGAGGTCACTTTCTTCCATGCACTGAATTTCCTTCTTTCATCTGTGCTCTAGTTGCTTTTGGCACTTTGGCAGGCTAGGCATAAATGAAAACATCCTGATTTTCTACAAAAGCAATACACATTTATGATGAAAAGCCCTTATTAGTCTGAAAGTAGCAGATACAGCAGCCACCAAAGGCTTTTAAGGTGTGGATCTGTAGATGTTTTTGAGTGTGTCTAATTCTCCCTTCCTCTGAAGTCTTCCTAACAAGTTCTTTATTCATTTGAGGTATCTACATGTATAGAAGCGAGAAGACACCCTCTTCCAGACTGAGACACATCTGCCTGGAAGACATTAAAAGCAGCCTGAATGGCTGGCACTGGCAGAGAGAGTGTTTTCTGTGAACAGTTGCAAACTCACTTCAGGCAAAAATGACCAGTTAGTTCAGACCACCTTACTGGTTTCATTCAACACAAGTGGATCTTGAAGAGGCCACCCATTCATAACCAAGGTAAAATACACATTGAGGTTTTAAGCAATCAGAACATCACTTTGTAAACATTTGGAACTAAGACTGCTTTAAAGTGTCTTCGTTCTTTTTACTCTACACAGTAAGAACTCTCTAAGGCAGGTGTAGTGAACTGTATCACATCTGTATTGCTATAATTTCTATTAAATTAGTAATACTTATTTCTCCAGTGGAGAGAAAGTCCTTAGATGCCTACAGCTACATGAAACTCATAGCACTGATAATATTTTATCTGATGTCAACAAGCAGATCAGTGGAAACTTTGTAGCAGCCCTTTCAAAACTAGCCAGTTAGGAAATGGGCAACATTTACTATGTTTTAACTAGTCTTCTCTTTCACAAATTCTGCATCCAAATTAGTGATTTAACTGAACCATAGACGTACAGTACCGTATGCCACTTAAAAGCACGTCACACAGAATCATTACAAATTTACATATACTTAAGGCTGTGTCTTCATTCCAAAAAAAGATAGGGTTTTTTTTTAATAGTGGGATGACTTAATCCAAGCAAGATCATGGTGGTAAAACTGGAATATTCGATATTAGGCCATCTAGGAGCAGGTCATGTATGCCATAACCACCTTTCCTAAAGAACGCAGTTGGTGTGAATATGCTTTGCTAACAATGCTATTCAATTTTTTTTTTTGAAATGGAAGTTTTTACAACTGTGGCCGGTGTAAGGCACACAGCCAGCACGCACACTTACCATAAATTCTAACTAAATTCAGAAAAATGAACCATGTACTCGCACAATCTGGATTAAAGGTACTTTAATGCATTTCTGCATGTGAAACTACAGCCACTTTTGCTAAAACCATAAGTGAGACAAGCTCTAATAGCTCCTGCTGAAAATCAGTTGTATGAGGTTAACAACGTCCCCCTTAGAGGCTGTAATTCTTTGCCTTCATGAGGATTTCATGGCAAACTACCTAATATGACAATTTATTGCATCGTTTGTATCCTGTCTTTCTTAGCAGCGAAAGAAAAACACTAAGTCAAACTATTTGTTTCATTGGGAACTGAGGATACATTCCATCGTGCAGGACTGGATCCCACACCTACTTCACTTCTCAAATTACATTTTAATCTGTAGCTCTAATGAGTTTATGCCAGTGCTCTCCCATGTTTTTCAGCTGGATTTCACAATATTTGCTGCATTATGAAACCAGTTAATAAAAGGAGGTGCTGGCAGGTGGTGACATGGACCCGCTGGCTGCGTGAGAAGGAGCTGCCTTACCTTCCAAATGGTTCCTCACCTTCCAAACAGTTCCGCGTTTAATTTTGCAAGCTAAGCTGAAGTGCCTAACTCTATTTAAAAAGCAACATTTAAATCAAAGCCATGCTCAAAAGTTAACATAAGAGAGACTTTTACATGCAATTGAGGAAACGACTAGGTTTTGTTGTTGGGGTATTTTTTGTTTACCGTAGTAAAACACTTACACAACGATATCTTCACATTTCTTGGATCACGTGTTACGCAATAAGCTCCATAACCAGCCACAGATCCAAAGGTGAGCCCAGCAGCTAAAGAGATTTTACTACCTGCAAGAAACCATTCGAGTGTTACTTCTCAATATAATGTCTTTAAACTCAATCTTTACACAGTATTTCTCTCTACACAGTATTATCCAAACAAATTTTAAAATAGAACTGATTTTGCCACAGCGCAGCTAGCTCGCTTGGTGTGAATACAGATTTCTGTAATTAGGTCATTCTCTTGTATGGCATTAGGGGGAAAGTTAACTAAATCAGAGGGCAATGACGAGGATCTAGTTATACTTGCAATTGGGAAAAAATAATCTTTGAAGCGCAAACCTAAATTTGGCTATTTTCTCTAACATACATACCTTTAGAAGCATTTTTGTAATTTCTCTGGACTACCTGTTTGTTTTAATGATATCTTACAGCACTTGGGAGTCTCCAAAAATGGTAGAAATGTGTCATTATACAAAGGGTAAATTGGACAACACATATAATCATAAACCTTTCAGTCTGACATCACTCCTGGACAGAGAAACTGTATCAGCAACTTCACGTTTAATTAGTAAAGAATTTATAAAAGTTAAAACAATTAGATGGCAATGAAGACAAAAATATGGTTTTAAAAGTAACTCAACGTCTGCTTTCAGTGTTATTACAAAACTGGTTCATAAAGCCGAGTTTCAGTAACACCTACATTTCTGACCTGGCATTTGAATGAGCTGATCCCAAAGTTTTTATAAATGAAGATTAGAGATCCCTGGATGTCATTTAGCTCACAATCCTGATATGTTGAATATTTTTAATCAAGAATTTGCAAGAAAACAGAAAGCATTACTGATAATAAAAAAAAAAAAAAAGAATGAAGCAAACAAGCAAATGGGATAATGAGTTAGTGAGTGCAACTGAGTGCAAACAAAAAAATACAGCGTTTTCAGGGAGTCAGACATAAAGCCGTATGTCTAAGAGCAAAGCATGCACACGCTGCACAGGGAAACAGTGACCCTGAATCACAGGAATCGGGGTGGATAATGGGCACGGCAAAGAAGAGGGATGTGCTGCTGGGATGCTCCCTTTGTGGGAGAGCTGAGGGGGACCAGGCTGGAGATCCCGCCTGCCCGTCCCCGGTACCACTGCGACCTCTGCCGGGACGCTGTGCTGGGCTCGGGCAGGGCCCTGCCAGCTGGGAAGGACTGCAAAAATGACTGAAATTGGGAAAACGCTCTTTATAGCACACGATAACCTAAAACCTGCTTATCTTAGAGTTAATATCTAACAGATCATGAAAACATCAGATCAGAATATACAAGTAAAAGGTGTTCTTTCCAGTGTGCGCCTGGAAATCTCAAAATCAAGCCAGGATGCCTTTGTAGAAACTAAGCTTTAATCAATTATCATCTCCTGTGCTCATCGCAGGAATGATTAAAGGAAATGAGAAGGCCCAAAATACAACAAAGGTCAAAAATAACATGACAGCCCCTTTTTGCCCTGAAAACAAACTCATCAGTAAATTAACAGAAAAAAAGCAACCACTTAAATGCTTAAGTTGACCCAAGTAAATCTCATGAGACTCAGCCCATTTATAGCAGCGCGGGGTGGATTTAAGATGCAGTCGTGTTTGTTACAGCAGAGGTTTCATGTCTTGCATCAATTATTTTTTTTTTTTTTTTTGCAAAGCATAGCGAAGAAGAAACAAATGCTTCATTTCCAAACCCTGTGGTCCCAGCACTTACCTTTCCGAGTGTATGCGACAACACCTCCAACAGCCAGCAGTGCAGCGTATGCAAAACCGATCCAGTCAATAGCCATGGTCCCAACTCTGGAGACAAAAAACACATCGCAACTGAAGACAAAAACAAGTCCCTTCCCCCTGGTAAAAAAAATAAATAAATCAGTACTTAAAGTGTTCTAAATAACTCCGCACTCTCCTGAGTTCTGTTTCTCTGCTGTGTCAAAACATTCAAAAGGTAGTGTGTGTCTATTGGCTATTTTGGTGTCTCAGTCTACACCCTGTTGGTTTCACCTTTAGGTAACTGTCCCAATTACCTACGACAACTACCAGGAGGGAGGTTTCTGCCCTCCAAAAAGCACTTAAGCTGCTGCTGTAATGCTGATCCCTATGGTGGGGATCAGTAAAGGCAGCCATGGCGGTGGCCAGCAGCCCAGCAGCGCTACGGCCTGCCCCCCGCCAGCTGCTGGGGTACACCTGCACCCTCCTTCTCCCAAATTAAGGATACGCTTAATTAAACCCACATTTTATTTTACCTGAGTGGGTGCAGCTCTGGTCACAGAGTTAAGGAGGTGGCAGCAAAGAGCATGCACTCCATCATTTCATGCCAGGCCTTTAATATGAAAGTGAGCAACTCATAGCGATTCCCCCCCCCCCAAAAAAAAGAAACTGTAACCCCCTCAGGAAGACAGCTGTTTTGAGGAGGCCATGGCTCCCCCACAGCCGAGGCCACGGCTCCCCAAAACCCGAGGCCTGCAGAGGGCGGGGGCCACGGCTCCCCAAAACCCGAGGCCTGCAGAGGCGGGGGCCACGGCTCAAAGCCCGGCCTTTCACCCGCCCGGCCTTGGCTGCCCAGGGCAGGTGAGCCGAGGCAGGGGTAGTGCAGCCGCCCGCTCTCCCTCAGCTCAGGGCTTCCCCCGCAGGGCCCGCCGCCCCCCGCAGCTTCTCGCCCCCGCCCCCGCCTCCGCTCCGCCCGACCCGGCCCGCCGCTCGCTTCCCCCGGAGAAGGCAGGTGGCCGCTGAGGGGAGCCCTGCTAGCCCTCCTTCCCCGCCGCCCCCCCGCCCTACCTTGCTCCCGCCGCGTCGTGCCCGCCCCGCCGCCCTCCGACCTCCCCCGGCCCCGGCCCCGCCTCCCGCCGGGCACCGTGAGGCGTTGCGGGGCCGTGGAGCCGCCTGCCGCCGCCCCGTCGTCCCCTCTCCCGCTCCCGCCCCTCAGCGGAGGGGAAGGAGGACGCCTGCCGCCATCATGGCGGGGCGCGGTCTCGTCGCCGCCGGCGGAGCGCCCTGGCAGGAGGGGGAGCGGCCTTTGGCTGAGGCGGGTGTCGGGGAGACAGGCCTGGGGCAACGGGGGGCTTTGCACCCTGGGTTTTGGGGCCCCTTTGGCGGCAGGGCCCAGCTCCCGGGTTGGCAGCTCCCCCTGCCCTCAGGTGCCTGGGCTCCATGGGTGGCTGAGGAATCCGTGGCTTATTTTAAGCCTAAACCCCCTCTGCCCTGCCACGCTGGGGATGGAAGAACCAACATTAGAGCCGTGTCTGCAGAGCAGCACGTCCCCAAAGGGCACACATCCAGTGGGCTGTGGCCAAGGTCTCCTGCCAGTGCTCCCCCAGTGTCTCTGGGTGCTGCTGCCATGCTGGACTCCCCTCTGCCCCTCACACAGGGCGCTTTCTCGCGTCGCCTCCTCCTCGCCTCCATCTTCTCCCCTCGGAAGGCTCCTGCATGGCCTCGGGCAGGCAGACACTCACACCAAACGCTGGAAACCCAAGACTCGGGTACTACGCATGTAGCTGAGTTATGAAACTGATGGATGTGGTTATTTTAACGCAGTGACTTCTCATCTGCTAGCTAATCCGCCGGAAGGTATTTTTATTTGTATTTTGTCACCCTCCATAGTATTTAATTACAGAATCACAGAATGATTTGCGTTGGAAGAGACCTTAAACATCATTGAGTTCCAACCCCCTGCCATGGGCAGGGACAGCTCCCACCAGACCAGGTTGCTCAAAGCCCCATCCAGCCTGGCCTTGAACCCCTGCTTTCTTTAGCTTTCCGTCAAGTGAGCTGTTCTTGATGAGCATGGAATGTGTCCTTCAGCAGTAATCGAGGGGTGCCTGCCCCTGACATTCCCCACGCTTCCATTGTTCCCACGAACAGGCTGAGCATAAACACGGACACAAACGGGAGAGACGCACAATGTCGTGTGATAGGACTTGGATACCTGCCTTCTTCAGGGGTCACTTGAAAATCCCTGCCAAAATCTTGTGTTTCCTTTAGATTTCTTAAAGGTGTGGGAGTTTTCCGCTCCAGAGAGCTTGCTGGAAAGTGAATCAGTATTCTCATTAGGATTAATATATTTAATTTCCACTCCTTATGTTCCATTTGTTTTTTCTGTTAGCAATAACTGCTGT
Organism: Gallinago undulata; assembly: GCA_026546715.1. Taxonomy (NCBI): domain Eukaryota; kingdom Metazoa; phylum Chordata; class Aves; order Charadriiformes; family Scolopacidae; genus Gallinago; species Gallinago undulata. The sequence continues at coordinate 92,072,980 of JAOTQQ010000023.1, forward strand.
GACACAAACCCACTCCGTGTGAGCTGTCCCAGTCCGTCTGCTCGGTGGAAAACAGAATCGCTCTCCTTATCTCACCAGTGTCTGTGGGAAGGAAGGCTGAAGGTACAGCAACATTGGAAAACAAACATAGGACACTTGAGGGCAGGACGGCTCCAAAATGCAAACCAAAAGCAGATTCATAAGCAGAGATCCAGAAATCTTGGATCTGTTTATGAAATATTCTGAGACTTGTGGCTCTTTAAAAGCACAGTAAAATAAACAGTGGATTAAATGGAGCAAAACCATGCAATTCTATTTGAGAGGACTCCAAAGTGGAACAAATACAGTCTCTTTTGGCACCTCTAGGATAATGACCAGTTGTGGTTGCTGATTCAATCATACTCCTCACTAAAGTAGACTGGACAACCCTGAAGTTTGGGTTAAATTTGAATTTGCATAATTACATGCTGCTTGTTACCTTCCCTTCCATTTTCAATTATAAAAAGTGTTTGGTATTGTTCTCCCTAAGGTGTTACTTAAACTATTATCTGATGTGAAATGGTTGCTGTATTTTACAGCACAGGTAGTCTCCTGTGGGAGGTTTTTAATGGGAGGACATTTAATGAAATTAGTTTGTTGGCAGCATGATAAATCAAACCCCTCAGTCCTAACAGCGGGGTATATCAGAGCTAGCAGCTAAAGTTAGTGTTAGCGTTGCTAAGCGCTGTCTATTCTAGTTTGCAGTTGTTCATAACTGCCAATTTGAGCTGAAATCTCCCCTGTTGGGTATCTGCTTCCAGCTGTTTTATTTTAGCTTGTTTTCATTGTTTTGTTTTGTATTATGATTTGTTTGCTTTGTTTTTGGAAAGTTCCATTTACAGCCTCTAGCATCTCTCTGGTTTGGAAAAACAGCTTTCAAATTTGGCAAGTCAATTGCTTTAGTTTCAGGGATATATTTTTCCGTCTTCGTGAAGACGTGACCTGAAGAGAAGAAGGGTTAAATATGCTGAGCGTCTTAAAGTCATACAGCCCAGTCCCTGGAAAATTCCACCTGTATTGATCAGGTGTGACCATTTTTAGGCCCACCTGCACTCACGTCTGAAAGGATGCACTCTCTCTGGAGGAGGGCTGAGTTTGTGCCTTGCTTTGCTATACTGTTTCTCTATAAAACAAAAAGCCTTTAAGGCACTTGGGCTGAAATGCAATGCAGCCCATCCCTCTCCCCCTGAAAATTTTTTGCTCAGGCTACCTGTTGTTAGAGAAGGTGTTGGCAGAATGTCCTGGTTTGAGGTAAGCAGAACCAGTTTTCTGGTTCAGTAACTGAATGAATTGGCTGAATCAGGTAAAAGACCTGTCTCTTGCTATAAGCTGTGTGTAGTTTTTGTTGGTCTTCCTGTATTAACACTAAAGGCTACTCGTAGCTGTAAGCTCCAAGTGAGATTTAATGTGATCCCAGCCCATAATGTGATAGCAGAAGGGGTCTGTAGAATGGAACGGTGCTGCTGAAATACCAGAGACAGATGAGAAGGTCCTGAGTGGGGGGAAAAGGAGCAGCTAAGGACCCTGAGACAGCTGTAATTCTGCAACATTTTTGTGCCAAACTCTCTTCATCAGGAGGGACTATGGAAAGGGAAGAGGGGTAATATGTAGTGTTAAAAATGCAGATTTGGAGGCTTTGGGTTTAATAATCTGTAGTTAAATAAAGAAGTCAGTTACCACGTTCTGCAACAGAAAGGTGACTGTTAGAAATTCTGTAAGCTTTCAAATATGTATAAGTAGTGAGAAGAAAAGTGGTGTTAAAAACAAGAGAAGGTTGTTTTAAAAGGCTGAGGAAAATGATCTGGAGCCTCATTGAGCTGCATTTATGGGTCATTACCTCTCAGTCCTGAAGTGTCAGTTCTTGGAAGATTTAGTACGCTCATCAATTAGTCATCAATACATCAATTTAGTAGGATCATCCCTGGCAATTCAATCAAATGGTGAAAAGCAGAGATACTGCTTTTTATAAAAAACATGAAGTAATCTGGCACAACATATACTTTAATAAACAGCCACACAAACTAAGGCCTTTTCTATGAGCTAAATATATATGAACACGGACTAAAGCCTGCAAAAGAAAAAGAGATGAGTTCTTGCACAATGATTTCACAGGAGATAGTGCTCAAATTTAACAGCTCACTGCTGCCAAAAGGACCCCTTCGTTTCCAATTCTGCTTTCCAGTCCCTTATTTTGTGCAGTAATTAATGGATTTTGCACCTTCTTTCTCAATCCTCAATGGCTGAGTCAACTCAGTAGCCCAGGAAAAGCATAACTGGGTAGAAAAATAAGTAGTTTTTTTGCTGAGTTGGTTCAGCCAGTCATTTGTTTTGGTTAGTTCAGTCAGGAGGGCCGCACGAGCATCAGGACACAAAGGAAGAGCTGGGACTGCGTGGCCAGGTGGAAAGCTGGGGAGACCCTCTGCAGGGGTCAGCAAGAGTGTGATAACCTGAAGCTGCATATTTCCTGACTTTCCAGGGAACTTTGTCTGTGAGAAAGCGTTATGTTATGGCACTGAATGAAATTCTTGGTAAATTCTTTGAAATCCAGCTCAGAATTATGGTTGTTGAGTGTTTCTCGGGAATCTTTCCAGGTGCTGAGTCTGACAAACTAGTATTTCTGGAAGGTGGCAAACACTGAAATAAGGTACATTCCCACAGTAGGGGGATTGTCAGCCTTGAGCTAACAATATCGAATTTTACTGTGAGATGACAATATCCACAATTTTACTGTAAGGTCTGCAGTGAAGTTGCGTTCTAGCTACTTAACAGGAACAGCTACTACTACCTAGTAACAGGAAAAAAATGCAAGAATGTGTTTGTGATATGCAGTGATGTGGGAGAGCATGTGTAAAACTGCTTCTGCCCACCAGGCATGATCAAAGGGCTGTAACTAGTGTTAAGAGCAAGTGATTAAGCTGCCTTGGGTTCTGATCAGTGTAGGGATTTGGTTTTCCTAGCTGAGTTCTCAAAAGCTGATAGACTCTTATCCCCTGAAGAAATGGAGGGTTTTCTCTTCAGTATCTGAGGAGTCCTTGGGCTAACTAAATCCAGATTAGGATGACTAGCTGTGCTCTGCTTCCGATACATCCCAAATTTCCCATCTTTCTTAATAAGTATGTGAATTTTAAAGCAGTTCAGGAAGTCAGAGTGAAATCCCGAGGGATTTCAGAGACATTTGAAGTGGATTGTTTTGTCATTGTGTTATGTTTTCAGCTGATTGAAAACAACTCAGGAAGATGAAAGTTTCTTGGAAGGGAAGAAGGGATTTTGTGTTTGTGTATGTGTGTGTGTATTTTTAGACCCTTTCCCTAATGCTTGTAGTCCTATGATAGACATCAGACTTCTGATACTTCTCACCACTATGTGCCTGGTACAGAGGGGTCTGTTTTCCTCTGCACACACTGAGAGACAAGAGCTCACTGAAGGACAGATTCACAGGATCTCTTGCCCTCTCCAAATTCTAGCAGGTACACCGAGGCATACCTGAGACCTACGTATGCCTCAAGGTAGCTTCCTTGGCTGAAAAATGATTTGAAGGATGAAAGTTCATAGATGCATTCCCTGTCCTTAGTCTTACCTAGACACCAGTTCACACCCACTGTCCTTGCTGTTTCTCTCCTACCCGTGGCCATTGACTGACACAGGAGCATGAGATGGCTGGACCTTTGGTCAGGTCCAGTATGGACAAGCGTATGGATAGGAGTATCCAAATAAACATCCTTTGGATCATTCTCACAACCAAAAAGAAAGGAAAGTAAAATACAGCCTCCCTCCCGGACGAAGGAAGGAGAGGTCTGTGAGATCTTAGCTTTTATGGGGTGCAGAGAGAGTGGCTCAAACTCTGATTTTGCAATAACCAGTTGTTTCAATTGCTGGCTTCCCCATTCTTGAACCTGGAACTGGCTTCCTGGAACCACCTGCAACTTTCAGTGAACTCTGTGCCAAGCCATGATGATAAATTACCAGAAAACTGAAAAAAGTGCTTAGCTCACAGCTGACATTTCTGCTCATAAACTGCACTTTTAGAGAGCTGATGATTCCTGGGGTTCTTGCTTGTGTATCGAAAAGAGGAGTGAAAAGCTGAGGGACAGTCCTGTTCAAACTCGTAGGCCATACTCTCAGGAGGTAAAGAGAGGGTAGTGAGGCTATCCACAGCATGAACTTCAATTTGGAGAGAGTGGATATAATCAGGATTTGCAAAATCAAGGCAGTGGGTAGAGTGTTGTTTTCTGAATGCTGCAGTACTGGAACTGGGGGGCGCTCATGGAAACCAATAGGAGATTGGTTTAGAAAAAATAAAGGGAAATACTTCTTTTATGTAACAGATACAGTGAACTTATGGAATTTGCTGCCAGCAGAGGTTTTGGAAGCAGATAGGTCAGCAGACTGGAAAGGAGGCTAAGCAATTAAAAGGACTACATGTTCATAAAGAGTTGCTCAAAGGGATGAGAAGGGATGTGCTCTGGACATTCCTAATACAGTGATTGTGGATGTTGAAGGAGAGCAAGGGTAATGCATAAAGTAGCCTGGCTTGCAGGTTCTCTTTAAATAGCATCTCTTGTTATTGGAGGAAGGATACTGGGGTGGATTGGGTTCGCGTGGTAGCATGGAGGCTACAGGGTTGGCTTCTGTGAGAAGCTGCTAGAAGCTTTCCCTGTGTCCGATAGAGTCAATACCAGCCAGCTCCAAGACAGACCTGCTGCTGGCCAAGGCCAAGACAATCAGCACCAGTGGTAAGGCCTTTGTGATAACATACTTAAGAAGAAGGAAAAAAAAACCAATTGTGCAATTGTAGCCACAAGAGAGTGGAGTGAGAATGTGTGAGAGAAACAACTCTGCAGGTGCCAAGATCAGTGAAGAAGGAGGGGGAGATGTTGCTCCAGGCACCAAAGTGGAGATTCCCCTGCAGCCTGTGGTGAAGACCGTGCAGATTTCCCTGCAGCCCAATAAGGTTAATGGTGGAGCAGATATGCACCTGCAGCTCCTGGAGGACCCTACACTGGAGCAGGTGGATGCCGAAGGCATCTGTGACACTGTGGAGAGTGCACCTTGGAGCTGGCTCCTGGCAGGACCCATGGAGAGAGAAGCCCACACTGAAGCAGGTTTGCTGGCAGGATTTGTGACCCCATGTGGTACCTACCCTGGAGCAGTCTGTTCTGGAAGGATTGCACCCCATGGAAGGGACCCACACTAGAGCAGTTAGTGAAGAACTGCAGCTTGTGGGAAGGACTCACGTTGGGGAAGTTCATAGAGAACCCTCTCCTATGGGAGGGACCTCATGCTGGAAGAGTGTGAGGAGTCTTTCTCCTGAGGAGGAAGGAGCAATAGAGACAAGATGTGAAGAACTGACCAACACCCATTCCTCATCCCCCTGTGCCAGGCAGGCAGAGGTAGGGAAATTGGGAGTGAAGTTGAGCCCAGGAAGAAGAACCGAGTTGGGGGAAGGTATTTTAAGATTTTGCTTTATATCTCATTATCCTACTCTGATTTGATTGGTAATAAATTAAAGTAATTTTCCCCAAGTTGAATCTGTAATTCAGCAGTGGTAATTGCTGAATGATCTCTCCCTGTCCTTAACCCATGAGCCTTTCATTATATTTTCTCTCCCCTGTCCAGCTGAAGAGGGGAGTGACAGAGTGGCTTTGGTGGGCACCTGCCATCCAGCCAGGGTCAACCCAACACATGGGGATAGCTGGATGCTGGTCTGACCCACCTGGGGTCATGTTCTTTTCAGGGCCCTGGTTTTGAGTCCACAACTACGTGAGGACAAATGTGATGTTGGTTGGAGTTTGTATTTTATGTTTTGAAGGTGATCTCTCAGGGTTCTCTTACACCAGTGAAACAATCCACATAGTATTAGCACTTAGAGAGGGGCCCTTAGACTAAACTGTAGTTGTCCTGATGTTCCACTTTTCCTCTGGGATCCTTCTGCTCTGTCTTCACAAAACTTCATGAGTAGTTGTGTCCCAGGAAAGATTTCGTAAGCTGTCATAGAATTTTCCCCCAGGATATCAGTGTATTTTGGATATATTATTTGAGAGTCTTCTGCTGGAAAATGTATGGTGCAGCTGAACGGGAGAGAGTGCCAGATTAGACAGATTACTAGGCATGAATCCCAGTTCTTATTTGTATGAGTATTCCTTCTGCCTTTAGATAATCACATTTACATCAGGAGTATTGCTTACACAAGTACTACTGAGAAAAAGTCGTGAACGGAGTTGGGCGCTCAAAGCAATGTTCTAGTTCCAGCACTTTCCCAGTGAGATTCTGACCTCTCTTCAGAGCTCGTTAGAGTTGGGATGCTCAGTAAGGAGGACCACCCACTACTCAGGAATGATTACCAACCCATCTTCTAGACCTATCAGAAGTAACGTTTTTAGCAGTTCAGATGTTGTTTTCCTTCCTCTTCCAAAGCTCATCCCACACTTGGATACACGAGGGTATATTAGACGGTACTATATTTCATGCTTGGTTGATTATGGAGCCAGATCTTTGGTCTCTGCTGAGGGTTTTTTTTGCTGCTCCTCCAGTGCAGACAAGCCAGAAACCTTCCACGACCATGTTGTAAAGGAGCCCCTGGTGGGCGTTAAGACTGGTATCTCATGGTGGTTGTCATCAGGCAGCGTGGGTTAGGACATGTCTTCTGCCAAGCCAGCCAGGAAGAGCACAGCTCAGTGAGACCTTAGGGATCTTGCCTAATAACAGCAGTGACCTCATTTGAAAAAAAGAGAAAAAAGCTATCTTCATTTTTTTGTGGCTGATAATACCCAAAGGAGTACCACTGTGGCTGCAAAGGGAGGATTATAAACACCAAATGATAGAAAGTGTTTATGCATCTACTTTTCTGTGCAATTAATCAAGCTTGGAAAAAATGAAGTAATTTTTATTTGTACACCTAAAAGGGGAAGGCAAGTTAAAGCACTTATATAGATCAGCCCCAAAAAATGAAAATGTGAGAAAAAGAATGCCAACAACACTGCAGCTTGAACTCCGGATTTCAAGCCAAACATCTATAAAGGAAGAAGTATTCCGTGGAAAAATATCATGTTCTTGCCATCTTTCTGACCACAGAGTTGTACTCGTTATGGTAAAGCGATAATTACAGCGTTGTGAATACGACGCCGCAGACAATGGCCTGTCAGTGTTTTTCCACTATAAACCCTCATGTGAGGTTTGCAATTTTGTGAAACACAATTATCTTTGGCTGGGATATCCAGCTACAATCTCAGCCCAGAAATAGATTTCTTTTTTAGTTATTGTTTTGTTTCCTTTACCAAGTTGCTCAAAGTTCATTGTTGGGTACGTGTTAGAGCCCCCCTGACGCATTGCCTGTGTGTGCCATGTGTGGAGGGTTTGTTGGTCCGTCGGCGCCGGGCTGCCATGCCGTCACCAAGTCCAAACTCTTTGGACCAAACCACCTTCGTTGGTATCAGGGCAGTCTGGGAAAATCAGGACAGCAGGGATATAGGAAATTAGCACTGACTTGCACAGCCAGGCACGCACGGCCAAACATGCTTTTGGGAATACTACAGTATGTTATTACAGCGCTGGAAGGAGGGAGAATTGGCCAGGCCCATTAACTGAGTAACATTGAAAAGATGTGTCCATCTTACAGAAAAAAAGAAATTCTGAGCTGATGTTACAAAAAACCCTAAACAAACCCCAAACCCTATAGGATTAGTGAAACTCTGCAACATGCAAAGAACACTTGTACAATTACGATGTTGGGTCTTTAGTGGGGCTTAGCTGAGGCTCTTATGATTGATGGAGCACCTCCCCTGTGAGGACAGGCTGAGAGAGCTGGGGTTGTTCAGCCTGGAGAAGAGAAGACTCTGGGGACACCTCCTTCCAGTACCTGAAGGGACCCTACAGAAAAGCTAGGGAGGGACTCTTGTCAGGAAATGTAGCAACAGGTCAAGGGGTAATGGTTTTCAATTGGAAGAGGGGAGATGTAGATGAGATACCAGAAAGAAATTCTTTCTGGTGAGAGACCCTGGCCCAGGTTGCCCAGGGGAGCTGTGGCTGCCCCATCCCTGGAGGGGTTCAAGGCCAGGCTGGATGGGGCTTGGAGCAACCTGGTCTGGTGGGAAGTGTCCCTGCCCATGGTGGGGGGAGTTGGAACTTGGTGATCTTTAAGGTCCCTTCCAACCCAAACCATTCTGTGATTCTATGATTGCAGTAATTCAGATCCAAATGCAACCCAGTTTGTTCTTTTTGCAGACATCTCAAAGGGAAAATATCTTGCAAACAGGGAGTGCTGGTCCCCAAATTGAAGTATAGCACCATGTTTAATTACAACTTCTAACCATGTAACATGTGCATCTGAACTTTTGGGAAATTGCTATGAAATAACTGTATGTGTAATACCTTATTTCAGATAATCATTTTGAAACAAATATTCCGTGCATTTAAGGGATCTAATTCACCTGTATTTAGATGTGATTCACTAAACATGAATTTATTCTTTACATGAATTTATTCAGTGTCAATGCTCTGGAAGAAAACAAAATCCTTCTGCTACAGAGATCTCTGGTTGCTTCAGCAACTTGTTAGACGTTGCAGGGAAAAACTGCTGAGTTCATATAGTTTAAAATAAATATGGAACAAAGCAGTTTATTGCTTTATCGACAGTATGTAATTAACCAGCAATCCCTGAACTATGCGTACAAGATCAGTAATGCAGTAGGTGAACCATACTGGAAATGTCTAAACAGCTTTCTGTAACTAATCCCAAAGCCTTCTGAGAGTGCACAAACACACACAGAGCAACTCATGGACACACACACGGACAGAGTTGTATGTACCCTCTCACTCCTGGGCAGTATGGGTTACAGAAACACCCCCCCCCCTTCCCAAAGATTGCAGGTCTCCCTGTTTACACATGCCTCCTGCAGGAGATGTGGGTCTTCCAATTTAATGCAGACCCTGGCAGCTCCCTACAAGTCGCTGGCTGAACTACATGACCTTTAGTAAAGCTCTTTCTCTTCCCAGGTCTTTCCCTCCTGTTAGTTTTCACACGTCTTTTATACTTCTTTTCAGTCTGACTCCTGCTTTGTGTCAAGTCTCTTTGTGATTCCCCAGTAACCAGTTTAACCTGGCCGATGGTCATCTTCTATAACATGACTAGTTTGGGCAAATGCTGACCAGGTAGTTTGGGGTATTTGATCCACAGACACTCTTAGGGCACATCTGTATCTTCACAGGTGACATCTCTGCTGGGTCCATGATGAGGGAGAGCCATCCTTGGGAGGCATGTGGGCCACAGGAACAGGCAGAGGAAGGGGCACGAGCAAAAAGCCTTCTGGATCCACATGCCTGGCACTGCTCAAACCGGAGTTGTGATGGTCTGGATGCATCCCACGCGGTTGAAGGTAATGATAAGTGGGCAAGGAAACCTATTTCCAGACTCTCTTTAGGCTCCAAAATCCAAAAATAAAATTAACAGTTGCTTTACTAAATGTCTTTTGAACACCTATTATGATTCTCAATAAGGGGATTATAAATGAGACGGAAGCAGCAAATTGGATCATTGGAAAAACTGTGCAGAGAGGCCATCTGGGCCTGGTGCTTTATGGATGGTGAAGAATTTACATTTCACACTCCCACAGTTTACATTTTCTGAGGTGATAAAGACATTTGGATCATTTTATTTTTTTAGATGTTTTACATAAAATGAAGAGCCATGATTGAAACTGGAACCGGAGTCAGGAAATAACCAGGCTGTCTACAGTGTGGTAAAGTGCTAACAAATGCCGCGTGTTACATGATTAATTTAGTATAAATGCCAGTTATGGTTTCGGTTTGTCAGCAGTTGGCTCGGGTTTTGTGATTACTGGCCAATAGTTGAACTGATGATTTGATCTATAACAGAATCCTCAACTTTTGGGAATGGAAGAGGGTTGCATTGATAATTTAATGCATTAAGTGTACGCAGAGCTGTTAGCTTCTAGCAAGGATATGGATAAGTTCTGGGGTATTAATCTAACTGTTGAATAGCCTTTTCTTTCAATACAGTGTGATTTATGGTGGTAAATCAGGGCAGGGGGATAGAGCTATGTGACTGCTATTGTTTCAGCGTGTCTTCAGGCAGCATTTTGGAATTGCAGATGGGCATGTGAGGGAAGCTCTGGGTCTGACTATAAATACAGCTGCAAAGTATGGCACCGCTCTTGCCTCTGAGTCAACCTCTAATCTCTGTTCTTGGCATATCAGCACTGGGCCATAGGGAAGGGCCATCTGTCAGAGGTAATTGAAAATGGAGGCACTGACCATCTGTAGGTATTTAAGGTCTCCTGACATTTTATAGAAGCTGAAGGGTAATCCAGTGTTATAATTTATAGCGTGTCTACCTATTATGCTCTACATTTTTCAAGGGAATACGGTATTCTTGGTCTTTTGTCTTTCACTTCTGTGGCCTGTCTCTTCATGTCACAAAGTTATTTCCCCTCCGTCTCTGCAGTTCACTGTTGACTGAAATGACCCCTGTAAATTTTTGTAAGTTTGAGATTTTTTCAGGTGTGTTGCGTAAATTACAGGTTGCTGGTACTGCTGGAGCTAAAATGCAAACAGGAGCTTTACCTAAAGCCTTAGGATTTTGAACAGGGTAAAATGGAATTCAGATTTAGTTTCTACTTTGCAAAAGTCAGTGAATGCTATATTCTCTTGCTTTCTGTTACCCGTATGGTGTAAATCACTTGGCAAATGCGATTGCCAGCTCTGTTCCAGAGAAAAAATGTATAGATATGTACAGGTACTGTGCCTGCCGACTTTCTGTACATGCACAGCTACAGCTGGCTACCAGTAAATAATAGTATATGCTACTTGTAAAATCAAACTCGTGATTCCATTAAGAAATTAAGAAGGATTTTAATGGTAACTTCACATGTTGAACAGTTGAATTTTACACACATATTTCTATTTAAACATTTCTTAGGTGTGTCAGTGTGGAGGAGACCAGCTCTGCCACATGCACGAACATACACACACACATGCACGAACATACACACACACATGCACAGAATAAGTTTGGTTTCTTTCAGGAAAAAAAAGACAAGGTTGCTTGAATGTTTTTATTAATTGACTTTGTAATCCAGACATTTAAATACTGCACATGTGCTGAGCTCATGTGGAGAGAAAGGAAAGATACAGAGAATTTTTAATAAAAACGCAGTCCCAGCAGGATTTGAAGTACACTGCTTTGAAATACAGAGCCAGAGCTTGATTATCCAAGCTAAGCAAATTTTCTGAACATATACAAGGTGGTGTTGTGGTAAGTGAAGGAAGCCTGCGAAGTTGCTTGGAGTTGTTTGAAATTTACATTTCAGTGGATGCTTGGCAGAGATCAGAAGGAGGTCCATTTTTCTGATGGATCTGCAGGATCTGCCTGTGCACAGACTGCAGAGAGATGAGGCTAATGGCTCTTTTGCTACACAGGCTTGTGCTCTTTTTAGGCAAAAACGGCCTCAGCGTTAGGGACTGGGAGATGAGGATGGGATGCAGTACTGAGCACAGAGCTCAGAGTATGAAGACCACGTGTCCCACGGAGGAAAGGCAGTGAATACGCAAGGGTATTCCTCCCTTTCCACATAATACCCTCCTCTGCCATTTTCTCTCAATACAGAAGTACAGGAGGAGGGTGGAGGATATGGCAGTTGCTGAGAAGCAGAGAGAGTGGAGACTGCCAGTGGCACACTCAGCCCTGGCACCTTAAAATAACAATGGTTTTGGCAGAGGCAGTCCTGGGTGCTGCAGTGTTCGAGGGCTGCTGTGCAGTGTCTGTTGGTCCAGGAGCGCTGTGACAATCTGCCTGTTCGTTTTCAGAGCTGGAAGCACCCAGGTAGTGCTGGGAGCAAGGGACTTGCTGTCACCTCCCTGTTCCTGCCACCCCAGGAGCCTGCCTCTAAAGGCCTGAAATGACCTGCTGTAAAACTTCTACGAAAGACTTACTGGTACAGTATTTCCACACGGAAGCTTCTGCTGTCTGTCACATTCCTACTGCTGTTCACTGGCTCCAAGGGAAGGAGTTTGCACTTCTCTTTTTAGGGTTGATTCGGAGGCTTTATAGAAGAAGAGGGTAAAATTAGTTCAAAGCCTTCAGCCACAGACTATACGAAATGCTTGTATTTCCAGCGTGGACATGGTGTTGCTGGGCAGAGTGTCACTTCCAATGCTACAGCTCTGTTATCTCTAAGTCACCGTTGTCTTTTGGGACTATAAGTGTCTAACCTCAGCCCAGTCTATTAAAAGCTCAGGTGATCTGAATTCCCTTTTTATTGCTTTGCATAGAGCAACATTTTAGCTGCTTCTGATGACAGTGGTTTTGTGAGGGGGAAAAGTAAGGAAGCAAAATTTCACTCTTTACAACTGCAGCCTCTTTTAGAAAAGATTCAGTGTACCCACATTTAAATGTAACTTAAGGTTCTTCCTTCCTATTTTTGAAGGTTACAATTCATGTATTTTATGGAAGACGGATGTTACTAGCACAGAACAGTGTGGTTGTTATCTATTATACCATGATATATTTACTGAGAAAATTTTAATAAATAAACCACAGGCTTGAACCTCTGAACCCTTCTAAACCAGCTGATTCCCATGGGGGGTTCAGGAGTTTTTATGGACGGATACTGTGTTCTCATGAGAATTTTATTAGAGCTCATAGACTTGAGACTGACTAGCAAGAGAATTTATGAGGTTACATGGGAACTATCACATCTTTCATTCCAACACCCTATGAGTTTATAGAATGAACCCTTCCTTAAACTGTGTTATTAAATAGAAGGGTTTAATGCAACTTTAATGAAGTATCTAATGTTATCAATGATAACATTAGATCAGCGCAGCTGGTTAATTTTACCAGATTTTCCCTTTTCAGTTATCCTGGGATAGAGAGGTGGGTAAAGCATTTTTGCTAAAAATTGAAAAAAAAAGGCAAGGGAGGTCATAAGTTACTCAAAACACCAAAGAACGCTTGTCAAGATGGATAATATGAAGGACCAATAGTGTCCACTATGTATTTGTTTTTAGCCTCTACTCTGTTTACTCTCTTGAATACTCTCTAAAATTCTTCTTGCTGTTTTTTTTTTTAGATATAGAACAATGTCGAAGTTCTGTAACTGCTCATTATCCCACTTGAAATTTAACTTAAAATGTTATTTTGCATCATGTAGTTCAGCTGGAAAGCTGCCCAAGCCAAGAATTGAGGTCTGTGGTAGTGAACTACAGAGGAAGTGGTCTAAGCAAGACTCCCTTCTGGGGATATTCCAACATTTCATTACATTGTGTGTACTAATGAGTAGAGCAAAGGACTGAGAGCCAGGAAGGGCAGAGTTTTAATCAAATGACTCACGATGTGGCCTTCAGCAAAATACGTGACCTTGTACTTCAGCCATCTTAGTTATAACAGTGGGTGAAAATAGGGCTCGGTGTAGTGTTCAGGCAAAGATACAAATGTGCCTCTTTCAGCTGTGTTCATGGTCTGCAGTTTTTTGCCTCAACTTTGGAATAGGTACCATAGGAAAACAGAAGATCTCCTTTTAGCTACTCCAGAGAAGCTCAAATCAATGTTGACATGCATATGTCAATGAACAAGAGCTTTTAAAACTGTCAGATGGAGGTCAGTCCTTTGCATGGTCTGATTCACCTGTGAGTGATCAAGTTTGACCAGGCACAAGGAGGATGAAAAAACACGTTTTGAATGGTGGATTCAAATTAGATGTACTCCTGGTGCACTTTGTCCAACCAGGACAAAGGTGGGAGTCTATAAAGACTGCACAGTTTGGGACGCTGGAGCCCAAAGAAGGTTCTTTAAGTGGTACACAAAGTGCATCAGATATCCAAGTGGCACTGGAAATACTGGCTTGGCCATCATCCTGACAAACTGTGGTTGTTTAAGAGGTCACAGGCCTTGTTTTAAATCAAGGTAGATCTTAAATACTTAGCTAGGTCTGATCTAGTTAAGAGCAGCCTGCTTCTGCTGCCTCTTCCTGCAGCTCCAGCTACGTGTGTTAGTCCTTACAGCTGTCTCAGATCATGGTCCCAGCACCTGGGGACCTTTGGACTCTCAGCAATATGTGAAAGCATTCATCTATCCCTGAAATTCTCCTTGATGGAAGGTGCCATATGGAAGATGGGAGAGCTACCTATCTTATTTCTGTATATTTTAGGCCCTAAAAAGGGAACAAGACTGTCTCAGTTTACCAAATTTGGAGCCATCCCTTTTATTTCAGTCCCACATTACACATCTACCTGACTGTCCTTCAGACTGTCCCTGAGAAAACCTGGTGGGATTTGACTGCTTACCCGATCAGCTTTCATGCCTTAAAACCCCGTAGTGATGGCAAAGCACAGGAGTCAAAGAATCCTTGGTTCTTAGTCTACTGACTTAGCAGAACTGCATTTTTATGACAATTGTTCAAGCATAGGGGAAACATAATAAATACATCTCATGTCTCTAATCATTACTATCTCAGGACAGGAAGGAATGGGCAAGTTAGATACTGGCCTGCCTTTGGTAAGTCAATTGATGTAAGTATTTTCAGATGTTTATGCAGAACAGGTTGACTAAGCCTCTTGTGCTTCAGAGAGAAAGTATGCCTGAGCTAACATTTCACTGATCCTGTGAAGATTAAAATAGGAGGAAATAGCATACTAACAGGCCTACAAATCACTGAAGTTATTTAATAAGAGAAAAGCAGTAAGTTGGCTCAAAACCAGTCTGGAAAGTCTCTTTGTTGAAGCTATCAAGGTGACCGTGTAGCCAGATATAATTTCTAGCCTCATTTTTTATATCTTATGAATTTGTTTCTCTTCCGTTTGACATTTCTCATTCACTGGATTTTTTTCTTTTTCTGTTTCGGTTCATGTAAGCACAGCAGTTTGGAGTTGGATCATTATTCCTCAAGTTCTGCAGCAGTTAAGAAGAAAATGTAGAAACAATTTCAATTTCCATGACAATAGAACAGAAAATGCTTTGAAAGTAAAGGGAACTTATGTAGTCAACTCCTGGCACTTTTCATGGAAGTTGCATGCTTTTGAACATCTCCATAAGAAATAATTACCATATGGGTGGTTTTCCATCTCTTTAAAGATTTACATCATATTGGTTCTCCGTGCCTAGCCATTCCTATTACAGAAATTGTTCTTAACATAAACAAGGACCAATCAATGCAAGTCCAGATATTTTTCTCACCAAAACATGTTCCTATAAAACAAATATGAATTTAGTCAATGGTCCTTGGTACAATGTCAGGCTGCTGATGGGTTAATGAAAACATTCTGGTTTTCTTTTACTCTTTAACAAGAACTTTATGTTTGTCTCTTTTTTTATCAGCCCATAGCGTAACAAACAAAGAGGCTCATTTTGTATCTCTGAGTGACCATCAGGTTCTCATTGGAATACATTGCAAACAATATCGTAAGCAGTTAGGAATGGTTGAACAACAGTTTTCATGGGGATATTTGCTACCTCTGGCTAATAAAAAGTTGTTCCCTTCCTAACAGATAGTCATATTGCTGGTTATCTGTATCCTCTTCCTGCCAGCCAGTGGCCTAGCAGAGGAGCTGGCTACGGAGCCCCTATCTCTACTAGAACTGCCCCACTTTGTGCTCTGAACAGTTATTTCAGGCCGTAGTGAGCGTGTATTTCCACAAACACCTGGCCTGTGAAGTGTGACTGCTGACATGGAGGCACGCTTGTGTTACCCTCTCCAGGTCACCATCCCTCCTTGCTGCCTGTTTGCCAGCCCCGACTCTGCCAGCTTCTTGGGCTTCTTCAACCAGTCCTACAAACCGTAAAGCTTACTAATAACTGGTTAGTAGTTTAGAGTTAGTTTTAAATGTAGGAAAATAGATTTTATTGCTGTGGCCTGGCCAGGAGTTTTGGTTGTGACTTGTGCTTCAAAGTGTGCTTCACTGTTTTAGATATTTTCTAGTAAGAAACGACTTCACCTTTCTGCTATCTGTCAGTGATGAATCTCTCTCCTCATCTAAGATTCTGGTGCCCTGTTCATCCACTCTGTTTTTCTGCTGGTGAGAAAAGCACTGATTTTTCCCTACCCATCCACAAAGAAGAAGAAAAGCTGAGGGCCTTCTTGTTATCAAAGTTCACGCTGAGAGACGGGATAATCTGAGCATCCTTTCCATGTGGAACACTTCAAATGAAAAAAAGAAAAATAGAAGAACCCCTAAAAGAATGTTTTCTAATGTGCTTTGCAATTGGAGTTTGGATTAAAAGAATGGGAGAAGGAACCTTCTTTTGTTGAGCTAATTGATGTTGTGGAATAGCACAGAAATGTTTTGGAAATACTAACCAGCCGTTTTCCTTCACAGCCAAAGAAGGAAAACCCAAGGGAACTGTTGCCTTCCTAATTGTGGAAAAGTGCACCAGTGCAACTCAAACATGCTTTTTCCATCTTAATTTTAATAGCGCATTATAGTTTAAACTTATTTCCATAGTGTGCAAAACAGTAGAGAAATTTGAACTTGAGGTCATGAAAGAAATACACATGGATATTTGCAGAAAGTGCTCTCATTGGGTGCTGCTTTAGAGTATTGTTTACATTTTTAAATTCCCCATCCTTAGGAAAATTACTTCGTAGAAAGTTCATTTCATCAAATATACTTAAAGTTTATAAAATGTTCATTAGATACGTTTAAAAATATAGTGTGAGAAAACCTGTTTCTATTGGCACTGCCATGTTATTCATCTATCTTTTCAAACATGTTTTTGTTGGCATTTTCATCTGTGTTTGACCTCATTTTTAATGAATTTTTAACTGCTAAATAGTGGTTATCTGCGACACAAGAATCAAAAGTAGTTAAAGTTCCTCAGAGCTAAGAAGAATAGACAGAAGTACTGCTCAGCATTTTACACAGTAAGATGTGGAACAATGAGCTATAATTATCTCCTGTTAAAAACAGCAAAATAAGAAATATGCCGGTTTAGATTTGAAGTTGGCAGCAGTTCAAAAGGTTGAGAGAATGAGAAATTGTGGAAATTCTGTGCCTTATTTTTCCCTTCATGCCTCTTCTATGTGAGATTTTTAGGTTGTGTGCAGATGCTCAAAATTTATTTGCTCTAGAAGCTCCATCTTCCATCTCTCCTTATCATTAACAGTGGTCACATGAAGCCAATAAGAGAGGCTCAAAAAGATGTCAGTTTTTGTTATTCTAGACACCAGGCAAAAACCTTTCAGCCTAACTTAGTAGGTGCAAATAGATATGAGGAACAAGGAAGCATTAGCATCCTCATTTTACAGATAGGAAATTAAAAAAAAATAATAAAAGATGGCAAGTGTATGGCTCATCTCCCAGACTTGATGTGTTTAATATTGAACTAGTCACTTAAGCTCCTTCATTACTGGAGACACTTAGCCCTCAGTAATTTATCCCATCTGTCTTAAAAATCCGTATTAGAGTGAACAGAAAGGGTTATTCTTTGATAAGGCTCTTGCTGTATCTTTCCGCTGACTATAAGGGAAGCCAAAGGTGAAAATTCCTCCAGCCAATTTCTCCACTGGTGGTAATGATAAAAACTAGCATAATGGAAACCCCAGATCTTTATGAACCAGTCTTGATCAGTTTCTGAAGCAGGTTGGCCAATCTCTGCTTATAAGGTTTTCCTAAACCTTTAGATGCAAATTTTAAGCATTCTGCAGTCCAGAAATAAACTGGTGGGATGGTTGGGCTCAGCAGGTGGTGACTGATGGTTTGCACTCTTCCTGGACGTCAGTAACAAGTGGGGTATGCAGGGGTCTGTCCTGAGACCTGTCTTGTTTAACATCTTCATCAATCGAGGAGGTCAAAGAGGGAGGGCATTCTCATCAGGTTTGCTGATCAGATTTTTTTCTCATCAGTTGACATGCATTTGGAATAGTGGTGTCAGCAGGTGAAGGGAGGGGATCCTTCCCCTCTACTCAGCACTGGTAGGGCCACACTGGAGTGCTGTGTCTGGTTCTGGGCTCCCTGTTACAAGAGATTTATGGGCATACTAGAGCAAGTCCAATGAAGATTGGACAAAGATAATTAAGGAGCTGGAGCATCTCTGCTCCAAGAAGAAGCTGAGAAAACTGGGACTATTCAGCCTTGAGAAGAGGCATCTCAGGGGGAGTCTTATCAATGTGTATAAATACTTGAAGAGAAGGTATTAAGAAGATGGAGCCAGTGGTGTCCAGTGACAGGACCAGAGGTAATGGGCACAAACTGAAACATGGGAGGTTTTAGCTGAATGTCAGGAAACACTTTTTCACTGAGAGGCCGAGGGATCACTGGCACAGGTTGCCCAGAGAGCTTGTGGGATCTCCGTCTTTGGAGATACTCAAAAGCCATGTGGACATGGCCATGGGCAACCCACTTTAGGTGACCCTGCTTGAGCAGAGGGATTGGACCAGATGACCTCCAAAGGTCCCTTTGAACCTCAAAACATTCTGTGATTCTCTGAAAAAACCCTGTCAATGATTCAGGCCAGGGCTTGACTGCCTGGAGGGCAGCTCTGCTGAAGAGGCTTTGGGGATCCTGCTGAGCAGTGAGCTGAGCATGAGCCCTGTCAGCAGGGGTGGCCAACAGCATCTGGGCTTGTAATAATAAGAGCATGGTCAGTTGGTCTGGGGTAATGCTTATTACCCTTTACGTTGCAGTCATTAGACTTTATCTAGATTACGATGTCCAGTTTTGCCCCCAGTCTTCCCCTTGCAACACGTAAATAAACTGGCTGTCAAGATGGTCAGGGATGGAGCACATGTCCTATGAGGAGAGGCTGAGCTGGGCTTGTTCAGTCTGCAGAAAAGATGGCTCCAGAGGGACATAACAGCAGCCCCCAGTGCCTACAGGGAGGGTGTCAAGGAAATGGAGCTAGGCTCTTCACAGTGTTACATGGTGGGAGGACGAAGGACAATGTCGTAAGTTGAAACAAGAGAGTTCATGCTGACTATGAGGAGAAAGCTTTTCCTGACAAGGTCAGCCCAGCAGTGGAGCAGATTGGCCAGAGAGGTTGTGCAGTCTTCATCCTTGGTGATTTCTAAGAACTGCCTGACCAACCTGGTCTGACCCCATAGCTGACCCAGCTTTGAGGAGAATGTTGAGCTAGAGGCCTCCTGGGGTCCCTTCCAAGGACCTTCCTTGGAAGGAATCCAAGTCTGTGATTCTCAGCTGACCATGCATTCTGACTTCTCCTTTCTGCCTTTTCTTCTTGCCAAGGCCAACCATGTCAGATGTTATGAATAGAGGAGCTGTGAACAAAACTGAACACAGTATTATGTCACTCTCCTAATCTGCATTGTCCCTGGGTTACTGAATGCTCTGCTTAGTTCCACTCACCATGCTGCAGAATAGATGTAGGAGAACCAGGAAAGATACAGAGACACCACTGTGAGGAATGACTAAATAGGCTAGGTTCTGCAACATGAAGAGAGATGCTGCCTCTGGATGCACTACAGGCCTAGGAGGTGATGATTATTGAGGAGATGCTAAAAAGAGTATGATTAGTCACTGTTTCATGGAATGCAAGAAGTAGAGAGCACTCAACAAAATGATCAGGCAGCAAGTTTAAAAACAAACAAGACTTGTTCATGAGTATATAACAACATTGTGAAAGATTTTGTGGAGGCCAAAAGTACAAGTAGATTCAAGAAGTGTTTACATGAGTTCATGGAAAATGCATCCATTGGTACACAGGGATTTAGATAAACTGTCACCTCAGGAAGTTCCTAAATGGCTCTTTGCTGGAGGTCAAGAGAACATGTCAGGAGAAATTTCAGCCTGTGCATGGCCTTGGTTGTGCCCTTGTGCATCTGCTGCTGTCCACCATGGAGGAGAGTCCTGTGTTGGATGGACATTGGCCGGTCTGACAGTTCTTATTACTACTTCACCAGTAGCAACCATAGCCTGCTTCTGCTCCCTGATGAGGGTGATGAAATGGCAGGTAAAGAAGCCACACATTCTGAAGGAAAAGGAAAACACGTGAGAGAAAGGCTCAGGAATTAGGAAACCACACTTGTTCTTGACCTGGGGCTGGTGGATAGCTCCAGACTAGCACTTACTTTTTTTCTCTTTGTGCGATATTATCCCCATCTATAAAATTAGTCTTTTTGAATCTTCTGTGGGGGTTATTAGTATTAAAATATTAGTAAATACGATACACAGGAGGTGCCATCTGAACATAAGGAAACACTTTTTCACTGTGAAGGTGACTGAGCACTGACACAGATTGCCCAGAGAGGCTGGGGAGTCTTCATCCTAGGAGATATTCAAAAACCACCTGGGCATGCTCCTGGCCAGCCATCTGTAGGTCACCCTGCTTGAGCAGGCAAGTTGGACCAGATGACCTCCAGAGTTCCCTTCAAAACTGAAACACTCTGTGATTCTGTGAAATAGCGATGTTAGTAAATATTAAACATAATTGAAATGTTAGGACTATTCATATTAAACTATTGAACCTGCCTGAAGGTTCAACAACGTGTTTAAGGGAGAAGGGGAGCTGTTCTCTGTTTAGAGTTTTTAGCCCTGTTTTCTGACAGTTTTCTGCAGTGCTCTTTGTAACCTACTCTCTTATGAAGATTGTCTTGCACTACATTTGGATACTTCTTGAGTACAACGTGGGTGAAATCATAGCTACCATCCACCACTGCCTCCTTTAAAATGTCTCAGCAGGGCAGCATACTCCTAAGCAAGTACATTAAATGACTGGGTGGCCGCTTTATGTTCAAAGACAAGTGCCTTGTTTATACGACCATATCTTTGTCCCCAGCACGCTGGGCACACGACTGCTTTCCCTATCTATGTGTTGTCACCGACTTCCGTTATTTGGAGCTTTGTCTTTGTTCCGCTTTGATGCTTTTATCTGGGCAGATGCCCTTAGGTGAGCTCACAAACACAGCTGGAACCGGACGGCATGGATTTTACCCCAGAGAGAAAACAGAAACGTTTGGTGTGTTGGCAACAGGTCTCCAGCTGTGGACTCCTCGGTTTACACCTGTCCCTGAGTGCACAAACACCGTGACTAGTCATTGCAACGGTACCCAAAGCCATCAGCCCAGTGTTGCTCCTTTATCTTTCTTATTACATGAGGTTTGCAACTTTAGCACGCAGAGTTACCGCACCTGGTTGCTTCTAACACCCAGGTGTCCATGGATATCCCTGTAGTACACTGCAGTCCCTGCAGCAGATGTCCCCAGGTGTACATACAGCCTGCCCTTACTGCTGGCCAGGGTGGGCTTGACACAACAGTAGTGACACTGCTTTGCAGCTGGAAGAGTATACAGCAATGCTGGCCTATCCAAAATAACTAGATAGGAAGACAAAAGATATTATTTATTGCTACTCATTAGCAGACTGAATGTCTGAAACATTCCAGTTTTCCATTGTCCACTGTGAAGTATTTTCCATTGCTGGTTAACCTTTTGATTTCATTCTTCCCTAAACAGAAAGGATCAGGAGGATGAGAGAGAAGTTCACTTTTGTCTCAGGCTTCACCCTAAAGCAGCGTTATCGTATAAAATAAATACCTTGGGTACTAAAGCATAGGGATTCAGGTCCAGACAAAAAGGGACACTGACAAGATTTAGATGTGTCTATGTGAAGCTACAATTCTGAAAACTACTTTCTCTGCCCCTAAATTTGGAAGATTAAACAGGATTGTAGTTTTATTAATTTCAAAGCATTACCTATAAACAGGCAGGTGCACATGTATGTACCTTCAAATGCACATTTACATATACAGAAAGAGATACATGTGCAAAGACTTCACAAACTTCATCAGCATCACATTTGTTTCACAAAGAGTGGGAGCAGAAAGTGAGAGTTCCTTCCACATCAGCTCCAGTGCAGAGTCTCACAGCGTTCCCTGGCGTGGAGCGAGCTTCTCGCAGCAAAGAGAAGGAGCTGCTTTTTTCCATGAGAAACTCCTTCTGCATTTTACACAAACATATTAAGGTTAGTTGGAATCCGTGTATTCCATGTGAAGCGTGTCCACCTCATTTAAAAGCAAAGTTTCATCCTTACACCATTTTCAGTTTTTAAGATTTAAAATATATTAGGGCTATGTGAGATGGCGAGCTGGTGACAGTCTAACAAGACAATGTATAGATGAAGAGTGAAGAGGAGAGTTAAAGATAAAATGCTGTTTTTCTGCGTGTTTGATCCCATGCTGAGCTGTAACTTTTTGTTTCTTGCTTTAATCTTTGCTTGGTATCTCACTTGTTATTGTAACTTTGCCTAATTTCTCTCTCTCTTTTCTTTCTTTATGCTATATCTTCATATAAATACAAAAAGCACAGCAGTAAGCATTAAACCCAGCAAGATCAGAATGACTTCAGTTGGCTTACAGCAGGGATGAATTTTCTCCCCAGCCATAGGCCGAGCAAAGGAGAGTCGAGATGAGAGGGATGGATTTCTTTAGAGTAATCAAATGCAGACTTCTCACATTCATGCAGCTTTTAAATCATCAAGGCCACAGTGTTTATCTGTCCACTCTTTCTCATTGTCTGTTGCTCTCCTGACCGATGCTCTGGGGTTTTTTTTGTGTCACGTTGAAATGGTTGAGAGATGCTTTTCTTGGTGCAATTCATTGATGAAGAAATTAACACTGGAGGGACAGCTCTCTATGGATTTGCGCGTTGGTTTGGAAAGCAGAAATGAAATTTTGCAAAAATGGCACAGTAGCATTAGAAACCCACCTGGCAGCAGTAGTTTCCCAACTTGAACAACAGCAGAGAATTAAGCCCTGAAGCTTAATGGCCTGAGTGGGAGAGGGAGAGCGAGCGCCCTTTGCATGCAAGCCGGGAACAGTCCATGAAAGTCAGATCAAAAGGCTGTTTGAAAACCCTGGCTTTTAGAAGCATAGATGGGGAAACAACATCTTTCTTTCCTAGCTCTGGAGTTGGGAGATAGAGGAAACAATAGCTATTGTATAGACAGAGAGTTATTTGAATTCTTCCCTCTACCTCTGTGCACCTGATCAAACAGCCGGCGGTTGAAAGGCTGATGTACGGTCAGGCTTCCTGCCTGATACGAGCACGATAAAAATTGTTGCAGCTGAAACATCTATGAGCACAAAGTTCTGAAAAAAAGTGGATCCCAGGGAGGAAAAGGGAGGCAAGATAAAAAGAGTCCTAAGTTGGGACCTGTCATTCTGGCTTCAGAGGAGGACTAAGGGGAGGAGAGAAGGTGGCTTTTCTCCAAATATGCCTTGGATGGGCTGTACGCAAGCACTAAAAAAGACTAAACGAAGACACACTTCCAAACCAACCTTTTCTTTAATATAATCTTATCCCTCTATGCTAGTATGTCAATCCCATGTATGCCTCTCCTATTAACAACACCCTCCCAGTCCAGAGTCCTACTCTCCTCCCTGCTCCTCTGGCATCCCTAGCATACCCCGGCCTCTCTCCCCTCACTTCAGCAGCTGGGATCCCATGTCTCATCTCTCTCCATCCTTATTTTTCCCACATCAGTCCACATTTCCTACGTTTCCTGTGAGGGCGCAGCCACAGCATCGGTGGCCTCCTGCCTCAGGGGTCTGTCAACTGTTGGCCTGCACGTAGGGGCTCACCAAGCAACTCAGCAACTCAAGACAGGAGCTGTCACCAAAGCATTACATGAAACCCTAGCGCTCTAGGAACCAGCCTTGGATATATTAAAAACCCAACTGGACAGAGTCCTGGGAAACCTGCTGTAGGTGACCCTGCTAGGCGACCATGGGCTTGGACTAGACAATCTCCTGAGGTCCTTTCCCACCTTGGCCTTTCTGTGAGTATGTGAGCACTGAACTCCATGATGAATGAGGCAGGACGAGGGAAATGAACGTAACTGCCCTGTTCAGAGCCATGAAAGGGGAGTATGAACTACATCACCGAGTGACAGGCCTGTTTTTCAACCCCTTGAGCACATATTTTTCCTTAGAGAAAAGGCAGAAAGGAGGAGATATTACCTTCCATGAGACCCTTGGCCAAGGACAGTCCCCAGTAACCTAGGCTGCTGGGCAGCAGGAGCGAGATGCAGCAGGACTGCTGGCTGGGGCATGAGAAGTTGCATAAACTGATGGAGGGATGGAAAATGGCATGGGGACAGCTGAAAAGCTGGAAGCAAAATTCCAGTTCAGCCAGCGTGTACAATCTTGACGACTCTGGACAACGAAACATAAGTCAATACTGCATCTCCTGTGCAGCATGGGAAAGCTGTGCTACTGTCGGCGTTCATTAGGAAAATGAAATCTTAAACATTCCTGCTATGAAAAATATATCCACTCTAAAGTGCAAAAGAGCATTTTATTTCAGTAAAGGAGATGGAAATTCTATTTAAGAGATGGTATATTCATGTCCCCATTATAGTCTGCTCTAGGTGAAATAGATAAAATCATTGCGTTTTCTCTGGGAATGTTGTCAAGACAACTTTTAGTGCAGCTCTTTTGAGAAATTTGTAATACCGTGCAATTTAAAAAGACCTGATTTAATATACTTCTACATTTGATCCACTTCCTCAAGTCCTTCAGCCAGTCACGGAGGAGTTTCAGCTTTACAGCAGTTTCAACGTTGATGGCAATTCTGACTGTGTGTTAGTAGCAATGTGAAATGCAGAGCGTGACCCCAACTTGTTCCTGTCACCACTGGGGAGGGCTGTGCTCTGCATTTGTGGTGTTCAGAGGCTGATGGAGATCCACGGCACCGGCAGCATCCATCGGGCTGAGCTGGGACACCAAAGGCCATTCCGCAGGTTGGCTTTGAAAGTCAGCCTCCCAGGGCCTGCCTAACAGTTTATGTTGTTCTTTTGCTTTTGGTTTTCTTTTGCTTTTTAAATCACTACGTTGGAAAGAGCATTTGAAAACTTGAAAAATTTTTTTCAGCTGAAGCCAAAAAAGAACAGCTGTACAGAAACAGTGAGGGGATATGTGTATCCCGGCGGCCTGGGGACGTTGAAAGAGCTTCGAGTGACAAAAGGAGTTTTGAAAATATCTCATGGGAATTACGTAGGATGGGCATGTTTCAGATATTAAATCATTGCAACTAAATAAGGATGGATTAGACACAACTTTTAATGAATGTATATTAAAAACCTGCTGTTTGGAAGCCTTACCCTCTTTGCAGTCACGCTGCCAGCAGCATTACTAGCCCTGTGAGCCCAGCCAGCAGGAAGGTGACTGAAAGAACTGACAACCTGGCTCAGATACTCATTGGTATTAAGTCTGGTCCTTTAATTTTGCTCTCACATTTTCTTTTGCACAGTCTGGCAATTAAACTGCTGCCCTGCTGACCCAAGCCAGGGAATAAACTGAGGCAATGTAAGGTGCTGCTGTGCTGTGTTACTGCCTCACGCCAGGGACTGGACTAACAGTACTGTTTTCATAAATTGAAATTGGTTCCCTAATCCCAATACTTCTCTGTCTTTAACAACTTGCATCAGCAGATTCTTTGAACAAAAGGACAGATGTTCGTTGTGGTTCATAGCCCAGAGACAGCTAACGTGGGAAAAAGAAGAGCTCTCCATCATTGGCCATGGGGGAAAAAGGCAATACAAATGCAAGTTGTATGACACGAGTTTTCCCCAGACATCTGTAGCCCCAAATTCATTTCTAGTACCTAATGTGGGGCTACGGTTAGTGGAGGAATAAATTGCTGTTCTGTAAGGATGCTGGGAAGTCGTGCAGGTGACCTGACCCTTTATTTGCTTGGTGCTGGAAAGTTCAAGTGCATTTATGGCGTGCCCAGACTGTGCATCGCAGGTCTCCTCCTGCTCCTGGGTCTAGCAAATCCATACACCTGGCAGAGTTTTCCCTTTACAACACAGGAGCATCTAGCTTAAGGACTAATGTACGCTTTCTCTTCCTCCTTTTGCCACTTTACACTATCTGAGTCCTGATCTCTTTTGAACTGGATTATCCTCTTATTCTTAATGGTGACCATGAGATCAATGAAGTCAATGTAGTGTAAGTGATGGTGAGACTCTACTAGACAAGGTTAAAGAAATGCAATGGGTTTTACATGAGAAAATAAACAACCAGTCCAAGTAACACTATGTAAGCCAGGGTACAAAAAAACCCCACAAGGCAAAAGCAGATGGGGAAAAGAGCACCCCAGAGTGAAGAGAGGTAAAAGATAGAGGGAAGGGGCAAGATAAAGTAGCAGAAGTAGCAAGGATACAATACAGCAGCGCTCAAAGGAATATGCAGTGCGTCTGGCTAAGAGAGCAGTGATCTAGAAACCACAAGGAAGGGAACAAAAAGAGGGAAGAGAGAGCATGAAGTGAGGAGGATAAAAACCTTTAGGACAACTGAACAACAGAGAAACAAAGTTGAAAGCTGAGGCTGTGGGAGGCTTTTCCATAAAAAAAAAAAAAAAGTACAGAAAAATGTAATGAAATCGTACGCTGAATTCATCGTGTTCAGGCTTATTTTCTCAGCAGCAGTGATTACTGCAGCAACCGGCAATGGAGGAGCTCTCAAGGTCATCTCATCTGACTGCCTGCAGAGCAGAGAGCTTCTCAGAGCCAATAGTGTCTTTTATTTGCTTCCTCTGGCTTTTAATAATGACTAAATATAAACCAAGCTGTTGGCAATATAAGTTCTGTTCTCTGTGAGCAGTAAAAGCACGTGTTAGATCCTGAAGATAAGGGGTACGGTGTGGTGCTGAGGGAGGTTGTAGGTTACAGTCGGTGTGTTAGTGGGGACAGGAGTTACAACGACTGCCTGTGTCTAGAGAGGTGATTCTGGTTTGTCTGTCCTTCCCCAGGTCACTCGAGAAGACAGGCCCCAAGGTGCTCTGCAAATAAACCCAGCTCTGTTGTAGCACCCAGTCCTCCGATGTGGGACTAGCCAAATTCCTTCATCTTCTGCTCTTCAATTTTCTTTGACTGTGGGCTGCGCAGACAGAACTGTGCACAGCTGCCTATGGTTTGTTGTTGAATACACACCAGGATGCCTCGGACATTCTGGCTCCGCTGCAGGTATTTCATTATATCAGTCTGAGAAACGCTATTATAATGTAATATAATACAGACCCGCTCTCATCGTGCATCGCTCTGCGTGGAAAGTTAAACAACAGGAATGCTTAGTAGATCATTAGCACCACAGAGCAAATGATCTTGCCCGGGAGGAGAAATTAAACTTATAACAGTCCAGTAACTCAAAGGTTTTAATGCGAGTTTTTGTTGAAAACTGGACAGGAGCAACTTACTCTGAATCCGGTGGGAATGACGTGCCACGGCTGAACGCTGCGCAGGGCTCACAGCCCCAGCCCTCTCGCTCTGCAGAGCTTTCACCTTGGTTAATGGTGCTTAGGTTTGGGGTTTTTCTTGGCCATCTTGTAAGTGCGCCACTGACTGTCCTGAAATGCATTTTAGAAGTATCTGAAGTAAGGTAGAATTAGATCTAACTGTGGTTTAGATTTTTCTCGTCTAAAAGTAGGCACGTAATTGCACTTTCTGGGCTTCCTGTTTGCTTGGGCAATAGAAATCTCCGGATCGGAGCATGGCATTTAGCCACGTACTTCAGTAGATGCAGCACATCAAACATTGCCTCAGACTGATCTTTTGCATGGGAACATTGCTAAATATAACCCAGCTTCTGTCGTTCTCCACGAGTAGCTCCATATCAGCTGGATATCAAAGAAACACAGAGGCAGAGAAAGCAGACCTGGAGGGAGGGCAGTTCTCTCCCCACGGCCGTCCCCCAGAAGGAAGGAGGGTGGGATTCCCTGCGTGAGGGTTCAAGACACAGAAGCGAAACCACGCACACGTGCTTTAGGTGCGGTGCTTTGGAGCTCAGCTATCCTTTTTAACAGCCCGCAGGAGGGTGCCATCCCCACGTCAGCCTCTGTGCCCAGGCCAGGAGCAGGAGGTGACCCTTCTGCCTACAGCCCTTTCCCCTGGGCCGCAGGCTGTGGGACGTCTCCTGCGCCCCGGTAGGAGGTAGAGGGACAGGGACAGCATCCACCTGGCTCAGCGTAGGCAACCGCCAGCAGGGACA
The DNA here is from genome assembly GCA_026546715.1 of Gallinago undulata. Lineage (NCBI taxonomy): Eukaryota > Metazoa > Chordata > Aves > Charadriiformes > Scolopacidae > Gallinago > Gallinago undulata. The sequence goes on from JAOTQQ010000023.1 coordinate 92,100,947, forward strand.
TCTGCGTCTGAGCTGCTCAGGCTGTGCTGTCCTCGCAGCCAGCAGACACATAGTCAACGTAACCAGCAGGCTAGGCTCTGCCTCATCTCATCCCGAAACCAATGTCTAAAATTGTTCAGGTGAAGGGACCACTGAACGTGCTTTTATGTCCCGAGTGACAGTATAGAGAAGTAAAAAGGTCTGGGCTCCTCTGCCTCCTATAAAGAAGGCCAGATCAGCTGTAACTGTGTGTGTTGTGGATGTCTCAAGTTATCTGAGATGTGTGTGATGCCAGGCAAGCTGAGATGTCTGCTCAGCTGTAGCTTATGGGCCTGCTGATCACAAGGCACAGATTTAAATCAGATGCCCTCTCTCTAGCTGGGAGAGCAAAGGAATGCAGGGAGCTTGGCATGGGATCCACAGGCAAAACAGTCCTCTTTAGCGATCCCTCAAAAATGGGAGGAGAAAATCTTTGGGGTTTTCTGGAGGAGATGAAAGTCAGAGCACAGAGGTGTCTCTTTCTCTCCCTGGTTTTACTGCAAAGTAGGAGATGGAGTGGAAAAAAAAAAAGTAGCTTATTCCTGTAGGCCACAGGTTAGGCAATACATTGAACCTGAGGTCCAGCTGACTAAGCTCTGTGTGGGTAAACCAGGTGTAGAAAACCACCCAGCTCATGAGATCAGCATTTGTTTAGATGCTTTCTTTGTTTTCCAAGGGTGCTCAGTAAGCCTCACTGGGTTTGTGTTGCCTTAATCCTCAGCTCCCTTCCCCCTGGCTGAGCTTGCAGCTCCCTAACCCTCCACCCCCTGCACACCCGAGGCCTTTTCTAATTTATTATCAGGCTGGGGAGAATCTCAAAGGTAGAAATTAGTCCACTGTGCATTAAGCAAGTTTCCTATATAGAGTGTGGTGCATTAAGGCTTCTTACTGTGTCACTGCTTTCTGAGAGCAGCTATAACGAAGCTCAGAACTGCTTCACATACTTTCAGCAGGAAATCATAAATCTTCCCCGTCCTTTTGGCAGCCCTCTTCCTCTTCTGGCCTCCCATGAAATTCTGTTTTCTAAACTGATTCCCATCACTTGTTTTGCTGTGAACCTGACTCTTGCTTCTGCTGCTGGTTTCATGTATGTTACCATGAAGGCAGGGAAGCTGGGCTTTTTCCTCCCTCCAAATGTAAAGCATTTATGCCAGTGTTGGAGGAGAAGCATCATGTCCTCTTCTACCACCCCTCAGGACTGGGGGCTCCTTGGAAGGTGGGTCTCTTCCACAAGTTTTGTGAGCCCCATGAGTGTAGACCAGCACAGATCTGTTGGGTAGACCTTCTCAGGCCTGTCCTGGGCTGGTCATATATTGCAGGTCACCTGTGATCTGCAGCAAAATGAACCTGGTGATGCTTCCATCACCCTTGTTCAATCCCGTTCAGTGAGTTCCCGGCTTCTCCTCTGTGCCAGGAGTGACCAGGGACAGTAAAACATGGACTATAAAAAAAAGCAGGGCTGTGAAACGTGAGGGTCAGCTCACTGCTGCTTCCCCTTGCTATTAATGAAGAAATGGACACTCAGCAGTGCTGGTATCTTCTGGTTCTCCACCAGATGGTGGTAAATGCCAGCGCTGGGCCGGTGCCGGAGCATTGTGCTGAGTTCCCTGTCCCTCCCGTAGCAAAACCACGCCGGAGTGACAGATTTATGCGGGGCATCTGCAAATGCTGGCAATGCTCTCTGTTTTCATCATAGCCTAATTTCCTCTCCTTACGTCTCCTTTACCTTTATATGTTATAGTCCCTAGATATTCAGACCCATTTACTCCTTGGATTTTCATCTCCCGTTTTCCCTGCTACTCGAGTTCGGGGTTCGTGGCGGATGTCCCTTCCAGCCTTGTTTGGCACACATGCTGCCTCCCACTGGGCAGGGAGGAGAAGATGGCAGCTCTCCCCAGTGGCTAAAGCTGGGGTTCGCTGGGGCAAAGTGGGGTTATCTGCAAAGGTCAGGCAAAGAGAGTCCATCTCACAGCCTGGGCTCCCCAGTGCTCTGGTACAGGACTCCTTAGGGAATAGCTGTCTTACAGAACGTGCCTTCTTAACTATGCATTGACTACCTTAGAGTAGCCACCAAGTTACAAGAGCTGGGCAGGCAGCACAACTCGGCTTTGAAGCTTCATAAACTGCACAGAAAGATCTGGAGCTGACCTTTTCACTGCAGTGACAACCACTAGTAGGTTCCTTCTGCATTTGCAGTTTAATGTGAAAAAATGCAGAAGAGTGGAAAAAAAAAAGAAAACCTTATACCCAAAAACATGTGCCATCCTGAGGAACACACATGGACTTCTGAGAAGGATCTGGGGTTCCTGGTGGATAGTAAATTCTCCAGGAGCCAGCATTGTGCCCTTGTTGCCAAGAGGGCCAATGGGATCCTGGGCTGCATAGGGAAGAGTGTGGCCAGTAGGTCAAGGGAGGTCATTCTCCCCCTCTGCTCTGCACTGGTGAGGCCACAACTGGAATACTGTATCCAGTTCTGGGCTTCCCAGTTCAAGAGAGACAGGGAACTGCTGGAGAGAGTCCAGCGTAGGGCAACGAAGATGATTAAGGGATTGGAGGATCTCCCTGATGAGGAAAGGCTGAGAGAGCTGGGGCTCTTTAGCTTGGAGAAGAGAAGGCTGAGGGGAGCCCTTATTTATGTTTATAAGTATCTAAAGGGCGAGTTAAAGGATGTTGGAGCCGGACTCTTTTCAGTGGTTTCAAGTGAAACGATGAGGGGCAACGGGCACAAGCTGGAACGTGGGAAGTTCCACTCAAATATGAGGAAGAACTTCTTTTGGGTGAGGGTGCCAGAGCCCTGGAACAGGCTGCCCAGGGAGGTCATGGAGTCCCCTTCTCTGGGGATTTTCAAGACTCGCGGATGCTCCTGAGTGATGTGCTCTGGGCAACCCTGCTTTGGCAGGGGAGTTGGACTAGAAGGTACCTTCCAACAATTCCATGATTCCATGATCCCCTGAATGCTGGTGTGCCCTGCTGTGGGTGTGTGAGGTGTGGGCTGGCTGGTGTCCCACGGGCAGATGCCACCAGGTGCAGTGCCACACTCCTGGAGTGTGCTCGGCATCACACGTGTTTGCTGACGAATGATATATAGCCCCTTACGACTCTAACCCCTTGGCTTATAAACTGCAATGTCTCTTCCAGTCTTTCTGTGTAGCAGCTTTACTCATGTAAGAACGTGGTGTGAAATCTTTCAGAAAACCCCAGGCAGCCCAGATGACTGCAGGGGCTCAGGGGACAGAGAGTAGGATCGGACATCCATCCTCCTGCCTCCAGAGGAGGCTGAGCCTTCAGGGACGGAGTGTCACCCGCTAGTGACTGTGGGTGGCTTGCTGAGAGGACAGGCGAGTTGGAGTTCATTTGCGCAGGGAAAAGTAGCTGGTGCCCCCATGCTTGTTGCTGCAGCCTGGTCGGTGATGACTTCAGAGACCTTATTGCTCTCTACAACTGCCTGAAAGGAGGGTGTAGAGAGGCAGGGGTCGGTCTCTTCTCCCAAATCACAGGTGACAGGACTTGAGGAAATGGCCTCAAGTTGCACCAGGGGAGGTTCAGGTTGGATATCAGGAAAATTTTTTACACTGAAAGGGTTTTCAAGCCTTGGAATGGGCTGCCCAGGGAAGTGGTTGAGGCACCGTCCCTGGAGGTGTTCAAAAGACGGGTTGACATGGTGCTGGGGGACATGGTTTAATGATGGTTTTGTCAGAGTTACGTTGATGGTTGGACTAGATGATCTTGAAGGTCCCTTCCAACCTAGACGATTCTATGATTCTATAAAGGCAACTTTCCCATGGCAGAGGAGAGGCGGGAGGGATCCTCCCCCTGCCCAGGACTCTGCTACCCAGCGCCTCGGGAGTGGGTATGAGCAAGGGGAGGCTCGTGTCAGGGAACCTGTAAGGCAGCATCCACACCACAGGTGTCAGCTGGGCCCAAATCCCAGGATTTTAATCCAAGATCCTGGCTGAGCCGCTGCTGCTGTGAGCAAATTAGGTCCTAACAAAGCACTGGACGAGCCTCTGGGCTCGTGCTTGCTGCCTCTGCTGTTTGCATGAAGCTGCTCCTTGGCTCTGCTCCTCAAACTCCTCACTCCTGTTGAGTGCAAACTCGACAGAGTCCCTTAGATGGCAGGTGGTGTCAGAGGACCCCTTTGATCCAGAAGAGAGAGGGACAGAGTCTTGGCAGAGCGCTGGGGTCCTGCAGCCCTGCCTCTCACAGCCCGCTCGCGCAGCACCAAGATGCGAACTCCAGCTGCCCTGGCCGCTTGTCTTAGTGCCTCCAGAGGATGCTGAAACCCCCAAAAGGAGCCCCATAAGCCTGACCATAGGAGCTACGTGGCTGCTGATGAACACGTAGTGCTGGCGTACTGTATGACTGAGGTCTGCTTAACAACAGAAATCTTTGTTTGTTTTTAATTCAGGGATGCATTCTTCCCCTGGCCTTAAATCTCATGTTTCTACTGCATTTTATAATCAAACTATCAAACTTCTTGCAGAATTTAGTAATGTCTGCCAGCCAATTTGGCTATGGGATACCATCCAGAGGGACCTGGGCAGGCTTGAGAGGTGGGCATGAAGTTCATGAACCTCATGAAGTTCAACCAGGCCAAGTGCAGGGCCTGCACCTGGGACGTGGCAATCCCAGGCACAAATACAGGTTGGGCGGAGAATGGCTGGAGAGCAGCCCTGAGGAGA
>JAOTQQ010000023.1:92119669-92134903 GCA_026546715.1 Gallinago undulata
TTTTGTACTCGACTCCTATAAAAAGCCTCTGTGCTGTGCACATTCAGCCAGGGCTGGAGATGTAGCTTTAGAAGGTATTTGAAACATTCTGTGCATCGCGTAGCGTACGCTTCTTTTGCTTCAGCGCACATGGGTTGTTCCGTGCAGGAATACACCGCTCTTTCCTCATGTTATTTATAATCTCAGTTATAAATTATTAAGGCAAACTATAAATCGAGCAAAACTCCTAAGGTCGATGAGATGGCATTATTAATAGCTATGTGGTACTTTTAAAACTAATGCTGTGCTGTTTAAAAAAAAAAGCCATTTGTATTTGGTTATTTAAAGACAGCAACAGGGTATATTATCAATAATAAGCTCTAGCTAACAAAACAGGAGTAAGACAGAAGTATTTCAAGAGAAACACCTTTCCCCAGCAAAGCTGAAGTGTAGTAACTCTACAAATCTGCTTAAAAAAAAGCAAAAACCCCTCCACAAACACCTAAACGTTGCTGCTGGTTTTCTCCCTATGCCATGAAGTGGTTTCAATGCAAGTGGGTTCTCACTGCTTCCCACGCTGCTTGTCTTCAGCCAGTCTAAACCGAGCCCCCGCCTGGGAAGATCCTAAAACTTCGTCTCAGTTTCCAACCTTTGTAAATCCCAGGGCTCTTCTCCTCGGCCCGGCTCTCCCTCCCTGCCTGAGACCTCCTGCAGCCTCGCCAAGGGCTGTCACCTGCAGCTGCTCCCCTGGAGAAGATGACAATTCCCACCCATCGACTCGAGGTCCTTTTATCCAAGGCCTGGCCATCCAGGACACCCGCAGACACCACTGGAATGCCTGCAATCAAGCTGGTCAGGGGATCTCACTAGTCTTTAATTATCCAATTACCCGGGGCTTAATGTACCTAATCCAAATTTTTTTTTTCCTCTTTAGATGCACAATGTCACTGCAATCACTATAAGGACACCAGTGGATAAGAACAGAATTTTGAGAAGGAACAGCTGGATTTTATCACCGCAGCCTCTAAAAGGTTGGTGGTGGTCCCACGACCCTTAATTTCACATTAGCCTAACTCCCAAAAGACGTATGTAATTAAGCTAAGAAACAAAATCTTCTTGAAGCAATTTATTATGTGCAAATTACATCCAACTTCAGGAACACTAGCCCTTAAGGCCAACATCTGACCGGCTTTTAGATCCCTAAACTTGCCAGAATTAGTTATAATTAACAGCAGGAATAAGCAAGTGTGAACTTTCCTTCCAAAGACACAATGTAAGTGCAAATCATGCAGGGTAATCAAACACGGGATTGGGGACAGCATTAGTCACCCAGGAACCGAGTACAATTTGGGTTCAACAAACACTAACAACTGGTGGGGGAGCCAAGTGGACTGACTTTGGTGGGGGAGATAATTTCCAAATAAAACTTTCTATCTAGTTAAATACAGCTACAAGTGCAGAATGTTTGTAACGCTTCTAAGTGACCGACCACAGCAGAAGGAAGGAATTTAAAATAATAAGGTGGATCAAACGTTTTTTGTTCTTAAACTGTGACACCGTGGCCCTCCTTCTGTGGGACAGGATTCACGCTAACCCAGGGCTGAAGGATTCAGTGCAGAACCAGGATTAATGAATGGGATGCAACAGCCTCCAGGAAAGGAACCAGAGCCACGGAGTTTTTAATTGCAAACAAATGTTTTGGGAGGGTGTTCTGCTCGCTGGGGCTTCCACAGAGTTCTACCAGTTTTCAGCTCCTCGCTTTCAAAAGCCAATTAATTCTGTCTTGAATTACCAGCATTACCAGGGAAAGCGAGGGAAGGAGAGAAGCTCCAAAGGACAGACATCACCTGTAACCGAGGAGGGACATTCACATGGCCTCAGACCACCTTCCCCTTAATGCTACCACAGAAGTTCATTCCACCACTCCAAATTATTTGCCTTGCCCCTTAAGAAAGCTCTGCCAGTGACGTTAACGCTTAAACAGATATTCCAGTTTTCAATTACTAATGAAGTCTATTTTTATATGCACTTTAAATACGACAAGCAATAAAGTAGCTCAGATTTCAACCTCCTACATCGGCTCTTTTACGGCAAGGTAATTATTGCTGAAGTCCTTCAAAATTAAGAAAGGACAAACTGAAGCCTGACATAGTCGTGTCCACTTAAAGAGCCCTCAGTTCTCTCCTGTTTTAACAGATTTCAATAATAAAGTTTGTGATAAATTGAAAGTGATATCACAGGAAAATGAAATGTGAATCATGTATATTTATTCTAAGTAACTAGAATTTCAGACGTGTGAGACTACATCCCTTCAGTAACAGAACATTGTTTGTTGTGGTGTCTAGAGTTTTACAGGCAAAACCACGATAGCAAAGACTGAACTGTAGATGCTTTCTCCACTTTTAAAATTTTCATTAGTCTGGACTTCAGCCTGGTTCAGCTACCAAAGCAGGTTGTAAACCATCTCCTCCCCAAAGAAAGAAATCCCATCTCCCCACTCCCATTTACTTTGCACACCAAATTAACAATCTGTTGGCAAAACAAATACAAATTTAAGTGCTGGGTTGTTTCTCAGCTTCACGCTCTCCATCACCTCCAGTTGAGCTGCCAGGGAACTATTTCACGGCTTGCTCTAACAAAATAAAGCAGCGGGACAGCGCGGCGGCGCTGGAGGGGAAAGCAAACATCCAGGGCACAGCGCTGGTGGTTCAGAACTGGGTTCACCCGGGGAGCAGTGGGCATCACCAGCCCCTGCTGGCACTGCTGATGCGGGGAAGCACGGGGTGGATGCTCTGCAGGCCAGGCTGGAGCTTGCAGCCAGGAGCTGAGCCTGGGACCAGCACTCTCAGAGATGCTGCCAATCCCCTGCCCAAGGACGGAGGTGAACGCAGAGATCGGAGCCCACCAAGGGCATGGTGAAGGGAGTGACCACCTTGGGAGGTGGGGGACCTTGGGAGACAAGAGAAATGGGGTGTACCTGAATCATCACTAAGGCGAGGCGCCGGCAATGAAAAATGAGAAAGTTGGAGAGCGTTTCAACTGGCAGCTGGGGAAAGCTGAATGAAGGTCAGGAGAAGGAACCTGTTCAGAGGGGCTTCATGCACGAGCTGGATGTGGCTAAAATTCAGTGTGAGGGCAAAACTCAGAAAAACATGAGAAGCCTAAACATGAAGGCAGGAGAACAAGAATTACCGGCACCAGGAGAGGTATCCTGGTGGCCCTGAAGGAGCATGCGACATTCCCAGGCTACCACATTTACAGGAACAACAGAACAGGAGGTACAGCTCCTGCATAAAAGATTATATATGGTATAACAGCTTTGTATAATAAGGAGACAGAAGCATAATGAAATCCTTGTGAATGGAAGTCCCAGACTCCAAAAAAACATATATTAGACAGATACATTAAATTACTTCTCGGTAGGTTTGATAATAGTGACCAGAAACCGTGAAGCCAGACTGAGAGCTGCAAGCTCAGGGCTGACAGCAGGAGTGTGAGATTCCAGCTACCTTTATGGAACTGAATCCATGCTTCATTGGGATGAGGGGTGTGTGTGTGTGTGTGGGGGGAACAAAAACCAAACAAACCCAAAACCAAATTAACCAACCAAAAATAGCAGAAAAAAAAACAAACCCAAAGAGATTGTTTACTGGAAAAACTAGTAGCAAAACCCACAGGAAAAGATGCCACTCCTGATGCGGTCTTGAATGGTGCACAGTGAGAAGTGCTCTGCAATCACAATGCAATTAATTTCAGCGTCGTAGAGAAAGAGTCTTAATGAATCCAGCACAGAAATGCAGAATTAATGGAACTATGTAATGAGGGGGAAAAAAAACCCAGAAGGCAAAGTGTCAAAACACCCTAAAAGAAACAGTCCAAAAGGAGGCAGCCTAAGGGCTGTTAAAAACCCCTAAATACCAAACCCCAGAAAAATTTGTATTAGAAACCCACGTATAACACTGCAAGAGAAAAAGTCTGGGTGAGTCTGAAACCAACCTGTACGGCTGAATGGGAAAATTAAGGGGGCTACCACTATATTCTTACCTTCTCCTCTTTGCAGAATGGAAAACTTGTCCAAATAAGGAAAAGCCGCAAAACTGCTTATGTCAAATGTAAACATAAAATTAAGAGGACTAAAAAGGAACTTGAAAAATGCAAAGGATGCTCTAACAGTTTTAACTTGTTTGAATATATTAAAAGCAGTGAACCAGCTAAGGCACTGGTGGGACTGCTGGGTGACCAAGGTGTGAAGAGCAGCACCCATGGTAAAGTATAAACCCACACAAGAGAAGCTCAAATATTTGTTTGCATTGTTCTTTCTCACCGAAAATGTTTAATTCCTGTACCCATTGCATTCTTTGTGCCAGATTGCTGAAAGGAACTAGATCAATAAGTAAACAGACAGAAAGCACGAGACTAAATAAACAAGTTATATGTCAGGAAGTCACCAAGACCAGACAGCATTCATCCAAAAGCTCTCAAATGTGGAATTTAAAAACAAAGATGCGTAAACTATCATCACAAACAGCCTTTGTGCCAGCAAAATGGGGAGTTTCCCTTCCACAAACGAGGACTTTAGAGATGATGCTGGGAAATATGAACCGAAGAGTCTTACATCCCCCGGTGAGACAGCAGGGTCTATAATAACGTCGCTAAGCACGGAGATAATCACAATCTGTTGGAAAAGAGTTGGCGTGGATTCTGTAAAGGGAAATCCTGTCTCACCAATTCGCTGGATTTCTACAACAGTGTCAAGGAGCAGGCGGATAAAGGGGATTCACTGGACATGATATATTTGAATTTTCATAAAGCCTCTGACAGGGCTCCACGCTGAAGGCTATTAAAGAAATTAAGCTGCCATGGGATTAGAGGAAATGGTGTTTTATGTACCAAAAGCTGCTTAAAGGAAAGGAAGCAAATGGAAGGACTTAATGGTCACTTTTCAGGATGGAACAGACCCAGCAATTGGGGTCCTCCAGGGATCGACACTAGGACTGGTTTTATTCTGTGTCATGGCCAATGAGGTGAAGAAGGGAGCAAACCCTCCAGGTTTTTGCATCTTTTTCAGACAATACTAAGCTCTTTTTGGTAGTCAAATGCTGGCTGATCTCCTAAAGGATCTCAAAGCTGAGCAAACAGGGTGAAAACGTAGCAGCTGAGTTTCAGCGTAAGCAAACACGGGGAAAAATAACCGAAAGCCTGATTACATGTTTAACTTGGAACTGGTGGTTACAATTTGGGAATCGCTGTCCCTTTTCTGAAAGTATCCTCTCCATTGTGCAGCAGCAGCCTTCAAATCCCCCAGGTACTGGGCAGCATCAGCAAAGACATTGAGAACAGGGCAAAGTGAGTCACTTTGCAGATATATAAAAAGGCTGTGAATCCACATTTTAAATGCAGTGTGCGGTTCCCGTCTCTATCTCAAAGATGATGCAGTGGACTCAGAGAAGGCCACAGAAAAGGCCAACTGAAATATTTAAGGAGAAAAGCACCTGCATTACAAACAAGGAGAGATTAAAAAGGACGAGATTTTCAGTTTGGAGAAGGGAAGCAGAAGCAGAAGGAAAGATATGACAGCTTAAAATAAAAATAAAAATCCTGAAGATGGCACCACTCACAGCTCAACGAATCCTGCAAATTCAAGGGTAAATAATCACCCATCTGTACCTTCCTAAAGATGCCCTGATCTAAAGAATCCTTTAAAATTATAATTAGAAAATGGTACATATAGTTTTCTGCACTGGTGCTAGCACTGGGGAGCAGCACAGCATCATTGTAAGCTGTCTTGCTGAAACGAGACGGTAATTGATGAAGCCTCCCCGTACTCACACATGGCAGTTCAGTGAAACAATCTTCAAGTGGCTTTAAACTGTTTTTCTAACAAACAGATGCATTCTGGCCTTTGTACTTCTCTGTAACAATTTGTGAATATTGTACCTTGGCCAAGTTAGCAGGAGGTTTCCTACAAAAGCATAACAGTTTTGATCAACAGGCTGCCAGCAACGGAACCTGGATGAGGTTAGATCTCTGGATTACATCTGAAGGGTCTCCCACTGCTGGCAACTGGAAAGGACCAAATTTAGGAGATATTTGTGTTTTCGTTGGAGCGTTTTTATAAAGTTTCACACGTGGGGAAAATAAGTTCAACTATGCAATTAAAAAAAAAAAAAAAGGCAAGAAAAGATACAAGGACTGGACCAGTTCAAAACAATGCTCTCTCTAGCAAATAAACAGGATCTGTTAGGAACTACGCCAGTACTGCTCAGTATTGATGGTTTTGCCTTTCCTTCAGACACTCTGTTTTGATAAACAGAGAACAGCACCACAAACAGAGTAGAAGAAAAGGACTCTGAAGCACACACAAAAAAAGCAAAAATAAACACAGGCTCTCAAAACAGCAACAGATTTCTGGCCAAACCTGACCGTGTTAAGAAATTAAAGTTGTTTTTGTTATCCTCAGGGCTTAGATACACTTTTGCATAAAAGATCAGGAGTTCCTCGAGCTGTTGTACATAAATGCTCCTGGGGAGCTGAACGCTTCCCCTCCCATGCACACGAGGCCCAGGGTGCAGGGCAGTTTTATGAATCTCCAGTGTAAATGCTTTCAAAATCCACTTTGTGTAGCGGAGGTTTTCTGATGACCGTGTGCTTTCTGATGACAAATTCCCAAGGGGAAGCTACAGACAGTGACCGTCAGCAGGGGCTGCTTGAGAATAACTGAGCCACACAAGGTTTACCATCTCCGGGCTCGAAGGGATGCGGAAGGGGGTTATTACCCCCACTGAGGGGGTGTTATTAACACACAAATGCAGCACCCACGGGTGGTTTTGATTTGGGAAAAGAACAATCTTGTCTTATTCTTATACTCCTCCTTAGGCATCCAAGTTTGACTGTTGGTGGAGACAAGAAACTGGGCTACAGGGACTCCAAATACAGTCATCTTTATGTGCTTGTTCTGAGATCGATAAAGAAACCGGTGCTCCTCAGGCTCACACTGGCCTTCATTTTCTCTGATTTTTGGAGTCCTAGGAAGAACTACATCAAGGTCAGCATACATTCCCGTAAACTGATGCTGCTTTTCAGGGAAATGTTATTTTCAAGCAGAAGTACAATGTTTGATTGTTACAGTGCAAAAACACTTTGTATTTACACAGACCACTGTTATCTGCAGAATATTGATGCATATGTCCACACATCTGTGTTCAAAGTGCCATTTCAAATAAGTCATCCACGAATTAACAGATTGGCTTTCATGTTATTCAAACTAGTTATACTAGGAAATTACAGGGGTACTAAAATGACAGATCTGTGGAAGACAAATGAAAAAACGCATCCAGTTTCAAACTGAGTGCTGGTTTACTTACTTTGTGGTACCTGGTGAAATCATGTTATTTAAAAAGTTCTATTTTAATATTTAACACAAAATAAAACCAGGGTTTTCCTTTAAAGGAAAAATGCATGACTGACTATCACAGAACTCTGTTGCCAGCTAGTGTTGCCATCAAAATTCCTCCAAATATTTCAATGGAAAATGTCCAGTTTGAAACAGGAAAGGTAGTTACTTAAATTGTACTTGAACAGATGCAGAATGACAAGTTCTTGATGTGAGATTTACTATACATGTTAAAAAGCCATCCCACACTAGATGCAGATTTCACCAATGCTGCTGGCCAGCCTCAGTTCTAATCTACAATCCTTTCTTTGGTTGCTCTAAAATAATTGCCATTTAATTTTCAATATTCTTTCAAGCAATAAGAACGTGAGAGCCAGCAGAGATCTGATTGGTCATTTCATCACTATAAATCTTAATTTGGACTGTTTTACATTCCTTTTACTATCTGTTTTTCAATTGAAGTTATTAATTCTTTCAACATATCTATAACCATATGCTTGTTATCATTCTTTGGACCTTGAAATACAATGGATGTGATCAAATTTGGGCCACAGTCCAGACTAAGACTGGTTTCTATTGCTCCGGTTTCTTTTCTATTGTCCCGGTTTCGTTTCTATTGTCCTGTACTTCACTGTCTAACTGGGTCCTAACAAAAGTGCAAGCATTTAGGAAAGTGTAATTGCCCCTAGGGAAGTTAGGGCAGTCTGACCTCCTCAAATTATACCGATCAAAGTGATGTACGGATTTTCAGAAACGCACACATACATACGCTTTCAAAGTGTTTGCTCTGGAATTGATATACAGCAGAGTCAATAATTCTCAGGAATTCCTCTGACTTCTTTAAGACAGAGTCTACATACACTTGCTATTTTTATTCAGTGTTTATCATTGTCACATGCTGCTATTTCACACACTCTTTCATCTACAATGGCCAGATAAATACCAGCTGGTTATGTTAAAGCCTTCAGGCAGAATAATAAAGATGTAGATGTGTACATAACCGTCTTTCAGGTGCAAGAATGACAACAGTTCCCACGTTCCATGAGACCTGCCCCTTAACACCAGGCAAAGCTGGATGCGAACACTCAGGACTTTCATTCAGAAGGAGGAAAACTAGGTTCTCATTCTTTCTTCCCAAGCTTATTTCTACTTTTTACATAATGGCAGTAAAATAGTATCAACAAATCCTGCACAAGAGTTTCTCCCCCTTCTTTTCCCTTTCAAATATTGGCACCTTATTCTAATGCCCACAAATAAATACTGTCTGGCAGCATGGTCCTCCCTAAGCAGGATCATCACGTTATGTCATTAATGATCTTCAGTAGTGAGAGGACAAACCATCTTCAGTAGTGAGAGGGGAGAAATCTGTGGGAAATGCCTGTTCTTTGGAAAGGTTGCCATGTACAGGACGAGATTCCCCTGGAAACGTACCAAGATCTAAACTTGTTGGAATGAGAAGGAATGAATAATGAATAAATGGTAGGAAAAAAATTGCATCCATTGCTCACAACTGGATGTGAAGCAATAGCAGAAAGCAACACCCATGTCTAAAGCTAATCTAATCTTAGTCCCTGTCTAAGACTAATCAAATTTGATGTCTTCTAAAACAAACAACTTGCTGCTAGAAAGTGCCAACAAAACATTAAAGTGCATGAATAGTGACAAAAAGTTCAACACGTCTGAAAGGGTACAGTATAATAGTTTGCCTGCCCTAAAAAGGTCCCATGTTACCAGGCGTGCCTGGCATTCACTGTTCTACACACAGCACTAATGCAGAAAGGACAGTGAATGTCCATTTTCCAGTCACTAATATACTACGTTTTATTTTAATCCTGTTGATAAAGTCAACATTGTGATATTTAAGCTTGTTGGAGTGAAAAAAAAATATTAAAAAAATTCCAATTTTTCTAAGAAAGGCTATTTACACTAAGAGTTCCATATTACAAAATTTAAAATGCAATTCATTTTTTTTCAGCCAAGAGCTGACCATACCCCTGGGGGAGTATGGGGTTTTCCAGAAGTGGCACAGGCTCTTCTGAGGAATTGCGATTTATAGAACTGAAAGTAAAATGCATTTCAAGAAACACATTGTATCCGTGTGGAATTCAGATTTCATTCACATGGGAAATGTCATACTATGGGAAATACAGTCCTCAAGTAAAGTGGTGTTTATCAGAAGTTTGTTTTCCATGCAATAAATTTCAATCAGAGTTGCTAGATTGAAAAAGACATGTCAACCTTATCTTTTAAAAATTACCAGGATTGCATGGCCATTTTATTCCGATGAGAATGAAAAACAAAATTCTTGTTCAGCACTGGTACAAACATGAAATGCTCATATGAAACGCACATGTGAAAACAACACTTGATAACTGACTTTAGTACTGTCAAAGAGGAATAATGCTAAAAAATAAATCTCCAATGCATAACAACATGTAATTCAACTCTTGTTATACTATAGTCCCGAACAGACCAACTTCTGGACTTCTGCATAACAAATGGCAAAATGATCCTGACCTCTTAGAACAGAAACTGTTTTTCTTCCACTTTGTGTCTGGAGGGCCTAAAAGAATGACAACTATGTTCCACGCTGTAATTTATAAAGTGTCCTTAACCTACATAATTTATGTTATATGGAATACATGCGACTGCCACAAGAGCGTGGAACGCCCTGGATGGATGTTTCATTTATCTGTCCCGTAATGGGTACCAACTGCTGGGCTGTCCTTCATTCTCTCTTGCTGCCTTTATTTTTACCCAGCCCTGATGGTAAGGGGTGGCTGAGAGATACGCCTGGCATTGCCTGCTGGGGAGTCTCCAAAAGGCTGCGTGTGGAGTAGCCACCCCAAACCATCTGATTATCACTTGACACAAGAAACAGCCAACAGGGAAATGCAGTTTGTTGGATCCCTTTCCATAATTATGTCATGCTTCATGCAAACTGGAAGGTTCAATAGGTGAAGAGGTCTTAGAAGGAATTTGAACATTTGCCATCTTATCATTAGGTAATGACATTTTAATAGTTTAATTAACCATCAGGCAATGAGAAGTCCAGCATGAGAATGGTTGAAACTGCCTAATTATTAAGTCACGAAACAAGATATGCTGCAGGGAAGGGGAAACAATCCTATTTATTTTGAGGGGATCTTGAAAAGGGTTGGGTGACAGGACAAGAGGGAGACTGCCAGTCTTCAAGTGAGTCTATAAGGGGATCACAGGGTATTTAAAAAAACCTCCAAAACGAAATCATAAAAATCTCTGAAGTCAAGATAAAAAGAAAATTATAAATAAGCAATTGTTAAATTATAAAAAGTGCTTTTGATATTTAGCTACAAAAAATGCCTGTTTGGAACAAAATCTACATAAAATATAAAACCATCCTACGACCTTAGAGTACAACACTATTGTTGAGCTAATACACAGTGTTAACAGTTTTGTTGCTTACCTATCCAAAAGAATTTTAAATGTGGTGAAAATGTAAGAATAGACAATTCCAGGACTTCTAAGCAACTAGCACCTGCAAGGAGTTCATGTGAACTTCACACCACCTCAAGGAGTCACACTTGATACTGAAGTGACATGGAAACAGCCGCACTACAAACTATTTTTAGCAGTAGAAGGAACAAGTCGCAGTGACACAGTGACACTGGGCCAGCCGAGGAGCAGGGAGTGAGCTAAGAAGATCCCTGCAGGTTCCTCAGCCAACCCCGCTCCCTTGCCCAAAAGTCCAAACAGCTCTGGAACTAGTGTGGCTCCCCCCCCCCCCTCCCCCCCTTGGTATCAGTAGTGCAAAAGGCTCATTTTTCACTTGAAAAAATAACATCAATCAATCCGCCACCAAACACAACTGAAAACCAGTAAACCCCGAAGGCTCTCTGTCTCAGAGTTTCCCCAACTTTTTTTCCCCTAGAACTTTTTTTTCCTTGTTAGATTACTCGAGGAATGTGTAATGAATTTATCCCATTCTCTTAAGATGTTGTAGGTGGTTTAAAATACTACAGCAAGTAAAGCTCACTTGCATAAAAGTGTTAAGTGTTTGCAAGGTTACTGGGTGTGTATAGCAATTTGAAAAATTGCCACTGAAATACTATTATTAGTATTTTCCCTTTAAAATACATGCATGTCAGCAATTACATCACATATACACGTATGTAGCACATCAGAGGGAAAGGGAGAGAGAATTTATGATGATGCCAGATCCCAGTGCTAGAAGAATCATGCAGATAAATGGCATCTCACTGCCTACAGCCCCAAGTTCATTTTAACTCCAAGACAACTTGTATGCAGAATCTGACTACAGAAATATTCTCTACATGGAATAGGGAAGGGAAGGAACATCAGGAACATCACATGCAACTACTGTAAAGCCACATCACTGATGAACAATGTCCTGCCAAGGTGTGGAGAGATGGCTGAAGCCCTGTGGAGATCATCTTCAGAGCATCACAAAACAAAGTACCTGAAGTTGGTTTTGTATATTTACAAGTATATGGCTGCAGCATGTCTAAAATATACATCAGCTCACCTGTCATAGATGGTGCCAGTTTTCTTTGCCCTTTGTGGTCCACAGTACCTTCATAAGCTACAGTCACATCGTACACTGCATCCAGATAGTCTTTCATTGTGTCAATGGCTACATGAGTTGCCTTCACACGCGGCGTCAGCACATGCTTTAATATAGCAAGTCCTAGAGGGGGAAGAAGTTAAAAATTGCAGTGTTTGAAAGTAAACTGGGCTGCATCACAAAACAAACATCACGCCAAGGAACTTCAGCACCCTCACTCAAAATCACAAAAGGTTTATATTCAATTTCAGTTCTCGGTTGAGAGGGACAATGTGCATGTGTGCACACTGCAAATGCTCAAGTAGGCACATGAAGAAGATGAAGCAGAAATCCTAAGGCATATCAAAGGCTGATCAAGAAGAGTCCTTTTAACAGCTCCTTCTCTAGAAACAGTGATGGTTTTAATCTGGTTTATAAGTGATGAAACAGCACTTCACTGTTTACATTTAGGCCATCTGAGGTAAAAAAAAAAAAAAGGCAAATTAACTCAAAAATACTGAACACATAGGACATCACCTCCTGAAATTCTGTACCAGAAAGAGATTTGCTATGTGAGTCATAAACACAGATAATTTTTAGCATGCCTAATGCTCATGTGGCATTTGACTTCCAAAGGACAAATCAATCTGGTCTACATGTTTAGTCCCAATACTGCACCATAGTAAAAAAACAGTGTTTGTCTTAAACTTCACATGCTTAAAACAGGGCATTACATTTCTCCAAAGCTACCAAGCTATCAGAAATACCTATACGTTTTGCTATTTTCTACTACAGATTCTAGCTTTCCCTCCTTCTGCGTCCTTCTTCCTAGTGGCACCTTCTGGGCCAGTAGATACGGTTACTCTGAGGGTCCTCACTTTGGGGAAGGGCAGGGAAAAGCAGTTCTGACAGCTTCAGCCCACTGCCATGACTTGCTGCTACAGAAAACGGGATGTTTCACTTTATCCTTGCAGTTGTTTCCCTGATTGCTCTTTTCTTGTTCCTGCTGCTAAACCTTGTGTTGCTCGGGCACCCCCCCTCCCACCAGCGGATTCAACTCACCGTCCCAGCAGAGCACTAAGAGGGAGAGGGATATCATAGCACCCAGAACAGACAGCAAGGAGGAAACCGATTCCCTGTTTCCCTGCAAAACAACCTATTGCAAACGACTTGGCCACTAACAAATCCATACTCGGGAGAAATCAAGTGTTGTCCTTAACCACCCAGGCCAAGACACAGAGGTGGTGTGACAAGGACACAAGCACATGGGGTGTAACAGCACTCCACGAGTCTTCACAGTATTGCATATCTGTGTTTGCTTCAGCTGACCGCTTCCACCTACAGCGTACTTAAGAACATATAAATACACTGGGCCCAAAAGGACAAACTTAAATCTATTTCCAGCATTTTAACATACAATGACTTTCAAAATGACCTCAAACGACAAAAAAAAAACCCCGTTCAAACCTTCCCATGATTTGAACACAGCTCTTCCACACTTACTTGAAAATGCTTCTAGGAAAAAAAAAAGGGCATTATGCAAAAATTCTCACTGTTTTGCTATAAGATGTGTATCTTTCTCAAAAAGAAGTATCCAAGTAAAATTCCAATTATTCCTTTTTAGCCTTATTTTTCACTGGCTTAGTCTTCAGTCCATTTTTGAAAGAACCATCCATTGTTACCCACTGGTTCCTGATAAAGCAAAAAATTTTCTAAACCAAAGTACTGTGGTATTGCTTTTGATGTTTTTCTGCTTCCAAAAGCAATTCAAAAGATACTATACTCTGTCCTGATTTTGTGCCAAACTTCTCTCCTTTGTTGGGCAAAGCATACTTCAATCTACAATTATGAAAATATCTACTGAACACTGTAAGATAATGCTAATTTCTAAGCTGTTCTAAGATGCTTATAGTTGAAAATTTCAGTATAAATCATCACCTTGATTTTTTTAATATTTGCTAAAAATTTCCTTGTCTGAACACAAAGATAAAAGGTTATTTACTAGCACTCCTTCTGAAGTCATTGTTCTCAGCTTCACCAGCAACAGCGATAACCGTCTATGCAAAATGTTATATGGTTCATGTAAATATTTTGAAGCATAACATGGTGGCAGTGTTTTCTTAGCTTGTGAACTGCTACATCAAACAGCTAATTATGTTATGTTTCAAAATGTTTACTCTGTAAATGAAGCACTGAATATTCTAGTGTTGTGTCAGCATCCACATCAGAGTGGACGTTCCACTCAACTCCTGTTGATCCAAATTCTCAAACATATTCTAAAAGCACCGTCATTCCTCTCCTGCCCAACTCATCTTTCCCCCTTAACCAAACTATTACTGCGGGAAAGAACAAAGGAAAACAGGTTTTGGTGAGAACCGAGTCCTCTAGACAAATTAATTTAGGTATCTAAGACTATTTGGTGCTGAGTTTTTTGAATCCATGGCCAGTTTTGGTGATGAAGATGGTCAGTCACGACCCGTGAAATGCAACTGTAGAATAAGCCCCTCTTAAGCCACGCGCTACCAGCGAACTCTTGAAGGTTTAAATACAAAAAAAGTATGTGCTTAATTAAAATCAATAAAGAAAGTTCATTATTCAGAAACACTCCGGTGCATGACAAACACGCAGCAACAACAGGAGTTCAGCACATCCTTTTAAAGAATCCATTTTATAAAAACATCAACCACACATTCTTGCAATTACTTCATGATCTTTGCTAAAATCAACATAACAGAATTTAAGCCCAAGTAGTCACTGTATAGTTACCTTGGCAGACTGCCTGCATCCAACTCACAAAACACGCTGTGCTTAAACTGTTTTTAATGTTGTGCAATACTAAGTTAGGACTCTCTGTCAAACTATTTAAGGTCATGAGATTTTATTTAAATGCCAAAGAAAATGAACTAGATTTCTAATAATGTAATACTCTACCTTAACATGTTGCAGCTTTGCTCTTCTATGTTACCTAACTTTTATATGATAAACAAACATTAAAAAAATTATGAGAGTAATGTGAAAATCTGAAGAAATACAGTGAGCAAGGGTACCTTAAATATGTACTGTTCCCTGGACTGCAGTAAGATGCACAATTTCTTCAGAAAGTCTTAAGGTTTTAGTTTGGGAAGTATGAAGACCCATATCATTAACACCTACAGAATTAATTTTTCATCTGAACACAAAAGAACGAAAAACTCCAAACGAAACACCATTTATCTAACCTCTCAAGGTGAAGCTATATATATAATAGCTGATGTATACCTGTATTCTATACATATATAATAACTCTATGGGGACGATCTCTCTTCCTCTTCCCTTCATC
>JAOTQQ010000023.1:92143463-92162464 GCA_026546715.1 Gallinago undulata
TGATTGCAGAGCAGCTAGAGAAAAGGCTGAATGCAAAAAGACAGGACCCAGCAAGTGAACTCTCCAGAATCACCCCATAGCGAAGAAGGTTTAAAGATGCTCTAAAATGCAGAGAAAGGGAGAAATCTAGGAACTGTGCCAACCAGTGAACCCAGGAGGAGATCAAGGAAGAGGAGAACTGAGTACATAGCCTAGAATCTGGCAGGGGAAAAGGGAAAAAAGAATTAAGAATGGCAAACCCAGTGTCAATAGAGTGGAGTAAAGAGAGCTGGAGGAAAGGCTTGTCATGGCATGTTTGGGGAGGAGAACTAGCAGACTGCAGAGGAGGGTGAAGTCCAAGAACGTTCAAGGGCAGTCAGAAATTTAAGATGTATACAGATTCAGTGGGGAAAGAACAAAAGAAAATGGGTTTAAGAGGCAAGGTGCTTACTTTTTTTCTAACATGACAGTAGCATAAGCACAAGGACGAGTACAGGAATCCTTAGACCCAGCTGCAGTCCACACTTCCCCCAGTCATGTATACATTTCATCTATGAAGCACACTGTTGAGATATTTAAGTGACTAAGTAAAACTTAGTTAGCTGGAAAGGGCATAATATTAAAATTCAGATGTATTTTTTCATAAATGTGCTTACATTCAAACCACTTAATTTGGATCCTTAAAATAGTACTCAAAGATGAGGTTACTCCTCCTCATTAAAGAATGAACGCTCAGCTCCAAAGGGTAGTGCAGTGGCTGTAACAGGTAATAACTGACAGAGCAGAGAAAGTGAAGCACACGGGATAGGAAAATCATCCTTGGTACAGAGATCAGCACTTAAAAGCATGTGACAGCACTACTGGTCTTCAAAGCAGATCATCAGCCACTAAAAGCTGATTACACAACACAGAAGAGTATCTGCTTACTCCAGTCCTAGTGTGTAATACAAAGCAGACGCTGAAATTGTATTTAATTATTCTTGTAAACCTCTAAAAACAGAAGCAGCTGAACAGGTTTGTTGACCAGAATCTGAAAATCTCTCTGAACTAAAAGCATACCAACAAGACAGAGAAGTGCCCTTTGCTTTAAACTCAGCATATGTAAACCTATTATGCATTTCATTAGGTCTACTTTACCTGAGTAAAATTCATGAATGTAAATAGATGTCTTACTTACACCGCACAAGACAAAGCCATTCTGCAATTCAGACACTAAACAAATCTACTTGTGTGACTGGCTTTTCTCTTCTCCCACCACGGGCAGCAGAAGCTAAATCCTTAAGTACTATTTCCAAAGATTATAAGAACTACAAATCTCTAAGATTTTAATAACTAAATAAGCTCCCCTGAACTTGGATTAAGAACCGTTGAGTTGTAGGAGCATTTTAACTGCCTAGAAACACTAGCTGCAGCTAAGGCAATGTTTTCATACATAATTTTTCATTTAGGGCAATTAGCTACATAAAGGTTATGCATTTTATCACAGTGACTGCAAAATACAGTGCTCGTGTTCAAAACGACATAGAAAATTTTGCATTACCACAGTCCCTGATTCACTGATACACTGATTTTAACCCAAACAGAGCAGGTCCCTGTGTTCAGTTACGTGGTACTTCCACGCCTGTTTCTGTGTAATGGGTGGGTGTCAATACACTTGCCATCTCTCATCAATTTGAAAGGTTCAAGGAGTGGATCAGGATTCATTCAGTAGAACTCTATTGATGCCTGTTGGACCCAGAAAACCAGAAAAGAGGGGGTTTCCCTGCAGAGTCCCCAGCATAATGTCAGCAGACCTGCCACACTCCACAAATGAAATGAATGGATGGTGATATCTGTTTTGACCTGAAGAACAACTCTATTCATTTCCCCAGCGTTGTCAAGGTCTCCCAGGCAAAAAGTAATGGCACCGAGAGGGGCCATGCTCACAGAGCAGGGAGAAGGGCTCTCAAGGAAGCCCCTGAGATAGATCAGAGTGCCACAAAAGGAGCTGGTTTGGGTAGAGCAGGGGAAAGGGACACAAAGCAACACCTGAGTCCCTGGACTACAGAACAAAGTTAGGCCAGATACCATATACAAAAAGCAAGAAGAGGTGATAAGAGAAAACCTGGCCAAGAAAAGGGCTTTGGAGGGTGACCTGGAGAGAGCAGCTGCCACTGCAGAAGAATGTCAGGGCATCAAGAAGTGGTAACTACTGCCTAAAGATACCTTGCATTTACTGTTCTGGGGTGGGTGACAAGAGGAAAACAACGAAATATTTTTATTTACAAAGTTCAACATTATATTAAACAGTGCATTTGCTTAGTTTTAATATTATTGTTATTATTGAGTCCTGACAGCTAGACAGATTCATATCTGAATCCATTTAAAGCACCGCCTCAAAGATATGCTTCTGGTGAACTGGATGAGAAACATTAACACTCAGATCAATAACTGAAAAAGATACAATATGAGAAAGTATATCTGGTATAACTGGAACAATATCCAAAGGGTGACGTGAAGAAAGCAGGCAAGGACATCCAGGATTTACAAAGAAGTCACCAGGGATTTGCAAATTAGTAACTATATGACAAAATAATTACATTAACCCTCATAACAGTTGCATTAATGTATTAATAAAATGTTCCCTCCAGGTTTTTACTGTTTCACTAGCACTGCTTCACATGACAAAGATTTATTCTGTGACTGAATGAGTGACAAAACCAAAACACGTAGCAACCAGCTAAATATTGGCTGTAATGGGTTAAATCCCACAGAATGCAGATTTCCTACTCCCCATGCATGAGAAAAAGAAATACAAGTTACATTTTCCATTATAAAACTGAATAGTTTGCTGTTCAGAAGAGTTAACTTTCTTTGTAAAACAAGCCGATTGAGAATATCAAGTGTATAAGATTCCAATTGGTTAACAATCAGCCAGATTTTATATAATTTTAAACAAAATCATATTGTTTGAACTGAGTTTTGCCAACAAAAGACCCAATAATGAACTGTTTGAGTCTGTAGTTCAATGACAGTTTGAGAAGCAAAATAATTTCCAGAGAGAAATAATAAAGTTTATTAGTTCAAGACCTCCACTAAGAAACGCGACAGCATCTCAGCTCAGCGTCAGAGTTCTGCGGGTGTCTAAGGTTGCTGTGCTGCCTCTGGGGAGAAGGGAGGA
Organism: Gallinago undulata; assembly: GCA_026546715.1. NCBI lineage: Eukaryota > Metazoa > Chordata > Aves > Charadriiformes > Scolopacidae > Gallinago > Gallinago undulata. The sequence continues at coordinate 92,146,603 of JAOTQQ010000023.1, forward strand.
CCTACAGGGGGGCAGAAAAAAGGGCTGTTGAAGGCAGGTGGGTGGGTGGAAGCTGTAGGACAAGGTGAGCAAGAAGCATCACGCAGCCCACTGTCCCTACCCAACGTAAAGCACAGCACATCACCAACGCAGTGCTGCTGTGAACGTAGAAGCCAAGAGGCAGGCTCATTCTTCCTGTCTGTGTTCCACCTCCAATTTACTTTTCATAGACAAAAAAACAACCCAGAAAAACAACAAAAAAAGACCAACCACATGACTCGAGGCAGTAAAACAACTCAAGGTCCCGCTACGTTAAGGAGAACAGAAGACTAGTTCTGCCTTCCTACGGTTTCTTACTGGGAACAGGGATGTCTCCAGACAGAATGAACATTAATCATCTGGATTCTTTGTTTAAACTCTATGTGGAGAGAAACTGTAAATAAGAAAGTGACCCTTAACACAGTTTCCCGTCCATCTCTTCTCTATTGGCATATAATTCTTTCCTTAGCAGCCAAAAGGCAAGCCTTTCTCTAACACTACATTAAAGAAAGGACTCCACCGTGTCCATACAGAATGACCAAGCAACGACAGCTGCTCACTGAACTGAGGAAAAGCCCACCCTGAGCTGTAACCTCCAGTGCATAAATTTTAATAAAAATTCCAGAGTAGTGAATTATTAATTTTTGCATGAGTTTGGGGCATACGTGCTTTACTGATTAAAATGTCTTCATTTTAAAAGCTTGTGAAGGTCACACTAAGTTCCAGAATCGCAAAGTTTCTTCGTGAATAATGCAGTAAGGACACAGGTTATCCCCTTCTTCTCCCAGTAGTAATTGTAGGTTAAAGGGCATTTACAGCATCTACACTTAAATTCTCAGATAAAGTGGATTATAGAAAATTTAGTCTTCCCTCAAATAAAAACTCAGTGGTCTGTGTCTTTTACCCCAGAAGATGCAAACATTTGTCTCAGTAAATAGGCTTTTGACAGCTTTGGTTTTGTAAAGCTTAAGTGTCACTCCCTACACTGTTCAGTCTCATGGACTGAAAGAGATTTAAGAGAGAATGCATTTCTGCAGCACTAACACTAACTTCTCTTCTGTACCACCACCCTAGATGATATGATGAAAATGGCAACAACTGCCTGGTAATCGTGTCCAGGTTCTGTGTTCATTTCCAACTTCCATCGAACTTCCAGATAGCCAAATTGCACCAAAAAAAAAAAGAAAAAAAAAAGAAAACTGGTACCTGAGTGGTTCCAAATTCATTTGGCATTAGCTCAGGTAGTTTAGGTATAGTTTTTCAATCCACATACAGCTGTGGAGGGAGAATACAGGTGATTCCTCAGAAAAAAAGCCTTCTGGATTTATTTCATTTATTTATCACATGTGGACATCCCCCATGGAAAGCAGAACCCATGGCAGATGTAGCTTTAAAGAAAAGCTTCTTGCTTAAACCTCCCCTTGCATTCTGTCTGGGCTAAAATCACAGGCCAGCCTGTTCAGTCAATTTGTAACACTGGAGCTACACTGAATATCATTTGCAGGTTTCTAATGAGACACGGAATTAGATGAGTTTCTAGGCACATCTTCCTAAGACTGTATTAAAAAAATAAAACCCCGCATTTTTATAAAGCAGACCAATTCAATGCAGAGTTCAAATCAAGACTCTTATCACTATCGAAACCTTACTGTTACAACAAACCCCTGCGTTTCTGCATTTTAGGGAAGGCAGAGGGAAGGCAGAGGGAAGGCAGAAAGCCAGAAGCAACCAGAAGTTGCCTCTCTGGCCAGCAAAAAATCCCTGGACTATACAGGAAACCCCCTGCTGGGATATTTCACCCAGACCGACTAAAGCAAAATGAACCAGCACTCTGCAGGGGGAGCAATTGCTTAGGGGGATGACTATAAATCTCTTTCATACAACCCTGCAATTTGTCTTTGCTTAGTCCATCACATGGCAAGTTTTAGAGAAAGTAGAATCTTTGCCACTGACACACAGAAATTAACGTGACGGAGTTCAGCAACATGCCAGGACCCTCAGTGATGCAGGCACAGGTTACCACTACTGAATATTGGCCATCTTCTCCATGTGGACATCATTAAACTAGACATTGGACAGGAAAAGCTTAGCTGTCATAACATATTTCTGGCCTTTGCAACTTATATGCTAAAAATTGGAAATAGATCCACTTTCTTATCTTAATTAAAAACAAAAAAAAACCCAAACCTGTTCACGCTAAATCTTAGTTCAAGACAAAATGAGTTTGAGCACTGTCTTAAATAGGGATACTTATTTAAGCCTCTCAGTAAGTGTAAGGCCAGTTTACTTTTTCAATACAGACACATGCACAAACATAAACACTCTATCTCCAAAAAATAAAAAATAAGATGACTATTCTGAAGGTCAGAACAACCCATGCATTCCTTTTACCCAAGCCTCAGCTCATAAAAGGTTTGCCACTTAGTATTTGGAGTGGCAAATCCTAATCCCATCATTTTAAATAAAATGAAAGTGTAACTGTTCTATATCAAGGCTTGCTGAGTTGGTTTTCTTAAGTCTAGCCAAAAAGGCAGGAAACATTTTAATGCACAGCAAGTAATGGAAGTGAAGCACAGTGATTCTAACCACTGAGCCACAAACCATAAACGGAGTCATGAGAAAAGTCACTTGGCACTAACAATCATTCTTCAAATAGAAAATTATCAAGAGTTAGGGATTTTTTGGTTTTTTTCTCCTTCAGGCGTAGCAGACAAAGTTACTCAGTTCTAAGATGTCACTGCCATTAAAAATGATTGATCGCTGGCATGACTAATTAAGATTTGGTAAGAATCGTTCTTGACTTTCAGAAGATCAAATAACTGTTATTCTATAAAAATACCAGTCTCTGACTGTAGTCTTACGACAGTAGCCAAAATGTTGTGTGTTGAAACACAGGGAACAGTGACAGTGATTTCTCAAGGACGGTGGTACAGCTCATCTTCTAAGATTTAGTCCAGACGCCCCCTGCCCTCTACAGACAGAATCACAAAGTTCGCATCATTCATAAAGGACTAGTCAATTTTTCTTTAATTGGAGGTATTGTTCATCACAAAAAGTAACTGTAAAAATACAGAAAAAGAACAAATTCACGATCACCATCTTGTAATTTGTAGGTATCAGGCACTGCTCATTTCTCCAATAAGCCTTTGCCATTAAAAAAGTCAAAGAAATGAGAAGGAGAGGAAGGAAGGTACAATCTTACCGGAGTCTCAGCTTTCATCTGGGCCCGCAACTTCTCTCTCATTTCTTTTTCATTGAATTTGGCACTTCTTTTTACATAGACTCCCCCATGCTAACAGAGGAAAAAAAAAAATAAATATTTAAGCAGTTTAATGTAGAACAGTTGATAGAAGAACAAACAAGATGACAGTGACAAGTCACCTTTATGAGTCATGATGCAAATTGCCCATAAGATGTTTTCTCCTAGGATGAAAGCACCTGAAACTCATTTTACATTTGCATGTACTTCAGTTCACAAAATCTGTTTAAATAAAGAGCAGATCTAAAAAAGAAAAACAAGTCCTGAGATACCTGAAGTGTCTTCTTAAAGGTGTTAAATAATTAACTGGAAGATGGCATTGGAACTGACCCCAGGGATCTATCTGTTCCTGACAACATTAACAAGAAGCTTAACTTGTATATCAAGGGAAAAAAAATAATCACGCAAGTGAAGTTACTCATATACAAGTACTTCTGGGTCACTGTTTTCAATTTTATGCACCTGCTCTTAAATAATGACTAATGCAAATACTGGAATTAGAAGTATTGTGCCTGTACATACAAAATTTATGAGTAGCATAAAAGTAACTAACTTAGTCTTGAAAACTTCCATGTACTTTATTAAGAGAATCAAACTTTTAATAAAGCAGTTATATACTAAGAAAATTATTGAATAAGTAAGACAAAATCTTTAGAAGGCAAAGGATTTTATAAAAATACTTTTACTAATAATTATTATAAAATGTTGACCACTTCCTGGAAAATATTCCTTTTATAACTTGTTCTACACAGTTTATCACAAAAACTTCACTAAAAGGAGTATGGCAAAGTACACACATAGAAAACGGGATATAAAGAAATAAAATTTGCCTCATGATTTCCCTCTTCCACCACTTTGTTTTATCTACAGCATAGCTAAAAGAAGATGTAAACAAACATGTCCCAAAATGGACTACAGAGACAATGAATTCTGAAAAAAAAAAAAAAAGCTTCCAAATAACAGAATTTCATTTTTTTAGGTACACAGTTTTCAAGGGTTTTCTGATTCCCTACCTTGGTAATACTCTTTTCTGCCCACCCTGGTTGTTGGCATTGAGATTCGCCAGATAATTTCTGTGTATTTACAGTTTTACACACTCTAAGAGCTGAACCTCATTCAAATGTCTTATCTCAGGAAAAGACAGAAGGCATTGCAGACACAGGGGTGGCAGTGAGTGTGCGGGGAGCTGTTATTTTATTGGCATGGCATGGATGGGGATAAAGTCTGAGGGGCTGGGAGGAGGCAGGCAGATGATGCAGTTATGCAAAGTGCTTTTGGCCTTTCCTTTTCATGGTGTGGTGAGCTGGCCGTGCAGCTGCTTAGCTAGAGGTACTTGACGTGACTTTTAAGTCGTTCTCCAAAAGCTGCAGTGAAAAGGAACAGAAAGCCAGTGGTGCATTAACCCCACCACATTAAATATTCTGCCTTAACGGTCCCGCCTGTGGTTCCCTTCCAAGGTGAAGTAGCCAGCTGCAGCTCTCAGCTCTGCTGCTGTGGCTGGCAGGGGACCAAAACCTAGAACAGAATCCCTCAGCCCAGCCTTCAGCAGGCTGGAGCATGGTATCAGCACCATCTCACAAGCAGTTTCCCAGTCCTGGATAGATAAAGGCATGAACAGAAAAACGTTGCATCGGCTGCGCAGCAAATAGAGAGCCACATGTTATCGACACACTCCACACGTACGACTGTTTTTAAGATCTGCCACCATTAAAGGGAAGTAGAAGTCTTATTCTGTACAGTCACATTCACCACAACAACTGCTTTCAGGAAGGGCAAACTCAGTTTGGCATGAGAAATAATGCATCGGCTGTAAAAAGACTTCCATGCAATTGGTAAGTCATCATTCTGTGTGAGCTCAGCGAGGCCAAGCTTTGATAAATGAGGGAAGGCTGGAATCAAAGTCTTCACTTATTTATCAAATTACTAACCAGCTGCAATGAGCTGGGAAAATACCAAACCACCTTTGCCTTTTTTAATTTGAGAACTTGGAGAAATCAAGTTGCTGTTGTACAGTTTGCTCAGGGACACCGCAATCCCAAAGACAGGTTTGGCATCCCCACACCTCAGGCTTTTTAATGGCCAGACATAGATTTGTACTTCTCAAGTGAATATACAGTGACTTAACATAAGAACAGACAAATTACATACTGCGACATCACCATTTGCTGCATACAACCCAACTACACAAATATGTCAGCTCCCCTACGGCGCAGGGTTTCAAAGCTAGAGAGAGGCAAGATGCCATACCAGCTGAATATTTGGCCAAAATTCAGTAACAACCAAAAGGCTGCACAAGCTGATGCTGAATAACAGAAAAGACAAAGACATACTTCCTATGTTAAAAAGCCAAGCAAACGCTGGGTTATTAAAAATATTTATCAAACTTACATCCCAGCCCCACCAGGTGGTATAAGATGAATAGGAGCTAGCTGCATTTTGGTGGTGAAAGATAGGGCAAAACAAAAATTTCAGATCCACCCAAAAATAATAAAGACAGTTTTATGAAAAGAAATAGCTCTACCTAATAAATCAAACCTGGAATATAACAGGTTAATGTAAGTGGTTCTTTTCTTTTCTTGCTATTAGGTAGCTGCCTCCAAAGAAGAATGCTAGTTATGCAATTGTATATAGCTCAAATTCCCCAATTTGTATTGCATTTCCTTTTCACTAAGAGATCAAATATATGAATGCTTTTCATAACAGATTTCTGGAAGTACTGTTTTTAAGGTTATAATTTTTTTCCGTTGTACTTTAAAAGCCCCTCTCTCAGTCAACAATGGATTATGTTTACAAATATATTTCCTTTGTGCCTGAATTTCGCTCTCCTGGACATCCAGACCACGTTTATTTCCAAACAGGATGTTTACCTGAGGTAGGGAATATGAATTCCGTGAGCATGGCGTAATTATGTGGCTCTGGAAACTTTTAGTGGAGTGTAAGTGACATCACTGACAGAACATCAACAGGAAGGGCAGGAAGTGTTTTATGTTTTTGCACTGTTTGGTGTGATAAAAACAATAAAAATACCTATTAGCTTGCACTGCAGTCCTGCTGCATCCCGTCTTGGTCATTTAAGCACACACGCATCACCACTGTTCGTAAGCTCCCTTTCATTTGTGTCACTGAATTAAATATATAAATATATATATATATATATAATCATTCCCCACTACATCTTGTAGTAGTTTTCTGTTTTGAGGAATCCGAAGCTGAACAGATTTTATTTAATATATATGTTTTGATTAAAAGCGTAGGCTACAATCAGATTAATTTCCACAGGAACCTCTTTTAACAGTCAATACAGCAGTCAGGAAACTGAGCGCTGGATATCACAGATAGCAATAGTAATTTTCCAAAATCTGGAAAAAAAATAATTTCTGGACACCTAATGATAGCGGATGGAATATATATCCTGTCTGTATTTTAATGAAAGTGGACTTAAATCACCACCAATGTAATGACTACAGGCAAGGACAAAGAGCAAAATATTTCCATGCAGCAGACTGATCACTTTAGTGCAAGAAAAATGTAGAGAACTGGAGTAATTAGCGGGGACAAGCATTAGACAACAGGGAAGTCTGTTTTCTCCCAGTGGGTACCCTCACTGAGGTATGAAAGGATGTGACAGTCCGTACCTACTTAGGGGACTGGGACACTAACCTCATCAATAAAAAGAAATCGTGAACAGTTTTCTTGCTTTCTCTGCAGTGTATTTTTTTTTAGAGATTTTAGAGATTAGAGATTTTAGAATAAAGGACGGCAACCACCCATGCTCCAGCCTAGATTTATAGCCTACTCGCTGCCTAAGGCACTCATCCAGAAGACAACAAACACTTTTGACCACCAGGCTGAAAACATCAAACCTGGCTCTCCCAATATCTCCGGGGAAACGCTAATCTCTCACACACAGAGCAGACAGCAGGAACCTGTGCCCCAAGATAGAACAGTGAGACAGTTCACACCCTAGAGATGGGCATCTTATGTGACCCTCTCCAGGGCTCTGAACCCCAGTTCAAATCAGGTACCTACAAGACTGCACCTGGTTGCTGGGAAAGGCCACTTTCCCAGTGGTGGTTCCTGGTGGTTCCTTAAGGTGGTTCCTGTTCTTCAGCGTGCTAATGAGGCCATTCATGGATCTGTACCTCCTCTCAGCAAACGCTCTCTAAACCCAATCCAATTTGCATTAGCTTCTTGGAGGCAAAGTTTCAGAGTCAACTGACACCAAAGGGCTATCCTGCCTCCTCCCTGCCTTCCCACCCGTGGCCGTATACTCAAAGCTTTCCCCTTTTTTCTGGTTCTAGACAATCTGACTTGACTTCTGGATGCACATCTAAATATAGTGAGTGAAACCCGCTATATTCATGTTGAAATAAACAACAAATAAAACATCTTCCTAGCATGTGCAATAAATAGAAGGAAAGTACATTTGATATATTCATCCCCCAAACAGCAAGGGAAAAGTCAATGGGCTTACCTGAGAAAAATACCACCCGTACAGTGGGAGCCACTTTAACCCATCTTTCAAGACATACCGGACGTGCCCGAGAGCGTTCTGCCTAATTGCCAGCATGTCCGCAATAATCCAATCAACTGCAAAGACAAAAGCCCAAAATGTTTAGTTAAACTAGTTTTTAATTGCCACTGCTGAAACAAAAAGCGTATATATAAATATCATTAAAGGTTTCTGAACTCAAAGTTCCTGCTCATTAGGGCAAGGCTGGAAAGACACACAGTAAACAGATAAGCAGATTTTTTAAATCTATAAAGGTGCTGAGACAAACAACAAAAAAAAATACAAACCTGTGCACTGATGATTTGATAAATATATTACATTTTCTTTATTTTTTGGCAAATCCCCGTAGATTATTACCTAAAGAAAAAGAAATGTAATATTACTTTTTTTTAATTTCCATTGCATTAGGCAGCAATGAGGTCCACTGCAGTAATTACCTATTTACTAGAAAAAGTGTCAGCAAGTTAGCACCATCAACAGAACACCAGCCCATCACTGCATCAGTAGCCATCATGTGTACAACTAACTTATCAACCAAGCAGTGAATATTAATTAGTGATGCCTTAAAGCTATTCTGCTCCTGTGCCTCAGCCCTAGAATTGGATCCACGGACAGTGACCTACATCCAACAAAGTCCCTACATTAATATAATTACAGGTAAAGACGAACCATACACATGTACAAAAACACCATTTAACTTAATGCATCCAATGAATACGACATGCTTCAGGCAGAGCCTTGTTATCATTCAATCTAAAATGGCAATTTTTCCTGAATTAGATCAAGAACAAAATCTCAAGCATTTGCCATGATTTTAACCATCAAGAACTAAGAAAAAAGCATCAGGTTGAAAGGTGTCTTTACATTGGTCTTCAGCTTCCAGCTAGCAGGTTTTGTTATTTTTTTCTCTCTGTTACATTAAAGATACCCTTTAACCTTGTAGTTTCCCCCCCTGCCCCGAAAGGTAATTACCTACTAGCAATTAAATCTTCTGACAGCATGACTATGAAGCCAGATGCTGAAGCGGTAATCCAAGTCAGCTTTTAAAACGGATAAATTTAATTACTTTTATTTCAAATATAAAATGAGAAATTAATTAAACCATTTCAATTCCGAACTGAAGAATCCACGCATCTGTGGATGGAACTGGATGGGTAACGCCTTATATTGTAACCCTAGGGCAAAACGCCCACCTAAAGCTGGATGTTTTACACTCATACTGCTCCTTCTTCTTCGAAAATGCAACTACGCTGTTGGTCGCATTTTGTTTTGAAGGCAAGAAAACAAATATTGGCAAACTGAGATATTCAGTAAATATGTGAACAAGAGATCGCCTACCATACAATAAAGAGAATATTACTTACTCGAATGAATTTTTTTCAAAAAAAAAGGCAGGCACAATAAATTTTAACTGAGCATTAGTTGTAACAAGTCTGTTGACAAGCATATTCTGAACCGGATCCAAGAAATTCAAACAAGATCTTGAAAAGCTGTGGGAGTAATCTTCTTGTTAAAGTTCCAGGAGAATTTATAACCTTACTGCCGATACTCTTAGGTACCACATGCTATTTAGTTCAAGGAGTCACTCAGAGGGTCTGGTCTTATAGCTCAAGTGCAAAAATTCCACTGAAATAAAAAAATATCTTCCTACTCTCGCTTAGGGAGTTAAAGCTTCATTTTTAAAGTGTACATTTTCCCAGCAGTGTTATGCACTAGGTCCATAAATACTGTTTTCCTCAATTTCAAGTTAAGACTCCACTATGCAGTTTCTGGCAAAAACTGTTTTCGAGGAAGGGAAAAAGCCCCATAGAGCAAATCACTAAACCAGAAGGTCCTGAATGCTATCTATCTGTGCTTTTTTAGAATGTAAGAAAATAAGAACCAGAGGAAAAGAAAATATGCCCGTGATAGTCTAAGAGCTGCCCCACAGAAGAAACAAGGTTTGAATTACATAATTTATAACTTCAACTTGTAAAAATTTCCACTTTAATGTACAAAGTCAAAATCTCAGTGTAATCAGACCCACAATTCAAAGCATTCGCTTGTGACTATTGCATGAGTAAAAACAAATATAAACGATCGTTCCCTTAAAAAAAGCATGTATGATTGTGACTGCCAAATGTAACAGTTAATCTGTAGGATTTTTTATTTCAATAAGATTGGATCTAGTTCACTTCTTAATCCCAGTGGAACACCCGCTCTTTGTTACTGTAAGCAATTTCTATGTACAACATTAAGTCTTACTGTAAGTTATGTGTGTTTACATGTAACGGACCAGAATTTTTGACTCATGTTAAAATACATAGCTATACTGTTGTACAGAATCAAAAAAAAAAAAATCTATCTTTTCCTATTTATAATTAGTTCTCATTAAACACGGAACCCAGGATGTCCTGCAGGGTCCTGCACCTGGGACATGGCAATCCCAGGCACAAATACAGGTTGGGCAGAGAATGGCTGGAGAGCAGCCCTGAGGAGAAGGACTTGGGAGTGCTGGTGGATGAGAAGCTCAACATGAGCCGGCAGTGTGTGCTGGCAGCCCAGAGAGCCAACCGTGTCCTGGGCTGCATCAAGAGAAGTGTGGCCAGCAGGTCACAGGAGGGAATTCTACCCCTCTACTCTGCACTCGTGAGACCCCACCTGGAGTCCTGTGTCCAGCTTTGGAGTCCTCAACACAGGAAGGACATGGATCCGTTGGAACGGGTCCAGCAGAGGGCCATGAGGATGATCAGAGGGCTGGAGCACCTCTCCTATGAGGGCAGGCTAAGAGAGCTGGGGTTGTTCAGCCTGGAGAAGGCTCCAGGGAGACCTTAGAGCAGCCTTCCAATATCTGAAGGGAGCTACAGGAGAGCTGGGGAGGGACTGCTTACGAGGAAGTGTAGCGACAGGACAAGGGGCAATGGTTTTAAATTGGAAGAGGGGAGATTTAGATCAGGTATTAGGAAGAAATTCTTTGCTGTGAGGGTGGTGAGACACTGGAACAGGTTGCCCAGAGAAGCTGTGGCTGCCCCATCCCTGGAGGGGTTGAAGACCAGGCTGGATGGGGCTTTGAGCAACCTGGTCTGGTGGGAGGTGTCCCTGCCCAGGGCAGGGAGGTTGGAACTGGATGATCTTTAAGGTCCCTTCCCACCCAAACAATTCTACGATTCTATGTTTTATTCCAAAGCAAAGGAAAGATTTGAGAAAATTTGGAAAGCCATTTTGTTTGCTCAGATGGCTCAGCCTACAAGGATGCGACTGCAGCATCATCTACTTCAGCACTGCCCATTCCAGTAATCTCCAGCAAAGGCTTATACGGTTCACGAGAGGCCAGCAAACAGCTATTCCCATCGGAGAGATTCACAGCTGGGGAACCCAGAGCTACAAGCCTGCCATACAACTGTGATACACCCAAGTAAGAATGGCAGCTTCCAACCTGCATTCTCTAAAGGCTTCTTCAGAGGTTATAGGAGATGCCCACACTGTGGGGCAGCCACAGAGCTCTCTTTCTGAAAACAAAGCATTTTTGCTTTATTGTTGTGTTTCTGGAAATTTTCATTGACCTTGCACAACAGAGGGCTATAAACTAAGGGCTTTGAATCCTGCAGAAACATTGCCCTTTTCCCTTTGAGATGATGTCTGAAGAATTCACCTGCTTGTGGATAAGCAGGGGAAGAGTGTCATCCCTCCCCCTGGGTAAGACTTTAATTTCTGGCAATCCGATGCTTTTAGGTGAAGCAGAGCACCTAATGCATATTATAACTGCAGAAGAAAATGACACAGTACTCTCCTCATAGTGTCCAGAAAACCTCTAACTCCCTGCTGTTTCTTGTAGCTAATTTTGCAGAATTCCCTGCTGCAGAGAATGTGTAGTCTCTGGGTCCTTCTCAGCCTGCTGGTGCAGAAGAGACCTGGGGACCAAGGCAAAAGGCAGGCACTAGAGTAACTGACCAGGGACAGCAATGCAGATAAAGGTATCCATGGTGCCAGGCTGTGTGCGTGCCCCTTCTGAAGCAACCTGAAGAGATAAGAGTAGCTGAGAGACTCCTAGTCCTCCTCAGAAGTACAGCAGGGTCTGCAGAACACCAGAGAGAGTTGTCTCCCCCTCGGCAGGGCACTCTCTAGCCACCTCCAGGGAAGTGGTGTAGGATGTGCTCAGGAGGCAGTTTTCAGCTGCAGAAGCTAACATACCTAGTGTTTCAGTTATTCTATGCACAGCTCTCCAAATACCACAACATACATACCTTCTACCTACACATCAGCTGAGAAGACCGAGAAGATGTTCTGCCTGCCACAATGAAGCAAGGGAATAACCTATTTATTTGAATAGGTGATGCTTTACTTAAAAAAAAAAAAAAAAAAAAAGGCACAATGAAGTCAAGCAAAGAAAACAAGTTAAAAGGAAGAGCAACACAGTGAGCCAAAGCAAGCAGAGATTTGAGGGAAAATATTTAAAATGCAGTTTATAGTCTAACATTGCAAACATTACTTGAGTACAGAACGTTAAAATGTGTGCTTTTAGCCATGTTTTGGTTGCTTCACAGCCCAGTTCACAATAACTGGTAATACTGTTACTGTTAATATGGGTCTTTCACATCTGTTTACATAGCAGTGCTGTCAAACTCAATTGAGTGAAGTCTCTAATAGAGGAAACTAGATGCTATGAGACTCTCTCCTGGGGGAAAGCTGGTATCCAGCTCCCCTGGATGCCACACACCAAGCTGGTCACAGGCTCAAAGTGCCACGGCCAGAGGAAGCTCCGATTCACTGACAGGAGGTTACAAGCTCTCCTGATGGGAGAATTTATTAATTCAGCAATAGGCTGATCTATGCATGCAAATGGGAGCTCCTGGGTGGTCTGGTGACACCAGTTTCAGCTTCCCCGGCAGCCTCTGCTTCTTCCAGTGCAACTACAGCTGCACTAATGTGGTAGGTCACGTAGCAATGTAAAACAGTCCTGCAAGGCAGTCAGATCTGAATAACTCATAATTTGCATAGGTTTTTCACTGCAACAAGGTGGACACTCACAATTTAGAGTTTTTATTTCTTGCTTATGAAATTTGTACATATCAAAGAAAAACAAATAGATCACATCCTAGCTACATCAGCTCAGTAAACAGGGCCATGACAAAAATAACTCAAAAGGTAAAAGTAATCACATTATCAGAAGACCTGCTTGCAGATTGACTGGTGACCACATCAAACTCCTAGCAAAGAGATTACCTTAGTGTTGATATTTGGATGTGGCTGACTATGGGAGCTGACCTGCAAGCAGATCTGGTATTTCTGCTTCAGTGGCAGCAAGGCAACACCGACAGTTATTGGTAGAAAAAACTCAGGCCATCTCAGCTGATGTCCTGTCACATGTCTACCAGCTCACTCACCGCTGGTTCATCAGAATTCTCAACCCTCCTCCCTTCTCTGTGCAAAGACACTAGGTGTGAATTGCAGAATGATGCTGCCTTCTTTGCTGCTACTTCAACAAAACTGAGGTGCACTGGGGCACTTTGTGGAGAAGGTGCAGCATTTTGAGCAGGAAAAACGTCAGCTTTAAGCGCAGGCAATAGCAACTGGAAAGAAGGATAAAAGCAGTAGGACAACGATAACCCTGTGCAAGCTGACTTCTGCAGCACTGCTGCAGGCACCTTAAGGGAAGTTCTTCAAATTCTTAGTCTAAAAACCTGACTGATGACACAACCAGTCCTTTGAGCTTCTTGAGAAAGTACCTCAGATCACAAAATCGATTTACCCTGTTTGACAAGAAGCAGGTTCAAGACAGGACGCAAACGGGGAACGTGTACTTGGTGCTGACAAATTCCTCAGGTTTTCTGATGTCCTACTATAAGAATTTCAAATCTTTGTTTTTGTTCACAGAAGGACTTCTATTTGCATTTAAGAGACATGGGTTTCACTTGCCTACAGCAAATGGAATATGAATAGGAGAGAAGTAGAAAGGACTTTCATGTTTTATTTTTTAGTTGTTTTTCCACTAGATGTGAAAAAAAATATTTAAGTATACTTTTTCTAAAAATACCTTTAGGTAATATACAGTTTTTAGACAATGGTCATACTATTGCTACACCTCATAACCTCTTTAAAGAGGTTATCTGCTCAATACATAATTGCATGAGCCTGAAGTCTGCTGCTCAGGCTCAGCATCAAACCATAAAATCACAAAGCAATCCATTTTATTGAAGCAGAGAGTTCACTCAAATATTCTGCAGCTATGTATTTTACTGGTGTTCAGTGAAGAAAACCCTTACCAAGAGTCTGAAAGCTGAGGAATACTGAGAAGATTCCTTTATGTAATTCATTTTTTTTCCCTTCTTTACAATCATTCATTTGAATGAACCAGAAAGTAGAGAACTTAAAAAAAGAAAACAAAACAAAACACCAAAAACCAGTCCCTGCCATTTTACTTCCTTTTTGTAAGAAGACTAGATTTGGAACATATATGGATTATGCAGGACTGAATCATACCACCTGATGTTAAGTATGAAGTCTGTACGTTTTTGCTTTCATAAAAGCTTTTAGTCCTATGGTCTAAATTGGCAAACTGTTAAAACCTGAGTGGTAACGCTTCATCCAATGGCACCAGCTAAGTGTATAGAAGTCATCCAGTTCTGATGCTGAATGTAAAGGCTTTACAGTTTCTCAGCTGAATTAAAAATAATTGACCCCTGAATTAAGGGAAAAGTCCTTGTGGAAGAATCAGAATCAATAAAATCTTAAAGGAACCTTATGAGCTAATGAAAACATATTAATATTTATAATAACATTTATAGTATCTATGTCAGTAAAAGTACAGCTTTAGTCTTTTATTCTGTGCATATTTGAGTAGTTTTTATATTTGACCATAAAAAGAGACTTGTAAACAGTCCTCCCCAAAGTTCAGATAGTGATTTTGAGTCGAACATTACAAACCACTTTATTCACACCTAGTGAAATGTCTAACATTTCCTAGACAGTGACCGTGTATAGTTTTGCAGCTTCTCATTCAGAGAGTGATTTGGATGGTGATCAAATGTTTAGAGAAGAGGCATGTAAAAGAGCAAAGAAGTTCTGGGAAACAGCCATAAAAACTGGAATTTCTAATCTGAGCAAAAGACTGATTTCAGAGAAAATAAGTTTCCACAATACCGAGTATGTCAGGGTAATTTATGTTTATTTAAACGATAGTCCCAGACCAGATTCAACAAAACCACTCCAGTGGTTACCCGTGGCACATCAACCTAAAATGGGAGCTCTTGGCTCCTCGGGGAGCTCAGTGCTGCAGAAAGGGATTCATCAAATCTGTGATACTGAGCCTAACAGCTTTGAATTGCCAAAACCTGGCCCACTGAAAGAACATGCAGATCCTAAATCCTCTCCTGCCCTTAAATGCTGCTCACTGCTGTTAGAAGGTACATCTATGGAGCGGGGATCCTCTCTTCTGAAAACACTGCTAAATCATCTTTTCCAAAGAAGTGGTGGGCAGAGAACTAACTGATGCATCGATGCATCCTGTAAGGTGAGTTTGTGTTCTACCTTGTTCAGTTAAAGAGAGGCACTATAATTTACTCCCATCTGTTTTGTTGCTTTTTTTTTTTGTCCTATTTAAACATATAGAGAGCTAAAACCTTTTTTGAGGTCCCCAGTCCTGCCAGCATATGCTAAATACCATTTGTCAGTACTTTGTCGATTCAAGAGCTTTATTTCTAGATTCAGATCAGGGCTATACATGGGTTGGGAACTTTAAGCACACACCAGCAATTACATTTTTTAACAAGTACTGCATATATTTCAAACATATATAGCACATGTGAAAGGAGATTGTTTCAACAGGAGAGTTTTTCTGAACATCTGGCATCTTGGTATTATGCCTGATCATGCCTTCCAGTAAAAGAGTAGAAGGAAGTATTCCACCTGTTTCATTATGAGAGCAACAGTCTCCCTTATCCTTTGGCACCTCGAAAGAATTCTTCCTGCAGATTTTTTTAATTTCCTTAAGGAAGAAGTGACCCACATTTAATGAACCTATTGTTCACTTTATTACTCTTCTGTAGTGGAAAGACATAATGTCTGTGTCCTATTCTATCCATCCATTCTCCCCC
>JAOTQQ010000023.1:92162524-92172658 GCA_026546715.1 Gallinago undulata
CCCCCCCCCCCCCCCCCCCCCCCCAGAACAGCAGCTACAGTGCCTTGGTACATTAAGCACATTCTAAAAGTGTTACCATTTGTGCATCTCACACCAGCCAGAAGCAGGAAACCTCAAGGCAGTTTGCAGTGTTCTTCTAGGTAGAGCTCTCTGTAATAGAATTATTTGGGTTGGAAGAGACTTTTAAAGGTCATCTAGCCCAACCCCCTTGCAAAGAGCAGGAACATCTTCAACTAGATCAGGTTGCATCCATCATCCACCTACATCTGGGCCCCATACAATATGACCTTAAATGTTTCCAGGGACGGCACATCAAACACCTCTCTGGGCAACCTCTTCCAATGCTTTACCAACCTCATTGTAAAAAAACATTTCTTCTAGCTTGACTAAATCTTCCCTCTTTCAGTTTAAAGCCATTAACCTTTGTCCTACTGCAACAGGTCCTGCTAAAATGTTTGTCCCCACCTTTCCTGTAGGCCACCTTTAAATACTTGGCCCTTGGAAGGCCACAATAAGGTCTTCCCAGAGCTTTCTATTCTTCAGGCTGAACAACCCCAACTCTTTCAGTCTGTCCACTCAGGAGAGGTTCTCCATCACTCTGATGATTTTTGTGGCCCTCCTCTAGATCTGCTCCAACAGGCTCATGCCTTCCCTGTGCTGATGGCTCCAGAGCTGGATGCAGGTAAGGGTTTCACCAGAGCAGAGGGGCAGAATTACCTCCCTCAACCTGCTGGCCACGCTTCTTTTGATGTGGCCCATGATATGGTTGCTCTTCTGAGCTGCGACCACACATTGCTGGTGCATGTCCAGCTTTTCATCCACCAGTACCTCTAAGCCCTTCTCGGCAAGGCTTCTCTCAATCCCCTTCATCTCCAGCCTGTATTGATACCAGGGGTTACCCCAACCCAGGTGTAGGACCCTGCACTTGGCCTCACAGAACCTTATCGAGGTTCAGAGGGCCCACTTCTCCAGCTGGTCCAGGTCTGCCTGGATGACACCTCATCCCTCAGATGTGTCAATGGCACCACTCAGCTTGGCATCTCCCAAAACTTGCTGAGGGAGCACTCGATCCCACTGGCAATGCCATTGATGAAGACAGGTTTAAAGAAAAAGGAACTTTGCTTCTAAATGCCAAGGACTCCAAGGAGGAGTTGATTGTATCTTTACTTGTAACACTCGCACAAGCGTTTGTATACAAAGTATATATACTATATTTATGTATATATAAAGTATATATATGAAAACTTGTATACAAGTTTAGACTGAACTAGTGTGAAGTCTCCCATGCATGTCAGCTCATTGGTAAGTCCAAGAAACCTCCATGTCCTCTGCTTGTGACTGTGGAATAAGATTTTTTGAAAGCTCCTCCACACGTCATTTTCACTAAGTATTTAGAATTTAAGCACTATGAACCTTCAAGATGAGGCACAGAAATCATCATACAGCAAAGGAGAACATGCAGGGAGGTGTCTGAGCCAGCTGCAACTAATCTGGTTCCAGACCCGAACACCATAAACTTGAAACAGCCTCAAAATATAGCCACTGTTAAAAATCACTCTAATATCCGTACTCCACCACAGCTGGCTCAGGACTGTGCACTATGTTGGCTTATACAAAAAGAAACACGCGTGCCCTCAGATTCCCATGCAGCATTACAAAACGGGGTGGGATTCAAGTCAAAGGAAAAAATACTGCAACTACCACAATACGATCCAAAGTCACCCAAAATAATTGGTTTTCTTCACATCTAGTTATGTGCTTAAATACAGGTTCAACCCAATCATGGGTAGCTAATTTTGCATTTAAAAAAAAAATTAAAATCAAACTGGCATAAACTTTATGATTTCCTAGTCCCTCACAGAGAAGGTGGTTGTAACAGGGAACACGACAAGTAATATGTGACAGAACTGAAATGAACAAAAGAAGAAACTAATTTTCCTGTTTTTTTTTTTTTTTAATCCCAAATCTCTTCATAGTATAAATTCAAAATGACAGAACAAAGATTAAAGAGTATTTTGAAGATATGCTTCTTCATAATTGTTACGTCAAAATCTCTGACATCTGAGCCTACTTCATCTAACACAACTAAAACTGAGAAAAAAAGGATACCCTGTAAGCCTGAGGTAAATAGTTTGAAATAATTGGAGTCAAATGTTTAACTATGAATAGAATCTTCTCTTAGCAAGAACAGTGTCTGATGGTAGAGTACCAGGAGAAAAAAAACTCCTCAATTAACAATCATCCTTACATAAAAGATCTGGACATATTATGTAAGCAGAAAGAAAGGGCATGGAAGAGCACTGTAAAACTCCATGGGCCAGCACCCACCAAAAAACAGTTAAATGCAAAAAGAGGAATGTGCATAAAACTTACACAGGTCTTGTTTGTTGTGGTGTTTTGTTTTTTGTTTTTTTAAAGAAAGAAAAGAAAAAGTAGCATTTAAAAAAATGTGATAAATACCATTTGTATTTTCAGATGTAAAAAATTATACAAAGTCAGAAGAACTTGTACTAAGAGCTGAATATACTAAACATCTCAATATATTCAAATTAAAATATATTTAAACAGAAAATTTTAAAATCAAACCACAGGATTGTAAAACTTACTGGCCAAATACTTGGAATCAAAATTTGTAAGTGCATTCAAATCTGCCCTTCAACTCTTTAGCTTCTCCTACCCGACAGATACTTGACTTTTTAGGATTTTCGTAAATACAGGTAGCTAACTTTAAAATGTAAACATACATATTAGTTTTAAATTGCACACTGTATTAGACAAGTTTGATATAAAATTTAGATTCAGTTGTGACTTGCCAATTAGAGAACATAACCTAAGCAAATTTCCACACAAGGTTTCCAATTTATGAACCCAAACAGATTTGATTCAGAAATCAAGTGTCAGCTATCTAGAAATGTTAACAGATCTCAGCTTTAATGTATTTATTTTATTTTGCAAGTATCGGGCAGGGGGTGGGGGATGATCAGGATCAGCACTGAATGTGGAACCTCCCCACACTAAATTCTTTCCAGGTTGCCCCAGAGCCAAATCTGCAGCACAGCAGAACTCCAGCTGATATCCCAACAAACCCGAGTCATGAAGGACTTCATTTTCACCTTCAGAATGAGAGCCAAAGGCAGATAGAACAAAAATTAAGATATATGCAAATATATCTTTTGCAATATCTGAAAAAGAAAGAGCACGAAGCTTACATACCTAATGTATCTATTTTTGCTGCCTCACACCACAGTTGAACGTAAGAGTCTAAAATTAGGCATCCATCTCAATTTGAAAGCCGCATCCCTCAGGCTTAGCAGGTACCATTTAATTTCTGCTACAGTAACACACAGGACTTTGTTGTATACTGTAAAAGACATACATGCCTGGGGACAGCTGTGCATTGAAATCTCTAATGAAATGAGCCAGGGTGAACTGTCTTCATGGAGCCAGTATCACAGCAGAAAAAATTTCACTGGGCTTCTTTCAAAAGCTTATCACTCAAAAGTGATTCAGTTCACTGCTATCCTCTCCAGGTTCTTTTCAATCATTGCACTGCACCAATCCCTAAATTTCTAGCACTCCCCCGTGACCTTTATTTCGTTAGTTCTAGCATCACAAACAACAAGTGATGACGATCTTAACTTCCCAACACGCCTCACAACAGCTAACAGTTTAGCAAAGCAGCAGCATGAGCAGGTACTAGCAAGAGCTGCTGCTGGAAGCTACGTGGAACCAACCAGGAGAGCACAAGCCCTCAGAGGCTGTCACCCACATCTCTGCACCTTTCTGCTCAGCTCCTGTCCCAGTCCTCTCCTGCTCCTGAGCTGCCAGCAGGGAGGAGAGCTCAGGGAACTCAAGTGCCCGTTCATAAAACCAGGCTCATGCCAAGATGCAATTGCCAGCACTTCCTTTCCAAACACATATGAAGAAGGGTAAGAAGTGACATCTCCTTTTGACTTTTCAGTTGTGGCATTTGCCCGGGAAATGGGTCCTTATCTCAAGAGTAGTCAAACTTTCAGTTAGAAGATGAACCTCCACCCTACCTTGATGAAGCCTGGTTACAATGCCTCCCCCACTGTGGAGAGGGAAGAACCAGGTTCCAAAGAGATGACAACCCACCTCACCAACAGCAACCAGAAGCACCTCCGTGATCTAAGTACGCTGCAACTTGGCCATTGGACTTGTGCTGCCTCTTTTACTTTCCATCTCTGCCTGGGGCCCTGCTGATTACCTGTTGTACGGCTGAACAGCTTCAAAAGGGAAAGCAAGAAGTTAGGAAATATAACATTGTCAGGGAAGACTGCTGTCCTAGGAACAGAGATGGACACAGAGCTCATAACCTTCACATCCACTACAAATTGGCCGCTAGCTAGAAACCAAAGCATTCATCCCAAGCTCTGAGCTCTCCTCTTAGCCAAGACATGAAACACAGCCCAGGCTCTACTCCACCTGAAAGCATCATCAAGAGTTCAGCAGTGCAGGGTCTCCGCAAAGTTTGAATTTGCTCTAATCCTAAGTAGCTTTCAGCCTTGTTGAGACAGAAAAAGTCCAAACTTCAATATGAATCCAGAAAGCACATTGCATTGCTTAAACAACCATCTCTTGTATTTCCTAACTGTTAGAAATAATTGTTAGAAATACTACAGCTTTGCTAAACAACACTGAGGTAGGATCCGATTCTCACTGCCCTGCCAGAGTCCTGCAATGACAATGAAAAACAGAATTTCATAATGCCTTTAATGAAAGCACCACTTCCAAAAACTCCTATTAAGTGGGAAGTGGGGGTAGGGAAGAGAGCTGACACAAGCACTGAACAAAATCCATGCATATTAATTCAGTCATGGATTTTATTCCATTGTCAAAACCTTTCAGATGGAAAATGATCCTTTAGGAAGCAGTCCGAGTGATGATTTCTTTATTATTTCTTCACAGCCACTCAATAGAAAATACCAAACGCAATTACAACAAAAAGTTGAAGAACATTTAGTCCTCATCTGATGCGAAACATGTGCACAAACACAATAGGCATTAATTTCAGCACCCTGACAGAAACTGGGATAAGATGCTGAGGGTCACAGGAAGATGACAGCATTCATCATATTGAACTACTAGTCCTTTCAGCCCTTCAAACGCCCTAATCGCAGGCACGTTGGTTTTCACATTCTATAGTAAGATGCAACCATTTATTGTCTGTATGAAATGTAAGGGACCAGGCTCCCTGAACACAGTAAGGACAAAGCAGTACCACAACCACAGTTCACAGGCTACTTGATGATTTAGAAATTTGGGGCAAAACCAAGCATCAGCACAAGCAAATGGAAGTCCTCCAAAGTGCTTCAACTGCACCAGTTTCTGTCAGTGACTGCTCTGGCTCATCCTTGATGAAATTAACATCTTTCCCTGTCAAAGACTTTCTATTCACTTTACAGATTTCAAGCATCTCATATATATTCTTCCTAAAAAGGAGCATCAGTAGAGCTTTTCCAGCTTACAGCAGGAGAGGTAGGAAACAACACACCTGCATTTGTGTCAGAAGCAACACTGGGCCAGAGCAGGACTGTTCTCTCTATGCCACTTTCCAACAGACCGCACTGACAGATTTTCATTACTATAAGTATATAAAATCCTGGAGATTGTTTAAGAGCTTTGTCCAGTTTACCTCATTTATAGGACTGGTGTGTTCTGGGTTGCTTTTTTGTACTCTAAATACTGGTTCTTCAGTTTTCTCCAGCCAACTCTTGTGTGCTAGCCAGCAAAAGGGCTATTTTTGGCATTTCAATAACAGAATTCTAGTATTATTAGAAAATCTAACCTGATTCCATCTTAGCTCAAGTCCTTTAACACTTCGTAAAACAAATCATTTGGGTGGAAAAAACAGGTCCTACCCAAAGTTTAAAAAAATAATATATTTACATATAAGTAAGAAACTTCTACAGTTGCTTCATGAGCTGCTTTCTAGGATATAAATACTCAATAAGTTCACAGCAGTTATAGCTCTGTAATTATTTTAGATCTCAAGTCAAATACTTAAGAGAAAGGGAACTATTAATCTTTCAAGATTTCTTGTCATGCAGATCAGGTGATCACCTTACTTAGTTACCTTTCACAACCAAGAAGATTTGCTACAGAGATAAAATGCCTTCCTAGCATAAACTAGAGTTTCTGTTTTAATAAACTTGACTAAAAACAAGGAGAATAAAGTCAAGGAGAACAAAAAAAAAAAAGAAGAAAAATACGTTTGTGCATACAGTTGTGAAGGGGAGACAGATTTAGATACCTGATGGACTAACAGCAGATGATATGCAGAAACATCAACTCCTGACAGGTAAATAAAAAATAAATATCACTAGTATTTAAGTCAGTCAAAAAATAATCTATGTTTATGACCCAAACCAAGCTTACTCTATTAAGGAATAATCCCATTCACGTTACTGGGAATTTCAGCAAAATTATTATTTTGAGATGAGGCATCTCAAATATTCACAACTGCCTTAGAACGTTATCATATTGAAAAACCATCAATACTCTAAGCATAATAAACCAAAGAATGCTAAACAGCACATAAGGTTAAAGATTTTTATATAGGGTAAGACAGCAGCGGTGCTAAGAAAAAGTTACTTAAGGATTTGATTCAGTAAGTCACTTAAGCATCTGTATAATCCTAATGACTTCAGTGAGGCTACGCAACAAGTTCCAGCATTCTGATGGATGAGGTTGTTGGCCTCCCATTTATCCAGTTACAAAAAAATATCCCAACACACTTCAACTAATTGAATAAATTCATAGAGCCGAAAGAGATGCTGAATTCCCCCCTCCCATGGCTATTACGATGCCTTAATGATGGTGAAACCCTACAGATGCCTTTACTATTCTCACATTGTTTTTTGGGATTAAGTGATTAAGTTTAATGATGCTACACTTCTGTATCTAATTGCATGCCTTAAAAAGTCAATTCACAGTAGCTCTCAGGTTACCATCCCAATCTCAAACACTCGGGCACATGCTTAACTTTCCACCATGCATTTCAAGTTAAACATGCTCAGTGTTCGCAAGAGATCTGAAAGGACACCCTGTTTCTTCTCCCTAAACAAGTGAAAAATATCTTCCAGTTAAACAATACATGAATTTTGAGGATTCCAACTCTTACCTCTCTAGTTATACGTCTTATTTTCCAAGATTTTATTCACCTTTCAGTCTCAGTTACTATTTTACTTATCCTATAAGATGCTGTGTTGGTTTTGTGGGCTCTCTTATTTGTTTCTGTTACCCTTTATTTCAGCTTTGCATATATGATCTCCTCTTCTCTTAAGATCATCTGTTGCTTACCGTGACAAAGCATCTCTATTTTAATACTGTCCTAAGTGATCACCTGTGCTGTCTTCCATCTTTTTTTTTGTGGGTGTGGATGACTTTTTTCACAACGTAATAAAAGAAAACAGAGGTCAAAAGATAAGGGCTGCCTTTTTGTTTCATTTGGTTAGCATTTTCCTTTCTGTAAGTCACAGGCATTTCTATGATAAAAGTTCTCATCAAAATTTCTAAGTGGCTGCTACTCCGTGCCTGCTATTTGTAAGAAATTTGAGTATTTTTTCTGTTACAATTCTGTTACTACTCATCAAGGTGCCTGCATTAAAGATGCTGCTTAAAAAAGAAGGTCAAACAGGAAGTACTTAGCTTGTGAACTACCACTCTCTCTTCCCTTTTTTATCCTTTTCTTTTTAAAAAAAAGAAAGAGATACGTAAGTCACAGGTTAAGTAATTTGGACAAGATGCAAAGGTGAAATCACATGAGTTACATGCCAAATCAAGAACTAATTACCACTAAATGAAGATCTCACTTCCATTTTGTAGCCATTCCATCTACCCTGATGCCGAATTGTGCAACTCCCCTATCTATAGCTAGCTTTGGAGGTTTCCACTTCAGAACAAAGTGAGGCCTATAACTGCAGCTCAAGATTGGAAATTAGGAGAGACCTGGCCTGATTTTGAAATAAATGCTTCATAAGAGAGTAGACGAATGCTTTAGCTATAAACACGATGAAGGGCTTAATTGCACCAGCTCTGTCACTTGCCAAGCATGTAAACACTTGTTATTCTGTACTCTCAAGCACCTACAGCTGATGCCAACTTCAGATACACTTCTGACTTTGAAAGTCAGGTTTGGGTACAGTAGCACTTGTCATTTATTTAATTATTTTTTTTACATATAGAATTTAAAGTCTCCTTACTTTACTTTTCAAACTGCAGACAAGTATGTAACCTCTCAAACATGTAACGCTCTGTGAGGTAAGCTAAGTATTATTATTTGAATGGAAATACCGCTGTGGTCACCCAAGAGAGGCCTACGGTTCCAACTTATTTAGCTAAAAACCTTGGGCTTCAGTTCCTGAGGTACCGAATAACCGCAATCCACCGCTGGTGCAAAATTTAAGGGCCCAGAGCCTGATGGGGGTAGACTGCATGAAGACTGAGAAGCTGTGATAACGTAGAGGGCGGGTAATCTATTTATTAACAACCTGTACGTGTCTCTAAGCACAGTTATAGTCGACTACAGCCTCCTTCCTCATCTGCTGCCGGTTTAACCCTAGGGCTGTGCCAGGCAGGCTTCGAGCGCGCAGAGGCGGCTGCTGCTCAGGTGCTGACCCAGCACCGCCGCTTGTCGCATCCCTTCCGCTTTGCCCGACCTGCAAAAACGAAGACAACACCAATTCCTCCACGAAAACCACCACCAGACACCACCAGACAAGCCTGTCCCCTCTGCCAACCCACCCTACCCCTCCCCAGCCCCTCACCGCTACCGAGGGCCAGGCTGCGCACCGCCCGCACCTGCTGGGCACCCCGCATGGAGGCGGGCGGGCCCGGCCAGCCCCAGGAGAGACAAAACCCCGACATCGATGGCGGGGGTGGGGGAGTGGAAGGGAGGATGCCAGGCCGCAGCCCACCCTCCCCTAGCCGGGCTCACCTGCACGCCGGTGTAGTTCTCGAAGAAGAAGAGCACCATGCTCTGGTAAATGGTGTAGAGGCGGTCGTCCACCTCGCGGTAGAAGCGGGCGGGCAGCAGGGCGGAGAGGAGGCGCCAGGCGCCCCAGGCCAGCACGTAGGTGGGCGCCGTGCCCATCATGACGGCGGCGGGCAGGACGTAGCGCATGGAGTAGGTGTGCAGCACCAGCGACAGCAGCATCTTCCCGCCGCTTTTTGCCTTCCGCCACCCCCCTCCCCCGGGGCCTCACCGGGACACCCACATGGGGCGAGCGGCGCTCACACACAGCCCGGCCGCCCCGCCGGCCGCATCGCCCGCCTTAGACCCCGCCGGGCGGGAGGGCGGGGAAGCAGCAAGCACCGGCGGCGGCGGTGGTGGTGGTTGTGGTAGCGGTGGCCGACACCGGCAGGCAAGGAAGGAAGGCAGGCTCACGGTTCACCGGCTCACGGCTCCCCCCGCGCCGCCTCCGCCACCATATTGCCCGGCCGGAGGAGGAGCGGCGCCGGCAGGAAGGCGGCCCCTCAGCGGCTGCGGGGGGACTTCCGGGAGGGGCGGGCGCCCGCCGTGGCTCCGCCCCGCCCGCCGCCTGAGGGGACGGCCCCCCCCGCCGCCTGAGGTGATGGGTCCGGCCGCCGCCGCCGACACGATCCCCGGCAGGCCCGGCCGCACAGGAGCGGGCCCCGGCCCCTGTCGCCATCCCCGGCCCCTGTCGCCCCACTCGGACCCCGGGCACGCAGGGGTGGCGGCGGCGGGGGGTGCCCCCTCACCCCGTGGTGGCGGGCGGCTTGGCACCCTGTGACACGAGTGCTGAGTGGAGCGCTGAGAAAAATGGCCCTTTTTTTGGTTTCGCCAGCTGTAGCCGCAGTGGTGGTCGGGGGTTTGTAGGTTTTTTGGTGCCGAGCGGTTTGTGTTCCGAGCCCCCCAGGGTTCTCCATAGAGCAGGCAGCTGCACCCCTGCCTCCTCATGTCCTCCTCTCCATTGCCCCCCAACCCCCCACCCCGGTAGCCTGGGGACCAGATGCACCAGCTGCTGTTGAAGAAAACACAAGACTCATAGAATCATTGGATGGTTGAGGTTGGAAGGGACCTTAAAGATCATCCAGTCCCACCCCCTGCCCTGGGCAGGGACACCTCCCACCAGACCAGGTTGCTCCAAG
>JAOTQQ010000023.1:92172851-92209662 GCA_026546715.1 Gallinago undulata
CCTGGCCTTGAACCCCTCCAGGGATGGGGCAGCCACAGCTTCTCTGGGCAACCTGTTCCAGTATCTCACCACCCTCAAAGAAGTCTTGCAGAAATCAACCATGTTACCAGAAGGAGCTTCTTATCAAGCTTTACCCCATAGTGAAGTATTTAGCCCTGCTTTTTTAAAAAAGTTTTCTCCTGAAGCTTGTGAAGATCTCGTTTTGAAAGAAGTGGATGCTCAATACCTTCTGCTAAGATCTGTCTCCTTTGCCAGGAGACAAGTCACTTTAAGTGGGGCAAGCTTTGTCCTTTGCTGCTGTTTACCTTGTGCTAGCTGGGTTTTATTGCGTGTTGAAAGTTGTGTCCTGGAAGAGGAAAGCAAAATAAGGCTGGGGAGATGATCCTAGGTTGAACCACGGTGGCAATGTTGTCTTCAAACCACTTCGAGGATTCTGAAACTCATATTTGACATGCACTGTAGCTTCTGTGTCCCTAACAAGACTAAATGGTCTATATTTCCTTCCCCTCTCCAGAAAGCGGGGGCAGGAGGGGTTGTCGCAGCATTTCTGTCAAGGCTCTCCATCCTAATCTGAGTGTACATTTCTGTCCTCACTACCCTCATCTCAGGACTGCCAGAACAGTGGCATTTGCCCCATTGTGGCCTCTTCTGGAAGGGAACTTTTCTGCTCTCAACCAAGAAAAGCTAAGTGGGACAGAAAACCGAAGCGGAAGCTTCTGTCTTGTGATGCCTGTGACATGGCCACATAGAAGAGAACTGTAATTCACCACGATACAGGGAGAAGAAAGCAACCCAACGCAACGCAGAGAAGGTACAGCTGATGCCAGGAGAGCAGAGCCAGGTATGCAGGAACAAGCGCTCTGGTGAGGCTGGAATGGCAGGACAGGTTGGAGAGTGGATCCAGACCTGCTGCTTTCACAAAGGCAACTGCAGAGAGAGACTAGGGTTCAGAGCAACGAGGTATGTTTGGCCAATGAGACTGTAACCAGGAGTGGAAGATGTAGATCAGCAGTCTGTAAAATAAATAGTGAACTGGGATTGGGAAATGGGGGAGGACTGGGGGGAATGCAGCAAAATTAAGCTGGCTAGGCTTAAAGGCTAAGTATGAGCTTTTGAGATCATAGAATCATCTGGGCGGGAAGGGACCTTCAAAGGTCAGCTAGTCCGACCCCCCCGCAGTCAGCAGGGACACCCCCAACTAGACTAGGTTGCCCAGGGCCTCGTTGAGCCTCACCTTGAATGTCTCCAGGGAAGTAGTTAAGTGGTTGATTTTGCAACCTTGATCATATTCTTTCAGGTTTGGATTTTTGGGGCCCTTTTGTTCATGTGTTTATATACATGGCTGTTCTGCACGGATGGCTATTCCTGTCTTGAATCTGACTCATTCTTTCATTCCAATGATGAAAATGAGCACTGAGATCCGTCAATTCATTTGGTTTATATATATATAAAGACATGTGTTTACCAATTTTAGAATGGTTCCTTTGAATCTTTTTTTCCTCCTGTATTACCAATGAGTGAAAAGACGGCCTGTCCTTTCTGTGCTCTGTTTTACATTCTGCATGTTTTTAACATGCCCCCTCTTTTTCCTTTTTTTATTACTGAATTTTACTTACTTGAATTTTATATTTATATTTATTGGAATGTTATTTTTTTCTTCCATTTGATGCTTTTGCACATTCTTAATCTGTCGCCATCCCACACACCACACACGCACACACGTTCACACACTTTATTTCTGCTTTTGATATTTTCTACAGGCTCTTTTAATACAGTTTCCTCTCTTTATCGAGCATATGTTATCAAATGTATAGATAACTTTCAGTTTCTAGTCTAAAAGGAAGGTACAGCATCTCCTGTACTAAGGCTCACTTAATCTCCTAGTATAATTATATCAGTGTCATATGGTGACATGGTGTTGAAATGTCTGCAACTGAATGAAACCCAAACTTTCCAATTCAAGAAGTGAGTGTGCCACAGTGATTAGATCTAGGACACTGCCACCAAGTCCTTGCTTCTCTTGATGCACAGGCACTTTTTATCGTAGATCATTCTGAATTAAGCTGCAGGAATTTGAATATTGGTCTTTTGCATTCTAGACTACAGAGGTAAAATAAGAAAAATGTTCTGATCCTTGCTACAATTCGTAATTTCTAGTCCTATGAAAAGACAGGCCCTAATTACACCTCCTTTTAACCAAAATGCCAGTCTATCAGCAGAATTAATTCATAGGCATTTAACTTTCAGCTGGAGGAACAAAAATCATCCCATTTAGGGTGATTAGGACTCCATTTAGGAAATTCAGACTTCAAACCTGTTAAAGTATTTTCTTCTGTAGAACAACCTTGACATTTGAAAGAATAAACAAGCCTGCAGTTTTGGAAAAAAAGCATCAATCTGTCCTGTCTAAGGAGCTCAGTGTGTTTGGTGTGAGCATAATTATTTGGTATGAACCTGATTGTTCTAATGTTCGAGGTTCTTCTGCCAGGGATTGTCACATCTAAAGTGGTCAAACTCACCAAGCTCTGGAAAAATACCAGATTTTTGTCTTATAGCAAAAAATACCAGTGATTGTACCTCTAGAAGGAACCATAAACTGTGTCGCTAAGAAGCAACTCTTAACATTAATTTTCT
Organism: Gallinago undulata; assembly: GCA_026546715.1. Classification (NCBI taxonomy): domain Eukaryota; kingdom Metazoa; phylum Chordata; class Aves; order Charadriiformes; family Scolopacidae; genus Gallinago; species Gallinago undulata. The sequence continues at coordinate 92,175,486 of JAOTQQ010000023.1, forward strand.
CATACTTCTAGTCACACAGTGGTGTTTCACAATTCTGTCACTCGCAGTAATTAACAGCTAGATGAAGCAAAGCCAGATAGCATTAAACACAAAGATCAAAGATTAGATTAGATCAAAACTACCTCGAGGTTTAGAATGTGAACCTTTACAGGTGATCTTATCTTCAGCAATATCCTGGGAGAGGATGTGTTGCTGTTACCTCTGTTTGTATATGTTGAGAAACAAGGCACAGATATTAAGGCCAAAGGAGCAGATCAAAATAGGAGTTTGAACACCTGAATTCCTGAAGTCCAGGACTCTGAGTGGGTCCCTAGGCTTGCTGTGCAGTGCAGGTCATGCAGAGAGCTAAGCAGAGCAGAAGAAGATTCACAGCAATTATCCATCTGAGCAGGAATTGATTAAAGTTGCCATGCTCAATGTGTATTTGTGTAACGTCAAGTAATCCCATTCCACTATCTTACCTGTTCTACTCCTGATTTTTACAGATCTCTGTAATTTCCCCTCTATGCTCTGTGTTTTTCAGACTGACTTCTACTCCGTTGTCCCCTCTATGTAAGTTGTTCCGTAGCTTCTCTCTGGCAGGCATAGCCAGCATTACCTGTGGCATTTGCTAACTTTTAAGGTTTCATTTTGTGAGTGATTCTTCTTCTACCAAAAATAAATCTTGTAATTTCATGTGAGACTTTATGTTCACTCTCAAAGGATTCATACGTAAAAATACCTTTCAGATCCTCTGCTACAGGTCTAATATAGTATGTCACCATTTAACAAGCCAAACTAGTAGGGGAGGAAAAACACACTTTGCCAATGGTTCTAAAATATATTTGATGATCCTAGAGAACTAGTGATTCTTAAAACTCTTTACAGATTGTGGAGGACAGTGTGTTTTAATGAACAAAGAGTCTTTTGCATCAAGCCGGATCCCTGTCACTTTTCATCTGCCTCCAAGTTTTCTCCTTCCTCTTTATCGTTTCCAGCCTTCACCCATCAAGCTCTCGGTCTCCCTTCCAAAATGTGTCCTTTGTTCTCAGCTCTGCTCTCTCTCTGTATGTTTTTTTCCAAACTCCTTCCCAGGCAAACCTAGCTAATTCTACTCCCATGACTCCTGTGCATCCCATTCACATTTCTCACACAATGTCAGTCTCTTGTTCCTAGTGAATCCTAGTTTGCTCTTAATTTCCCTCGAGAGCTCCTAATCCTGTTATCCACTCTTCTGTATGTCAAAGTCTCCTTGCTTGAGCGATTCTAATTTTTACTTCCTGCGTACTTGGTCACAGTCCAGTCTTTCCTCAACAATTCTCAGCCACAGCTTCGCCCTCAACCAGCAGTTTTAGTTTTGCCTTTTTTCCCCTCCTTTGGTCAAGCTCTTATTCCCTTTGTATGTAACTTGGGTGGCCTCTTCTGTGGCACTCGGGAGAGCACCAAGAGAATGGCAGAAATAAGGTACCGTGGCACAGCCTTTTGGGCCTTGGGCAGCCTGAAGGAGACAGGACACGCCATCTCTCGGAAAGGACAGCATCTATACAGCCTGCTCAGTGAGAACAGGCTTTGTGCATTGTAGTTGGTAAACTCTGAGGTCTCTGTTATGCACTTGCAAACAGATTTATCAAAGGTCTGTGACTTTGCCAAATTTGAGCAGATTTTCAGAGTAACAGCAGAAGACACATCCATAGCTTAAATGCTGCTCACTACCTTATCAAATTTCAAATTCTTCTTCAAAAGCCAAAAGTGGTAGAAAAGAAAAAGGCTACAAGGATACTAATGCCAGCAAAATAGCATATTTTCCATAGCTATGTTCTCTAAAAGAAGACAGTTTAGGAAATTTCAATCCCAAATTTTAAAATAGGCAAAGATAAGACAACAAAGAAAAGCTCTGACATTTGAAGTCAAAGTCTATTGATAAAAACAGAACTGACATTAATACCAGGTGATGCTATGGCTCTTTCCTACAGTTAAGGCTTTGTTCAATGTGGAAATCTAGCTGAAGGATGAGTTAATATTTACATACAGAAGCCTAATAAATCTGGGAATATAAAATAAATGTGAAAAGAGCTGATGTGGTATGCCTAGGTATAGGTATAGCTGCTCATGTTTAGCTGAACCAGGAAAACCAATTGAACTGTATATAAGAGTGTTTAGCAAAGCATTAGTTACCTCCTTCTATCTAAAGTTTTAGCTCTGTACCACCCACAACCACATACAGAGGCTTTATTCGTAGTAAACCAGCATTTTTTTGTGGACCGTATGGCTTCAGTATAACAAGACTATCACAGAAGTATTTTGCTATAGGAATCTATGCTATCGCTGCGATTAGTGTGGTTAGGTAAGGTCGGTCATCCAAGATTGACTGTAAATTGTCTGTTTACCTTGTCCATGAAAGAAACAGGTAGGCTTCCTACTAAATTTTAGCAGCATTAGGAACGTTGGGCTTAAGTCCTGGCTCAGATACAGGCTTCCTATCTGCTGTTGTACAAGTTATTTTGGTTTCCCGTTTATAAAATGAAAGTAATACTTATCTTACAAGGTCATTGTAATGGCAAATTAATTAAGTTTAGAGGAAGGATACTCTTGTGATTAAGGGACAGCATGGAATCTCAGTGCCTCCTGACTGCAGACTTTCTGTAGCACCTGGCATAAGTTACTTCATATCTCTGTGTCGCAGTCCCTCTGGTGTAAAATAAGGGCAGTGTTTCCTCCCCACACACTTTGTTTAGATGGAGAGTAGAGCTGGTTGGAAAATTTCTGACATGTTTTTAATTGAGCCTTTGCTGACTCATCAAAATCTAGTGTTTCAATGAGAACCCTACCCAGCTTCCTGACAGCTTGCTGACCTGGTTCCTTGGCAGAGATCTGGGAAGTGCCGGGAGCCGTGGCTCTCAGGGCTTCCAGACTCATTCTTCCTTGATAGCTGGAGCTCTCAGCGTCCACAGCTGTGGGGCAGCCCACTGTGTGGGGACTCCCATGGCGCATGGCTCTGGGGCAGTCCACCTCCAGTTCCCTGGAGCCACAGTTTCACGCCTTTTTTTTTCTAAATAGGGGACTGTTCCCAACAGAAAGAAACCATATTCTGAAATAACACAGTCTTCGCAAAACAAAGTTGCCCTTCTCTCTTCAGCTTTTCAGAGCAGGGTTATCTTTTGCTTTAATGCTGGTATGTTGCATAAGACAAGGAGAAGTACAACCCTCTGTTTAAGAAGCAATAAAGCATGTCAAAAGAAGACTGACACAGCAGTTACAGTTAGTCCTTTCACTGCCTCTACTTTCGTCACAGTTTGCAGTCTCAGAACAGTAGACACACGTTTGCCTATGGATGGGCCCCTGGTGTAAGAAGAGAGCTGGAAGGAGTTGGCTAACCTTCACTCCACCTACACCCTATTCCTGTAAAGGACAGGTGATACCCTTACCCTATAAAGGGAAGGTGATGTCCTTACCTGACCTTGCAACACCAAAGAAAAAGGGTATTATACATAATGTCTTAATAATATATCCAGCGTCAGCAAAACTAATCTCTGTTCATCTCCAAAGGAATAATCTGAAACAAACAGCATTCAGAGACTTCCTAGAAGATGCACACGTGCAAAGTCACAATTCTATGTATGTTCAACTGTAATTTATTAATTAATAGATGTAACAGGGTAGAGAGATGCCCCCTCTTTGGCTATAGGCCATCTTTATCTCTGTATCCTGCAAAAAACTACTCAAGAAAAGAGAAATAAACCACTTTATATACAGATATATGCATGAAAACAACTACCTCAATGGTCAAAACCACTGATGGTAAAATCACCAGGCCCAAAATGTTTCTTAATGACATTGGTAATGACTTTCTGTCTTGAGACAAAACCATAGAAATGCAAAATTGACACATCTCAAGAGGATATCAATTTCAGGCCGCTTGCATTAAGAAAATTCAAACGTACTTAGTCAAAGGTAATTACCAGGCTTCTTCCCTGAAGTCTCTTTTTTTCTTTATCCTGGAGAAAACAAATTGAATTTCTTCTATCTTTTATTTCTATGTCACAAGTTCTATACCTCTTTTCATATTACTTACTTTTTTCTTGACTCTTTCTGTTTTGTAAACAACTTCTTCAACCCACGTTGGAAACCTCCCCTAAACAGAACACAGCGGAATAATTATTTCATGTTTTACAAATGCTTTTGCTTGGAGAGATAAGAACCAAGCAGCCAGAAGGGGAGAATTAAAATGATAAACCATGGGTGAACACCCAAGACCACTGGAATCAAAGTGATAAACCATGTGTAAACACCCAGGACCACTGGTATTCTACTTAAGAAGACATTCTGAAAAGAACAGTGTGTCAAAAAAAAAAAAGAAAGAACAGTGTTGTTGTCTCAAAGGTGGCTGCAGTAGAATAAGGAAGGACAATCTCCCACATACACTGTGGACTATAAAACCAAGGACATAATATGCCATAGACCTACTCTTTGTGAGATATCCCTAGCTCCTCCTCTCAGACGTAGTCATTTCAAGTATCTTTTCACAGTTCTGCAGAGGATAAGTTAGAAACATAGCTGGGAATCATCATCATTCACTGCAGTCATCATCACTGACTGCAGAAATTCTATTCTTACTCCACAGGGGCCTGCAGGGAGATGCTACCCTGGTACAAAGATTGGTAATATAATCCAGAGTAAATGCAAGTTACCCAATTCTACTTTGGGCAATATAAAATTTATTCCTTTCTCATTAACCTACTTGAAATGCCTGAAGGAGGAATTTATTGACTTTTTAAATTACTGCTCATCTACCAACAGTGCTTTCATGGTCTACTGAGGGTAGGCAGAATGTGCTGCGTGCATGAAGAAAACAGATAACATTGATTCTGCAGTTTGCAAGGCTTTGGTTATATCAATACATGGTGCTATATTTAGGAAAGGTATTCCGGATGGTTTTTCAGGCTGACTTCACAGGACTTGAAAATCTATTTTTGATGGGAAAAATTATTAAAGGGACTAAAGTTTCCGTAAAAGAGGATAAAATGCCAATTGCATTTGGCAGCAGTGGTTCATGCTGGACAAACTTGGTTTCTTTCTTTAATAAGGTAACTGAAAAAAATGCAGTAGAGTTGTCGGCTTCTGTAGAGGACCTGATACAGTGCCAAATGGAAAATTATTAATTGGGGTGGTGAACCTCGAAGATTAGGGTTAGAACTGTAGGCAAGGTAAGGAACTGGCTAAACAGAACTAGTGTGAAAAGCAGAATTCCTCAAAGACTGGTCTTGAGCCTGGTACTGTTAAATGTTTTCCATGATGATTTTGCCGCAGAAAGTGGGTCTGTGCTGTTGTTGTCTCCTAAGGGCACAAAGCTGAGTAGGTGGGTGAGGACAGAGGATGTTGGAACGTCTGCCAGGGATGGCAGTGTCCTATCAGACTAGTGCCTGGGGTGTGCTGGTTCACGTCTGGACACAATGAAATTATTAGCAAAGCTACGTGCCTACTTAGAGAGAAATAAAGTCGTCGTTCCTGTTTTTCTAAGTTGCTTATCTTGCTCGTTTTGACACGGCTGGCAGTCAAGCTAGAGGCAGAGTTTCCAGAAACATGGCTGATGGAAAGCTGCAGAGATTTAGCCTTACTTATGTTTTTATCTGTTACCTGCCTTGCCAGTTCTTTTTTCTAAGTATTTCTTAGCCATATTGATACTTACATAAATATATTAGCTTATAATTGTGTCAGTTCATATAGTGGAATTATTTTTTGGCTACGCAATGACATTTGTGTAAATTACCTCAAAGCTTCCTTTTGTAACCTGCGGTGATGCATTACTGCAATTTAACTTTGCACTTCACTTCTAGCAGAAGGTGCTGGCACACTTACTGAACAGAAAGAGAGTGCACATTTTTCTGAACTAATAAGCAAGGTCACTGTAACCTTGCTAGGATAGTAGATCATTTTCTATTTATCAGCAGAATGATAATGCGGTTCTTGTGTACCAAATAAACTTCTTAAACTTACATCCTTCCCTCTGCATCTCTGCAAAGGCAAAACACTGAAGGATAAGAGGACAGATGAGAACTGGAGAAATGAAACTGAGATTAAATGTAATTGTGCAAAATGCAAGTCAATTGCACTGAAGGATTAATACTAGATATTTCTGTTAGACGATAGAAGCTTATCTCTTGGAAATGAGAGCCTCCCAACAAGTGTAGAGAGAGAACAAAGCCTAAGTAGTTTTAAAATTGAGCTTGATAATTTTATAAATGGATTATATGACATGGTTTTGAGACAGCAGACAACTGGGATTTGATGACCCAGGTAGACCTTTCCTAGTCTGTGTTCCTTTTTTTGGTGGTGGTGCTCCTGAGGAAAGAGCTAGTTGTCTCTGGTAGGATGGGGAGGTGCATATGAGAAGCTGTGAATTACATTAGTGAATGTTTTCACACATTTTTGTAAAGCACTGGTGACTACTCAAAACCCCTCAAAAAAGTTTTCAGACATATGTGGAAGAAAAATTTCCAGTCTTACAGATTAAGTCTATGTTGTCCTTGTGAGCCATATCCAGGAGCGGGTCGTGGTCCCTAGGCCAAACTGTCTGGTAAATGAGGGATCCCTGGTGATGAGCACCTGGTGTGGTGCTGGCTACAGGAAAGCTTAGTGGGCAGGGGGAGAAGGGCGTTCTGCATCTGTGTGGGGTGGTGGTGTGCACACTAAAAGGTTTTGTCTAAATCAAGTTTTTGCAAAATCAGGCTGTCCTTAGGTATATGGGACAGTCAGATCAAAGAGTTTATTTCCAAAGATTCACAGATTGTTGAAAAACGCTTGGCTGATAGCCAAGAGATCCAAATGTCTGAGTCACAGGGGTGGGATTTGTATGCAGTGCACATATAAACTCTTGAAACCCCAGAAAATTAATCTCCCAATTACTCGGGGCAAAAACAGGAGAAAGAAGTCATGCATCATTTTCAGAACTAGAAAATCCTTAAATTATGCAGGCAGAACAGTAGGATTAAGATTTGCTTTCTGAGGTATAACTACCACTTATCCAAATTTATCCTAGGACATTTGCTAGTGGGCTACAGTAGCCAATTACAGTATCAACAAAAATGTACACATGAGATTTCCTGTTTTATTTTCTGTTGTAAAAAATAAGGGACAGTATTACATTAATAGATATTAGAAACTAGGCATTCATTTCTATATAAATCCACCTTATTTTAGTCAAGCATTCATTTAAACAACTGTGTGGCCTTTTAAAGTAAGAATCAAAATATTCTGCCCAAAAAACTGAGGAATACTGTTATTCTCATTACTCTCCAGTTTGAAAGTGAGTAATATTATACATCTCTTTTACAGATATATCTTTTAGGAGAATGCATTGTCTAACATTCACAAATGTAAAACATTTAAATGAAGAAAAGAATGAATGGAATTCCTTTCGTGCAATTATAGCACCATAATTAAAGACAGAATATATATTAATCATTTCCTTTAAAACCAAAAAGGAACTTTGAAATCCCACAGGTCATTAAGTTGGCAACTCATTAAAAACAAGACATTTCCCATGCAGCAGCACAAGTGTACTCCTCAGTTTCACAGAACCCAGTCCTGTAAAACTAAAGCTAGGTTCACAGGAAAAAAACTGGCCATAAAAGCGCTGAATATAGTTAATTCTCCATCCTTCTCTTGTAATAAGTGTATAGGTATATGAGCAGATAATTTCCAAAATGTTTCATCAGTCAGTACTAGCACAGCAGATCGGTGCCATTCATGCAACTTTGCTTTGAAACTAGAAAGACAGAAACAAATCTGAGCAGGTCACGTTAAGAACACATTTCCAGCCGAAGGCATCCATTGCCAGTATGTGACTTCTTACTGCAAGGAATAATGTCAGTGTATTCCAGCCAGAGCCATTTACCAGAGTCCCGAAAGCTTACCCAGAAACCCTTTTCTCATGGGAACTTGTTTAGGGGTTCTCCAAAGTCCAAATTATTTCAGTGTAGAGAGCCTCTCTGCTTACCATTACTTCTGAGAAAATTAACAGGCTATTAATGTATTGTTGGCCAAATCCCAGGTACAGTCAGGAAGACGTTTCTACTTGTTCATACGATTGCAGGAATTTATGTCAGTGATGGCCTTTTCTCGGATGTGCTTGGCGTTGGTCACGGACAACAATGGTGAATTTGAACTAGATGTTCACTGAGTTATTCTGGGGTTTTTCCTTACAGGCAATTCTACAGAGGCAATCATTTTAAGTAGGATTTCTTGAAAAATACCGTGACATGTTTTGATTGTATTCACACTGGGTGAGGAATGTCCCTTTTCCCCCAGTTAGGTTGAAGCCCTGATTTCCCAGCTCCGAGGGGAAGGGGCTGCGGGAAGTAATGACATTTGCTGTAGCTCCATTATTATTAGTCCTTCCCTGCCAGTGACAATGTGAGTTGGGTGGCAAGGATGTGGCAGGCAGAGGAACCTTTCCATGGGGTTTGTGGAGTTGATAGATCATCACGTCAGCCATGGCGCTGGCTGACAGGGTTCACCTCACCTCCCTGCCCAGTCTACCCAGTCTAGCAGGTTTAAAGGACGTTGCAGCTCCAGGGCAGCACACATCCCACCTCCAGAGTCTTGCGTGGAGACTTTTCTCACTACCAGGGCAAAGTGGGAGGAGGAATGCACTCTGAAGCAATACAAACCTCCAAGAAATTAATTTAATTTTCCCCACCCAGTTTTCAGTGGCAGGCTTGCCGTTTAGGAAAAGTGACACCCAGCAATTTCATTAATTTTAGCCTGTAGAAACTCTCATCCCAGTCCTTCACAATCTAGCACTAAGGCTTCTGATAATATGTTTCTCATGAGGCAACTTCACATTCTGCCCAACTTGATGGAGTGAGCCCACTCCCTGCAGCCCTGTGCTCACATGCTGCTTCCCTGAGGTGGGAGGCAGAAGATGTGCAACCACAAGTTGAACCTGATCAAGTGGGTGACTCCACAGAAAACTAACCCATAAAAACAAAGGGTAATCATTCCCCTAAATCAACAAACTGACCTGTCTCGTCGTGCCCATGCTGGATTGGGTTCCCTGTGGTGGGACCACCCTTTTTGGTGGCAGTAAGTATTCACATCAATTTACAGTAATTTCACTCCCCTGACTAATGGGGAGCCTCTTCCCTTTGAAGAGGCAAGAGGTTTAGATTCCTTTCCATTTCCTGCAGATTTTCTGGGGAGAATGGTGTCCGTGTTCCCATTTTGCTGAACTCACCAGCAAAAGCCCCATTGGTGCCAATGGAAGAGAATTTGAGTTCTCAGAGAGTGTTTCTTACAACATAGATGAGTGAGGAAGAAATGACTGACCTTCCTCCCTCAGAGGGGAAAACAGAGGAGAGTAAGATGTGACAGGAACTCTTACAAATTAAATGCAATTTTAAAAATAGAGTTCAAAATTGCTGGGGTTTCACCTTGACTATATTATGAGATTTTTGGTAGTGAGATTCATGGAGATTCTCCTTGTATTGAGGGAAATTTGTATTCTGTCAGTTTGCTATCACCCAGATACATTTTCCTTGCTCCATTTTGCCAATTTGAGTTTCCTTTTTGCATTCAGACAAAGATTTCTTTCTCTCTAAACGTTGCTTTTACTGCTTAGGAACATTGCCAAGCTTGTGCCCTTTTTTATTCTCTGCAGCTAGGCTGGAGCTTTTAATTCATGATATTTAAATAACATTTCAGCTTGATCATTTAACTCTTCCCTAGCTCAGCTTCCTTCCACATTCAGCTCGTGGTAGAGCTTACCTACAACACCGTTAAGGCTTCTCCTTGAACCAAGCCCTCTCGGCGTATTACTTCTGTTTGGGAAACATGCGTTTGGCATTTTGGGTTGTGTGAGTACTTGCTCCATGCCAAACGGGAACAGGATTTTGAGTTGAATCCATTAAAGTGAATTGCATTATACCCTACCGAGATAGGGACATGGAAAAGAAAAACACTGCAGAGAAGGGAGATGAATGAAATTGCTGATTCAGAGGCCACGGCTCATACTATGACTATTTAATGGATGCTTACCAGTAGAGGAGTTCCACTTGAAAAACAAGATTGGAAGCAAAAGAAACTGGGCCAAGGAGCACTAGTGCTTACAGAGTCCTTTGTGAAAATAAGAGAGAAGCTGTAGCAATTCCTTTTTTGACTTCACGGAAATTTCTGGGATTATCCCACCCGACTGCAAGGGCAACATCCTGAGGGTGCGTTCTCAGCGCTCTTCCCAAGGAGGGGGCAGTGCTGTGTAACAAAGTTGTGGTTCTTTCTTTAGCTTTGTTTGGGGCTTATGTTCCTACTTACATTCATAACAGCAGACTCATTTTGCTGGTCTGCTGGTAAAAGCATCTCAGTTCTGATCCAAAAATACCCTGAATACGTGCTGGGCACTACCTGCTCTCTTGGATAAGAGCTCAGGCTTGTCTTTTCTCATCAGCCGTGGAGCCGTTGCTTCTCTTTTCTCACAGTTGGCTTCATATAGAGGTAGACTGTGATGAGTAGGGTGGTTTTAAGTGGATTGCAGAGCACTCACTGATTGCATCATTTCTTTTTTGGTTGATCAGCTGCGATGCAAAGGTTTGCTACATTCCCACATTCTGCCTTCAATGGGTTCAAGAAAAAAAAATCCAGTCCCCTCCACAACGTGCAACTAAAAAAGTCTTCAAAACTGTGGTTTTGAAAAAGGTGGCTGTGCAGAGAGCTCTCTGTTCCTGTGCACAGTCAGGTCTTCTCTGTTATAAGGAATTTTCCATTATCTCAACAACTTTTATCTGGATCAACTAAAATTGAGTCAATGAAAAAAAAAAGGAGTTATTTTTGAAGTGGGTCTTACTTCGTTTCATGCTTGAGCATTTAAGTGGGTGCAGAGTTTGCATACCACCTAACAAATCAGCAAACAGCCTGCAGTAAGTAATACTTGTGGAAGCTTTGGCTTTTTTTTTTTAAGGCATCAGCATCTTGGTTTTGCTTACATCACAGAAAATTTGCATTCATTTTTTATCCAGCTTTACCCCTGCACAGATACAAATTTAAAACTATTTTAATATAGAACATCAAAAGGAAGCAAGTTTTAATTCCTGGAGGCACCTTGGCTTGATTTTATCTATGCTAAACTGTCCTCTTAGCCATCACGCACTTTACACCTTGCACCGTGGAGGTTCTCTGAGTTGCTGGAGTCCTGTGGGGTTTGGACTTTCTCTTCTCATGCTCCGTGTTTACAGAAGCCATTGCCATCTAATATTAGGAACTCAACATCCCTGCCAGTTCCGAGGCCCAATTTAAAAATGTTTGTTTTGAATCTGCTCTTTCATTTCTGTTCATCTAGATTTTCATATCCGTGTAAGCCATGCCTAAAGTGCTCTCGACTAGCTGCTCTGTATTTTGAAAAGATACAATGAAAATAATGGGATTTTCTGTTTTCACATGAACAATTTTCTGGGCCGATCGGAACAGATGCTCTGGGTCTCTAAACCGAGCTGTTCTGCTGCTCTGCGCTTCCTAAAGTTTTTTTTTGCGTGAAGCCATTCCCTGTAGCTGCATCTTAAAAATGTCGGTTCTTTAGGAGACGGATGATTTGCTGTCACCGAGCAAATAATTTATCATCATTTGTAGGGACAAATTCCAGTCTTTTCTGATTGTCAACTTAAAGTATCTTCACATCAAGGGTAAGATTGGAGGTTGTAGAGCTTTTTAAGTGAAAGGACTGTGGTAACTACCTGAAAGGAGGTTGTAGAGGGGTGGAGGTTGGTCTCTTCTCCCAAATAACAAATGGTAGGACAAGAGGAAACAGTCCCAAGTTGCACCAGTGGTGGTTTAGGATGGATATTAGGAACAATCTTTTCACAGAAAGGGTTGCAAGCATTGAAACAGGCTGCCCAGGGAAGTGGTGGTCACCATCCCTGGAGGTATTTAAAAGACAGGTAGACGTGGTGGGCAGGGATGGGGTTTAGTGGTAGTTTTGACAGTGTCAGGTTAATGGTTGGACTCGATGATCTTAAAGGTCTCTTCCAACCTAGACAATTCTATGATTCTAACATAAAAAAGGCAGCGTGGAGGAAATGAAGAGCAGAATGGCTGAAGGAGTTTTTTTTTTTACTTTTTTCTTTTTCTTCAGACACATCCGCTTCCAGCTGCAGGCTGACCAGCTTTCCTGTGCTGAACTCATTTCAGAACTCCCGTACTCTTCGCAAAAAAAGGGAATTCCTCTTTGTTTTCTCTGTCTCTTGGTGTGACAGCCCTTACAAGATGCAGTGGCAGTGGCTCTGCTGCTGGGCAGGCAGGGGGACGGGCAGGTAGGGGAGCAGGCAGAGGGACAGGCAGGGAGACAGGGAGGCAGGGGAGCAGGCAGGGGGACAGGCAGGGGGATAGGCAGGCAGGGGATTGAGCAGGAGGACAGGCAGGCAGGGGGACAGGCAGGCAGGGGGACAGGCAGGCAGGGGAGCAGGCAGAGGGACAGGCAGGGAGCAGGCAGGCAGGGGAGCAGGCAGATAGGGGACAGGCAGGTAGGGGTCAGGCAGGCAGGGAGCAGACAGAGGGACAGGCAGGGGGACCGGCAGGCAGGGGGATAGGCAGAGGGACAGGCAGGCAGGGAGACAAGCAGGGGGACAGGCAGGCAGGGGACCGGCAGGCAGGGGGATAGGCAGGCAAGGGAGCATGCAGAGGGCCAGGCAGGGGGCCAGGCAGGCAGGAGGCAGCAGCCGCCACGCACCAGCAGGGGGCGCCGCCAAGCAGCGCAGGCAGCGCGGGGGGCGCAGGCATGCGGGGGGCGCAGGCAGCCGTCCCCGCACCGCGCAGCGCTGCCCGCAGCCGCCCCGGGAAGGGCTCCGCGGGGCCGGGGTGTTTTCGCAGGGGCCCGTCCCGGCCGCGGAGCAGGTGGTGGTGGTGGTGGGGCACTGAAGGCACGCGTGAAATAATCAAGCGGGAAGGCCACGTCGTGCTTTAGCGTTTAAAATACCGGAGGCTGAACAGCCGTCCCCCACGCAAATACAAATACACCCTGCCATTGCTCGTGGGGCTTGGAGAACAACGCATTCCTCACGAAAACACACCGACCCCCCCCAAAATGCCCCGATGGGCTGAGTGGGTCGGGGTGCACTGCCGACGGCTGGCTTGAGCATCCCCGGGGTGAATTATGAACATGAACTTGTTGTAAAGGATGCCTGACCCTTTCCTTACGTGAAATGAGTTTGAGAGCTGCTGTTAGCCGCGTTGTTAGCCCTGTTTTGCTAAACTCTCCCAATATCCCTATTTTCTGAGCTGCGATCTAGCGTTATTCCCAGGGGTTCGCCAAGAAAGGAAGTGGAGAATGTTCTTTTCAAAAGCATGAAGTGGGAAAATGTTTAGAACTATTTATAGCTGCACTTAGGCTGTGGAAATCCCAGACATTAGAAACTATTTATAGTTATTCTTCGGGTTAAAAGGGTGAAGTCAGAAATCTTACTGAAAAAGTGGCATATGCTTTTTTATCCATCAGTTACATTAAATGAGACTATTGAGCATGGGATGGGGCTGGCTGAGATTGATGAAAACTAGGAGAAACTGGAGACAAGGTAAAGACGCTCGTTTGGTGAAATGCACTCACCGTGTTGTGAAAACAGGAAAGGGCTCCTGTGTGGGGCCCCATGGTTGCCAAGGTTGCCCCATGGCACCTGCCGACTTAGCCCACTGCCAAAGGGTGGTGGGGACCTGCCCACTTGCCCTTTACCCGTGGCTGCTGACAGCAAATTAGAGTCTTCCACTTGTCAGAGCCCTATTCATACTGGCCCTTAGAGGAAACCCATGGCAGCTGCCACTTTGTTAGAGCCACTCTGTACCTGTTTTGGTGTAATGAATCTCTTTATGCTTTAAATCCTTGGAAATCTGTGCACGAGCCCTCTCTTCAGAGACACTTGAACGCAATCAGCACTGCAAAATCAACTCTGTCTCTTTAAAAAACCCCAACCTCAAACCTCATAAAGTATTACTTTTATTATTAAAAAAACCTCTCCTGTCTTCCAACTCTTTTTAGTCTGCCTGAGTAGAACATCTTTTCAATTAGTATCACTGATAAATGGATTATTTCATGTATGGAAAGAGGTATATTTTATTATCTTTGGAAAACCATGCTTTTTCTTCGAGTAGTGGATTTTAATGTCACATTTAAAAAGAGAGTTACCTATTATTTTTGCTCTAATCCAAGCTTCTCTTTGCTCCTGCCTAATGCTGAAACTTGCGCAAGTGTCTTTAAACCTTACAGTTTAAAGACCATGATTTTAAAATGATTTTAGAGTCATCAAAGACATGCTAGGTGGTGACGCCACTAATCACATAGGCAATAACCTCTTCCTTAAAATGGATTTTTGCTTGCTAGTGCTTTTATTGGCCATTCCAGCCTTTGGGACAAGCATGTTTGCGTTGGATGTCTGGGTTGTCTTACCTTGTGCCTTGTGTGAATGGAAACATGGGGTGGGCATGGGCATGTACAAACTACCTGCCTGTTCTTCTGTCATCTTTCCCGACTTCCCCCCAACTTGGCTGCATTTCTGTAGCACAGTGGAGTGGACAAAGAGGTTTCTTGGGGGAAAAAATACCCTTTGAAGTAAAGTATCCTTTTTTCCCCCCTACCTCTCCCTTCAGGTAGAACAGGTTTCACAGATGACATTGCAATCACATGCTGATGTACGTGCAGAATAACTCCCCCAGGTCAGACCTCAGCCTTCACTATTGTAAGAAGAAAGCCACCAGAGCCCAACTGATGCACTTGGGCTTTTACTGCCCATCATGGTATGAAGGGCTGATGGCCAAAGTTAGGGTGGAGTTGGCTCGATGAAGGCAAAGCCCAATTTAGGAGTGGCTTGAGTTTAGGATCTAATTTATCACAACTGGCATTTTGATAACTGCAGAAATCATTTTATTAACGCTGCCATGATTCTTTTAATGATTCAGCAACCTCCCGCAGCAAGAAAGAAACAGACTTAAAAGGTTGCAGACAAACCTGTTTTAATAGGCAGACCTACCAGATGGCATCCTTTATTGGCAGTAATGCAGCCATTTAAAGCCTTATTAGCAGCCATATGTATATTACTCAAGTATTTTCTAAGACAATGCTGGATGTTTTTTTATTTCTCCTGTTGCAGTGTGCCTCCTTTTTTCCAAGCCTCAAATTCATCGAGTCATCATTTTCTTTCCCTAAATGACAGCAAAATGTTTTACAGCAAAATATTGTAAAAAACAGGATGGAAAAAAAATAGCATCGTTTGTCTGTAAACCAGTCCACCAGAGTGTTTTGCAGAAGCAGGGAACTGAGAGTCGTGCTGACCCCGTTCAAATCTTGGTCTTTCCCCTTATTAAGGAGACCGCAGACAGTGGCTGAGGATGAAGCACCTCTGACCATCTCTGGTGCAGCAGAAATAAACCTCACTAGTTTCTTTTGTAATTTCCTAACTTGCACAATTTAGCTATTGGGTTTCAGGTATGCAGTTACCTGAATCATGGGCGATAACAACGGGATAGAAAACACTTGTGAAGAGGCAGATGTTGATACTTTCCTTGCACAGGTCATTGAAAAAAAGCATAATTCTGCTAGTTAAAAAGAAATGTTGCATCTAGGTACCCGTATTGATATTCTGCAGAAAGAATATAACTGTATCCAGCAGCTCGTTGTACAGATTATCTCAATTCCAAACGCACAGCAAAGCAGTTTTTTACGTCACTGACGAGCAGTAATAGCAGCACAGGAGCAGAGGTGTTGAGTTTAAATGTCAGCCGTGACCTGGAGCTCTTTGCATTTTCCCACACTCGATTGGCACCATCCAGTTTCCCTGAGAGACTCCTGTGTTTGAACTTGCCTGGCATAACTTGGGATCTTACGTTTGTATACAGTTTTTTTCTCTGCATTAGAAGCTGGAAGTCTGCATTTGGAAAGTGGCTTAAGAATTCTGCCTTGCCATGGAGTAAAGCAGTAATTATCTTGGTGAATTGCTGGTTTTGCAGAGTCCAGCTACTAAGGTAGAATTATAGAAAAGAAAAGGCCACTGACGTGAGTAAACTGTGTTAGTTATGACAGAGCGGAGCATTTGCTCCTGATTTGCGAAAAGCAAAGATTTTCTTACCTCAGTAGCTAAAGCTAGTTCTGCCAAAATTACAAAGGCCAAAAGTTAGCAAATTGAGATCGAGTGGAGCTTCAGCTATTGACAGATAATCATCTCAAACATTTTTGCTTGCTAATGATACTTGGGACACTATTCTTTGATTAATCAGAAGGAATTCTGATATTATTTTAGCTATAAAGAATGGTATCAGTCAGTAGGTACTGTTAGCTTCTGAGAAAATATCTCTGGGGGGAGGAAAAAAGAAGTACAATATAATTACTTCAAGTACTGAATGGTTCGAAGCCATTACTAGGAAGGTGTCAATAAGTAAGAAGCACTGCAGATAGGAAAACCAGTCTTTCCAAAGTTGATTCATTAGGAGTGCGATTTCATGAGCTGGAGCACTGAATCTGAGCACTTGGCAGTAGGGGGGCAGCCTTGAGGAACACATTTCCAGTAAACAGCAACAAATTAAAAAGGCAAATTAAAAGTGATTTCACGGAATCATGGAATTGTTGGAGTTGGAAGGGACTTATAGAGATCAGCTAGTCCAACTCCCCTGCCAAAGCAGGGTTGCCTAGAGCACATCACTCAGGGCTGCATCCAGGCGGGTCTTGAAAATCCCCAGAGAAGGGGACTCCACAGCCTCCCTGGGCAGCCTGTTCCAGGGCTCTGGCACCCTCACCCAAAAGAAGTTCTTCCTCATATTTGAGTGGAACTTCCCATGTTCCGGCTTGTGCCCGTTGCCCCTCGTCCTGTCACTGGGAACCACTGAGAAGAGTCTGGCTCCATCCTCCCTCAAAGACCCTCTAGATACTTATAAGCATTAATAAGGTCTCCCCTCAGCCTTCTCTTCTCCAGGCTAAAGATCCTCAGCTCTCTCAGCCTTTCCTCATCAGGAAGATACTCCAATCCCTCAATCATCTTTGTTGCCCTACACTGGATTTTTTTCCAGTAATTCCCTGTCTCTCTTGAACTGGGGGGCCCAGAACTGGATGCAGTATTCCAGTTGTGGCCTCACCAGTGCAGAGTAGAGGGGCAGAATGACCTCCCTCGACCTACTGGCCACACTCTTCCCTGTGCAGCCCAGGATCCCATTGGCCCTCTTGGCAACAAGGGCACATTGCTGGCTCGTGGATAGTTTACTCTCCACCAGGACCCCCAGATCCTTCTCCTCAGAAGTGGTTGCCAGCAGGTCCACCACTAACCTACATTGGTGCCTGGGGTTCTTCCTCCCCAGATGCAGGACCCTTATTTGAACCTCATTAGGTTTTTCTCTGCCCAGCTCTCCAGCCTGTCCAGGTCATGCTGGATGGCGGCGCAGCCCTCTGGAGTGTCAGCCAGCCCTCCCAGTTTGGTATCATCAGCGAACTTGCTGAGGATACACTCTGTCCCCTTGTCCAGGTCATTGGTAATTGATAAATGTGTTAAACAAAACTGGACCAAGTATTGACCCCCGGGGGACACCACTGGTTACAGGCCTCCAACTCAACCCTGCTCTGTTAATTACAACTCTCTGAGTCCTGTCACACAACCAGCTCTCAGTCTACCTCACTGCCCCCTCATCTAGCCCACACTTCCTCAGTTTCCTAATGAGGATATTGTGGGAGACGGTGTCAAAAGCCTTGCTGAAGTCAAGGTGGATGATATCTGCTGCTCTCCCCTCATCCAGCCATCTAGTTATAACATCATAGAAGGCTCTCAGATTGGTCAAGCACAGTTTACCCTTGGTAAATCCATGTTGACCACTTCCAATAATTTCTCAGCCAGATGCTTCTTGGTTGTATTGCAGGACCGCACTGTGCCCAGCCCACTGCTGCCCGAGCCCCTGTGTGATGGAATGGCTTACACTATGGGTAAATTTAGGCAGCTCCTGTGAAAAGACGTTTCTCGACTCAGCCTCCACAAGGAAGGGCGTTGCAGAAGGTGCTGTGGGCCCATCGCTGCTGAACCAGGCTGCTGTTTGCCTCTCAGCCTGCTGAGAGCAAGATGCCATTTTCAGCTTTCCCTGGGACCGCTGTAGTTGCAGCAGCAGCACAGATCCATTTCTGACATGGAGACAGTGGGCAACCGTATTGGGGGTCCTTGTGAAGTGAAGCTTTCCTGCTCACTGCGTGCCACAAAGAGCTGCTCATGTCACCTGTGCCAGGAGAGTTAGAGTAGGCAGAGCTGAGTTCTTTGCTGGTTGTTTCCTATGGTTATATTCCCATTTCATAGCCTCTGGTTCGTGAAGAGGGACAGGTTTGTACTGCTGCTATAGGAAGGCATGGTCTTTCAGCAGCGTAGGAAGAACTTCAAGAAAGGGAAGGTACCTCTTACTGGTGCCACATGATGGGACCACAAACATTAGGTTGCAAAGATTATTGGGGTGCTGATTTCCACCCCCAGGGTTGGAAAGATAATGGTTAGGCAGTACAGTATTCATAAAATTCAGCCCACACTGTGTGTCTGACAGTCACAAATGAAGACTTGGCTGCTATAAGCTTCCTCAAACTGTGCCATAGCCACTGATGCAACACACACCACATCTGCTGCCCCGACCAGATGTGATGGTTCATCATCAGGAAGGATGTTGTCTCTCTGCAGCATTGCAAACCATTGTTGATCATCATACCCATCACTTCCAACTAGTTTTGCAAGGTGCATAATATCTTGTATAACTGCTGCCTGGCAGCAAAAAGGCCAGAAAGCACCTGGAATTGGTCCCATCAAGATCAAGGGAGTCACCATGCCACTCAGCACAGTTGTCAAGCTTCCAACAATTCCTAGCTCAGGAACTTCCTGAGCCAGATTATTCTGATTTGAATGTGTCCAGTTGTTTTTAAATCCATATAAACTTTTAACGTCAACTGAGTTCCACGCTTGATTATATTTTGTGCGAAGAGCAGCATCACCCTCTCAGCCATCTTTTTTCCTGGCAGAAGAATCCCAGTCTATGTAATCACTTCTCATACGGAGGTTGCTTTGTAGGTTTGGATTTGCTGCCCCTCTCTGAGCCTTTTCAACACGTGCTGTATCTGTTTAGATGCAGGCAGATCAGAGCTGCATACCTGCATGCTTGGAAATGCAAAAGAAGATGCTGCAGGAAGTAATGAGCCTTTCCTCAGTTCAATATGCAGACACCTTTTGAGTTATTTGTGCCTTCAGCTGTCTAATTTAGGCATGAGAAGAAGCTTTCAGAGGTACACGCCTCTTTTCATTAATGATACAATCTCCTGGGAAACGTCAATTGGATATTCAGACAACTTTAATTAGGAGTCTTCCTGCTTCTGCTGTCTTCATGCTAGGCTTCTAATGTAGATGCTGTAAATTGCACGTCAGAGAGTAAAGTAGATGCTATAAGTAATCTTCATAAAGGCATCTAGAGAACTGAAGACTTGGGTACAAAGCCCTTGTTATCCTGGGCAGATTCATGCTTACATCTCCCAAGAGATTTCTATAGCTTCCTAGTTTGTGTGTGGCTCATCACTGCTGTTCTAGGTATACAAAAGATTTCAAATGGGAAGGCAGAAGAGGAGATTTGATTCTGTAGCTCAGTGGTTATGATAATGTTCAGGAAAGTACTGTTTAGAGAATATGGCTTCCAGTCTCTCATACAACATTAAAAAAAATATAATAAGACATGAAATACCATTACTAATAACAGGGGGAAAAAAAGATGACAAGAAAGCAAAGAAGGAGAAAAAGCTAGATAAAGTTGGGGAAAAGTGAATCTCAAGTTGGAGCATTCTATATCTCCAAATTCTTTTATTTGCATCTTCGTGCCCTTTAATAGCTTTTATACGGGTCATCAAAATATGTTCAACATCCCTGCACTTATGAAGGACATTCCTCTCTTCGTCAAAGTAGGATACTGAATGTAGCTGGGAATAAAATAACAGTGTTGATTCCCAGACTAGAGAACTCTGCTTTTAGCGTCAATTTTTTATTCAAGCTTGTGTTGCCTGGGCAATGTCAGGGAAAATATAAATTCTCTTCTGTAGGAGGAAATGCTCTGCCTCCAAACTTCTAAAATGCTTATCTTTGTGTACAGCTGAAATATGATGAAGCATGTGTCCAAAAAAGTGTATTCCCAAGTCAGCATTTCAAGTGGGTGTGAATTTCAAGTTATTCAAAAATATTCAGTCATCAGTGGGGGGAGGAAGAGCACCAGATTTCTTTAAGTGCACATTAAAAGTGGCAGAGTGACCAGTCAGGCTCTTCACAGAGGTCAAGTATCTGCAAGCTCATACTGCTGTTTCCAGGCATCTTGATTTTCGTCTAAATTGACACATTAGGTTATTATCAGAGCAGGTCCATATTTGTTCATTTCTTGAACTAAAAAACCTTTACCCCTCACCACATGTTAAAATGAAAACCCCTGGGCTTGCTCAACTTAACATTTAAAAAGTATAATGCAGAATTTTGGGTGTTGGTTTAGCTAGCCACACTGATGAAAGACTTTTACCCATGTATGTTGCACGGAACATTTACAGTCATGCCATCTTCCGTGGCACATCCAATTCATCTTGGCCTTAGGCTTCTCCCTGATTCCCAGCAACTTCTTAGCAAAACTTCCCCTGGCTGAACTTCTGGTTCGTGAGTGAATGAGCTGGCATGTTTCTCTCCAGAGCAGAAAATCTGGACAGTGTTCTTCCTTTACCTCTCCCCAGACTTGTAACCAAGTCAACAACTAAAAATGATCAAAAGAACAGGCAACCTTACCCGAGCTGGAAGCAAACCTGGGAAGTAATTTAAGGCTCAAGCATGTCATGGTGTCTGAGTCTACACAGCCTTTCTGGGATAATGTTAGAATATTTACTGTTCGTTAAAAATCGGCACAGTGTTGTGCAAAGTAAATATTCCGTGCCTTACCTTAATACGATGGGAGTCTCTTCTGTTATGACCCTGTAGAGCCTGATGGTCCCAGGCACTTTCCCACTCACAGACACATCCATGCGCTGGAGAACTTCATCTGGGAGTATGACAAGGAGGCAGATGAACCAGAGGGTTGCACCAGAGTAACATCAGAGTAACATCATCTAAATACAACAGCAAATATACAGTTCTTGGCCCATCAGAAGCTCAGAGTATAGCTCTCACTTGCCTCGCCGTAATCAGATAGTTGCCGTGTACTACAAGTGGTAAAGAAGTGGAGAGCTTTGAAGGAGGTCATGGAGAGGATGAAGGACTGCATAATGGATTTCTACAGTAGCTTGTAAAAGGGACGTTTGAAAAGAGAAGCATGAAAATGGTTGTAAAGTGTCCCATCCCATTCTCTCCTCTCCAGATCTAATGCTTAAGGCTGGTATCCTTTAATGAAACAAAAGTGAGAATCAAAGAGTAGGTGGTACACGGGAGGGTGAGACTACAGTGATGAGAACTCGGAAGAGAAAAGAAAGTTCTGTTTGATGAACTGGAAACAAGTAGTGACTAAAAAAGGCAAAGAACTGCCAAAGACAAATAATCTTAGGATGTTCGGTGGAAGAGAGCAACTGATACTGCAAGTGTTGTCTGAGGGAAAGATAACAGCAGTCAATATGAAAACTGTAATTCTGGGCTTGGAGAGCAGTTCTGGCAAACAGGGAAGGATACACCTAGAAATCTCTGTTAAAACAGACAATATTTTATGAACTTGATTGACACAAAACTAAGGAGTCTGTAGGCACTATACAAGAAATATTTTTTGAAGAATATGAAGGAGGAAAAGATGATACCCAGTCACTGTATAATATAAAAGTTATGCTGCTTCTTGATTTGAGTGAAAGGGTTTGCTTGTTTCTGGTCTTCACTATCTACTAGGTGGTCTGTGATGATACCCTTATCAAGGAAATTTTGCCATCTTTCACAAAGCTATTTCATCCTCACACCGTGCTCCAGGCTGCATCATTTTGATTTTTGTGTGGAAATATCCCGCATTGTATTTTCAACATGAGATCATCTCTGTAACAGTTCTCAATTTTAGAGTTATCTCCTCCTGTGATTTTTAAAGTATATTTCTTTAGTTATCCAAAGTATTGAAAGCGGAAGATCTTAAGAGAACCCTATATACTGCAGAAAGTAACCGCTTACAGAAAAGTTTCCAAGTTTCAGCCTCAGCTGCCTGTTACCGCCTGTTATTAAAAGATCGTGTCACAACAATAATATTGTGAAACCACCTCCCTCTGCCTCCTCCTTCCTAAAGACCTAGTTTTCTCTCTCTTAAAAGCCCTAACTGTATAATTCCATAAAATCTGTCATGGAAAAGGAAAAAGCAAACCCCAAACCTGCCTGGGCTGGTAGCACCCATGCTTTCACCACCTCACACAGAGTTGCACTTTTCACTTTTCTTTTTTTTTTTAAATAAAATATCTTAAGAACAACATGAAAGACATTGTGGGCCATTGATAAATCCCCTTGGGAAGTAAACACCCCGGGGCAGTTCTGTCTCTAGTGATAGTTCAGGTATTTGCCAGACAACAGAAGCTACCAGGCAAAGTGCAGAAGCTCCATGGGAGAAGTCCTCGGAAGGTTCAGCTAGAGTGACCTCGGGATTCCCGGGGCGAGGAAGGTGTGGACCCGTGGGCAGGCTGGGAGTGTCACAAATCACCCTCTGGAGGATGCTGGCTCCGGTGGTTCAAAGAAACTTGCATTCCTAGGTTACACCTGGCTGCTCGCTATCGACGCCTCCCTCCTGCGCAGGAGCTTGAGCCGCTGCTGGGTTGTTTAGAGGGTTGTTTCACATCTGGATCAACAGGAGAAAAACTCTTGCTTTGCCAGGTCCCAGCAAAAGCTCTTAGCAGACACCTGTGCTGATAACCTCCACGCCAGCTGTTACTGATTTACTGCTGGCAGTTTTAAACCGCCTTGTTGTCAGCTGCTGCGTGATGCTGTAGTTAGTAAAGGTGATGCTCCTCCAGAGCCTACTCTTCGGTCCTATCAAGCCAACAGCTCATTCTGAAATACAGCAATAAAGGGAGATCAGAAATAAAGCTCTGCTTAATGCGATAGAACTACAGCCATTTGGTTTTCTGTTATTTGATCTGTCATTAAAGAAGTCAGACTTCTGGCACAGATGCAGATTTTTTCATGCTTTCCAGTTTTCAATCTGAGCGAATATTTCATTTTTTTCCAGGGTTGTGTGTTGCTCTTGAGGAAAACAATAAGTTTAATCAGTTTTCTAGATGTTGTTCCTGGGATGCCTCCATTTTATGTTCTAGAAATGTTAGAAACGTAGCTGCACACAATCCCAGTTCCTGCTCAGAAATGCTAATTAAAAGCACCTTTGCCTTATAGTCCCTAAGCTGATTACAGGTTTCACCAAAACCTGCGTGTGTGTGCTAGCAGCTTCCTAGCACTGAATGTGCTGATAACCCTTTACCACACAACGCAGTCATGCCTAAATTACATTCTATACAGATCAATTAAGATAACACAAGCTTATTATAGTGGAACTATAAACAGAAAATCAAGTGATGCAATAGATTTTACTAGTTATTTTTATTTAACAAGTAGCAATCGCCAAAAAGTTGCCTATAATTGAGTCAGGAAAAAAAATCCAGAAACATAAAACCAGCTCAACAGATCTGTAGTTTAATAGCTCAATACCAGATGGCTCATATACTAGGATGACTGTGAATATTTAGAGATTTTTTTACTCACTAGATATACACACCCCAAATGCAGTTGCAATCTAAAACTGATTACAAAAACAGAGAGAGGGGAAAAAAAGAGATATATAATCCACCCACCTTACAAGTTTCTGGGAGTTTTGCTTTCAAACACACCCTTAGCCAATCTCACTCTATTAGACACTAACTAGAAAGACATTGTTTTAGATCCTATTTTATTTTTAAGGATATACCGTTTAAAGAAGACACCAATTTTGCTGCCATTCTGTCACAACTTAAGCAACTCATTCTTCAACGTGATGCCTGTGTTTGCCTGTCTATCCCCATTGTCAGTGTGAGTCCCCAGTAAATTATGCCAAGTGTGGTAAAGCCTCTTCTTGCCTCTGGAAGAGGAAAGAGGGAAGGGATATTGGTCCGTACACCTGACTGGTATCACCTACACCACCGACACAAGTGAAATGAGTTAAAATGGGACCTGTGATGGGACTTAACTGCTTATAAAAACTAACTCAACCAATGTGAATCTCAGGAAGGAATAGCACTTTTTTTTTTTTCTTTTTCTCAATTTATTTTGGTTTAAACAGATTCCGAATAAAATTAAGCTAACTTAGAAAGATCTTTAATCTTGCTAATGTGGTTTGGTTAGAAACAGCCTTTAGCCGGGGTGCAGGAGCTCTCTGAGAAGGAGAGCCAGCAGCTGAGCTTGGTTGTTTTCACAAATGAATGGCAAAAATATCCATATGGTATGGTATGGTATATAAATATGGTAAAAAAAGGTAAGGTTAAGACAACCTGTCCTCCACAAAAAAAAAAAAAAAAAGTGAGAAAACCCAGGAAATTAAAAAATAGAAAGGTAGATTCCTGAGAAAGTGAGTAGGGTACCATTTTGTAGAGGAGTTGGTGAGTGGCTGTGCTGTACTACAGCAGAATGTCAATTAAACCCTGTGCGTTGAAAGATCTTAGCACCGATCGACTCAAAACTGCCCACAAATCAATGATGCTTCACATTGCTGGGTTTTGTGCCTTTTCTTCTGCGTGTTACCATCCTTAGGACCTTGGTATCAAGTGCAGGTGTGTTTTCAGTTGGTGGATTTCTTCTGATAACTGAAACATTTGATGAGTTTTCATTATTCCCCCTCCCATTGTTGGTTTACTGACCGGATGGCCAGAGATGGTGTCTTCTCCTGTTGAGGTCTCACACCTTCCTTGGTGCTCTGAGGTGGAGAAGAACCCACACTAGGGTACGTAGGTCAGAAGCTGTTTGTGTGAAATCTCCAGGATATAAACATGACATAGTATTTCTTTTTTCCCTGCCTGTACAACGTATGAGCCTTTGGATGTAATTCTAATCTCTCCTCTATTTGCTATGTAGTAGTCAGGATGGATGGACAGCAATCCTGTCACCGTAATGTGAGACCAAAATTAGGCATTTAATTTCCTGCTGGCTATATTTACCTGTCTGCTACAAATTTTGCAACAACAGCCGATAGGGATTTCTATCAGACCATATAATTTAAGATTAAATTATGTAAATTGACAGATTGTTTTACCAGAAACATTTTAATTTAGAAAAAAGTATGTTAGATTTTTCGTTGTCAAGTCGGTTACACATGTGACTAATGAAGACCAACAAGTTGATCCAAGAATTTACAATTTAAATAGCTGAGATTAATCTTGAGAAGATTTATGAGAAAACTGATTTGGAATGTCATATTGTATAAATTAATAGTGACAGATTTTTATGGGTAGTACACTTAGGAAATGACTACAAAATAAACTAGGAGGTCGTAATATTCAAAGTTAAGTGATATAATTCAAACAAATTATTCTGTTATTTACTGGGAACCATATGTTCACATGTCACAACCTATCTATTTCAGTATTTATATTTTAGTCTACAGTACTTGGCAACTAGTTTTTTAATAAAGGGGCTCATACGGGCAAGGGTGAAGAGCGATACCACGTTACCAGTGCTCTGCAGTAAATAGGTAAATAGTTGCAGTACAATTTGTAGACAGACCTGATTACCAATTTTTGTATCAAACATACTTTACCCACTAAGACGCTGATGAAAATGTATGTGTCAGAAAACTAAGCAAGGAAAAAACCTCAATAAATTATACTTTATAGTTTATAGATCTTAACCTTTTGAGTTACAGGTACTCGGTATTGCTGAAAATAGTCAGTTTAATTTTCCATTAAAAAGTTGTAACTTGGAGCTTTTCCATTAAGAAGTAGGTTTAACATTTTACAGAGCAACTCTGTAAATGCAATTTATGCCATAAGCAGCCTGCCACCCAGATAATGCTGACCTTGTTTTGAAAACAAAAAATTTGTATAATCTTTGAGTTTACAGTAATTGTACATACACATCCCTTAAAAAATAGCCTCAAAAAAGTTAAAACGATGCAATAGAAAGGGAACATTTATAAACTGTTGTACCTTGATTGTTCCATAATATTATCTTGAAATCACTATTTTTAGTCCAGGGTTTTCATTGCCTGGCACTGACAGTACTCTGAGGGGAGCAATACAGTTGGAAGGTTTGAGTGATGAGCTGCCAATAAGTTACTTGATAGTATATTAGTCTCTGTGATGGTGATATATCACTTGGGTGGACCTTGCAAATATTTAACAGAGGTTGTACATTTATAGACAAACAAGTATTACAGAACTTTATGTACAAATATTGCTTTGAACCTGCTAAAAACAAAACCCCAGATTGAAGACGAATTTAGCATTTAAGGCATATACGTACACTTTTCAAGCATACCTAAAGGATTTAATAAGCATACCTAAAAGATTTAATGATATGTTCCATTTTCAACAGATTTTAACACTTGAATGATTCATTTGACTCAGGATCAGTAACTGTGGTTGCAGCCTAGATGTAAGGTAGACAGAGTTTGAAATTCAATTAAAGGTATGGAAATAATATCTTAACTATGCATCTGAGCATAATTACTTTCAATTACTTTTGCAAACAGCAGGTGTGAGCTTAACACGATGGGACATCTTATTCTTTTTACCAAAGAAGCTTAATTAGCCACGCTCATGAAGATTCGGTAACAAGGGCCATCAGCTGTCCGCAGAGGTGCTCCACAGAGAGGAGCCTACAGAATCCATACATCTGCACTGGTAGCACGGCTCCCGCTGCCGACACCAGAGCTAGCTCAGGCACGCTAACCCACGGGGCACACACGTCCTTTAATTGCACTGTAACACCACCAA
This sequence comes from Gallinago undulata, assembly GCA_026546715.1. NCBI lineage: Eukaryota > Metazoa > Chordata > Aves > Charadriiformes > Scolopacidae > Gallinago > Gallinago undulata. The sequence continues at coordinate 92,202,358 of JAOTQQ010000023.1, forward strand.
CCTTGGTTAGAAATTAGAAAATGCCTTTCCGCTTCCTCCCAGTGAATAACGATGCATTCAACCTTTAGACCCAGAGGTCTTCAACAAATAAATAAAAGCAAGATGACTGTTACTAGAGTAGCACTTTATTGTAAAAACCTTGAGATTTCACAAGATGAACACTTACACAAGTAATAAAGATGTAGAAAACATTTCCCTGTGTTTATAAATATGCAACTTGAGCTTTTTTAGATATTTTATTCACAGCTTAGTTGTTTGTTGAATCCAAAGTAAGCTTGTTTCCCTGCAGCCATATGGAAGCTCTTGAGTTAGCTCACAGCTGAAAAATGTAGTTTTCCATGGGACATATTGTATGCTGAGTGATTGAATCTAGAAGAAATAAAAAGGCAGAATTATTTAAGATAAAATGCACAAGAAACAGATTATAAAACAACAATGTACTTCAGAGTAATTTCTTGTATAAAGCGGTTTGGTGGAGCTGAGAACCCAGACGGAGAAGAACCCTGAAAAAAGAGCAGTCAAACGATAACACCACAAGAACTTATCATTTACTTAAGTTTCGAAAAAGATGCTGCATTATTTACCTATATGCTTTTTGTTGTGGTTAATTGGCAGTCGGTATTAACAGCAGAGAGCAGATAGCCACAAACCAACTGGATAGCAGCACTGAAGTGCCAAAGATTAGACAAAATTTCAGATCTGAGTTATTTGATTAAAACAGCAGAGCAATTTCTGGAGGAGAGTGTTCACTCTATTATATAAACAGTTGCTAAGACAGGGACTGAGCTTCAAAAGCCTGTCTTCTTCCTTTAAAGTATCACATAGAAATACATCTTTTTCCTGTGTTCTGATGATTCATCTTTGAAAATCCATTAGCTGGAGCTTGCATAACCGTACCTCGTGAGCAGGACCTAACCATTAGAAAAGGGACCATCAGAACTGAGAAATTTGTAAAGGGCACAAAGAATTCAGAGTCCTTTTTCATTAGCAGCCGGACACACAATTCCTTCATCCCCCTGACGGGCTGAGTGTGGCCTGTCCAGCTGCAGCTGGCTCATGAGATGCTGGACCTGGGGTGAGGCAGAACTCCAGGAGACCAGTAAAAGTGTGGGACGTGCCGCTTGAGTTGCATGCCGCTTTAGATCATTACCTTTGTTCATCTGGAATTTATGACTGTAGTACTACTAATGTGAAACTTTTGTGTTTAATGTACTGCATGATATTTTTAGTCTTGCACAAACCTCTGGTTTCCTCATCTGGTCACTTTTTTTCTGGCCGCACTTGCTCTTAAAGTCTTCTTTGAGGCCAGAGAAAGGCACAATAAACAATGTCACCTTCTTATGCCTCTCTCTCAAATCTTCACAATTTTATCTTATACTTTAAGAAAGTATCAAATAACATTTGCATTTAGATGAGTATTTTTCCCTTATGGCTCACTTTTCCTTTCTTCTTTGGTGGCATTTTCTTTCAGGTTTTCAGTCATTACGATCTGATAGCATTAACAGTCAAGAGATTAGGACTTGCTTGTCTAGTCTCACGTAAGACCAACTCCTGGAGTACATTTATTGCTAGAGTCTGAGGGAGGCACTATCTCGAGGAATCTGACACAGCATATGATGAAAATTTAATATTTCTAGTACGCAAAAGGTCCCTTTTTGGAAAATACTCTTATCTTGTCTGAAGAGGAGAGAGTGTCAGGCTGAAAGCTGTGAATCCCACATGGATTATCAAAAGCTTTTCTTTGAGAGTGAGGATGTTGCGGTTTTACATCTGATTCCCTGCAAGCAGATAAACTTGAGAACTGCAGGTTCTCAATGGAAAAGCAATGTGCTAACAACTCTCAGAAACTTAACAGCAGATTTTAAAAAGAAAATTTCTGTAAGTGAAATAGAGACTGCAGAATATTGTCTTTCAGATGTACAATATGTAATTCAGGACAGATTATCAGAGGGTGCCAAATACCGTATTTCAGTAGTGCTATGACAGGTTATACCAGTTGAAACTCTTGCTTACTACAACTGAAATTGAAATACGTGCCATTTTAAAAAGCAAACAGCCTGTGGGGGTTTCTTGCTAATACAGTTTACTCTAAATGAAACAATCATACAAAAGATAAATTTGAAGATCTTTGGATGAAATTTGTTCTTGGTAAAATTACAATGGTGAGGACCATCATCAAGCAGTCTCAATTGTAAGAGAAGGTCCCCACCATGGAGACAGCCTTTCTGAAAACATAACTGTAGCAGCCTGTTCCCTCTTCCCTCCATAACCTCAGTTAACTGAACTATTTACAGTCAATTCTTGAATACACATTCCAAAATATTTTATATGAGTTGAAATTTACTGTCTTACCTAATACCCATGTTTCTGATAAACATTTTATTTCCTGGTACTTCTTTCCTGGGTTTTTTCCAATACAGATTGTTGCCTGACGTAAGGCTTTACATATTTTCCCTCCTGACAGCTGTATAAGTTCAATAAGCTTTTTGCAGGGTGGCTGACTGGTAGGAGATACAAACATGACAGGCTGGTCTGAAAAGAGATTCTGCTGGTATTTTCCTGTTGATTGTTGACGCTGAAGTCTGCAGATCTGTATTGGAGGAAACAAGGAGATTAATTAAGCAATGTGTTGCATGTCTACTCAAAGTCAAACTAATCGTTGTCTTCATTAATTCAGAAAAAAAGAATTGTAGTACATGAGTGTGAACTTTACTTTTCCACATGTATCAGAAACTCTTGGGTAAACTATATAAAAAATCTGCTGTACTTGATCAATACAATTCCCAAGCCAGAGTTGAGACTATTTCGTTATAGGTCAGTTGGTTTACCTATAAAACTTGTTAAAGCATCTCACGTTTCACCATAATCTTACACTTACATTTATAACACTGGCCATCACATAGAAAGGATTTATTTGCTGCCACTGTAATGAAAACTTATTCATATGATACATCTTCCTATAGAAAAAAAGTTTTATTAAATTAATATTAAAAGTAAATGTGTACACAGCTAACCATCAAATCAGGAAATCAAAATTTTGAGGCATCTTCCTTGCCTGATGTCCACAAATAGCATGCTTTCTTCTATACGTTTAGTATATATTAAAGGAACCCAGGGCAGTGAAATACTGACATGCTACAGAGAGGATGTTCTTAAACTGCCTTTAAAATTGCAGCTGTTTGTATTATCGGTGCATTTGAGAGGCTGGCAGGGTAAGAACACAATACCTCTTGGTGGCATCGTCAAAGGAAAGCTTCAGCATGGAACATCCAGAGATGGGCAATGAGCCTGGTGCCTGGAGCACAAGCCTTATGAGGAGAGGCTGAGGGAGCTGGGGGTGTTCAGCCTGGAGGAGACTGAGGGGAGACCTTCTCACTCTCTACAACTCCCTGAAAGGAGGGTGTAGAGAGGTGGAGGTCGGTCTCTTCTTCCAGGTAACACGTGATAAGACAAGAGAAAATGGCCTCAAGTTGCACCAGGAGAGGTTTAGGATGGATATTGGGAAAAATTTTTACACTGAAAGTGTTGTCAAGCATTGGAACAGCCTTCCCAGGGAAGTGGTGGAGTCACCACCCCTGCAGTTGTTTAAAAGATAGGTAGATGTAGTGCTGAGGGACATGGTTTTGTGATGGTTTTTGTCAGCGTTAGGTTGACGGTTGGACTCCGTGATCTGAAAAGTCCTTTCCAACCTAGACAATTCAGATTCTATGATTCTGCCATCTTCACGTTTCCTTTGCCTGGATTAGCTCCACCACAGCTTTCCCGACAGCCTGCGCTTGGATTTGCCCGAGTGCACGGGAGTCCGTGCCCAGGTCATGGAGATGGTCAGAGGGCAGGCCGAAAGGTTAACTTTGCTTTCTGGCCCGCTAACCTGAAAGAGCCACCGGTGGCTGCAAAGGCAGCTAGCTCTGACCACACAGGGTCCGGCGGTGGGATGAGAGGGCACAATCGAGCTCTTACCCCCTGAATTGACTCAGCTGCCTTTGCAACATCAAAGCCTTCGCGGCACTCCAGGGGTGCTCCCCAGCCCTTTGAAACCACACACGTTTGGCGTCAGCTTTTACAAATAAATAAATAATTCCTCAGCAGAGCCAGAGCCTGGGAAAATATCAGACCCCAAAAGCGACTATTTCCACAAATTGTGTACGTGTCAGTCAGTAGTTACAGTTACAACTGTATCAGTCCCTGTTATAACAGACAGCACCGATTTTCCTTTCTAATTATAGTTGTTCGCAGGTGGACAGAAAAACAAAATGTTATAAAAGCATCTATTTACGGTTTTGGTAGATCCTAAGTGTTAACCTCATTCTTTCCCTAGCTGGGAGGGAGGACGCTTCTTATATGTATACATTTCTTATAAATATACCGTCAATTTAGATTTTTTTTTCAAACCTAAGTTTTGAAAGGGAAAAAAAAATCACTCTTGACAGAAGTAAAACTTATGGGGAATGTATGATAAAGAAATAGAGCCTTTCTTCTATATGAAAAAAAACCCCACCAGACATTTCACAAACTATTGTCGCTCCTGTGACCAATTTTCAATCCCCACAAATCAAAACAGCATATATTAAAAAAACCCAACATGCTAAACCTTTGCAACTTTGCCTTGAACTTTATGAAAATAGCTCCTGCTGGGTGGGGTGCGGGAAGAAACACAAAATCCCCATAAAAGTTCAAGGGTGTGATCTTTTTATGAGGCTCAGGAGATGATAGCCATCAATTCCCACAAAGGTAGAGTCTCTGAACAGGTACCTGAATTCAAGCAATAGAAAATGAAAAAAAATAAATCACCCTAGTTGTTCGTGATGTACTGCTGTACTTGGTTACTGTTACTTGCAAAAATAATAAATACATTTTACTAAATGCAAAGAGCAGAAGATAAAATTGCAGACATAAGTTTGAAAAGAGAGGATTGAATATGTTATAGTTTATATCTACATAAAGAAGTATGATTTCATTTGAAGTCAGTAAGAAATTGCTCATTTTCACTAAAGAGAAAAGGATCAGTCTTATGGATTACTTCCATGAGCAACTATTAAATGACAGAAAAATGTAAAATTGATAAGTCAAAATATAGACTTTAAGGCTTGATAATCTACAAATTTAATGAAAAGAGACATAAAATATCATATTCATTTAATGTACTTGGGTGATGTTGCTGGGAAAATATTAAGCTCTAATATTTTAATATTCATATGATTTCAAGATGCATAAATATACCGGCCAAGTAATGCTTACATTTCCAGTTTCCATTCTATACCAAAACCTCATGAAGAACGCACTCAAAGCTACAGCACTGTTAGGAAGGCTTACACTTGCATGCTTATATGCATTTTCAGACAGCTCGTCATTTAGGAAAAATTTAAAAGAAAAACACATATATGGAACCCCATGTACATGTAAAGATCAAGGGCTCACACACATCGTCACAAGTGGAGCACCAGCCCGCTCCTGATAAAGAGGAGCGTGTTGCAGCCCGCAGACTTCTGAAAGTACAGTTATCCTGCAGTGAGGAATTTGCAGAATCTGCAGGACCCTACAGGGATCAAGGAAGCTTGTGTTAACAATGCAGTATTCCTGCAGGACAAAGAAGAAATGCTTTCTTTTTCATCTTTCTAAATATTGGGTTTAATAGAAGAATAGAAGTGACTAACCAAAGAGCAACTCTGTTTTTGTAGGAACAATGTGTGACATATGTTCTGTACTTAAATTGAAAGCTCAGCATTTTAGTTTGATTTATTTGTAATTTATTTTAGCAGTTTGCTGTTATTTTTTAACACATTGAGAGTATAAAAATTGAAATAATACTCACTAAAATCTCTAAGAGCTGGAAACAACTTCCTCCAGCAAGCTGTTTCACAAAGAAATAGACCTTCAGCTTTGAAGAATGTTACCCAAATTAAGGATGCACAGATGCAGGACCCCAACTGGCTCAAGCTGTCCTACCACACTATTGTCTCAACAGCACCAAGAACCTCATTCCACTTTTCGGGCATGAAATGCATTTGTTATTGCTAACGATCTTTTTCATTCTCAGAGCAAAACTCAACTTGCAACAATCCTGCCAATTACTGCCAAATATTGCATCCTTATTTCTGAATGTTTCTTGAAGCAACACGTCTCCATTGGGTACGGATATCATTTGGCTGAAATAGAAGCTGCCTTTCTGTCAGTGGAGAAGCGTAAGCCTTCAGGCAGAAGCGAGAACATGCTCTGAAGGCTACGTTAGGACCCCAGCACATACACACCATCTGAGAATACCTACAGGCAACCTTGATGTATGTTTGTACGATGGAAGAAGACTGGTGTGCTGAGCTGGGGGTGCAGGGAGACAGAGTGGAAAATTTAGTCCAGGAAAAAAGAAACCTTCAATGTCTGGCCTTGAAAAAATAAAAAGGAAAGTAAAAGAAGGAGAAATGGCACGCGGTCAAGACTGTATTATCTGGAAAATTCTTCAAAACACAGTTTTTTCCCCTCCTCTGTATAGTCCTTCATGTAAGTGTTTCCTGGCCAAGATGAGGGTGAAAGGAAGAACGCTAGAATCCAGACAATTTAGCTGATATTGTTTCTTTCCTCTGCATGTTGGCAGACAACCTTGCTTCTCTCAAACCCCAAAGACTGATAAGAAAAATTAATTTCACCAATTTATTCTCTGAAAGTCTGAGTCCCGTCGGGAATACTGTATGAAAATGTTTGGCAAATAAATCTACTGTTTGGCAGATATTCAAAATTATACTGGAAGATGTTTGAACCATTTTTTCCGGCATAGCAAATTTTTGCAGGAAAAAAGATAACAAAATCACTTATTTTTAGTTTAATTTCCTTGTTTTCCAGAGGTAGGACTATTTTTAAAGACTATATAATATCAACATTATCAACTATAGATTTATAAAAAACAAATTAGGGTAAAACAATAAGTCTTCTCCCTTTTGAGGAGAAGTATGACTTCTAAACGAAGGAGCTGTATTTCCAATATACATCACTTTTAAAAACATTCTGCTAAGATTGTAAGACGTGGTCACTTTACTATAACAGTTTATAACTTCAAAAAGATTCTGAATTAAACATAATTACATTTGGTTTAAACATAAAATAATTATTTTTGAAATTAAAAAATCCTTTCATTACAGGTTAGCTAATGAAAGAAGGATTTTTCAGGATTAGAAATTTAAACCTTGCTTGAGGAATACCTCAAGAGCTTGTCCGACCTTGGTTTTGTCTTCTTTCATAGAATCATAGAATCATTTGAGTTGGAAGGGACCTTAAAGATCATCTAGTTCCAACCCCCCTGCCCTGGGCAGGGAC
>JAOTQQ010000023.1:92209762-92266165 GCA_026546715.1 Gallinago undulata
TGATCTTGCCAGGCACAGAGGTGAGACTGACTGGCCTGTAGTTCCCCGGGTCTTCTTTGTTTCCTTTTTTGAATATCGGAGTTATGTTCCCCTTTTTCCAGTCAGTGGGAACTTCGCCAGATTGCCACGATTTCTTAAATATGATGGAAAGTGGCTTAGCAACTTCATCTGTCAGCTCCCTCAGGACCTGTGGATGGATTTCATCAGGTCCCATGGACTTCAGGTACCTTAAGAGGTCTCGAACCTCATCTTCTCATACTGTGGGTGGTTCTTCACTCTCAGAGCCCCTGTTCTTGCCTTCCATGACGTGGGCAGTGTGGTTTGAGCCCTTGTGAAGACTGAAGCAAAAAAGAGACTTAAACTCAAATGACTACCAGGCAGTGATAAGACTGCAAATTGCAATTGCAAATTTATGTCAAAATTCTGCAAATAATGACCAGTTGTAACTGGGAGGTGTTCTCTTCACCCGAGTATTGATGTATGCTGCCGTGCATCTCTCCAAAGCGGTGCACAGTGTGGCATGTACCACTCTGTCACCGCTACACCATGAGGGTCACATGTGCTACAAATGACAAGCCCCCGAGGATCCCAGTACAATTCGAAGAGAGACCTTCTCCATCTCCCTACATAATCTAGTCCAATGCTTATCTTCTCTTGTCGTTAGAAAGCTTTTCTTAATAATTTAACCTAAATGGCCTCTGCTGCATTTTGAGCCCATTACTTCTTGTCCTAGAGCCAAGGGTCACGGAGAAGAATTTATTCTTTTCCTATTTGCAACAACCTTTTAAATATTTGAGGACTGTTATCATGTCTCCCCTCGGTCTTCTCCTCTCTAGACTAAACAAACACAGTTCTTTCAGTCTTTTGCTCATGGGTCGTATTTTGTAGACCTCTGATCATTTTGTTTTTCTCCCCTGGATTCTCTCCAGTGGATCCATCCCTTTCCTGACGTGCGGTGCCCGAAGCTGGACACGGGACTCAGCTCAGCCCCTACTCCTGCTCTTCCAAACCCTTCATGTCTCTTACGTACAGCATTCCTGTTAACGCGTCCGAGGATGCCTGCTTCTTTCATCGCATTATGGCGTTGGTGACATAGATGGTTTTGGATCCCCTAAAATACTCGGTCGCTCTTTTGGCAGAAATACCGCATTGTCAACCATCTTGCGATCCTGCGGGTGATTATTTCATCCCTGCTCCTCACTTGTCCTTACTGAACTTCATCATACCTATTTCTGACCATTCCTTATACCTCTCCAGGTCATTTTAATTCCATTTTATCGTGGTTTAACCCTGGTAGGCAGCTAAGCACCACACAGCTGCTTCCTCCTCCTCTACCTCAGTGGGATGCGGGGCGAGAATCAGAAGGGTGAAAGTGAGAAAACTTAGGGATTGAGACAAAGACAGTTTAGTAATTAAAAAATGGACAGAGTCAATCTACAGTTCTACTACCTTAGGTCACGATTAATCAGATTTTCCAGCCTGGGTACCTTAGCAAAATCCTAGACCAAAAAATGCAGTATATGGATGGGATAGTTGTACATCTCATGGCAGCCATTTCAACCTGTGCTGGTGTGGTGGCCTCGTTAGCTGTATGACAAAGAGCTGATCTGAGCATATATGGATCCTCCGTGCAGCAGATCGACGTGAGCCATGTTGAATCCACCCTTTCGTTTATCTGGCACTGCTGGAGGGGCTCTCCATCTAACTCAAGTTTTTAAATGCATGCAAGTTCACATATATCAAAAACGCCAAGGAGGAAATGTAAAATCGGAAAGTCTTTTCCTGTAACTCAGCTGACACTTGAACAAATGCAGTTGAGCCAACAAACAAACCAAGAAGATCTCAGCCTTCAAATAATTTGCTGTAGACAACCAGCCATGACTTTAAAAGGTATGTAATATATATACGGACATGTTTTTTCCTCACAGCTGACAAAGATCTGTTCTAGCTGGATATATCCTCACAAGACCTTCAGCAAAAAAAAGATACTTACATTCTTAGTGGTTTAGTTCAAGCTGGGAGCGAACTTTTGAAAGTAATCTTTTGGTCATTCCTATTGAGTGTACTTTTGGTTCCCACTGTGGAGCAGCCATCGAGGGCACAGACTGTTCTTCTGGATGCAATGCAGTCGGGAAGACGTGCTCAGTTCAGGGAGGAGGCTGAAATGAGCCCAGAGACCTGAAGAAACACGTGTGGTGCACGAGGTGCTCTCGGCAGTAGCTCACCCACCCTTTCCCTTCATCTGCATCGCTGGCTGGTAGACGCAGGCACGAATGAGCATGGAGTCACCTCTGGCAGATGTAATGGGGTAGTGATATAGGTATGGGATGCTTCTTCTAAACTAAATTACCTGCACAAAAATAATGACCCCAACTAAATTGAGCCTAATTTTTAATTAACTACTGCAGCTTGCCCTTACTGTTATTTCATAGTTCATTCTTACATGGCAACAGGAAGGAGACACATTAGTTGCACTGACATCTATCCCCTCGTATTGCAGTCACCCATATTTTATATACAGTATCTTCTAGGCTTACTGAACTCTCTCAACCCATATATGGCCAATTGTTTGTTGTTTTTTTTTTTTAAACAGACTAGTACCTATCGCATGAGACCATACGTAATCTATGATTAGCTCATTAACTTCACTGGAGTAGCTTAAGGAATGAAGTATTAATGAAGGAAATAGCGATGTTTAATCATATGGGAGTAAACACATCTGCATTTACACAGACTGAAAGAATACATTTCCAGCTAAGTGTATGTCACCAATGAAAGGCCACACTGAAACAGAAATCCCATGAGCTAATAACGTGCTGCAGTTCATAGAAAACAACTGGATATTCCCCATGGTTAAATACTACACTTAATGAAGAGGCAAGGCATGGAAGCTTAATATTTATGTAAAATGCATTAAAAATTATAAGCTTATTTCAACTACCTTAGACTTCTGAGATATTGAATCATTTTTGACAGTTCAATTTTCTTTTTTAATCAACACAGGATATTGTGCAGCGAGCTTCAACAATGATATTTGTTTTGCTGGCTTAGGGACATCGGGAATCCTTCCATTCGCCTTTAACAGTAAATGATAAATCCAGTGCTGTCAACAGATTTGCTATACCTGGCAAAGTGCAGATGAATAATGCTTTGATAAATAAAAGAGTCTTCTAATCCAGTAATAACAAAGTGAGTGATCCTGTTGAAAGGAAAAGCCTGGCAAATGTGAAGGGTTACACAGATGCTCCCAAAAGGCTCGTTCCCCAAACAGTCATATTAACCCACAATAAAAGTAAACTTAACATTAAAAATAATTGCTAGTTTTATCTTTAAAATATGAATATGTGAGTCCTTTTGCTCTACCTCAACAGACTGAAATTATTAAAGTGAAGGCAGAGCACATTTTTCTCTTTACTCTTTGGTTTTAGCTGAATGCCATTGCAACGCCCAGCAGTAACTCAGTGTGCGCCAAACATGAATATTTTTAAGCGTCATTTGAGTTTTAAAGGCTACAGTAAGTGATGGGAACACAATCGTCTTGGGAATCTACAAATAACTTTAAAAAAGCTCATAAATCTGGCTTTCATGGTTTGGTTTTCAACAGCTTTATAAAATATGTCAAAGCTTGAACACAGTGAGTTCGTTTTCCTTTAAATTTCTTAGGATTGACTTTTCTCAATCTTTTTTTGATATACTGCAGAAAGTCAAATGAAATGGACCTGGCTTTAAAAAAACAGGCATCAGCAAATTACTTTTTAAAAAGATTGCTTTGTTCTTTTTTTTTTTTTTTTATTGAAAGAGGAAAAACATAGCCTCTAAGTAGGGCAGTCTGAAGTATTCCCTCACCAACAAAAACATAAAATGCTTCTGTTCAGCACCCAATGTATTACAACATAACAGCCTACATATTAATGAAAAAAATGATGTCTTCTTCTTAAATTGTTTAAAAAAGATCCATGGGAATGACTGAGCACAGCAGAAGCCCAGAGAGTTGCATTCAGAAGTTTAGTGCAAACCTCTGTACTTAGAGCAAAACCCATGCACGGCAATGATAATTAGCAGGGAACACTTGGTTTTTAAAATACGAAGTAAAGGTTCAGTTGAAAGCACATCAATGTTCAAGAGAGAAAAGTCTTTAAAACTGTCAGAGAACTACTGAAAGAAACCCTCTCAAAGGCATCACCTGGCATCACACAACTGGATGGAACACCGCCAACTGCAAAACTAGACCAGGTTCAGGTTGCTTTCAGCAACTCCTGATAGAACGACTATCACCATCACTTCTGGTCTACGATTTCCCTGATTAGTGCTCCTTGGCAGCAAGACTTCTTTACGTGTAATAACATCTCTTCTTCACTTAATCTATGTCACAAATTGGAAGAAAAGATCCCATAGGAAGTATGGAAAGCAAAGACATTTAATCCTCCAGCACTAAGAGTGGCAAGTGTGGCTGCCAGCACATGCAGGGGAAAAAAAAAAAGGGTTTAAATACTTGACCAGGTGCTTTTTTGTCAATCACATTTTAAAATGTTTTCATTTACTGAAGAAAAGTTTCTTCGAGGGCATTGCTTTCTTCATAGTTGCTAAACAAAGGCCACAACATCTTTGATTTGAAGATTCTTTTCATGAACTCTTGTCGTTTTTAGCCTAACAATAATATAAGATTACAGAAGAAGGAACTATACTGTGACAGCAAGCTGGGATGCTCTTCTGTATAGCTGAGGGAGAACGATTTATGTTGTGAATACAGAGTAATTTTAAAGCTATGAAAGGTGGTAGGGTAAAGGCATAGTACCTGACACCAAATTTATTCTCTCTGTTCTTCTTTCTTTTTTTTTTTAAACCAAAAACAAAACAGAATTTTTCAAGGTAATAGAAAACCTCTGAAAAGAGTTTATTTTAACAAAGTGAAAAAATAATTCACAAACCACAGCGATAAGTTGTGCATGGTACTAAATGACACCATTCTAAAAATAACTGATTCCAATATCTGTTGTGTGGAGTTGACGCTTATCAGGTTGTGAGCTGATAGACCAAACACATTTGCAGAATGTTACCTCACTGCTTTCTTCTCAAGAGTCCGCAGGAGACAAAATAGACACTGTTTCAATAACTTTATCAAATGGTGCAAGAAAAGAAAAGTCAAGCATTGGATTTCGGTTGTTGCTGCAAGTTAAGATGAAGCCATTTTAGAACATAAGACTCATTTAGAACATGATCTTACTCCTGAATAGGATTTCAAATGCATTTGGGATTTCAACATGTGATAACTTTTTGACTTTTCTTAATTTCTATCACTTACTTCTAGTATAATTTTTTTAGTTTTACAAAGATAACAGAGCAATATTCATTTGACTTATCTGATATTTGCAGAAAATATCTTAATGAAGATAAAATAAAAATGTGACTCTGCAGGTAAAGCTAAGAAAGTGCAAATATAAAATGGCAGAAAGATTCAGTGAAAAGTAAATCACTGATTCACAAAAAAGTCCCATTCTGTTTATTTCAAATGTAATGGTGATCTTTTAAAAATTTTCTTTTAAAAAGAAATGTTGTTATAAATGCCGAATGGAATTTGGTTTTGTTTTAAATTTGGGCTCACCAGCTATGACACGGTTAAATAGAGAGAACTAGGCAGACTTATTATGGCAGTGGACTTTCAGTGACTTCCCATGTTAGCTGGGCAAAGTTTGTAGGGTCAAACTGCTGACCCTGTCCTCCTTTCCAAGTTCTTCTCCTATATTCCACCAATCTTTGTTTAAGAATGCTGCAGGACAGAGAGGCTACTACTTTTTAGCCTATCCGGATTTTATCTGAAGTCGTTAGTGAGAGCAGAAAGCCTTTTCAAGAGGTTGTCACTGCATAAGCAAGCAGTTGCAATTTGAAGACCAAAGGATACTCAGCAAGTACTGTATATTAAAATATGAGCAACTGGGTATTTGAGCTTAAATGCAGGATAAATATGCTGAAGCACAGAAACAGATGAGATCTTTAAGCAAAATTATTAGTTTTTTTCTAGCCAAACAACTGGATAGCTTAGATAAAATACAAATGCTGAATAACGCCTCTCCTAAACACTAGCTTTCCAGTAAAAGTCCGTAAACAAGTATGTACCACCTCTGGCTCTGTCCCAATCCAGAATTTCCACTAAAATCAGTGGGAATAGGGTGGGCATATCAGGAATACAGCTTTAGCCCTATAACAGTACAAACTACCATGATGTAACAGAAGGTACTATTTGTATGCATATGTCCTATACTAAAGTATCTACACTACCCAGAGGATGGGGGAAAAGGATCTAATATCTAGTTAGTTCTCCATAAGGACAAAGGTTTTAAAATGTCCTGGACACTCGCTAGTTCATATGTCTGGTTTTATTTTTTAAATTATATTAACTTTAAAATTTAGGAGCTGGCCTGACAGTTCTAATGCAACCCATGGAATTTTTTCTTAAAATGGTATTATTGATTAAAGTGCTAATGCACTGATCCTTAAGCTACAGGTCAGTGCTGGGAGAGCCACGAAGCCATCATTGCTGAGTCCACTGGTGGAGGAAAGGAGAACTTACTGCACAACACTAGAGTACTCTTGGGGTTAAACAGAGGAAGAGTAATGATGGGATTTGGAGGGAATTCAATAAAATCCTTCTCATTCAAAGAAAGCCAGTGTCATACAGACCTTTGAAGGAGGGGAAAAGCTAAGCCTTCTACAGAGGAGATACACACACAAACTCCCAAGTGCCTTTTAAAGATTTCACAGCTAACTACATGGCATCGTCATGCTCTGCTCTGCTGTACAACAGAGCTACTATTACAAAACAAGCATGACAATTAAAAAATAAATAAAGCTATATTAAACTCAAAACTGTAGTTTTATCAATTACCATCTTATCACAGATGATTATTTCTACAGCTTGCAGTAAAGCTGAAATCAGCTATGAGATGACTAGAAGGAGAAAAAAAATCAGAATATTTTGATTAAGCAAGCCTTACATTATTTCATAAATGAAATACATCATGTTTCTTTTGCTCATTAAGTGCTGAATATATTCACTCGGACACAGTCTGATTGTGCCAACATGATCTACTCACAAAGCATGCACATCAGTGTGACAGCTAAAAAGCAACAGAGAGCTTTGCACATTATCTAAAACTAAATCTGTATGTAATTTCCTTCCCTTTGTTAATTGAAGATTAAAACTAAATCAAGGGGAAGCCTTCTATGAGACTACTTCCAACAACAGATGACTCAACTAGCACCTGAGAATTTGTTGTGCTTGTGTGTACTGAGGTTCTGAACTTCCTGTTTCAATAAAATACCAAACAAATTGTGTTTCCTTTACAAATAAGCTATTACATCAAGCCCTGTTCCTATAATTTCAGTTTTTGTCTGCATTCCAACATTTTCTTTGGCAAATGTAGAAACATTCTAATTAAAGAGAAGAGAAAAACAACCATCATTCATCATGGTAAGAATGAATGCTCAAGAGAACATCCTTACTGGTTACTTTGTTCATTCAGTTTAATTTGGCTTTTGAAGTGCACTTAATTATGGTGTGCAGTTCTCGGAGATGAAACACAGGTAACAGGCTTTCCACTAATAGCGTCTCATGAAAGCTATTAAAGGCAATAATCAATTCCCCTAATGCCATACAAACATAATACCGTCTGTGTGAAGTGATTCAAAAACATTTTTAGACCACCAGAATGCTTGAAATACACTACTCTGTACAGCAAAATTCCCCTATTATTAAAAGTTGCTAGATCCTTTAACGTATCTTTTGAAAATCTTTTCTTTTTTGTAAGAAAAATGATCCTCTGGTTTCCTCAGCATGATCTACGAGATCAGAGTAATAAGAATCTTTTACGACGCCCTCTTTCCTTAATTTTCACATTTTTTTTTGTTAATGTTTACATTCTAGATGGAAGACCTGTGTCTAGTTCGTTTGCAATTACCATGAGAAAGACAACTTCCCAGGGAAAGTTAAACACCGGACCTGCAAACACAACATAAAGTAATTGTCTGGTTAAGTACCATACAACCTATATATAACAATGTATGTGGTTTCTTTCCTAAACTTATTTAACTGCGGAATCGGAAGCGCTGATTCACCAAGGCAGAAGTTCAAACTTCATATGACATCATAAGAGGAGTTATAATTAATCAGACAAATGCCATTTTGGATAAGTGAAGTAACTCTTAGTAAAAGGTGTCCACGTGCACATTATATCTTTGTGTAGAGCACTTATAAACCAAAGGTAATTTCTCAGATAAATGCAGTTAAACCCCCAGTCGGCTGCTCAGGGACTGTGTTCTAGGCAAATCTGGAATGCAGTAGGAGAAACGTGCACTGTAAATGCTTGAAGCCAGTAGAGGATGCTGAAGACTTTGGACAATAGAAACAGCCACTACCATGTCTGCAACATCCTCCAAAGACAACATGAAAATAGAACTAGCCCAGTTAACCCTAAAAAAATACTAAATTTGAGAAATGATCTCATCGACGTCCAGAAAAAAACAGGAAACCCAAGAAAACACATTGTCTGATTGCATGTCAGATGAACGAATGCATCTCCTTCCATGCATCTCCAACATCAGTAAGCAGCAACCAGCCCAGCCCACACAGCACAGAGAGTATGAGGGGGATCTGATCACACTAATGCTTCAAGAAGGCACATATTTTGTTTTACAAGCATGTGCTGAGCTGCACAAAAAAACTCAATGGGATGGGACAAACAGAGCTTTCAATTATTTATGCAATTTCTATTTTATAGTTTTTCTTCTAACCCACAATCAACTCAATTATAGAATTTCACATGGCAAAGTTTTGTACAAAACTTCTTGATCAACGTCATTGTTTTTTACCTCCTTCCTGTTAGACTTAACCCAGAATTTCAATAATACTACTCAATAAAACCTGGAGAGTTCGACCTCAGTTTGTGTTGAAACTGCAGCTCTTTAAGGCATTTAAAACTTACCTTGATTCAGGCAGGAATCTCTGAGGCTATGCAAAATTTCTAGTAGACCATTAAAGTTTTAGGAACTAGTTTTTCAGTTTTAACACTAGTGAGGACCCTTTTAAGCTGATTCTTAAATGCTTATTTCTTTTGATTCTAGGAAATTAGTATTAAACAGAATTTTTACACTTTTCCCCTGTATTGTCCAAAACTTATTAAGCTGTTACTGTTAAAACAGCCAACAAAATTCCAGACTGTTCAGACTATCCATAAAAATCCCCTTTCTTGGGCAAAGTTACTCCCATTAAATTTCTCTCTCCTAAAAATAGTCATGCCATGCAGCAAAGACTGCTGAAGATCAGCAGAATCAGGGTGCCTGGAATCAGCTCCATAGGTAGAAGTCCCTCGTGTCAACTCTTGTCAGAGTCTGCCACTTGAAATGAAGTTAATAAAGCCCCTGGGCCACAAATAAAGCTGATAAAACAGAATATGGGTAATGTGTGACCTGTCAGCCAGATCAGGGGAAAAAAAAAAGGATGGAAATACTCTTCTGTAGATCAAAAGGTCCCTAGGGCAGACACTATCTTTTGCTTTGGATTTGTACAATCCATTAAGATGCAAAGTTAGGCTTTATGTTCAGTAGAAAATAATGAAGAAATACTATCTTTATAATAGTAATATACAGACTAGGAAAGTAAGGCTCATTTTTGATTGCAGCCTCTGGGACCAACTTTAGGCAAATATTAAATAACAGTGTGTTTAAAAATTATGAATTTAGATGATCTTTTAAATAGTTCTGATAAATAACTTCAATACACAAGACATAAATCATTGTAAGAAAAACAAGACAATGGAACTTCTTGTCTTTGAAAAAGCATCCAAGGTCTACAACAGAATCTCATCAACACATAATAAATCACAAAATAGTAAGAACAAGAACAGAATTACGTCTATATATACATATATATACTCACAAGCACAATAAATCAAAACCAATGCAAAATAAATCAGCTGAAGTTGGAATTTGGTTCTGCAACTATCTGATGAATACATTTTAAAATTGATTATTTCTTTCATTTGGTTGGAGCAAAGGTATGCGAGTTAAGAATCAAAGGAGCCTATTACAATTTTTGTATCAATGAAGTTAAGACTAGCAGGACAGAATCTGGCACAAGTTCAAGGAGTATTTTCTTCATATTAGCTGCGAGATACTTCAGCCTTGATTTTGGGGGACAGAATGCAGCAGTTAAGACTGTACCTTAGACACACTTGTGGAAGAGTCTGAGAGGAGGAGCTGTATCAGCTAAAATGTAGTTCTTAATGCTCTCAGGAAATGAGTAAGAATCTGAGAATCACATTCAGAAAAATAGCTTATCAGCTCTGTAGTCCATGGTCCTACACTGTAAAGACCTTGTCATAGATTTTAGTGTCATATGTTTTTGCAAGAACATAAGTAGAGTTGCAGTACATCCTTTTGCTTACAACTAAATGAAGGAACAGAGCAAGGAATTTGTTAAAAATAAGGGAACTTTAATTAAATAGCTAAGATTCACTTTTGCTGGAACCATTGCATGACATTGTGTTTTGAGGGAGTCAGATTTATAACTAATTTTATTGCCTGGATATAGTGTACTATAATTATGATAAACAAAAGTCAACAAGAGCATCTCAACAGCTGTCTCCACTTAAACTGCTAGGCTAGAAATTTTCCTTTTCCAACATAAAGATAGCTGTAAACAGACCCTGCAAAGTTCCACCATATTGCAGCTTCTTCAGCTATCCCATTAGAGCTACTGGTAAATACATGTTAGTCTTGGTATTAAAATAACCACGATATATGTCTGTGTCATATTATTATGATAAGAGCACATAATCCCACGCATTTTCCTTCTTACAAAACGATGTTACTTGATATACATATTTTACTGCGCTACATAGAAGTTGTTCTTTACAATTTCACCATTTAAATCAACGGAATTTATTTTGGACTGACAGCATTTTAACCGTTACAGATAAACACTGCATATAAGCTTGATTTACTGTTATGCAATAAACCATACATATACAATTTCCTTCTACCATAACAAGTGGGGGGATCAAGTGAGACAAAGCAGGATTTCTGAAGCTTTAGCTCTGTAGCCCCTGTGGGGCTCCAATGGCTTAACCAACAAAAAAATCATTCATGTGCAGGAGCCAGGAGGTTTTCTAGCACATACTGCTCTCTTATTCTTCTACCTGGTTCATATAAGGAACATGGAGCACCAGAACACTAATTCTTCTGGGACTACCACCCAACCATGCAATTGAACTTTCACTCATGTTGAATGTTGCACATGTGCAGAGAGACTTTTTTTACTGAAGGACAGAAGTATTTAGAGGACAGTGACTGAAAACAGCCATGATCTTCTAGGCATTAGGATAAGATACATTACTTACCCTAGGGAAAAATAAATAAATAAATAAATATAAAAGCTAAAAGCTGATTATTATTAGCATCAAGCACTGTTGCAAAGTGTACGTGACCATCTGCCAGCAAGCTTGTAATGAATCATACAGGCAAACGCAATCACAGGGTAGCACCACCAGAAAAGAAGAAAGGACAAAGGCACATAAACGTAACCAGGCTTTTGCTGCTGTGGAAAAGAAGACCAAAATAAAACTTGGATTGTTTTTCTATGATAACACAGCTTCTCCAAATGCTGATTTTCTAGAAGTGAGAGGTTACGATTCAGACAATAATGTAAAAGTAGAATGTGTTACAATTGCAGCAAGCCAGAAATCTACCAAAACTATATTAATTTCTCCCTAGCAATGAATATTGGCTGCAAAGGTGACTGAGCCTGGCTCTGTTCTTCTAATATCTATACATTAATTTAATCTTCCTTACTCCAGGTTTCGCTTTCTGATGCCTTGTTATCACAGCATTTCCCATATAAGTTTATGGAAACACAACCTAGTGTTTCTTCTTGTTCAGGGATAGTCTCCTGTCAAGAAACTTGGAACAAAACCCAAAAGCAAACAAACAAAAACTGCAGTTTTGGTTTATGAAATGTATTCTATGTTTATATGCAGAGAAAATTCTGGGCTGGAATCAGCCATCCTGTCAACACTTAGCGCCTTTGTTTAGCAAAAAAATTTACATTCACTCATTTTTCATCTCCATGTTAGTCCAAACCAGTCGAATGCAGAGAGGAGACCGGTGGAATATATTAAAATTACAAGCCAAGTAACCAATTAACTGTTTTTGTGACCAAAGCGTAGCAAGGCATCGGGATGCTATTAGTGAGATCTGCGAGTCCATCAGGCTGTAAGCAAGGAATACAAAGCAGTAAAAAGGAACTGCAGGCACTGATTTTTATCCTGGAGAATTAGCCATGTAGCTAAAACAGAGCTCTTTGTAGCAGCTGGTTGGGGTGTCACAAGCTATTTGTAAATCATGACAGGACACCATCATGTGCTCAGGTGCATAAATCAAGTACATCAGCAGAAAAGCCACCCAGGCAGGTGGGCATCCTTCCCAGAACGGGCTCCTGAGTAACAATCAGATGCACCCATAAAGTCCAACAGGTTTCTGAAACTCTTTGGTCTTGGCTGTTTTGTCTGATTATGCTACGTATGTCTTAAAAAAAATCTTTTGGATAAAATTGGCCTTTTGACTCAGAATGCCTTTGTAAACTAACATTTAAAGGACACAGTCCACAAAAAACTACACCATGTCTTCCTCCTTCCAGTTTGAGCCAATTTCCCTGGTATGGAAGCAGGATGTACTTCAAGTTCTCATGTCTTCACTGGTAATAAAGGATAAAATTAGTGCCAGGCTCAACAATCTGTCTTTATTAAATAAAAATAGTCATTTGCATTCTCATCCTGAATATGTAAAAGGTCCTTTCTTTCTTGTCTGTAGCAATGTATCAAATGAATAGATGGAATATTCCGAGTTTCATGGATGTAACACAAGCAAACTGTAGACTATTAGCCAGAGAGGCAGCGTATGACTTGCAGAAAGAGATGGCCTGGTAGCACCTTCTTTGACCTGGCATTCAGAGTGAGACAACACCAGGAATGTGGTTTCTGCCACTTCTAGTAACACACTTGGTACTGAAAACATGGTAAATGAAGTTTCTACAGTAAAGTGAAACCTGTATGCAACCGTGGATGGCATCGGGCTCCTGTAGGCAGGACACCCAATCCCAATTTATTTGGAAGTTTTCAACAGTATCAAAGACACTGAGAAGATTTGCTTCTCATCAGGTATAATAAACAGCTAATAAAAAGAAGCTGAACAGTATTAGATGTATAAATAGATATAACAAGAAAAAAAAAAGTCTCAAAAGCAAAGTCAAATCTGTAGAATATTAGCAGTTTTAGCTTTCATGTTCTGGAGGTGTGAAAGAAAGGTGTTACAATGAGACTTTCAGTGGAATTCACACGCCCAGGACTGCCAACTGAACTACCTAGAAATCAGGATTCTGGCTTCCAAAATCATGCTAAAACCAAAATTATGTGTTATATTTATTTGCTGCCTTCTATTGTCATTTTGCAGAGTAACATTTTCACGCTTCTGTAAACGTGAGGAAAATAATTATTTCCCCTAAATTTAAACTATCATTTTTTTCTTTATTTATTTAGATCAGAATCCAGGATGTGACATACCAAAACAGCTGAGGAACGTAAGCACGGGGAAGGCTGTTATGCCCCTACACAAGGTAACATTTGGTTTTTACCCCAAAACCGTTGAGAAAATTTGTAACAGCTGCAGTTCAACTTTCAAATATAAACTGAAGTACCCATGACATAACATGTTAAAGGGCTCTTGTGCTTTTCCATGGTTACAGATCAGAGACATTGTTGCCTAAAGATGTAAAAGGGCCCCTACTAGGATTTTTGGAAGACTCAAAGCCTATGTTGAGTATTACCTTTGGAAATCTGACTGTCGTTCACTTATGAACATTAAAAAAAATATTTAAAATTTAAACCATAACATATTAAATAGACTAGACAGTACAGAATACAAGACTATTCCAGCTCAGAGATGCTGTTAAAAGTGGACTGTAACAGCTGAGGCCAGAGCAGAATATAACCATTAAAAACAGAATAAGGATTTAGGAATCATTTATTCCTCTGGTTTTGTTCCCTTGCCTGTATCTTTTCTTTTTGCTGGGATTGGCAGATGTCCCACGTAACAGGGGGTGTCCTGTATTACACAGTCAAGTCTTGTGTTTCATATGAAAAACATATGGGACATGGTTTTCCACATATTTTCATAGAAACCAGGCTGTTTTTCAGATGCCTATTAAACTGTAAAAATGACACAGTGCATACACAGATAAAACCTGCATGTATAGCAGACACAGTACCAACTGCAGCGTATTCAATATCCAAGTGCAGAGCTGTTACGCAGTCCCAAACTGTCCTGAATTTCAACATTTATATTCAGGATGTCCAGCACTACTTTTAGTAAAAGAAAATTAACTAGAAAAAGAAACAAAGAAAAAAAAAGGACAAGATAAGAAATCTTCTCTGTCTTATTTCTAAACCCAAGTACCTTCATTTCTGTTTGTCTTCTACTCATTTAAATTACTTCACTTCCCCAGCTGTAATATGGGGCAATACTTATTAAACCATCTGACACTTCATTCTTTTGGGAACAGATGCCTCTTTCTGGCATGGAAGAGCCAACAAAGAGATGGAATTTGATGAATGAGCATTTAATGAATTTACAAACATTGAGAAATCAATGCGAGGGAACCAAGTTTCACTTACTGTAAAGCCTGATTCTCATTTGGACCAGCCACGGAAGCCAATATTTTGACTATTTGTGATACATCTTGAGAATACTTCCAGTTGTTTAACTAGTCCAGTGAATGTTTGGTGAGAAGTCTGTGTCTTTAAAAAAAAAAAATCCTCACTGTGTAAAGTTGATGCAAATGGCAACCGGTTGAGGATTCACACGTTCTGGTTTACTTTTAAAATACACTTGTATTTCAAATAAAGACAGTTCTTGGCCACTGTTCATGTCATTAACAGCTCTAAAAGCCTTGGGCCATCCTCCGTGAGCAGACACAGGCTATCTGCAAATTACAATAATGGAGAACAGACCCACATTTTGTTTACTTCAGCAGCTTCTGACCATTGTGCACCCTCGACACGTCAGAAAAAGGTTGACTGATACTAAAAAAGCCTTCTAAATGAGAGGCCCACAGTTTGTCCTTAAAACATTGCTTTTTTCTTAGTCCTCCAGGCTATCAGTTTATTGAAATCATTGTCTTAAAAGTACGTGTTATTTTTCTTTATTGGGTGTACTACAGTCTAAAATTGTGGGCCGGTGGAGTTAGGTAGGAGGTAGGTGAGAGCAGATTTTCCTCCACCCTATTGCAGAGCCAGCGAGGTAAAATATAGGAATATAAAGGGGCCTGCTTCACATAAAATAAATGTTCCAAAACAGAGGTTTTAAAAGTCAGAAAATAATCTGTCTCAAGTTAATAAAAAACAAGAGCAGCCTGAATTTGATATAAACTTTGTGGCTTGTTATGTTGATGATGTCTCTGAAGTGCATTTTTTACATCATTTGTTGTAAACATGTTCAAATAAGTTTTTGGTTTTTTTTAAAATCTGAAAACAAAAGTAGCAATTCAGCTATTGATCGTTGAGAATAATTTGGCTGTGAACATCTCAGGTAGCCAAGCTGATTCACATGTGGGCAATAACAGTCTAAGAACCACAGTCCCACTCTGATGCTTTTAGTAATAGCACTAACTACATTCTTTTGCATGTCGCTTGTAGAATTAATAATATAAAATGATGTTGTTCCACTAGTTCAGTGGAATCTAAAACCATAATAATTTCCAATATTAAAACCACTGCTGCGTTATATTGAAATAATTGTGTTTAGCAGTTTGCAGAGATTAATATTAGCTTGTGACTGACAGTTTTAATTTCATGGTTGTGAGAAAACGCAAGAATTATTTCAAATATATTAATTATGTTTTTATCATCTGAAGAGGGATATTTTTTCTATAAGCATGGAGGTCCAACACAAACATTTTTCTTTCTTTCAGCAAAGTGATGAGGTTTAATGAAAGAAATTAAGAGATGAAAAAGCTTATTATGTCACTTAATTCTTCCTGCTGCCAGTACAGGATTTTCCTTCACATATTTCAGTGGTTTGCCCATCTATATTAAATTACTCATGCAACAGGGATTCCACCACTTCTCATGAGAGGCTTTTCCACAGCCTCATAGATCTTAGCCTCAGAAAACATTTCTTTACACTTGGTATGAAATTAAAACAAAGTTTAGGCCATGACTCCTAACTGCTTCCCTGCCTGCTCTACTCCTGCCCTGCCTGGAATACTTCCCAGCTGGCTGAAAATTCAATCCATTGCTAGCCCATCTGCCCTCCCCGTGGGCTGCCATGGGGTTCCAGAACATGCAGTGACATTTACCAGGGGTATAGTGCTCTTAACCTTGAAAAATGTGCCTGTAGTGTAAAAGAATTATCTTTCCAGGGTGAACAATCTATTTAGAAACAATTTCTTGGTGGACTGGCTTTTAATCAATTCATAGTCCAAGTGCATCCATTACAGAAAGAGATGAGTCAAAACAATAAAGTCCAAAAATTGCAATAAAATGAAAAAAACACTAATATGCTAACAACAGCATTTTAAGGACTTTAAGACAATGAATCACATCTGAAATCTGGAATAACCTTCACTTCTTTCAGCAAGTCAAAGGAGAACATTTAGCTAAAGAGAAGAAATCAGGTGGGTTTATCCTCAGTTCTCATCACCTTCTGCAGAAAAGTGGTTTGGAAAAGGCTCCTGGCCTTCCTGTGCAGTTTATAGCAACAAGGTTTTTGTAGTAAGAATGAAGCCAGCATTTGTACCGTCTAGTGAACTTCATGATGGTCATTTCACCTAACTTCAGGTGCTTTCACCTCAGCTTGTTATTCAAGAGCTCCCATCTGACCAACAGAAATGTCTCTGACTCTACAAAGAAGCCTTGGAGGACCCAAAGCTTGTACTTAATCAAAGAAAGCCACCCTGACACCCTGTGCAAGGATACAATCTTCATTAATAGAAGAGGAAAATATTCTATACTGGCTGAGTTAGGAGATATTTGTCTAATTGTCATGGCATCATCTATTTTATTTTAACTTTAATGCATGCATTTTTTTTTTCTTAAAAATGATACTTGAGTGGGCAGACAAAGGAAGGCAGAAATTAGTAAAATAACATGTTCAAGAAAAAATGCTATTCAGTGGACCTTGCTATTCTTAACAACCCACAGGCTACAGCCGAAGCAGTAACAACTGATAATATATCATTACTGAACACTAAAGGTGAAGCCTTGTCAGTTATTTAAAATAGAATTTGATCACAGATTTGACTGAAGATACTGACTTAAAAACCAAGTGAGAACATACAACTACAAGCAAGACCTTCTATACTGAAGTTTAAACAGAAGCTAGTAAGCTAAGATTGAACTATTTGATAGGATTTGTAAATATAAAAGTCAGTTTGGCTGTGGCTGGACTGAATGGGCATTCAGGTGCAAACAATACCGACATCACCGATGACAGTCTCCAAAGTTCTGACGTGTATTTCTAGTGGGACAAAATAATGATTTTCAAAGATTTGAATTTTCTTTGCATAGTGAAATAACTCAAGTAATAATTCAGATTTAGGTAAAGTGAAAAACCAGTAAGAGGACTTTCTAATTGGTTTGTGTTGGGAAGAAAAGACACCGTTTTAATGGTAGGATACTCAGAGGAGATTTGATCTTCTGTACACATTCCATTGGAGATGGAGGATTATCTCTCCAGCAAATGATTTATTTGGAGAGACACAGAACAGACTGTTACGCAGCCAGTGAGGTACTTATGTTAATATTTACGCAGCAGTAAGAGTTTTGCTAGATGGAGGCAAGGAGTCCAAGCTCAAAGGAGCCCTAATCTTAGTATCATTATGCAGGTAATCTTTCTCCTGTCTCATCATGGGTTCTGATGCCTCACTAACCAGGGAAAAAAATACTTTAGTTCCTTCCTTTGCCTGTACAGCACTAAGACCGACTATAAAAAGAATGCCAGTTCTTGTGGCAGAATCAGCAGAGAGGGCGGGCACTGTTTTTGAGAACTGTTAATAAACTATGTTTATGAATATTGAAAAAAGGAAAGACTGATCTTGATGGAGTACAACCCCAGTTTGCAGTTGCTCTGTCCTCTTCAAATTACACATCCATGACACAGTTCAACAAATGGGAATATATGAAGATCTGCTGCAAATATTTTTCTTGCACTCTCCATAAAAAGGTTAGCATATGTAGCGTATTTTTTTCTTGAGGGAAACAGATGTCAGGAACTAGGTACCTTACTGTTGCCATAAATGTCCTCTCTCTCTCTGCAAGCTTTGTTTATTCCTCTTACACAGTTTCTCACTTCCCTTTCATTCTCTCTTTGACATCAGTTTATCTTTGAATTCAGATCCTTAACTTGAACGCGCTCTTCGGAAGTATGACATGCTGTTATTATCAAGTAAGTGTGCTATTACCAGATGAGAGGACCTTCTGCTAACCTGAATGACTGCTCACAAGAGGAAGGGTTTAAATCACAGGGACTGAGGTTATTCGTAAGGCTAGATTACTGTCAACTGCTCAGACGTTTTAAAAATACATTCCTTTAAACAAACGGCATATGCATTTTTCTTTCAGATGTCAGCAAGGCAGGATTTCTCATTTTCCAAAAGCCTTCTGGATTCTTTCACAGTCTCCTGCCTTTTTCACATCAACATAATACAACGTTCACATTACGTGACAAAAGTCAAAACCTTACATAAAGATTTTGGTTTTAAATTATCCAAATGTACAAATTTGTAATTAAAAAGACATTTTTCAACGAGCATATAAACAGTATGTGAGCATTAAGTAAGAATATCTGTTAATTTTTTCATACATAATTCAATAATGAAGAGGAAATATGCAAGAGCTATGGAAATATTTTTTAAAAACAGGTTTTAAAGGCCTTATTAAAGCTAGTTGCTATACATTGGCACGCAATTTATTTAATTCAGTTTCAAACCCACGGTAACCTGTTTAAACAAGTGCTGTTGTTCCATTTTGCCCAGTTTAGGAGATAAACAGGGCACAGCACTTAAGACTGTCAAAGATATTCAGCAGACCGACTGTAAGATCCTTAACATTAGCTGTAATTTCCATGTTAATTTTGAATTCATGCTATTTGAGTTTAAGATGTAATTACTCTTGATACCAGCTAAAGTTTGCTGTCATCACGTAGCTCTGAAAAGAATGAGCAGAGACTTTGGGCAGTAGAGCCAAACAATATAAAAATGTTAAGGAGGAAGGACGTACAACAACTATTCTTCATAATCCTGGGACTCACTTCCTACTTCTGTATGTGGATGATTCATCCTTCAAAGATTTGAAATAACATTCATTATTAAAAAATGCTCACAGTGAAAGAAACTGCCATCTGTCCTACAACAGGAACTTCATTAATGCGTTGTGAGGATCTTCGTAGATATCCGCATACATTATTTGTATAGAGCACAGTTTTATAGATGTTTGTGTATTCTACTTTAGATATCCCTTAAAAATTTGGATTGATAAAGTGCTTCAGTATAAAAATAATGGAACAGTAAAAAGTAAGAAGCATTTTGCATTTAAGAAGGTTTTGGGGTGGGGAAGTGATAATGATAGGAATTAAAAAAAATAAAACATCCATGTTATTATTGTTGCTCAAGATGTGTGACCACAAAGTCCCAACCTAAATTAATACAACCAATTATATTGTAGGTATGGTGGCATCTATAACTGTAGGAAACACATAGACGTATGGAAACACTGCAAGGGATTGCCCGGAGAGGGTCTAGATGACCCATCCCTGGAAACCTTGAAGGTCAGGTTGGACAAGGCTCTGAGCAACCTGATCTGGTTGAAGATGGCCCTGCTTATTGCAGAGGGGTTGGACTAGATGACCTTAAAAGGTCCCTTCCAACCCAAACTATTATATGATTCTATATAAGTATGTATATATATAAGAAAGTAATTCATTTTAATGCTAATATAATCTCAGTCAAAAAGCCTTGAGCAGATGTTATATAACAGAAGTGGGCTATCAAAATAAAGTCTATAGGTGGAAAATACGGTCACATCAAATGTCAGATTAACTGAGAGAAGACATCCCAAGTGTAACCAAGACAGTCCAAGAAAGCCAATCCCGTCAGTGCCTGCAAAGTAAGCACGGAAGCTTATTGTGGTAGGAGAAGTACTGAATTTAGAGCTCCCACAAATGAAAAACAATTAGAAGCAATAAGTAGATAGTCTACTTGTGTGAAGCTCTGACAGTTGTCTAACAGTTCTTATGAAAATAAAGTTGAATGTAATTTACTGAGAGGTACAACTAATGTAATAAGCTTCATAAGCAAGTCAGGTTTCAAATGTTTTGGAGGAGCCAGACAGAGTATGTTACAAAATTCAGTGTGTTGATGATGAACATCAGCGTAGAAATTTCAGAGACATTAGTAAAAGCAGAACATTAAAACAATTGGGAGAAAATACAACGCCAACAAAGCAAAGGGATGTAAACATCACTTGCAGATTAGAGATTTAAATGCATTGAAGGACGGCAGCAGTATGAACTGCCTGCAAGCATTCCCAAGGGAAGATACAAAGTCTGGTTTGGGTGGCATTATGCTTCTTCCACTAATGGCATGACATCCAGGAAAAACACCGTGCACCGAAATGATGGATTGAATGTTACAAGGCAAGATGGGAACAAACAGGCTGAGTCACCGAGACAGAGTGGTAACTGACGTTTTTAGCAGATCAGATTATTGACCTCCCGTCCCTTCAGCAAAAGTACAATATGCAAACTACTGGGCAAATGTCCTCCCTTGGAAGGAAGGGAACTCAAAGACGACTATGAATGCAAAAGATGTTACACCAGATGTTCTGAGTGATTAGAAAAAAGCAGCAGCAGCAGAGAAAGTGAGAGGAATTCTGAGATTTTGCTAAAGAAGTCAGGAGTGACCGATGGAGAAGTTCAGACTGAATAAAAAGGAAAAAAAGGCAAATGGTGGGGGAAGGAGGTACGTTTGGTAAGATATTATCACTAAGTTTAGGAGTGCTAAAAAACCAAACTATGGGTCTGGATGAAAACAATTTATTTCTGCTTATCAGAAAATATAATAATGTGGCACTCATTCTCTTTCAAAGAGAGTATAGGATTTCAAAACAGATTAAGATATTCAGACTAAAAATCTAGTAGGGTCCAAGATCCTGTTCCCTGTTTTTAAGTTACGAGTTCATGAGTCTCGTCCTTGTTGACATTTGTTCCTGAGAAATATGCTAAAATACTTCCAGTGAAAGAAAATATTTTGAAGCTAGCAAATGGAACTACCATAAGCTAATATTAAAGTACCAAGAACCAAAGGTGGGGACTGGACATTGAGTGTCAAAATGTGATGAATGTAAATACCAGGAATATATAAAATACTTCATTATTTGTTCCAAGTTTCAGATAATTTTTCATCTTGGATTTGATTTTGAAGTTCCATATTCTCACACTACAGTATTTTCATGTATATATGTAGATCAAAAGTGCCTATAAGAATGCAGCACCAAAACCTACTTGTTTACATTGTTGTGCCTTTATTTTGAACATATTTCATTACGCATTTTTCCCTTGCTAAAACAAGAAAACTGCTGAAATGAGAACTTGCTTATCTACTAAATCAACATCTTGAAAGTTTTAGGTGGCAAAGTCTGTGGATAGCAGACTAAAGCCAAGTCAACATTTTCTTATGTTACTTCAAAATCCTTTATGCTTCCTTTTCTATCAGAGATCTCACAAGTTCCCTGTATTTGCCTGTCAAACAGAAGCCATGCAGCTGTAAGTAAGATGATAATTGGAAAGATAATGTTCGTGGCATTCAGGCATCTCTCTCAAAGCAGCTTAGTCATATGCTGCATGGAATAAAAAAAAGGATTGGCTGAGTAAGGGAATTTACTGTTTCCCAGGAAAGGAAACTGCCTGCAACACATCTGGCAAAACGTTCTAAATGTTTAGTTTTGACAAAATATACATTTCAAGTTCTTATAAGATGAGTTCTGTAGAGTGGGTGTCTTCTTTCTAAAAAGGGAAAGATCTAATTTGTACTTTAAATATACCAAGCCACTATTTGCTATTTTATGTCAAATACTATATACACTCAGCTATAAAGCAAGCTGAGTGTACATAAGCAGCTATATCTCAGTTTGCAGATTACACGTACCGCTCCGTATCGATGGCAGAAATAAAAGGTGCAGAGAACAACGAACATGAAAAAAAACCACTGAGAGGAAGGAACTGGTCTAAATGACAACTTTTTCCTCAATTTCATACTGGCATATATTAGATTCCACGCCAAATTATTTACATTCCTTCCTACTTCAACATGTCTAACAATGAGATGTTCCTTCTCAAAACTGACAGGAGACAGATCTTCTCGGTCATTCAGCTTTTCTGGAATAAGCCCTGCCCTGCAAGTAGCCTTGTTATTATGCCTCAGAGGCTGAGTAAAAAGGCTGTCTTCAGGCATCTTCCTTCCTCCTCCTCAGTTTTCAAGGACATAAATGTATTTAACTTGTCTTACTTTTCACACCAGTTTTCTAAATTTAGCTGTTACTACTTTCTTTCCCCCTGAACTCTGACTGGCTTTGACTCCCTGGGGAGGCAGAGAAGACCACTTCCTCCTCCACAGCTGGGAAAGCTGCTCCCAAAGGGATAGAAAGGGTGGAGGATCGCAATCAAATGCTCCAAGAGATGTACCAAATACGGCACTACCCTGTAGTGAAGGGTTAAAGGGATGTATATTTATTTTGTTGGCAAGGTGAACACTCAAGAACTTTCTTGGGCAGTGGGAAAGAGCACTTCATTGAAGCAATCTGAGTCTGCTGGACCCAGATGGGGAAACAGCAAAACTCCCCTGGTTACGTGTGTGTGTTGGGGTTTACGTTCCAGTTATTGCCCCTATAGCTTGGAATTATCAAGGAAAAGTTGGGGAAAACACGACCCTGGTGAAGCTGAGGGTACCGCTCCAAGAGCCAGACGAGTAGTTAACTGATGGTGCCTGCTGTGCTCCTAAGGGTCTGCCCTGGCTAATTTGCTGTCACTTCTCAGAATAATACCTGCACTTTCCATACCTTTTCCCCGAAGTGCTGACAGCTGCCATAGCAACTGCCCATTCATTCATTCATTCATTCATTCATTCAAAAAACAAAACCAAACAAAAAACCCCACCCAAAATACCAAATCCAAAAGAAAAACCCACAAAAACCCCAGGGCCAGCCAAAAAAACCCCAGCAAAAGGTGAAGGAGTTTCTCTTTCCAGTATTCCTACAACCAGAGTTCTCCCTAGTGGAGGTCCAAGGCACAGCAAGCCTTGGTAGGCAGCCTCCAAATTCGGTTTTGTTCCCGGCCCCATTTCGGCTCAAGGGCCTCCTGGGGTCACGCATCGGCCTTTAGCGAAGGGAAAACAGGCTCCAGTTCAAACCCTTAGAGACACTCCAGTCTCTCCCCAAAACCCCAGCAATACCAGGCTGCCGGATTATGTTGGTGATCTGCCTCACCGGGGTGGCACGCAGATGGCAAGTTTCATTAGCTATTCAAACCCAGTCAATTTAATCGAGCCTTTTGTGGAAATACCGTCTAATGAATTCTCAGCATCCACTAAATCTTGTCTTTTATATACGGAGAGTCCCTTGCATAGATGTCTAATAATTAAAAACAAAACTTCCAAAAGACTACACTGGCCAGTCTTATCTTTCCCATTAAAATGTCTAATTAAGGGACTAAAAAAAGGAGCATGAAAATACAATCCGAAAAATTAAGATTTCAGTTCCTCCTCATTTAGGGGAGAGTTGCTTTCAGGGCTGGAGCAGTCTTATTTTCAGCACTACTCTATATCCTTTGGGCTAGTTCTGAGAGGAAAAGAAAGGAGGGATGGACCAATTTAAGGACAAGTCCAAGTCACAACAAGAAATTCTCATTTAACTAAGAAAATTAATAAAAAATAGTAAAAAAAAAATATATTGCATTTGAATGTCTGGTTAGATACCTAGAAATGCTTCAGAGGGGCTGGTGTGTAAATCTAATCCCACCTACAGGCTGTCTTCGTTTCATAATAGTATGTTTCTCAATTACCTTCCATTCACGTGGAATTAACCGTTCTTTCAAAGACTTCAATATCTTGAAAAGCAGCAATCACTATGGAGAAAGCTTTTGAAATTTCATTAACAATGCAGGTAGCTGTCGGGTTAATTTGCTTTGCTATTGCAACACAAAGTTGAAGGGATGGAGAAGGCATCATTTATATGTACAAATATGTACATTTTTTACAAAATAATCTTGACCGTATCCCAAGTTCCAAATATATTCCTCAGCTTCCTCTGGCTGGAAGGATGAACAATGGCAGATGAACACTCCAGAGGAAGAAAATCTGACAAATTGGTTCCACAGGTCACAGCCCAAGTATAACTTGAGCCTTTCTGGAAGTCTCCAAAATTGAATTCTAGAGGTTTTCCTTCCCAGGGGTAACTATGTAAAGAAATCCCAGCAGCTTCCAGCAATGTAAGGCATGCAT
This sequence comes from Gallinago undulata, assembly GCA_026546715.1. Classification (NCBI taxonomy): domain Eukaryota; kingdom Metazoa; phylum Chordata; class Aves; order Charadriiformes; family Scolopacidae; genus Gallinago; species Gallinago undulata. The sequence goes on from JAOTQQ010000023.1 coordinate 92,234,358, forward strand.
TTTAGCTGCTACAGCTATTTTGGACAACCCTTAAATACAACTTCCGTGATTTAAAAAGTAAAAGCCACATTAATACACTATATGAAATAGAGCAAGCTGTGTAAGAAAGTCTGTCCTAAGAGATCATCCCGAGGCACACTGAGATTTTCCTCCTATAAGATAAACTTTGGTTTGTGATTCATGCTAGTTTGACTAGCATGGCATTCCCTTTGTTTGTTTTAATTAAGAAAAATCTATAGCTGCCAGATCCGGACCTAGCGAAACTCTCAGGCAGTTTGTCTTAGGAGTCTCTATCCTATCACGCTGCTCTCAAGAAGGCATTTTGTAAAACAGAGAAGTAAAAACTTTTCCAAAATATCAGTGGAATCAAGTCTTTCCCAGGGGTTGGCGAGCTGGTCAGTAATTTTCCGCTATTTCAAGATCACTGATCATTGCAGAGAACCCAGGAGTGGGAAGGAGGGGGAAGCTCCTTTTTACTCTTACATATACATTTCAAATACTTCCTTTATTAGATTTGTTTTTTTTTTAAGAGGTAGTTCCCACTTCCAAGGGCACGAACTGGGGCTATTGGAATCTGACAGGGTAAGTGCTGTTCCATGCCACTTCCCAAGCCATTCCTTTCTGCCACTGCCCCTGGAGAAGTTATTCCCTCTTCCAGCCCCAGCTAATTTGTGATCGGTAACTCCTGCCAATCTTAGCGCTTCCAGACTTAGCCATTTAATAGAGACCAAAAAAAACCAACCCACCACACAACAAAACAAAATAAATCCCAACAAAACCTCCACACCTTAAAAGTAAAGAAATAAATAAAGAAATAAAGGCTTGAAACCGCTTAACGCTGAAAAGACATCCCTAAAAGTGAGTATTCATCTCAGAGAGATTCAGTAAAATACAAAGTCTTTGCTCGACCGAAAACTTTTAATTAAAAACCCCTCTCTTGTTCCCTTTGCCAGGACATGCCCAAGCCTGCTTTTGTGTGCTCGGGACAGTGTCTTTCTCTGTAATTACACAATGCGTGAAATAAATTCTTTAAGAAGAACTGAACTAACAAGCCCAAGAACTTTCTTCCTTTTTTTTTTTTTTTTTCTTGGACGCGGTTTAAAACTGATTACCACCGCCGCTAATTTACAGGCGTAGTTGGGAGGCTATCGGAACTGATTGGCTCTGTCTAGGAAATTCTTAATTGGAGCCGGGCTGCAAGGAATTCGCGGGGGTCCCGGTGCTGCCGGCTCCTCCCTGGGCTTTCCTCTCGCTCCGCGCCCCCCCCCCCGGCTTTGCAAATGTGTGTGTCCCCCCCCTCCCACCCCCCAGCAGGAAGGCACTGGCGAAGCCGGGAGGGAGGAGCAGCTCCGCTCCACATGTCTGCCTGCTCTTATCAACTTATCATATAAGGGCAGGGCAGTGATTGATTCGGGAGCCGGGGCCGTCGGGGGGCGGAAAGCGGCGGGGGCTTTGCGGGACGAAGCGGGAGCGGTTCCCCCCAGCTTCAAGGCGCCCCGCCGCTTGCTTGTTTTGGTTGGTTTTTGGGTGTTTTTTGGGTTTTTGTTTTTTTTTTTTTTGGCTTCCCGCATCTGACAGCCGCGGGGGAGAGAGGACGGCAGGCTTCCAGTTTGCAAGGGGGGAGTTTGTGGGGGGTGGGGAAAGGGGGGTGTGTGAAAAAAAAAAAAAAACCAAGAAACCAACAACCCCAAAACTCAGCCCTCCCTCCGCCGGCACATGGCAGCGGGGCGCGCAAAAGCCGCGCAGGTCAGCTAGGTCCGCGCTGCCCCGTGAAAACAGCGCGCTGGGGCAACTCTGGGAGGGGGGGAGGGGGGGTTGTTGCTGGGTTCTAAAAGGCAGGGAGGTTAAAAATGCAGCTGGCTGCCGGCTTCTTCTGGGGCTGGAGCATTTTCTTAGCCTCGGGATACAACTCGGCGAGTCCCGGCGCGGAGGCGGCGGGGAAGAAGCAGTACCAGGTGCAGCACGGCGCCTGCAGCTACACCTTCCTCCTGCCCGAGACCGACCGCTGCCGCCCCTCGGCCCCCTCCCTCCCCAACGCCGTGCAGCGCGACGCGCCTCCGGACTACGACGACTCCGTCCAAAGGCTGCAGCTGCTGGAAAACATCCTGGAGAACAACACCCAGTGGCTAATGAAGGTAGGAGAAGGCCCTTTGCCGTCCTACAAACCCTCCTTGTGGTACCTCGTTATCTATTTCATTGTGGTTTCTTCCCCCTCCCCCCATCTAAACTAAGTTTCCGAATTGCCATTCGACCCAAAAGTTGTTCTGAAGTTTAAGAACAGAATGTTACTGACTAGCAAAGAACTCCCGTGCAGAGCTCATGCTTTAAAGCCTGTCGTTACACTCAAGTTGCTTGGACAAAAAGGTAATTACATAGGCATGTCTGAAATCTCTGACATGAAAGAACCAGCTACTAATTTATAATTAACTGTCGAGCCGCTTCGTCTCTATTTAAAGACTACAGAATGCACCTCTATCCCAGGCATGTTTGAAAAATGTTATTTGAAACATGGTTTCAAAGCTTGCATGCAGAAGTTAAGGTGTTTAAGCCCCACTGATGAAGAACTGCATCTGTAATTCTAAGCAAAGACTGGAAGTCTGACTTGCAATGAAATTAGTCTAGCGAAGCGGTATCAGAAATTCATTAGCAGATATCATAGAATCATAGGTTCTATCCCTCACAGATCCGCTGCATCTTGTAACGTTTCCACTGAAATACACAATATTCAGGGGAAAAATGTTCTGGAAAAGGTGTTGCAGATGCCACATAGCTTCCTTTAATGCAACTCCATTGATAGATTTTGATTTAATAAACCTTTACTTCACTGCTACCTGAAAAAGTGTGTTAGTACAGCTGAATTGCATAGTAAACTTAGGACTATTTATGACCCATATCAAGGTGCCCATCTTCTAAGCAATAAATATTTTGAGGACTTAATTTAGCAGTTGACATAGTGTCTCCAAATAAGTGTTCAAGTGACGTCATAAGACTTTTTTTTCATGAAGAAAGAAATATTTGTTGTGAATGGAGAGAACTCACAATTGTCTACAATGAGTAGCCACTTCTTACCTTACTATAAAATAATCTTGCATTAGGGTTCTCTTTTTTTCATCAGTTACAAAGTTGCAGAACTAGCATGATATTGGTAGATTGTATTGATACACAATCAAAGAAAGCTGCTAGTGAATTTGTGTGTAAGAAACAGAAGTCACACTTCTCAGGAGACAGTGGAGTGTGGTCATCTACCTGAAAACGAACCTTGAAGGTTAAATCCAAAATGCATATACTTGAAGGCTGCAGTGTGGGCCTCTAAATCTGTCTTTCTGGGTTTAGGATGCTCAATTTAGACCTCCAAAAAAAAATGTCAGCTCAGTGGCTTTTGTTATTTTAATCTCACAGGCAAACATACTTCCCTCCACATACTTACCTTTCTACTTATTAATTTACAATGCTCACTATTGTGCTGTTAAGGCCAACATTAACAGATGTGCAGTGCAGGATGAAAAACACACAAAGTAAACCAGTCTAACTTACCCAGCTGCTAAGCAATTTCCTAACATAAATAGTAAAATCACACACGAGACTCCAGTGCTAAATGCCACTTAAATAGACAAACACAGTATCGTAAGTGGCATCAGGTAAACAGAAACCAGTAAGCAAATTCCAGCATCCTTAATTAGTAAAAACTAGGCTTTTTCCTGTCAGTCCCTGGGAAATCAGTTACAAGAGGAGTAGGATAAGTATATCTAAGCCATTCTTTAGGGGATCAAAAGACAGAGTTCGTAATTTACAAGACAGAGAAAAGTTTCTTTTATTTGAGCAAAGATTTCCAAAGAAGATTTTTTTTATAATAGCCTGATTTTTTTTTTTTCCCCCTAGCTGTGACACAGCTAAACATCCTGTAAAATAACTGCCTTTTTCACTATTTTAACACCTGCTCTTTATCTTTATGTCATCTGTTTTGTTCACAAAGAGACTCCAACAAAAGTAGCTCTTCCTCAGATTTGCTTTGCTAGAGACACCTGGTCTGCAAGTGAAGATGAAAAGCAAACAATAACCTTTAAAGTTGCTTACAAAGTTTACTTGCTGTTTTTTTAAGGTCACTAATACACATTCCTAGGTTCAATTTAAGAAAATAGAGAGTACTAGATTAATCAAGACACGACAAAAGAAAAATTGTTCACTTAGTTTTTATACCATATTGAAAGCGCATTATAAAACGGATTAAAAAAATAATCTGACACTAACATCTTGACAATTACACAAAAAACTGCTTTAGGTCTTGTTTTTTAAAAATTTTTTTTTGCTTATTTAAGAGTCAGCACCTGTTTTGTTTTGAAGTTGTGGGGAAAAAAAAAAACCAACAAAACCAAAACAACACAAACTACATTACAAGCTTTTAGTGTGGATTAACCTTGAAACATTGTTCCTGAAGTATTGCACATCCCCAAACATTTTTATACTCCTCCCCCCTCCCCTCCTGCCTTTAATCCATCAACTAAAGGAAACATTCTGTTTCTGAATGAACGCTAGGCTGTATGAATGGAACAGATGGGAAGTGTGCGCTTCATCTGGTTAATAGACAAACACAATGGGAAGAAAATGAGTTACATAGGTCCAGGTTCTTTTCTGATCTGCTCCTGCATAGGGAGCAGAAGACTTCGTTCTACAATTGCTACAAACTGCTGCTTTATGAAAACACTTTTTTTTTGTCTGAACTGTATTAATGTCTTATGCCTTATACATAAAACTGAATGTCTCTTCAAAAGTAGATTATGTTTAAGCGTTCAGATAACAAACCACTATTCCATCTAATCCAGCGTTCAGCAGCAAGCCAGTCAGCGATGCTGTAGAGCAAAGGCCAAAACCCTGAATCAACTGTGCAATAACATACCTGAAATGAACTTTCTTCCTTGACTTTCCCTACCTTGGGATCAATTTGTATATTGAAGTGTAAGATTTTTATTTTTTAATGCACACGTGGGCAGCGAGAACAAACCTCTCAACAATAGGATTTTCAGTTAATTTGAGAAGATAGCACATTGGTGCACACCTAAGGTACAATATGAAATTTTAAATGCACATACATAAGCTGGCTATTATACTTCAGATTATTTTTTTTTTTAATATAAAACCATCAGGATTTCAGATAGTCCTAGAAGACAAGCAGTTCCCCTAAGTTCCACAATGAGTTAATGACAGCATTTCTACTCAAGGAACCACATTTTTTCAGGTTAAAGCCATAGAAATAACTGAACACTAACTTGAATTTACTAGTGCATAAATTAGATCCTATGGCTCAGGAGCTGTGACTCTGTTCAAAGCAATAGTGTAAAAGAAACGAGTCATATTTTCTTAGTCTTTCCTGCTATAAACAGCTGAAAACAACGTATGAACAAATTGATTATGGAATATAAGATTTTTATATTATGGGCAATTTATTTGTAGTTTATCAGCAGATCAAAAGATTATAAAAATAAAAGTTTGTGTCAGGAGTCAAAGTTTAAACCTAAGAGCAGAACTTTGTCCTGAAGCATCCTGGCAGACTAGGAGGGCACACTGTGCTGGTAGAGGTGCACTATCTTTGGATACTCTGAACTGATATTTGTTTTTCCTTGTCGTGATATCCTGGATGCTTTGCCGCTTTGAAGCACAACAAAATCAGATGTTTTAAGATGTATGGGAATGAATGCTTAGAATTTTTGATGAGTAATTACAAATGAAACATTATAATTGTTGTCGTACTGAACTTCATATCTTAAATATGAAAAGATATTCTGACATGCCATCATCCAAAAACATCTGCACACAATGGATAAGGACAAATGTAATGTACAGGGTTGGATTTTGAAGTACGCAAGAGATGATTCTGACTCTGAATCAAGAGCTGCATTCCTTTCTCGAGTAATGCATCTGTTTTCACTTACTGTGAAAAGTGCTTGTTTCTCTCTATCAACTGTGTATTTGCTAAGCAAAAGGCTACTGGCAGGACCTAAAAGAAAATACTTTTTTCCTTTCAGATTAGTACATGTTACTGGATAAAGTTTCCATGCTCCTTTAAATGATCTGACCATGCAGTTTATCGTTGTATCTCCTGTAGGTAAATTTCCGTGAAAGAATTTGAAGTGACACTTCTGCATGTGCTTAAAAACTATGTTGTAAAGACTGTTTCTGCATCACTCCACAAATATCAAATTGGTTATATAGGTATGAAATTGTGCAAACTAAAAACAAAGAGAGATTTTCTTGTACAGATCTACAAGACAAAATCGAAGTTGAGAGCTTGCCTTCTCCAAGATGTTATCAGTAAAAATTGGGATAAACAGAGGCTTTTGTCACTGAACCAGTTTCTTACGAGCATTCAAGATATATTTTCATGTGTTTTGTTTATCATCTTTAACTGGTCCAAACAGCAAATTGGGAGACTTTCTCCACTAACTAATGACATCAAATGCTTTGTTTTTCTTCTTTTTTTCTTGTTCTACAAGTGCATACGTAGGAAATGAGCTGGGAGTTGCTTGAGTTGACAGTTTCCATCCTTTTTGTTTGCATACCCACTTAACATATAAAATTTAACAGCATAACCTTTAGAATATCTTAGAAACTTTTGCAGAGACTGCGGTTTGGAATGGTGTTTCTTAAATGAAAAAATAGCCTGCTACTGCTCCTTTTTTGTTATGAACAAATTCAATAACGTGCCTCTCCCCATAATTTACCAAGGGAAAAACTGGTATCATTTGCTTGACCTCTGATCACAAGAAACAAGCTATCACGTATGTATTGCTTAGAATGGAATTTTGCCCAGAAGACCTTCAGTATGAATGACACCTAGTATCTTCAGTGACTGTGTTTTACTCTCCTTTTCATACTATTTGTGGTTTTGAAAACACACTACGTTATACATTATTTGATCTACAATACTTCTTTCAGTAAACCAATGCAGCTTAGCAAACCACTATTTATTTATCAACCTTTTACATACCAGAACGCAAGAACCTCCTGTTGTATCTGTTATTTCACGGGATTTTATATAGCTTTGGCTGAAAGCCAGGATGGGGGCAAAGTAAGATTGTCTTCCTCCAACATTACCATTATTGTAGGGTTAGACACGCAAAATGCTGCCGACTGATTTAGAAGACATTGTCTGAGACCTTAGATCAGGGTCTACAACAGAGAGGTGTCACTCTCGGATACTTCTCTGGAGGTTAGCAAAGCCAAAGTTTCATCAGACGACTCAGTCTATCTTAATTACCTCCCTAGAGTAAGTCCAGTCTGTCTCTTCAGCCTGGATGACCGGGAAACAGAGGAATGGAAAACTTAAAAGAAATTCCCCTTGAAGAGGCAGATTTATCAGGTTCAAAAGCTAGCATGCTGTACAGCTCTCATCCTGGCATACTACTTTGGCACTAAAATTTGTAAGCCTCAGAATCAAGGGACAAGAGGCAGAAAGCAGAAATGTGGACTAGGCTGCAAATATGATACCGAGAGCTAGTAAACGTTATGCTTCCCACTAGTTAAAACAGCTTAAGTACAAGAATCAAACCAGGACCGATGGCCTTTCCAAAGAATTTGGTGTCTCCCCATTCCCAAATCCTGACAGAATCATGGAATCCACAGAATGGTTTGGATTGGAAGGGACTTTCAAAGACCCTCTAGTCCAGCCCCCCTGCCACGGGCAAGGACATCTTCCACTAGATCAGGTTGCTCAAAGCCCCATCCAGCCTGGTCTTAAACTGTTCCAGGGATGGGACTTCCACAACTTCTCTGGGCAACGTGCTCCAGCATCTCACCACCCTTATTGTAAAATAAAATTCTTCCTGGAAAAGAAGATGCAAGTTGTACTTCAGAGGGGAAAAAAAAGGTTCTGGTATCTAACTAGCAATAAGCTACTGATGAGAGCCTTAAGGATACCTGTACAGACTGCAGAATGGAAGATGGGAGAAGATGCCTCTTGTACATGCATGAAATGTTTTCTTATTCTGGTATATGAAACAAGGAAGTCACACAGAAAAGGCACCCTACAAATCTCTCCCTGGTAATAACTGCTAAAGCACCAAGAAAATAATTTGTCAATGGACCATAAATACCAACATAACCTTCAAGAAAAGGAGAGTTTCTATGGCACTGAATAAGAAGTTTCAGAAATAAGCACAGACAATTTTATCTACCATTTTATACTTTGAATTTCTCAGACTAATCAAATATAAATGCCAGGTGAAAATAATAATAAGGACATCAGATAATACTATAGGACTAAGCATCTGGGAAAAAAAAAGGTATGGCACAGTAATTTAATACTCAGAAATGCTTTAGAGATATGGCACATTCCACAGAGGAACAAATGGTCAAATAACCTCACAGACACACCAAAAGCGAAAAATTGCTTTACAACTGGAAATACTGTGATCATTTCATTTCCTTTAACACACATATCTCTAGGAAATGGGGCAGAGGAAAAAAAAAAATTGCATTTATTCTCTAATGAGAATAAATGAAATACTGTTTGGTGAATTTAAAGTCTATTCCAAGTAAACTAAGCTCATAGGAAATGTTAAAGAATTCTTAAAGTTACAAAATCCAGATCTGTTTTTTGTATAAAAAAAAGAATAACTCATACCTAAATAGTTCTGCAAACACTCACTGTGTCATTTTTTAAGCTGCCTAGGAAAATACATTACTACTCCTTAAATGCCTTTTTTTTTTTTTTTTAAATTCTTACCACATTCCAAATAATTACTGAAAATCCTATTAGTTTTTAGCTGTTTGTGGAACAGGTTAACCCTAAAATTAAATGTTGTTTACAAAGCTCAGCAAACGTATCCTGCAATTTGTATAATTAGGAGAAATCTGTCTGTTTTCATTCCAACTTCCAGCACATTATGGCTTAGTCTAGACAAAGAGAGGGAAGCTACAGGAACTTTTCCGCTGTCTTTACACTGCCCATACGAAGCTTTATCAGTTTATCTAATAATCTTCCAAGAGCCTACTAAGGTCATTACAGGGTCTTAGTGCTAAAAAGAGAAGGCTGATAGAATATGCAACCTTCTCTCCGTTAACTTTTCTCTCTGTTCCTAGAAGTATGGAGGAAGTCTAGAATTCTTTACAGTTATATTATTCACAGAAGCTGTAAGGCATGAAACATTTCCCTCTCTAGATAAGCAAATACTGTCTTTCCAATCCAGCTGTCTCTAGAGATTCCTGTTAAACTCAAGCGGCGTATAGTGTCCTAACTTTGCTTAAAATCCCTTTAACACTGTAGAGAAAAAAATATCCTGTCAGTTTTGTATTTGTATTCAGGTCTCAAGCATCATGTTAGAGCTTAAAAAAATAAATAAGGAAACTATACAGGGTTCCTTTACCCTCTGGAGAACAACATAGCAACTTTCTATCGTTGATTTTGGTCAGGGATTAAAATCGGCATGTTGTGGTAATGCAGCTGAGAGCTCACCAGACTATTTTACTGAAGAGCTAGCTATGACATCTTACTATTTAGGTCTCCAGGAGGTGGTGGTGGGAGGGAAGCCTAGCTTGATACATTACAGGTCTCTTAGTGTTGCAACTGAAATTCTTTAATTCAGTTTTTAGACTCTGTAGTGCCTTTTAATAATGTAATTATTGAGAAACTGAAAATACCTACGTGCATTTCAAAAGCTGTGCTAAAACATACACGAGGACCAGGGTAATTCAGTATAAAGTCAAACCTAGCAAATCAGAGCATTCAGGAGTGGTACAGCATAATCAATCACACAACTGTCATCGTTTGAGCTACTTCAGAAGCAATCTTTTAGTATGCTTTTTGAATAAAGTGTTTGTCAAAACCACATGAAAACACAGTAGGCAAATGTTTGCTCTTTAAGTATCACTCCGCTAATAGAACTTTTTGACAGGAAAAAAGCTAAAAGTTCTTATCTTTGGAGAAAGAAAAATTGTATCCATTGAAAAAGGGTAGGATCTTCTTCAAATCTCTAATATAAAAAGTGTCAGAGCAGTGTATTAAGCCCCCTGCAAACACCAGCTCTGGAGGCCTGTTCATTCTCACGCCGCAGGCATGAAGAGTCAGCCACCTCCTGGAGTCACGGTATCAGCTCCATCGCTACGCTCGCTCTGTGGGTCAGGCCTGCACCTGACGGGCATGATCCTGGAAGGAAAAAGCCTCTTTTGTTCCATTCTGTCAGGGGGTGGGAATGGGGAGACACCCAGCTCAGTGGAAAGGACATTTCCTGGGCAATAGCCACAGCCCTCACCCCACCGGCAGTTCCCCTCCACGTGACGTGACCTCAGCCCACCAGAGGCCTGCCTTCCCTCACGTGAGCCAGCAGTGTGACCAGGTGGCCAAGAAGGCCAACAGCGTCCTGGCCCGTGTCAGGAACAGTGTGGTGAGTAGGACCAGAGAGGTCATCGTCCGCCTGTACTCGGCACTGGTGAGACCTCACCTCGAGTGCTGTGTCCAGTTTTGGGCCCCCTACCACAAGAAAGACAGTGAGGGGCTGGAGCGGGTCCAGAGAAGGGCAACAAAGCTGGTGAGGGGTCTGGAGAACGAGTCTTATGAGGAGAGGCTGAGGGAGCTGGGGTTGTTCAGTCTGAGGAAGAACTGGGAGTGTTCAGGCTGAGGGGAGAACTTCTTGCTCTCTACAACCACCTGAAGGGGGGGTATAGAGAAGCGGGGGTCGGTCTCTTTTCCCAAGTCACAGGAAACAGGACAAGGGGCAATGGCCTCAAGTTGCACCAGGGGAGGTTCAGATTGGATATGAGGAAACATTTCTTCACGGAGAGGGTTATCGGGCATGGAATGGGCTGCCCAGGGAAGTGGTTGAGGCACCATCCCTGGAGGTTAAAAAGATAGGTTGACGTAGTCCTTAGGAATGTGGTTTAGTGATTTTTGTCAGGGTTAGGTTGATGGTTGGACTAGATGATCTTTAAGGTCCCTTCCAACCTAGACAATTCTATGATTCCATGACTTGATGTATAGTCTTACACTGAAGTGTGTGAGTGAGCCAAGAGGTTTAATTTCGATAGCTGGCACCTACAAATCATTTTCTCTTCATCCAAAGAACTTCTGGAGTTCATACTAAGATACTTCATATGCTTCCTTTAGGTCCTTTACTGGGAACTACAGCATCATGCTCTGTACAACTGCTTCTACACAATTTTTTCCACTTGCAAGGTGTGACCACCTGCAAGGTAGTAGTTCAAACCCACTACTTTGACGTGAAATAGAAACCAGCCCCCTACAGAGAATGTGCCAATCAGTCAAGAAGCCGTAGCCTCATTTTTCCACAGTATCAGCTGTCAACTGACAATCACAGCTGTGCAAAAAGTCAACATTCAAACAAACATTAAAAAAAGCCGTAGATGAAGAATGAAATGTATATACCAACGGAAGACACACTTGACATACTTCGCTACTGTGTTAACAAACACCCTGTCCATAGAGACAGTTCAACATTCAAGAAAATTCTCTGGTGAAGACTTAATGAAACAATTTTTTGCATTTCTTTTGAGAAACCCTTTTTATAGAAAAGCTAATTCAACTATTTGAAGGGAACATCAACTTCCAATTTTTTAATATAACTTCCAAAAAAATGGATGAAGTAGGCAAAAGATAGCTTAAGTGAACAAGTAAAAACAGACAAAATCTTGTCTTTTTCTGCTTCTAAGGAATTGACTTAACTAAGACTAAGCTTCCTTGCGTGAGGTCTGAACTTTGACCATATTAACCATCCCTGCGTTTTCACTTATGTCCAACGTCCATCCTGATGCCAGATTTTTTGTCAGATACAATGATTGCCTATAAAGTAATAGTAAATTAAAAACCCCTGTTGTAACTGCTACTGGAGCCTTAGTGGGAATGTTTTCTGAAAGCTACTCTGACATGATGAAACAAAGTTCAAATAACTAGAAGGTAAAGCCGAAGACTAATAACCTAAGCCTTAGAAAGAGTATGAACTGTAACAAATATAAACAATCATCTGACCCTGTTGAAATCTTACCACGTACAAGCAAGGGTTCTGACAGCTATAGTTTACCAGCTACAGAACAAAGTTTAAATTTAATTAGTAATACCTTGTTTTTTTCCTTTAGCATATCAGTTTGTTTGACTTGCATCTAAAGAAAACTTACCCATGTCTTGAGTTCAGCTTCTTTGTTATGGTAAGCTTTATTATTTTAAAAAGGCTCTGAGGACAGCCTACAAAAACCTAGCTCCACTCTAGGCAAGTAGAAAAATTCCCACTGACTTTTCAGTGAAACTGAGATTTCATCTGATGTATCTAAAAACTCATTTGACTCAAAAAGTGCAACTTTTTGTTTTTTAAACTATTTGAATTTGATAATGGAATAAACCAGTAAATCAGACGTGCTGTAAGGCTTACTTCATATGCACCACTTATAACAGAACTATTGTTAGAATAGAAACAATATTAAAATATTATTTCTCTTAGAAATACAGGAATAGAAAAAAAGAGTAATAATTTTAATCACAAGGAAATAAACATTTTCCTTTTCTTGTCCCTCTTGTCCATGTGGGAGTAACAATTCCCAAGAGTCTCATCCAGTCAAGCCCTTCACACTCACCATTTTCCTGAGTGAATTTCCTTCCAACTTCACAATGTTTTTTAACCTTCAAGCCAACCAGCCGATTCCTTCCCTCAGCCCCCTTTTGATGCTCATTGCCTTTATGAATTCCTATCCCTAATGCATCCATTTTAAAAATTCTGCTCACACAGATTCAGTTCCTTTTTTTTTTTTCCTTCTTTCCCTTTGTTAGGACCATTCAGCTTCCTCGCTGCCCAGTCTGAACTCTTTTCTCTACATCCTTTACCATTCAGGATTCTCAGTTCTTGATCCTTCTGTCCTCATTGTTAAATTTCTTTTTAATCCTCACCTACATGCCTACTCTCCTGGGTATTAAGACAGATAGCTTCTTTTTCTGGCTAGCTGTATGCTGTACCAATGACTTTGTACTTTCTCTGTTGCTAGATGTGGTTACTCATCTTGAGAGTCTTGCATCCAAGGAAATATCTTGAAATTAAATTTAAAAGTCTCCCTCTTCCGTGGCCCATCCCATCAGATCTTGACAGCCAGGGACAGTTTTTTCCCATAAAATACCCATCCTATAGTGCATAGCTTTGGTTCTAAGCCATTTTTGCTGATATTTCCTCCTGTTCTATTATAGTTAATGCCAATAGCTTAGTTTGTTTTGCAAGGATCTGGCTTCAGTTTCTGGTCTTCATAGAAGGGCACCAACTGGCAGCTGCCTGGCTTTGGGTAGCAATGACTGGAGCTCAGCTCAAGAGGTGACTTTCCATCACTGCCTGAGTGCTCAGTGAGGAACCAGAGACAGAGAGGAGCTTCTGGAAGCAATGGAAAGACTTTTCTTCTTGGTTCTGTGCCAGCAAACTAAACTGCTTGCTTTTAGATGGATAATCCTAGCTATTGAGGGAAAAAAAAAAATAAATGCAATTTTTATCAGGATTACATAGTTTAAAATTTATTTTTAAAATGCATCACGCACTACATTTTGTTTCTGCAATAGACTGCCTATACGTGCTGATCTTATTTCCAGATATCTGTGTTTGTCCTCTCATAACAAGTAGCTTCCTGTTTTATCTTTCAAGCACGGAATTCCTCAGAAGCTTTTGCTTTAAAGACTCTCAACTGTGCTAATGGAACAGCAAAGGAAAATAAATAAGTGTCATTTGACAAGAACATGTCAAGACGCTCGGTATTTAAACTAAGCAGAGGTGATCACCTAAGCTTCCCTTACTTAGGGCAAGCTGATAGTCACAGTCAAGTCCATTTTGGTTTTAGGGTCCTGCTTCCCCCACCCAGTGTTTTGAAACCTCAGGGAAATCCTCTGATGGCAGCTTTTCAGACGCATCATCTGCCTCATCCATCTAGCATATTAGCTATAGCAACAGTGGAGGGAAAGATTCAGCATGTCTTAGAAAAAGAACCACATAACTTAAGAGAGGAAATCTATGGTTCTAATTTTTTTTTTTTTTTTTGCAAATGTACAGGAAAATCGGTGCATGAGTTTTTAGTAGAGAAATTCAGTCCTTCAAAACTGAGATCAGCAACTGACCCGTGCACTGTCTCAAAGTCTTGAGCATTCAAAAATTGGCAGGTCTTCAGCTCAAATAATGACTGGTTCTGTCTTGGTGGCATCATCATTGAGGCTTCTTCTTCAAGAAAAAGAATCTTACAAGAGCTTCATAAACTATATTTAGAAGCCAGTATGTTGCAAAGTTTAAGAACTACTTAAAATGCTTTCAGTTTTCTTTATCTCTGACGTCTGAAAAAAAAATCTAATGATTTTTCATGCTGAAAGATGCTCTGTGAACACAGCTTTGAAACAGGAGACACCCAGTTTTATAGCTTACAGAAGGGACTAATTGTGTTCCACAGCTTCCTAACTAGTTTGATCCTTGAACTCGGAATCATTCTTCCTTCTGGTTGGAAGTGGAATGCAAGATGACTGCTTCCCTAGAAAGCAATACTGAGAATGAACTGTGAATGCCTAGCTCTTTCTCACTTCCCCAATAATGTATTTTGATAGGAGGAATTTGCTTTGTATTTCCTCAAAAAGTTGCACTATGATTTGCTCCACCACATCATGAGCTATTCTCTAAAATAAGCTGTCTTGTTGAAAAAGGAATTCATAAAAAAATTCACTTGATATTGTTAAGTCAAGAGAAAAAAGACAAATGTTTTCATATTAAGAAAAATCTGTGACAGATAATGATTCACTAAAAATTTCATAAAGTTTTTAAGGCTACATAGCCAACATCTTTTATGAAAAAATGTCATAAGTACCCCCACCAGCATACCTGATAGTAAGTTTATTTTAACTGCTCAGTGGAATGGACAAAATACACAAATGGGAAAGGATTATTTTAGATCTGGGCTAGCAAGTGTTTATTCAAATATGGGCTGCTTAGGGCAAAATCTCATCTTTACACCAGCCTGGTAAAGTCCTGATTCCCTGATGGTAGCATGCAAGAAAATGACTGAAAACCTGGAGGCTTGTCTCCAAAAGTTTGAATATTCAATTTGTGAAAACATAACCCAATGCTATAACCTAGTATTTAAAAATTAAATAGTTTGGCAGCACTTCTCATCCTGTTCATAAATAAGGAATCCTAATTTTGACTGTTGGTGGCTTGTTGCTCATAACGAGGAATATTTATATTCATTTCAGTGAATGGCAGAAGCATCATTGGCTTTTTGTCATCCTGGCTTCAGTGCTACTGAACTTCGGCAAAATGCCATTCATGACTCACACTATTTATTTATTTGTTCTTTATTTTTAGACTAATGGGAACTTTATGAATTCCTTCCCTGATTTCTAAGAGAAATAATACTTAGTTGTGATCCTGAAAAATGGTGATTCAGAATCTTAGATTACTGCCTTAATGGATATGCTTAACCCTTAATGAGAATGGTTAATCACCACGTAATTGATTTTAGTTATGAAGATACTGTTGTCAAATTTTTATTTTAATAATACAGAAATTCATACTATTTAAAGGTTTGTCAAGTGGACTATTTAGTTTCTATTAACATTTTTTTCATTTGCAATTTTATTTACATCTCCTAAAAATAGGCACCCTAAACATTATATGCATCATATATAGTATATATAATATCAAGAACCTATGTCATCCTCCAAGTGACAGACCACGTGAAAACACATGCGCAGTTAGGAAAGCAGCAGTGCGATATCACACGTACAATACAAGCTCAGCGTCTGGTATGGTGGGAACTCAACTCTAAGACATCCTTTGGGATAGTTTCATCTCTCAAAGTTCTCATCTACCCCTTTCCTGTGCACTCTTTTGCTTTGTTTCTAGGCCATCAGTTTGATGGTAACTTTTGTCATTAGTTCACAACATACAGCAGTAAGTATGGTCATGCTGTAATACTTCTAAGTGTTAGGTTCAAAATGCCTCCAGTCAATAACACAGAGTGAAAGTCGTTCTTCATAAATATTTGTGCAGACAATTAAGGCATTTCATGCATTTAGTTTCATCTAATATCAAAGAAATATTTGTTTTTATTCAAATAGATTATTGCCGTTGAAGGGGGATTTTTTCCTCCTTCTAGAAAGTGTAACTTGTAAAAGCATAACAGCTCCCTCTACATGAGATGTAATCAGACATGAGAAGAAGTTGCTAAGCTTTCATTTAGTGCACAAGTGGCATTAACGGAACCATCTCCTCCATATAATTTAAAGTCTATATTTACTATTTTAAGAGTTAGCATTTTTAAACTTTTAGTATTTTATTACACAATTTTAGCCTGAATATTTTCCAATAAATCACAGCTCACTTTCAGCTAGTATTCATTTATGATGTTACTTTCACCTTTTGTTTGCTGACAGGAAAATGAGATAAGAGAAAATTCTTAGCTGGAGGTCTGGAAAGGCAGACAAGCTCGACAGGGCATGTAAGAAGCTAATAGCATAGAGACATCTCAAGCATTCCCATATACATTCCCAAAAGATTTTTTTCCCCTCCCTTGAGAAACAACATATAGTCTGTTGGGACTTCCTGCCCCAGGAAAAAAAAAAAAAAAAAGAAAGAAAGAAAAGGGGGTGAAAAAAGGCAATTTCAAATATCTCTTTTCCAGACATGATTGCTTTTTTTCTTCTGTGGAGTACTAATTTTTTCCAAAAGTTACAAGCTACTAAAATGGATAACTGACTTTAAGAAAGCATAGAGAAACATATCATTTTGTTAAGAGCTGATTTAAAATAGCTTGAAGTCTGACTGATGGGGATTGATGCAATGCCCTTAAAAATGTGTGCCCTTAGGTCTGTCAAGATAAATGTGTCTTGGAAGGGATAGGGATTCTTCCATTTTTATTCTAACTAACATTGATAGACTGTGAAAACAAGTATGAAAAACTGTTTTAGAGAGAACAAAACTGTCTGCAAAATTGACATTTTTACAGTATTTTATCTTCATAACACCAGTACACGGAGAGCCTGGCAATATGGTGCTCCATTCATTACATACGTGCATATTAAGCAGCATGTGTGGTGCGTATATGTATGTAGGTAAAATACTTGATATTGCCTGTATGAACTGCTGTGATGAAACTGTGGGAGTGTTTTCTTCTTTTCATAAAGATTACATTACATTTCACTGTTTTCCATGTTCAAGACTACCCAAAGACAGTCTTACCCCAAGAAACCCTTCCCAGTGTGCAGACTTCTATTATACTACAAATAAACAATTTGCATATTTAGTATTTTAATTGAAAGTGAAGTCTGTTAAAATAGTCTTTGACAAAACTGTATTTTAGGTCTTTATATACAAAAATGTATCAATGAATTAGAAATGTAAGGGTTCTGTGGCTTATATGGATGACCTGCTACAATGAGACAGTCGCACGTTGGCACAGAGTTTGAAAAAAAAGTTTGAATTTCCGGGCTAAATTCTACTTGAGATGGCTCATAAAGACACCAGCTGTGACCACAATCCAAAGAACACCACCACTCTGAAACAAGGGTGAGGCAACTAAGACTGAGTGCTACTGGGTTAAAGATAACTCAAGACATTTAGAGTATGATGAGTAGGAAGGTCTCATCTATACTCTGAAAAAGTAAAAGAACTGATGAGACTCATCAGTGGTTTACTTATTTTGTACTGTCACTAGAACTAAGAAAATGGATTATAGATGCTTAAATTCTTTTTCTGTCTTGCTCAATTTTGTGTAAAAACTAAACATTTTAGGGAACAAAATGTCAGGATGATGACCATAGGTTTTGGAAGGGCTGATTAAGTTCCTTTTTTATCAGAAAGATAATTTTTGAATAAAGCATAGGACAATTTTTGTATGGATACAAGAACAATAACTCAAAAAGCTTTTGACAGCTTAAAATATGTCAAACACTTTAGCTTCAATGCATATTTGAAAAATGCCTTGTATTTGCTTGTTGTATTTTCTGTTGCTAGGTTTTCTACTGGATCTACTCCACTTTTGGAAATTCAAAACAAAAATTAGGGGAAAAACACTACAGACATGTCACTACCCCTGCAATTTTCTCCGTATCTGCATTAGATGACTAAGCATGCAATATGTATTGTAATGCAACCTGTTCAATACTACTTTGAACTATTTTTAAAATTAATTACTAAGCACAATCAAGGTCTGAACAGATATACATCTGTTTCTCATGGAAGCCTTATGCATATTCTTTACTTTCCCCCCCTGAAAATATGAAGAAAGCTAGTTTTAGTTAAATTATTCTATATTTATCAGATTGCTGCTAGCAAGAATATGAAGGATCTAAGACTACAGATTAATGGCAGGAAAACAATCACTCAGTAACATTTCTGACATCTAGGAGAGATCCACAAACTTGATGGGAAATTGTCCTTGCTTTATTTTAGGTTAGTGTCTCCAGGCTTAGTCTGAAGTCCAGCAACAAACGTGAGAGTCGGTGCAAGGAAGGGAACACGGCCAAGTAGGTGGGGCATGGAGGTGTATGACCTCTCCATTTGACCAGAAACCATCTGCTAGATAGAATGAACAACCCAAGTGCAGCTGAGCTTCATACAGTGTATCACACACAGCAGTTGCTGAGTTTATGGGGCTAATGACACTTTTCATGCAGCAAATCTGTTGATCTAAATACAGGGTTATAGAGATATGACTGCAGATAAACTTCGACCTCTCTGCTATTTCTCCTAGCAGGTACAGTTTTAGAATGCATGCTTTATTGTACAAAGACTATCTTCATATTTCAGTGGAGAAGTTGTGAGAGTGCCTAAAAACAGTGCTTTCAGAATTTTTTCAATCTTATAGATGAATTCCCTGAAAGTGGTGAATTGCATTTGAATATTTGATTCAAGGACAGAAGATCTTGATAGATTCTGATTATCTTAAGGGTGGATACAAAGCATCATGCAGCTCCAACCATCTATCTACTTCTTCTAAGGGACATAGCAGTATGTGGAAACTCATGATTAACATTACCTCTCTCTGAAAAAAAATGTTACAGTTGATAGAATCAGATTATAAAGATTAAGAAAATCATCAAACTTTATTTGGAAAGATGGCTCCAGTAACTGACAAATTCTGTAAGATAAAACTAGCAGCCAGTAACATTTGTACCAGTTGTATGGCGTAGCATTTGGCAAAGAAGGGATATGTGTATTCATACAGCTATAAATGCTTCCAGGAACACGACCGTTTAATTAGTACAGACTAACCATTTGGCAGCAAAGAACAAAACCTCATTTATAACTTTAAATGAAAAAAACGGTAAGTTAAAGTGTCTACAAAATGCACGAAGTTATCGATTCTTTGCAAAATTGTTCTGTAATATGGACACAAATTATACAATAGCAATCAGGAAGGCTCTTCATTTAAATAACTATTGGCAACCCTTCATAAAAGATTAATACTGTCTCTGCCAGTGGTTAGAAAACAAATTTCTTTTAATGCATAGTCTACATGTTGTCTTTTCTTTCCTGCCAATTTCAAGCTCGCTTAAAAAAAGACAATCTTGGCTATAAAAGCAATGTTTTGGAATGTGCTCCAATATGATTGATCTGTTCTCATTTTTTTGGCAACTTAGCTCAAGTATTTTCATCAAATTTTCTGATTTTATATGCTTTGAAGTAATAAAGCCCCAAATTGATGACCTTAGAGAATTTTGTCTCTCTAAAAATGTATCAACATAACTATATTACAAACCTTAATTGCGAAATTATTTTTTTTCAATTTTCCCAGCTGCTTTTGCAATTTAAGCATACTTTAAGAGACATGCTTTTTCCCATCTGTGCTTTCATTTTTATATTTTCTTTCTTCAAGAATACCTGCCAGCCAAAGGCTTACACAGAAAATAAATCGTAACATGAAAAAAATCCCATGAAGTATCACTGAAATGCTATCTACTATTCCTTATTTCAAACCTGAATATATTAATGCACCTCTTTCCCTCTCCCCTGCAATTTCCTTAAGATAGGATTCATTGATTGACTGACTCTCTCAAAAGCAGAATTTCTCAAAGAAGATGCATCACTAATAGTCAGCTACAATTGACAATTACTTCGTCCAAAATAACCATCATGTAATTGAGGTTAACGTGTATCAACCCAAGTCTTATATGCCCGCTATTAATTGAATTAAAAAGAGATTAAAAATTATCTTCCCATAACAAGTCATGCGGCAAAGGGGAAATCTGGCAAATAATCCCTGCTGCACTTTCCAAATTGGAGCAAAATATTGGAGAAGACAGACATGCTGCACAGACCCAGCTGCCAAGTTTCTGAACTCATGGATGAGGACAGAAGCATTTAATTCCTGTGCCCTTCCCTCTTGTAAATGATCCAAGCTATTCTCCCCCCTTCAGAAATTCTGAGTGTGCTACTGGGTATAAAGGAAGGAGGCTCCTTGGCAGGAGCTGCTGAATAGTACGCCACAGAGAAGTGTGCCACAAAGGACTGCGGTCTTGCAAAATCGCTGCTAATCCTCAGTGGTGTTGATGAAGCTCAGCCTTGGCTGCCTTAACTGGAGCCTGTATTGAAAAAGTTCTTCCACCTCCCTCTCAGGGAAAGCCAAGAGCCTCGCTTTCTGAGAGTGTGCGATGGGAACATGTGCTGCTCTTCCTAAGGTCAGTGGGAGATGATTTTGGACGATTTTGGCATTTTGGATGATTTTGGCATTTTGGATGAAAGTAATTCTTCTGTTAAACGTGGAAGAAAGATGAAAGTAAGCACCTGCCACTAAAAAAAATTATGAAATGTAGTTAGAAAAAGTCCTACTTTCTACAGTTCTGCATTGTGTGATGACGAGAGAAGGGAATATAAGCAAAGAGGGATGAGGGCGTATCTTGGCTCGGGTCAGGAAAAGAGATTCTGCAATATGTACATGCAGAGAATGCACAAAGCGGGAGGGGATTTGTGAACGTGAAGGAAAGAACAGAAAGGGTTTGTGTAATCATACTTTGTAGGACTTTTAGGGGGGAAAATGCTCCAAAGCCACTTAATAGGTCAATATCATTTTGATATTGCATGTTGCTCTAAATTACAATAAATGAGCTAGATCATGAAACTGGCTTTAAATCTTAAAATAAATCCCTTTTGATGCTCATATTTCATGCTTTCAAGTAAGCAGAAATACCATATTCCCTAAGTTACTTATTTAATACTTTTAAGTTGAAAAACAGATGTGAAGACAAACTGTTAAACTAGAGTCAGGAGAATACTTCAATGATTGAGAATCCATCACATGAATGAGATTTTTATTTGAAAGAGGTTAGGTACTTGGAGATAGGCTTATACTTACAGATTTTCAAATAAGATAAATTATGAAAATGCAGATCTGTGTGGCCAAACAAAACTGCTTTCTAAGGTTGCAAGGGGTGCTGCTTTCTAAGTGACAAGGGGTATAAAAATCTGGCAAGCAGAACCACCAGATGCCTCAAATTGTAATCACAGGTTTTGCGTACTGTAATCAGAGCAACCTTACAGATGTGTGTTTTAACTGGGCAATTGTCTAAGCCCACCATAAAATGTTTACCTTACCTTTAAGACCAGAATTAACTCCTTTTCTAGTAGTGTGTTTTGGAATAACTCAGTGATAACATTTTCAAAGAAGTCATGCAGTTCTGTAATCCTATTTGCAGAGATGACTTTGCTCAGAGATTCTGTCAGATTCTGTCTCTCTAGTGAACAAGGAACCAACCTTGAAAAATGAGGTATAATATCCACAATTATTTTATGAAAAAAATCAAAGCTCTTGATCAATCTTTCTTTGCTCATCTATTTATTGCCTTTTTTATTTTTGGCGTGCCTTTTTTCTAAATGAAAGATGATGCAATATTTTCAATGCTTTCTCATATGGTAGCTCTCTGATACCTGAGCTGCCTCACTCTTTTTTTTTTCCTCTACATGTCCTTTAATTTATTTATTTTTTCAATGTTCCTTCTAACTGCAGATGTGCTTTGAGTCTGCTGGGCAAGGCCATATACTTGATCTTTATAAAGGCATTACAGTACCTGACTGTGGTACTGAGGCAAATAAAATGCATCCTGGAGATCTCCCTTCATTTTCTTTTAATGGAGAAGCATTTGAGCAAAGGTCTTTTTCAAGTTGTCTACAATGATGCTCAGCTCTCCTGCTTCAATTGCTAAAGTTAATTTGGATTAATATAAGTTGTTTAATCCCCAGATCTCTAGCCTTTTCAGAGGGGGACACATTAATTGTTCATGGTCTTCACGGAGCAACATCTAACTTCAGTGAAAAATTCCTTATTTTTATCTATATAAAAGTCCTCAGAATTTTGCACATCTCCTTGGACTATAGTGACTTTTAAAATTAAATTATTGCTATACTCCAACATTTCATAGCCTAATCATTAAGGACAAAAGATGTCTTACCATTACTACATAATTAAAAGCCACAGATCTTAGTTCAGCAGAAAAGAAGCAGCTGACCTAAAAAATGTCAACCAAGGTTTGAAAAAAAGATCCAACATTTTTGGTCAAATTAGATTTATCTCTGGGTGGGGGAAGCTTTTGAAAATGAGGAACATCCAGGAGCAAAAGGTAACCCTTTAGAGTTGTTCCCTATTTGCAGGATCAGTTCTTATTGCCACAGTGTGATGGAGATTGAAGATACATTAAATTATCACGCCAAATCTGAGTTGATTGTATGCTTACTTTTAGTATTCAAAAAGTTGTTATGCAAAGAGCATCTAAATGCTGTCTAAAGGCTAGTTTTAACTCCGTGTAGTGCACCTGAAAAGTAAGCACACTTAAGCAGCAGCATAGAAGATGTGGGTCAAAGCTTGTGGCAGGTCTGAGATGTCTGTTGTGCACTGCAATTCACCAGCTGCACGGGTAAAATGGAGCGAACGCACAAGTACTGCTTTGAAAGTTTGGTTGCACTGGACAAAAAATAATAATGCTTACTTCAAACTAAAAATGTACTTCCAGTTTTAGAGGTTTCAACTTCTTGATACATCCTCTTTCTTCATTTGCCACTTTTAAAAAAACAACTGTGAAGTCAGGAAAAAAAAATAATCCAGTCCTTGCTTAAGTAATATTTAAGGGGGAAGCATTCTAAGCTGATGGAGCTGCCAGTTGATCTTTAGCTGGTCAGAAGTGGAATGGCTATATCTGAACAGGGGTTTGATAACATCTTAAATCTTTTTCCTCACTGATATGTAAAGTAGCCATACAATAATGGTTAAAGCTCCTCCTCACTACGAGCCATTATTCATATCAAGATAGCATTATCAAAAAAATATTTCAAAAAAATCAAGATATCTACATGTTTTACCATTTTCCTTAGGTTAGGAATTGGTGATGTTTTATAATTTGTGCTTGGTGACACTAGTTATTTGTTATTGGCTAGTATCCTCTTTGTAAGTACAGTGTGAAGCTCAAAAATGATTATGGTTCTCTTGCTAGAACAGTGTTGAACTGAAGTAGAAATTTGATTCTAGAAGTTTCTAGAAATTTCCCCAGTCAATGAAAAAAAGAAATTGGGTGGCCTCGATTTTTAAGAGTTCAAACATAAGCAATGACTCATTAAAGAAGTATGAAATATTTGCAAAGTTATTGAGAAAATTATATTAAAGAAGCATGGAGAAAAGTCAGACTGCTTTTGAATAATCCAGACACATGGAAAGAAACACTTCAAGAAAGGTTATTTGAATTTTCTCCTTCCTACTTATTTTCTCCTTGTTTTCCTAACAGAGCAGTGTACTGTTATAAAATGACCACCAAAAAAGCCTTACTAGTTTAGGCACATAAATGACTTCAGGATCAAGTATTTAAAACAGTTTTTGCATTCCTAAATATTAAGCATTTAACGTATTTATAGGTTTTCCTACTGTTTATGTCTGTATTTGAAATTCTCTCAGATAAAAATGTGCACATTAACAGTGTTAAATGACATCTGACCTCTGACTTCTAGTCATGTGATGAAAAATGCTTTTGGAAATATTTAGGTCTAGATACAGGAAGATGACTAAACTCCTAAGCTTTTGTCTTCTAAAAAAATTCCCATTGCTGTCAAAGCTGGTGAAGCTTCTCTGATGGTTACAACGGTGGGAGCACTAAGGCAGAAAATCTTCCCAATGCCCACCAGCATTCTCGCCACCGTGCCTTCTACCTACCTCCTGCAAATCTCTGTTCCTGCCTGGAGAAGATGGGTGGCCACACATTCCTTGTCATATATGCCTTTCCTCTCACAGAGCTTAACTTTGGGAAGCTTCACACAAATGCATAACAGACAAGGAACACATTTGTTTAGCAAGGCAGCCAGCAGGCTTACTGTACCACCCACCCCACCATTTAAAGAATGCAACTATCTTCTCTCTTTCCTTTCCCATGTAGCTTGAGAATTACATCCAAGACAGTATGAAGAAAGAAATGGTAGAGATCCAGCAAACTGCAGTGCAGAACCAGACTGCAGTAATGATTGAAATAGGCACAAACTTACTAAATCAAACAGCTGAACAGACCCGCAAATTAACAGATGTTGAAGCACAAGTAAGTAATGAATTTCAACCTAAAAATGCTTCTGCTTCCCAAACAGCTACAACTATACATTTAACACAGTCGAGTGCTACACTATTCAGTTCAACAATTAGAAGTCAATCATAACCAACAGTCTACCCATCTTAAGGAAATATTTGTATCTGGTAATACATAGTTCCATCTCAAGCTCACTGCGTAACTTGAAAGACTTCCATTATAGCAGGATTTGAAGTATGTCAAGCATACTTCATGCTGCATTAGTCTTTAAAGCAAATATACTTAAAACTAGTATACTATATCCAAGCATCAATTGGGTACTAATATCCTTTGATACAGCCCTTGTGTGTACCTCTGTTGTTATTCACCTCTCACCACCAGATCTTAGCTAAACGAGAGCTCCTTCAAACTGCCTTTGTTCCATTTACCAGACTAATTGTTTTTTTAAATTTAAATTTTCCTTTGTTTTGTTTTTTTTTTTAAGATTCTTATCAAGAAAAATGCCTCTCTGTAATGAATGTTTTCACAGATGCTGTAAGTGGGATAATAGTTGATTTCCAGCAAAACGCACTACATTATTGCTATTTAACAGAGGGAAAAAGAAAAAATCAGAGATGAATCAAGAAAAAAAGGAATTAGAAGGAGGCTACTAGAAAAGCGTATTCACATGGAAATAAACTTGCTACTCTATACATTATTCTCTAAATTATTTCAAACAAAAGATATTAATGAGTTTAATTATTGCTTTAATTGAAAAGCACTAACTACAGTAAGACATTCTGTGAAAAAGAATGCAGGTTTCAAGTAAGTTCAAGTCCACTCAATGTAGAATGGTATGTATTTGTAGCTTTGCTAACATGGTAGGAAAATTCAGACATGTAATTCCCAAAGCAAATAATGAATATAGCATGCAGCAGATAACATTTTATATAATGTTCACAGCATGCAAAACCTAAAATACTTGTTAGACATTCAGCTATCTGTAGAAATAATGCAATGAATTAAATTATTTTTTTGAACCCAGACCAAGCCTTTGTGAACTCTTTGATGAACTGATAGTTCATAGCCCAGAGGCATACTGAATTCAGCTTTCTCATTGCATTATTCAGGAGCCCAGTATTTTGCACATGTTCACAGCAATGTCTCCATGGAAATTATTCAATTATTTTCTGCTTAGAGGAAGAAAATCATCACTGTAACTTTCCTTCTCTGCTTGAAATTACTGGTGTCTGGGTTAAGGGGCTTAATTAACAACATAAGGAAATTAACCAAACAATTGCTCTCTCAAGGACACTTACTTTTGGCAATAGTTTTCAATTACACTTAAGTGTGAAATCATGTCCTGAATGACTGTTAAACATGAAGGACATGAGTAATCAATTCTTCCTGCCAAGGAAAGCCAAATTCTGCTAAATTAAAAAAAGGTGTTCTAAAACAATGAGAAAATATTTCTAGAAAACTTGCCTCAAAGTAATGCAATCCAATACAAATAGAAAAGTATCTTCCATGTTTCCTAATACTCACATTCCTTCATCTAAAGATACAAATATATTTAGACAGTAAACAATACATACAGAAAAGGTAACATTAAAATGCAAGGAACAAATCAACAAAAGTGTGGTTCACATGACATCATTTGGGATTAAGGAAAATAGCTAAGAGGGAACTATCTAGTGATTTCAGGACTGGGCCAAGATTTCAACCAGGGAGAGATACACAAAGTACTTAGTTTCTACACCAGACTGAGAAAACAAATCAGTATTCTCTGAACAACAGCCATAATAGTTCCAGTAATGAAATAAGAATATGATAACAGCAGGGAAGGCATAACAGCAAGACTAAAGTACACAGTAACTCTCAGCCAATGATCATAGCATACTACTGAGATACTTCCAATGATATATGGGAGTGTAACAACAAAATTAGTGCAAATCTGTTTATTCTTCTTCATTCTAATTCTATCAGCATTTGTACCCAAGTTAACTGTTCAAAAATATTTTTTTAATTACAGGTTTAAGTAGAGATTTGCATAATTCCACAACATAAAAAAGTTACAGTTTATTTAAAGGAAGTGTACTGATTTTCAAATATTTTTATGAATTTTATTTAGGTATTAAACCAGACGACCAGACTTGAACTTCAGCTTTTGGAACACTCTCTTTCAACAAACAAACTAGAAAGGCAGATTTCAGATCAGACCAATGAAATAACTAAATTGCAAGAAAAAAACAGGTAAGTTTGCCTATCAAGCCAATAAAACACTATTCCCTGAAGTGTCATTCTAATGGTTTTAGAAATAAATATACTCAAGTAGGAAAACAAGGCCTTGTACAGAAGCTCCCCACACCCAGTTATGCTCATTACATGGGTCATATATTATAAAAGGACTAGAGAATCATGCAGGTTTATTCTTCTTGTGTTCTGTTTATATATCATTCTTCATTATCTAAAGTTCTCCTTTATATGAAGAAATTAAGGTTAAAACTAAAATAGTTCTCACTGCCTCAGTTGTAGCCAATTCATATTCTTCTTTAGACTTACCCAGATGATTTACGGATGATGTATAGCCTGTCCCAAACTAAGCCAGTGCAACCACATCTCTAAAATTCTATTTCCATGTAGTAAACAGCTATCCTAATATGCAGTCATGTCATTAGCACATTTTTTCTCTAACCTGGTGAGAAAAGTCAAATACTACTCATATTCAACATTCCTTACTAATCAATCTTTTGAAATTCAGACTGATAACCAACTATTACTCCTGCCCATTTCTGCAGTCAGCTGTTTTCCAAAGGCTCATACCTTTTTCAGCTAGTTTCATTTTCTTATCACCAGGGTCTTATTTTACCTTTGGCAATAAATAGTTCACAGAGAAATCTAAAAGGAGCAATAACAGTAAGCTTTCTCCTTCAAAGCCATGTTTTTCAATGAGAACCATATGCGCAAAGTGCTTTTTATTTTAAAAGAATTAGCTTAAAAAAAACAGGAGACATGTTTTGACATTTTTGTTCACTACTATACTACATTTATATATGCCCCCTAAAGATTTTATCTACCAGCTTAATAAAAACAAGCATCCTTATCAAATGGAAAGCAGAGTAAATACTGAATTTTAAAATGTCACTTCTTTTTTTTTGTTTTGAACTCAGCAGACCCCTGTAAAACCCACATAAACACAAAAGCA
This sequence comes from Gallinago undulata, assembly GCA_026546715.1. Taxonomy (NCBI): domain Eukaryota; kingdom Metazoa; phylum Chordata; class Aves; order Charadriiformes; family Scolopacidae; genus Gallinago; species Gallinago undulata. The sequence continues at coordinate 92,262,041 of JAOTQQ010000023.1, forward strand.
TTATTTCTCACCTGGCAAAAAATGATCTGAAATCGAGCTAATCTGCTTGAAACATAATTACAGGGTTCAGGATTTTTTTCAGTAACAGTAATGGATTTTAGGTGAACTTTTCATTTCCAGCCATGCATCTTTTAACATCAGCTTTCTCAAAGTCTGCATCACAAGAATTACCAGCGAAGTAATTTTCTAGCCAGTCACTTACTCACACCAGCTCCAGAACTGGAGATGAATAACACATCTTCAAGTAACTATTTGCACATTTTGCTGTCTTAATACCCTAACATTTACTTAAGTATATATTTTGTTATAATTACAGGACATTTGAAATGTTCATAGGCTCATCTTTAAGTAAGTTTCATCTTTTAACAGGGCAAAACCATGGAATCTTTCACTATTATGCCTAACCTGTGAGAGAATGGTATTCAAGACACTTCATAGCCATAACTAATGGTTATTTCGGGTGTAGATACCTGTAATTCCAGCACTACTGTTCTTTTTTCAGAACCAAACTGGATCTTTCCTTTCATAATACTGAATTATCAGACACCCAACTGTTACACTTTAAAAGCCTGTGATACAGACTATACTCGATAATGTTCTTAATTAATGTACCACTTAGTTATATAATAAATTAAAGCATATACAGCAAACTAAACTCAGCTTTCATTTAGCTTTCTACTGCATGCACACCATCAGAGAATGAAGCTGAATACTTATGAAGAAAGAAACTTCTGCAACAGGCTTGATTCTCTACACATCAACTCACAAATATTTTTGAGATCCTAACTGTAAGCTTTTGTTTAGCTTTCTAGAAAAAAGAGTTCTTGAGATGGAAGACAAGCACACGCTTCAGCTGAAGTCAATAAAAGATGAAAAAGATCAGCTTCAAGTCCTAGTAGCCAAACAGAATTCTATTATAGAAGAACTAGAGAAGCAGTTAGTTACAGCTACAGTAAACAACTCAGTTCTGCAAAAACAGCAACATGATCTGATGGAGACTGTTCATAACTTGCTTACTATGATATCTACACCAAACTGTAAGTAAAAGCAGACATGCTTATATCACTTGAGTGACATTCCCTAATTTGTGTACATTATTACCCATAAAAACTTACAGCCAGTTTCCTCATGTTTCTGCTTCTCAAAAAGCATAAAGTTTTTTGGGCCTTAAATTCTGCGAGTTAACTGACCTATTTTTTAGGGGGGGTGGTGGGGAACAACCACAACATTCATGTGGTTTCTTTTCAACATTTTGCTTGTCTCCTGTGGTTTATATTGGTTTGCCTGCCCACTTCTTGGCAGTTCAACAAAACAAAGAGATGCCAAGTATCATTGATCTCACATGGCATTCGTTCACCTGGCAACACACACTCCCTTTAGCACCTCTGTATGCCCCAAACAACAGAAAGTCCCAGCCCAGGGCAGCAGGGACTCCCAAAAGTCCTCCAGTCTTTCAGTGAAGCTTCCCTCTTCATCCTAAAAATCCCTCAGCCTAGCAAATTTTATAGGCCGTAATCTCACCCCTAAATGCTTGACAGCCCTGCAACAAATCATAGCCACCGAGCATGGCTTCCAAATTTATGCAGATTCACATGCTCCATAAAAAACCACACAAACCATAAACTGAAATTTATGACTAAACAGGATTTGAGCAAATGAACAAATTCCTTACCTTTGTCTTTGACAAATTAAGAAGGTATAGCTGTTCTATATAAAAGAGTAAAGAATCTGACATGTTTGCTTTAAAGCTCTCAGGGCTGGAAACACACAAGCATATAGAACCTCTAAAAAAAGGATTGAAAATTAAATGCTAGGAGAATTTTAAAATAAAACTTAAAAGACATTACAGATGGACTATGCTACATTACTGTAAGCTGGATCACAAAAAAGGAAAAAGGTGTTCGGAAGTCCTCGCTTTCAGTAAGTGTCCTAACTTATGTGATGTTTTAGGCTTTTCCCAACAAAGTAAACCCCAAGTTTTTTGTCTTAATAACTGACACTATCCCCTTAAATACCATTACCAAGGCTGTACATGTTCCTGCTGATGTTATCTGCTATGCTAGTGCACAAATAAGTAAACAATTCAAAGTCAAGTTGGCTACAACACTGTTAAACCCAGAGTGGAAAAAATAATGAATGTTTGCCAAAAAGACAAAATTAGCAGGGAAAGCGTCTAAGACGGTATACAAACAATAGAGTGTGGAAAAGCAATTAAAACACTGAACGTGTTATTTTTATATTTAAGGCAAAGCATGTAAACAGGTAAATAATGAATAAGCAAGGAAAAAAGAACATAATAAGCAACTGTAATATAAGCATGTATTTATATGACACCTAAAACTTTCTACTAACCGGCTGTGTTTGTTAGATTAAATTAAAAGGGAAAATACACAGAACCAACCCCAAAAGGGTCAAATATGAAATATCAGTCAGCAGGCAAAATGCCAGGAAATTCCAACCTCCATAGTTAATAAAGAACTGAACAAAAAGATGAGCCTTAGATTGCTCTGTAAAATAAGAAGGCTTAGGCATATTAAAATATATTTTTTACACAAATGAATTCCAGAAGGGATTTTTTCGTAGTGGATTGGGCTGAGCTACCAAGCTTCAGCTTGGTGCATACAAAGTTGTTCCTGCTCAGCACGGGGGCAAAAAAACTAGCTAAAACTTTGTAAGAGTAGTTATTCCAATCAGCTGTAACTCTTATGATAGATTTCACAGTATGAGAGTACTGGCCAAAAGTCATTATTAATATCATCAGCTGCTAGTTAGATATGTTTATAACAGTAATTAATGCATGCAGAGGTTGCGATGCATGTAGGAGTCCAGCAAAGGCAATGAATGGAAGCAGATACTGCTCAGCTGAATGAGATGCTATATCCTGAGTTTTCTTACTCAACATTGTAGTGTCAGCACTTTTCAGCCTATCAAGCAAACATGCTCATATCATATCAAATAATCCATACCCAAATCTGTCAGTTCTTCCACATGTATTTTGCAGAACTGCTTTAAACTGAGTATATAATTTATTGCTTCTCAGTACCTTCTATTCATCTCCTCTAATGCCTTCAATTTCTATTGTATTTTTAGCAGCTAAGAACAACTTCATAGCTAAAGAGGAGCAAATCAGCTTCAAAGACTGTGCTGAAGCTTACAAATCTGGACTGACGACAAGTGGAATCTACACTTTAACAGTTCCAAACACTGCACAAGAAAAGAAGGTAGGATGCCTATAAAGTGCAGCCTAGGCATACTGTGTGTTAAAAAGTTATTTGATCTGCTAAATATGCTATTTTAAATGTTAGTTGATAGTGAAGTTTATTACTTACCGTGTTTTTTATGAGGATTTCATAACTTATAGATCTGAGTATGTCACAGGGAGAGGAAGGTCCTTCAGGTGAAATCTTGGCTCCATGGAAATGAATGAGCATTTTGTTGTTCACTTCAGCACAGCAGAATTTCATCCCTCAATTCCACATAATTAACACTATTAAAGCAACATAGTACTGGCATTTTTTCTTAAAATCTCTAACTCCAACACAGTTGCTCTGCATGATCAGCAATCTCCTGTCTCCTCTAAATTCCTTCATATGCCCAAGTCCCTTCAGTTGGCAAAAAAAGGTAAAATCAGGGGCATGCAAGAATATATGGATGTGTATTAATGTAAGCGATCTACCAGTACTAGACTCGTGTATGGGTTCCAGTTCCTTGTTATACAAAGTCTTAAAGGCATATATATAACAATTAGATTAGCAATTAGATCCCCACAACTGACACTGGGTAACAAAGAAGACTTTCCTAGAAAATACTGCTATGATTTAAATAAAAAGTGAGAGTTTGCAGTGGTGTTGCTGTATCAGTTTAAATTCCTCTGTGGATATTTTTTTCCCTTATGCGTTTAACTGAAATGAACTTTAATGTCAATTTAAGTTAAAGCAATACAGCATACTTCTACAGAAGAGGCCCTGAGCTAAAAATGGCACTCAGTGGATGAAACACTGGATGCCTGGTAGAAACGCTCCATCTACTGAAGTAAATAAAATTAGGCGGCTTCAGATGGTATAATTCAGTTGAAAAAATCAACAAAATCTGAAAGGGAGGAAAGTCCCAGGTGGACTGCAAACC
>JAOTQQ010000023.1:92272706-92294139 GCA_026546715.1 Gallinago undulata
CAAGGCCAGGCTGGATGGGGCTTTGAGCGACCTGGTCTGGTGGGAGGTGTCCCTGCCCAGGGCAGGGGGGTTGGAACGAGATGATCTTTAATGGTCCCTTCCAACCCAAATCACTCTATGATTCTATCCTACAGAATTATGCAAAGTACATGCTTTGTATTTTGGTTTTACCGTGACTGCATGCACTTACAGTGTCACATGCTTACTCTGGCAGGCCTACTGTGATATGGAAACTGGTGGAGGTGGTTGGACCATTATTCAGAGACGTGAGGATGGCAGTGTGGACTTTCACCGGACATGGAAAGAGTACAAGATGGTAAACAATGTTTTCTGAAGCCTAAATATTAGTTATTATTATCTGAAATCTGATATAATACGGTAATATTAATACGTCTTTAGAATGTAAGCAGGTTTTAGAAGTTGTCTTTGTCCTTAGATGTTCATTTAGCAATGTCTCAGTAGAAGATGTTTGCCTCAGCAGACTTGCAAGTGTGATGTTTGTTTTTAAAGAGAAAACTCACTTTTCTTTAATCAACTGTTCCATGAGATGTCCACATTTTTTGAGTTATTTATATTTGTGTTTCTAGTGACAACAGTAGAAACATTTCCAAATCTACTAAGTACTACTGATTCACTATTTCAGATTCCTGAGTTTGTCTTCACTGAAATTAACTTTTTGAAATATTGCAGATCTATAACCCTCACAGACACAGTAAAATTCTTAGTTGACAGATTGAAAACTATTAAACTTAATAGCTGATAATGTTAGCATTTCAAACTCAAAGAAAAAACAAAACAAAGCTATTTAAATATACAACTTGAATTACAGGGATTTGGTGATCCTGCTGGGGAGTACTGGCTGGGAAATGAGTTTGTTTCTCAACTGACTAATCAGAAGCGTTATGTTCTTAAAATACACCTGAAAGACTGGGAAGGAAATGAGGCATATTCATTGTATGATCACTTCTCTCTAGCAAATGAAGAACTAAAATACAGGTAAGCAGAAAAATCAGTTCTGAATAAAAAGAATCTGATAATAATCATTCTAGACTGTGTAGATGCATGAACTTATTTCATACAAAGTATGACATTTTTTTCACTTCACTCAGAAAATAACATTTGCTCCATTTTTCACCTATTTCTTAAAACAATCTTAATAATTTATTTTTTTTCCTTAGCAGAGACGATGTGTATTTTATTAGGGCACAATGGGTGAGTGTAACACAAAGATGGCATGGGATACATTTGCCAATATAGTGGATGGCAGTGCACAATATTCAGGGCAATAGGAACCTCTCTGCAGTTGCTATCAAATCCTGATTCTAGGCAATAAATACATTTATGCAAGGTGGGTGACTTAGATGAACAGGAGATTTATCACTTAAGTCAGTGACTAGCAGGAGCTGTACTGTCTTTGAGAAGAGCACACTGAGGTAATTCTACCTTCTCCTTCCGTGACTCACTGGCTTGAATTCTTAAAGAATAAAAATTCTTAGATAAATTCATAAAAAAGTGAAGCTAATAGCAAAAGTCCAGTCTCACTTCCTACAAACCTGTCACTTTAAATACCAGATTTTAATATACCTATTCCTTATACTCCCATCATTCTGTAAAATGTAGAGCTTCATAATTTCTTCTTAAATATTTGGTTAAAATAGGAAATAACATACACTTAAAATAAATAATTTATATATAAATAAATATTATCATAGTATTATACATTTTATATAATATCATAGTGTTAGACATTTTGAAACTATCAGCCATAGCTGAAATATATGGGCAGGTCATACTTCATTCTACAGTCCCTTTGTAAATGCAGTTGACGTTTTTTTGATTGGTTAGAGAAGAAATTAGAGACTCTACAGTAGAACAGATGCTTTCCTACTGCATTGTCCAGGAAAGGATTCTTTATAAGAATCTTGGAGATTCATAGAGCTTTAGGTGACTGGATAGAAAACTTACCTAAATCTAGATTAATTTCTCCAAGATGTCTAACAGCTCTTTTTTGTAAACAAAGTCAATCTGACACTCAAGAGATTTGATGCTGTTTACAGAATGGTAGGGCTTGGAAGGGACCTTCGGAGGTCATCTAGTCCAACCCCCATGCCAGAGCAAGTTCACCCAGTGGCTCTCATCCAGGCAGGGTTTGAATATCTCCAGAAAAGGAGACTCAACCTCTCTGGGGAGCCTGTTCCAGTGCTCTGTCACCCTCAAAGTAAAGAAGTTTTTCCTCATATTCGGACAGAATTTTCTGTGTTCTGGTTTGTGCCTGATGCTCCTTGTCCTATCACTGTGCAGCACTGAAAAGAATCTGGCCCCATCCTCTTGACACCCACCCTTTAGATATTCATAAGCATTGATGTGATCCCTTCTCAGTCACCTCCAGGCTGAACAGACCCAGGTGTCTCAGTCTTTCCTTGTAAGAGAGATGCTCTCTGTCACTTCAACTCAAATCTTACATGCACAGCAATCCAAAACTATCAGCATCTCCCTCCCCCAAAACTTTAGATCTCAATACCTTAGTAGTATACAGTTGTCTCAACTCCAAAGCAAATATTTTTTCATCTGGAAATAGTCAGAATCTACAGCAGAGATTTTTTTAAAGTAATGCTTTAAAATACTTATGAAAGCAACTTTTGCAAAATGGGTCACTTTCCTAGCCCACTTAAAATATTAAAAAAAAATTACTGAAAACTAAGATGGTTGTCTGTAAATAGATACTTTACTTTAAAATACAACCAAACATGGACTGCAGCATAGAATGCAATGGATTAAAGAATACATTTAACATTATGAAACAGGAAAAAAAATCTAAGAAAGTACTAAGAGCAACTTTCATTGCAGTGAAAACATTAAGACATTCTGAATGCTGGAAAAAATATGAGTTGGGTCATAAAACTAAAAATTCATACAGAATGGACTTCACTTGAGTCAAACTTCCTGATCTCAAAGCTATGAGGTCAGGCCAGGACGCTCAGGGCTTTATCCAGTTGGATCTTGAGAACCTCCAAAGGTGCAGACACTGCTTGTCTGCCCTCATGCTGAAAAAGGTTTTCCTGATACCCAGGCAGAATCTGTCATTTAATTGACTTTTAAAAATTGGTTAATAATAAATGAAAATTCTCTGTTTACATTAGCCCTGGAGACATTTAAAAGACATGTAGATGGAGTGCTTAGGGACCTGGTTTAGCAGTGGACTTGGCAGTGTTAGGTTAACAGTTGGACTTGATGATCTTAAAGGTCTTTTCCAACCTAAAAGATTCTATCATTTAACACTAATAGATCTATGAAGGATGTGACAAGGAGCAGTAATTAGAAGCAGAAAGGGAAATATTGAGAAACTCCTATTCCTCTACTCCTATTACTAGTTGGTAATTAGTAGTCCAGGTTATTTCTTATAAAAGTTGTACTGCTACATTGTCATGTTGTGCTAATGGCAAAATAGTAATTAAAAAAGTTTTGGTTTAAACTTTTGTACTCAATTAAAATAAAATAATTGCACACAATGTACTTACAGTATTAAGAAATGCATGATATATATGAAAAATTCCAGGAGTTATTATCTACCTGCTCTCATTTTCTTCTAATATGACATGAATAAAACAGTCATCTCTACAAATGTGGAGGCTGTTCATTAGAATATTGTGCTGACCATTTCCACTCTTATGAAAACATTATGCTGCAAAACAGCTTACAACAGTACATTGGCCAGAAGAGAACTGAAATATTTGAACAGAATATTTATTGCAAACTATTCCATCATTATTTTGCAGATCAACTACCATTAACTTCCACATAATAATTGTTTTTCCATTCTTCACTTCCACAGGATCTACCTTAAAGGACTTACTGGGACAGCGGGCAAAATAAGTAGTATAAGCCAACCAGGAAATGATTTTAGCACAAAGGATGCAGACAATGACAAATGTATTTGCAAATGTTCACAAATGCTAACAGGAGGTAGGAATGTTTTTATGTTTCTCCTTTTATGTCTTCCTATTTTTATTGGCACTGAAATTGTCTGTGAGATAAATAGTAATAATTTTGACGGAGTGAATTTTGACTATTGAAGAAGTCCAAAATTCACAGAGAGAAATGTTAGTACGGTGACTAGAAATGAAATATTTTATCATTGGACAAAGGTTAGTTAAAGTAAAACAAGATAAGTTAAAACTGGAGAAAAAAAAAACAGTCTTTCAAGTTGGGGTACAAGAAAATCTGTAATTGTGGAACAAACCAGGCTGACAGCAGATTCTTCCAAGGAATGAGATAACATAGTCCCAGAGATCAAAAACTTGTTTTAGAGGTTCAGTTGATCAGTGAAATGTCTCCTGATTCTTTAGGCACAAACCCATTCCCTGACTATCCAGAGCAGAAGGAAACCCCAAGAGCTGATGTATACTGTACGTGCCACAGAAGGGTAGAAAAATGTAATTCATTATGATTATGAAATGGCAATACATATATAAATTTAAGATACATCACATATGAAATATCTACATTTTTCTAATGATTTTTCACTAGTTACCAGAGTTTTAGGTGGGTATTTTTATCTTGAACCACACAAGCCATTCTATAATTTGTCAATCTAGAATTCCACATTCTGAAATGTAAACAAGCTGCTTTGTAAATTTGACTTCTCTTCCTGTTCTCTTTTAAGCAACGGCTTGTTTCCCTATAGCACAATTGCAAGACAAAAGACAGCTTCAGTTTATCCAAAAGGATAATTGGATTACTGCCCTGTAAAACAGAACACATGCACTATCGCCATCATAACAGAAGTATAAAAATATTATCCTATATAATAGAAATAAATTTTCCTTATGACCCACTAACAGGTCAGGACCACAAGGGTACAAAATCAGTTTGAGTTCCTTTTTTTTCCTTTTCCTTCTTACCAAGTTTCAGCACAGAGGTTTTGAACTAATCTACACAGAGAACTGAAACGGATAACTGAATTAATCCTCTAAAAACAATTAAGAAAGGAGTTTAAATCTGTGAAGAATGGGAGTTTACCAAAGAGCAGATAAAAAACAAAGAAGACTCAATATTGTTATAGTTCGAGTCAAGTTCTGCCGTGAGACTGTCAACAATAATGTTTGATATCAGTAATAAATTAAGTTATTAATTTTGAAATTGAAAGCCTTCCCTTCTCAATAGTAGTTTAAACTACTATGTTTTACATAAGATTCAAGAGTATGTAGTGGATACATAATACATTTTCTTGCAGAGTTTGAGGAGAGACATATGTTATACTGACACTTCCAAATCATACGAACGAAAACCTGGTTTTAGATTTCTTTTTAACTTCAAGAGAAGAAAGTGTCCTTCTATACTATTATGAAAATTACCCGTGCTTACATTTTCATCTGCTGATGGTTTTGTTTGTTTACTGTCTTGCAGGATGGTGGTTTGATGCATGTGGTCCTTCTAACCTCAACGGAATGTATTACCCGTTACGACAGAACAACAACAAGTTCAACGGTATCAAGTGGTACTACTGGAAGGGCTCGGGATACTCTCTCAAAGCCACGACTATGATGATCCGACCAGCAGATTTCTAAATGCTTTTGCATTACGTGAATTATGTATTGTATAGTCTTCAAAGACTTCATTTGCCAAGTATATAAATACACATCTGCAACTTGTCTCATTTTCAAGCCCAGAAAACATGCGCTAATGTTCTGAAGGGATCAGTTCACTACAATTCCTGAATTGCAATAGCCTTGAACAGCTAAAGCTCTTATTATTCAAATAGACACAAAGTCTAAAGCATCAACATAAAGCATAACAGTGATTTGGCCAAATGACTGAATAAAAAGAACATCCAAGAAACTGTCAGACAACTTAAGGACTCTGTTTTACTGATCATTTATGTTATGTATGTGTTAGTAAATAACTGGAACTGTGAAAAATATCTAAAATAGTTTTAGAAATATGCATTTTGCCTCATCACTGAACTTTAAACATTACTCTAATATAAAACACTTAACTAGATCTAGAACTATTTATCTCTGTGCCATGTTTGCCTTTTATGTACATAAAAACCCCTGTCCTGTAATTAGTTCAGTACTGTAGCTGAAGAATACATTCTTTCCTTCTATAGTCTCCTAAACAATTTCTTACACTTATTCGGGGATTTTTTCCAATAGCCTCTATTGCTTTATTGAACAGAGGACAAATAGCATTTAAGTACTTTGCATTTATTCTTGGGAAATACCGTGTACAAAAATCACCATTTCTTTCAGTTTGTACTTATTACAGTCACTATATTTAAGTTACAAAAAATCCCTGAACATTACAATATAGTATGTGTTTCTTTACATTTTTATGAAGATTGCACTATTTTCCTTTCCTTGTTTTTACCTGTAAAATAACTGATCAGTATTTTACAAACCGAGACAACGGCATTAACACCAAATGTTCAGTTGTTTATGACAATCAGTTATCACCTGGTGCTGTAGTACAGCTATATGTTTTATAAAAATAACCTAACTGAAAAACATACGCATATTCTTTGGTACAATTAAATTCATGGTCATGAGTTAAAATACAAATTACTGCATTTTAAAAACAGGAAAAAAAATCTGAAAATTATCTAGGGTCACAATGTTGGGTTCTTTTCAGAAAGTTTAGGACTTCTCCCTAGAAATTCTCTGTAGGTAAACCCTCAACGTATGACACAATGTGAATAAATTACTCTACTGGGTGATTTTTTGCTTTTTAATTACTATATGCTTTAAAATTGTGTACTCTGCACTGCAGTTGAGAAGGTTGACAAGATATTTCTTCATAAATCACGCAAAATAATTTAGTGCAGGTTTTTCCCCAAATTAACTTTAAGTTGTAATTTTCATGCTTAGTCTTTTCCTTAAGTAATAATTTTGCAAATTCTTAATTTCAGCAGATGACTGAATTAGTTGGAAGGCAAAATCGTATCTCACACTAAAACAAAACAAAAACCCCAGACACAGTATTTCTGGAGGATTACTTAACAAAGGTATTGTATCTTAACAACAGTAAATGATTTTGAGAAAGATGGAAGAAAACAATTCATTTCATACTGACAGTCATTAAAGCTACTGTCAGAGTACCCCCCAACTCAACCCACCACCATTCGTCTCTGAAAATGGGTCAGTGTTACTAAAGGGTAGCAGTGTAAATTAATGTAAAATTAATAAATGTAAATTAATAGTCATCACCTGAAGAAATGCATAAAATAATCTGAATGTATTTAAGATTACTGTTCAAGTATTTTATTGTTTCTCCTAGCAAACTTGTAAGGATAGACATATCCCAAACTAAAAAAATACTTCTCAAAATTGTTATTATGAATTTCTAAGAAATGTCTTGAAGAGTGGATCTAGCAGAGGGCCACCAAACTAGTGAAGGAGCTAGCCATAACAAGAAGCACAAGATGTGCAAAGAGAGGCTGAGAGAGATGGCCTTTTTCAGCGTGGAGAAGAAAAGGGGTCGAGGAGACCTTACTGCTGTCTACGGCTGCCTGATCGAGGCCACAGAGAAGATAGAGCCAAGCCCTTCTTCAAGGTGCACCACAACAGGGCAAGAGGTGGTGAACACAAGTGGTATTTCCTTTTTTAATGTATTTGTTTATTAACATAAGGCTGGACTGGACAAGTCCCTTGGAGCAGAGCATTGAACTAGACAACCTACAGAGGTCCCTTTCTATGAAATTTAATAGAAATGCTGAGTCTAGATTTCTGTATTTCCTGCTTCACTGCATTTAATCAGACAAATAAAGAAAATACTCCAGATGTTTGAGATAGTAAGCATATCCAGCCTAATAATGTAAAAAAATTTAAATAATAAATTAAATTAAAAGCTTCAAAACCATGATAGAATCTGACACAGAATGAGTGCTCAACCTGGCAAAGGAAATAGTTCTACTCTCTGTTTGATGTTAACCTTCATTATTTTTGTAAGAAAACACTATATAACATGAATAATTAAACATTGCATGTCTAGTTTTGATTTGTTGGGAAAAAGTCTTTATTAAGCTTAAGGCTTTTTGATGACTATTCTGGGAAAGTGATTGAAGACGTTGATGTAGACATTGAACAAATCAATTGTTTATTGAGACTTTCGTTTTCTGGGAAAATGGAATAATTTATCAACATGAATGTAAAATTTTAGAGTGAATATATTTTTAAAGGACATTTTATCTAAGTGAGATTGCATGGCTTTAAACCACAAACACCAAAGTGAAGTGAGAAGACATTTTGGAAGGAAAAAGGAAAAAGAAGGCTGCGACAACTGCTTTGGACTTGGTACAAACAATTAGGATACAACAGCAAGATAAACCCTTCTTTTAATTCCTTCCTGTAATCAAATAAATGGTATATAAAACTAGAATGCACTTCCATTTTCTCTAAATACAGAAAAGAAATAATAAAAAGGGAATACAAACACTGTTCATGTTCAAATAATAATCATATCTTTAAAAATAAGATATCTGTTATATTAAGAAACCAGAATGACTCAAATAGGGAATGATTGGAAAGGTGATGGAAATATGACCTTGGACAATGCCTTTGTTCCCCTGCAAGAGGAGCACATTGCAAACAGAAGCGATTCAGGTTCTCAGCACAAGCATAACCTCCCTCAATTTTATCTTCTCACCACCTCTCAAGCCCTCTTTTGTTTCAGGAATAAAAACTGTAAACACAATCTAAAACCCAACCCCAACAGGAATCACTTCCAAAGAATGCTACGTAAGTTGTTATTGATACCATACTTGGTTATTAAACAGAAGAAACAAAAAACTCAGATCACATTAATGTGAAGTACTTTGTTCTTTTTTTCATACAAATACAGAAAAGAAGGAAAAAAAGAACATGCTGCTTATTTATTTTCACTTTGTTTTATCATTCTTAGTGTATTTACTAAACCAAAAAAAATCTACTTTATCTGTTCAGAAAAAATACGACATTACAATGGATGATTAATTTCTTTAGGCTTATTTCAGAATAACTGCTACAGTTTCCCTACTCTTTGAGAGCATACAATTTATAAAATAAAGTCTTCATCTCGAACATGTTAAGTTACATAAATTATAGATTTGGAAAGAATGTTAAAAATAAGTTCTTAAAAATTAATAAAATTATAACAGAAATATATAAAGTTCAAACCCCACTAAATGCTCTTTCTTCAAAGCCTGTATGAAACTTTGAGCAACAAGAAGCAGATGATGATAATATATTTAACTAGCTGCTACAATATAAGAGAATTTGAAATGTTTTTTGGCAAAACTCTTAGATTCATTGACTAGTAACCTGCTAGAATTCCTCTTGTCATTAAAACCAAAATAAAATTACAGTTTAATTAATCACAGCATGTAGAGTCCACATACACTTGGGTCTGCACAGATACACCATGCCACCACATACACACTTTTCACTAGTTCACGATTCAGTACTTGAGAACAATCATTAAAGGCAGGAAAAATGCTTCATTTTACCTACTTAATAGTTTTAAAAGCCCACAGTAATTTTCCATTGCCAAAGTAATTTCTGGACTGGAACTATTGTGTCCATGACCTGAACAACCTTTCTGTTAGGTATTAACATACCTCTCCATTTTGTATACAAGCACAGATAGATAGAAATAAAATATGCCACAAATACATTAAAGGACATTTTTACTTAAATAAAAAGCTAGTCTATTCAGACGTGAAATGATGAATAATTATTTTGCATTTTCCATGCATACCACGGCTTTTGCACACACTTCAAAAAATAGTGGTGAGAGGAGAAAAGACTCCTTACACTATTTGCTTTTAAAATACATTTTTTTCTCGTAGGCTTTCTTGTTTAGAAAGCCTACTTAGAGAGCCAATCATTTCCCACATAAACAAAAGAAAGTTCACAAGCTTAAAGGGCCATTAAACTTACAGGAGCTGCAGGGAAGCTGGATGAAAGCTCATACGGTTCCTCTGAGATCCATTGGCCCATTTCCAAAGACCACAGAACCTGAAATAAATTAAGCAGTAAGTAGAACTGTTATAATTTCTAAAATATCAAACCCTTTGAATGTGTAATTAGAACTAACAGTTAACCACTGAACTTCAAGAAGTTCTTGTTGGACCATTTCTCCAACCTGTCAAGGTCCCTCTGTAACAGGACCTGGTGCATCAAACACTCGCAGTTTTGTAACATCTGCAAACTTGCCGAGGGTGCACTCTCCCCCATCATTCACAAATGATGTTAAAAAATATTAGACTGCTCTCAATCCCTGCTTCTGACTTATCGATATGGTGCTTGGAGACTACTAACGCTAACACTTTGCATTACTTTCAGACTTCTGTTTCCATCAAGGCCATCACAAAATGGTTAACAAAAAAACCCCCTACTTGAAATGGTTATATTTCATGTTCCAAAATACACCATTTTTAATATTTTAATTTTTTTTTAAATTTCAAAACTTTCAAAATCAGCATTTTTCCTGGATTGATTTTCTAAACCATTCTTCAAAAAAATGTCTAAGTTGCAACTGATAGACTATAATATTAGAAGCCTCACAAAGAGTGCTCAGAGACAACCTTTAAAATGGTGAAAGGGTCAACTTTTTGGGAAAATTAAAAGAGGATGAAGTTCCTACCATGGCTCCACCCCTGAGTCATACAAAGGTCATTTTCCTACTAATTTCTAGATATTTTAAATTCTGAAGCACACTCTGATGGAGAAAGAGTTCATTTTCCTCACAGAGCGTCATCACTGTAAGCTTCTCATCTAGGTAAAAGACTGGTAATTTATTTGCCACGTTCGTCTACTGTCACAAATTTGAGCTTCGCAACATCCCTCCAAATGGTAGTTGCCATTTGGCACGCCTTAAATACGGGCCAAAAAAACCCATTGTTACCCACCAGTGGGAGACAGCACAATTCCTATGTGCAACCTTAAAAATCACAGCAACCCCTCAATACCCTGCTGCTCCTACAGCCCCAGGTGGTATTAAGTGAACAAGAAGTGTACACATACCCCCCAAAAGGGATATATGGAATGTATTAGATAATAAATCCCCATGTTTAGGACAATTCTATCTCTGGCAGTCACATTTTACCCAAATAGTTCTCTAGCCATTTTAAATACATGATGTCTGTTTCTTACTGTTAGCACAGCCACGCACCATTGAACTGTTGTCATTATTCACCTTAGGACCAGCTGAATTTCATCAGTGTGTGAAATTATTCCCATGCTTGATTCACAATTAACTGAAATATTCAGTATTTTTTTTATTCTTTTGGAAGATGCCATACAAACCATATATTATTAGTTTTAATTTAAATCATAAAACTTTACCTCATAAAATTTGGGAAGCAGTGCTATGAGATGTTCCTCTTAGACAAGAATAAGGACAATAGATATCAAGCATGATAAAGTTATCCTTCACAATCTTACAGCTCACTAACTAAATAAGATTCTAAGCTGGACAGACTGATTATAAACTAGTAATGTAAATCTTATAAAATCGCCTAATTGTATGTAGGAAAATAAGTTTCTGTAAAGAGCTCCTTCGCCTCAAATCTGTTGCTACAAGAAGCAAATTGCAAACTGAATTTAGGAAGAAATTTTGTTATGAAAAACAAGTTCTACACTTTTTAGTCCAAAGTAGCTTATGCTTGACAACTCTCGGGGCAGCAGCATTCTCTAATATGGACTGTTACAAAAGTTGGTGCTTTGTGTGATGTGGCAAATGGTGTTTTACTTGTGAGGGGAAGGCAGGTGTCCAATTTTGCAGGCTACTGGAAGCCAACAGTGATTTTTTTTGTTGAGAGTGAAAAGCAGCACATCTTCAAACTTATTGTTGAACTTTATCACTAAAGTCCAAACAATATTATGTTTACTTTTAGGAAATGCACAACCAAATATTTGAAAATGCAACAGCTGTACAAAGAAAAAAGAATGTCTATACTCATTATATCATACCAAAGCTAAAAATAAGTTAAGCACCTAATAAATCAATGGCCTTTAAAAATATTCAAAAATCTGATCGTAGTCTGCTTAGCCAAGAAAAGTATAACAACTTCTTAAAAACATACAGGTAAAATGGCAACTTAGGATTCTAAGTTACACATTTTAAAGTGGTACCTGTGTATATTTTTTACAACTACTTTTTACAATTGACAAGAATATTGAGATCTGTTAGCTTTATACTTATAGCTGTATGTATTTATTGCAAATAAAAGAAACTCGTTAATCCAAACCATTTCTCTTTTAATCACAGTATAAATCAATTTTAACTGAACTAAGCAAATTGTAACTTCTAATACAATTCTTCGAGACATGCTGTATAAAAAAAAAATATTTGTAAATATTCTTGAGCAGGAACAGATGTATACATGCTGTATAATGTGTACATCATGTCCTTAAAATACCAAAAACATGTTTGTACCAAGAGTAATTGGCAAACAATCCAAATAGATTATAACACAAACCCAAAAGATTAGTTATGATTAAGTAATCCCATTTCATTTTCCAGGCCAATTTTATAGTAACAACCTCTATAAGTCCCTGTAATATTTACAGAATTTTGTTTAGAAATTAATTTTGTTTATCTTAACAAAAGATGGATTAATGCTTGTCTATCATGGTTCTGGAATTGAGTACAAAGGCATCATCTCTACTTTCCTAGTATAGGAAAATAAGATACGGAGTTCATGAACATGTCCTGCAGTAAATAATTAGGTCACCACTCACTAAAACATTCAGTTTTCATGAACACAAAGGCAAGATCTCTCCATTTTAAGTCACTGCAAGTTTGCTTCTGACTTTGTCAGAGACAAATTTTCAACCAGTAATACTAAAGAAATGCTTCAAAGTCATGTAAGATATTTGCAATATTGAGTAAACTAGTTTTTCTTGTTATGTCAGTAATATCTTCACATTCAACAGTTCCTTTGAATGTGGAAAAGGACTAAGAAAAGCTGAACCACTTCAGAATAAAAAGCATTTATATTGAGAAGAAAGAGGTATGTAGAAGTTTTCAAATGTACAGTTACAAAAGTTTTAGCTTAAAATACAATGACAAAGCAGGAGAGTATGGATCAAGCATAAATGCTGGCTAAGTAAGGCTTCAGCCTTCTCTTCTCTAGTCAAAGTATTCAGTTAACAAATTTGTGCAAACAGATGGCAAAATTATGCCAGTGACATATTTAGAAATAAGAAAATAGTGACCTTATGTGATAAAATGCATAGATTTATCCAGATTAGGAAATAATTTCTTTAAAAGTTCATAGCAATATTTTCTTTCAGTGAAATCAATGACTTAATTACTTGAGGGAATAGGCATTTATGGACAAAGTTGTAACCAGCCTCAGTGAAAGATTTAAGCACAGTTCTAAAAAAATTAAAAATAGCAATATTCACTTATAGGCAGATACTATAAGACTGAACAAACTTGTGATCTGGAGAACTGAAGTTTTTCTCTAGTTCCTTCTCATACAGCTCTCCTAGTAACTTTAGAACTTTGTCTAAATAGCATTAATAAAATGAGTGAAGGCAGCTTCAGCATTTGACCCATTAATATTTACATGAACAAACTAATCCTTGGAACAATTCCATTTCAATTATTGGCATTATATGAGGGATACAGATGACCCTGTGATGAGTCTAAAAGACAGGCTGTAAGATAGCAAGAGAAAATTTGTCATTGCTACTAGTCAATAAGAGTCTATGAAAATCACACCTTGATATTTTCACCATGGATTGGTTCGCAGAAGCGCAGTGCATAAAATGGGCAATGAAATTCCAGGACATATACAGCTTTCATGTTTGACTACTCTATTAGGAGAAAGCAACTTATGGCAAATATGTTGTTACTTGTTTAAAACTCCATACAAAGAGAAGTGTTTGACATATTTTAATGTATTTCATTCTGCATAGAATCATATAACAGTTGATGCTGGAATGTATCTGTGGAGAATGTCTTCTCCAAATCAACTGCTCAAATATGTTCCTCTTAACGTACCCAAGGATGCTATTGGTCTTTTTTTGCCACAAAGGCACATTACTGGATTGTTAAGGTGACCAAAGACGCAAACCCCTTTATTCCAATGGAAATTAATCACTTCTGAAAACTCCAAAGTATACCATAGCAGCTTCTTCAGATAACTACATGTATATCACATCGGACAACCTTCACACTGGTAAGTGCCAGGAGGGATCTTGAAAACAAAAAGGCAACAGGTGGTTTTCAGCCCAGCCCCTAAATTTTGAAGTATTTATAAGACAAAGCAAACGAAGACATTTAAAGTTATTCTACAACTCTTTTCAGTAGAATGTAAATATAAATTCCAACAGCTATGTTTTATAATTCTGAAAACACGAGAAAAGTTGAAAAAACTCATCTGCAATTGCAATTGTCATCTGCAATGTCAGATTGAGTGGTTAATCTCCATTATCACAGTGAGCAATTCAGGTGGTGTAACCCTGCACTGACAGATAAGCTCCCCACCTGGTCACTTGTCACTCCCCACCCCAGCAGGATGGGGCAGAGAACTGGATGGGCAAAAGCAAGATAAAAAAAAAAACCCACACTTTATGGGTTAAGATAAAGACAGCTAATAAGTGAATAAGTGAAGGGGGGAAAAAATAAATTAAAAAACTCTCCAGTGATGTAAAACTAACCGTTCCCACCAATACCCAGCATGTCTCTGAATAATGGCTGCTTAAAATCCCACCCAGTTTTACAACTGAGTGTGATGTCATATGGTATGGAAAATCTCTTTAATCAGTTGGGGTCAGCTGTCCCAGCTGAGTACCCTCCCAAATTCTTGTGCACCCCCACCATACTTATTGGGGGTGAGGGGTGACCGAAAAACAGATAACACCTTGATACTGTGTAAGCACTGTTGAACACCAGCTAAACCACTGGTGATTTCTATATTATTCTATAATAATTCTGTATTTTTCACCAGTCTAAAACAAAGCACTAAATAGGTTACAATGAAGAAATTTAACTCCATCCCAGCCGGACTCAGTACAGCAATTCATGATAATCTTGTCTTTATAGTAACAGTCTGGTAACTTTATGTGGTAGTCCAGAAGAAGTTTTGAGGATATACAGTGATTATTTGATCTGGATGTCTGGGAACAATTTATATAAATTAGAAAGATTCCAAACTACTCATCTACAAATAGCTTTTCTTAATTTTTTTTTTTAATAGTGTTTCCACTATGCAGCAAAATATCTAGCAATTCCTTTCATTTTTACCAATGCTGCATGCAATACATGTTTCAGAACACAACAAAAATATATTAAATCAGTATATAAAAAATTCAAACTGAATAATATGACTTCACTAACATTGAGCAGAAATGGTCTCATTAGCCTTTAATCTGTCCAAAAATAATGCACGTGGCATGAGTTTCTCAGCCATGAGATAAAACTTCAGGCATTTCTAAATATATATCGAGGTATAATACAGGAATACTTTGATTATATTAATACTGAAAGACTGTGAATAAAATAACAGATCTTCACACAGACAAATTTCCACTAATTGACCTAATTACACCTGAATAGCTCAACAACATTGCACCACTGTATGCAACATGGACATAAACATGGGTATATGGGTGATATTTCAGCTGTACAAAATAAGTTTAATTTATTCTGTAGTAAAATTAAAAAATATTTCTTACCCATTCATAAGAAACAATCCAACACCCACGAGCAATTCCCAGCATAACATTCAAGGTACGACGAGGACTCCCTGTGACTACATGGCTTGTTGTTTCACATACGTCATCTGACAACAAAAAGTCTCCAAGTTTATTCATGATCTGAATTACTGTATTTTGCATCCTAAAAAGAAGGAAAAAAAATAATGTTGAATGAATATGCAAATTATAAAAGCCTATACACACAACACAAATTAACTCAAATTCACCTCATTTCTTTCTTCAATCATTTCTTATCCTTTTCTGAGCCTCTACCCATTTGCTAGGTCTAAATTCATTAGCCTTCTCACAAAGTCCAAACAGACCCTTTTCTGTCATCACACAATCATATCTACTTGTACATCAAAGCTCTTTTGTCCCCCACATCTATCTCGTCTGTTTAGATAGAAGCTTTTGGGTCAGGAATTATCTAACATATTGTTTGTGTACAATGCCTAGTACAACAGAGCCTCATTCTTGTGGTACTTTTGTAGTACTATCAGGAGTGTTACCAGGGAATATAAACACTTAGACATAGCACTCTTAAGAAGTTTTCACTATGAAGAACCAGACTTTCAGCATCTGCTATCTAAATTTAGAGAGAAGTCCTAAAATTCTGGCTTGCTACCTATACATGTGATCCAATGTTTCAATTAAAAATTCACTTATCCTTAAATACTATTATAGTTAAACATATAAAATTAAATATAAAAACCAGAATGGCCACCTATAGCTGGAATTCTAATTTCAGTTCTCCACATAGCTACTGTGAAGTACATAAACGTATCATTGTGAAAACAGTGAGATCTTGGTGTCACTAGAAAAAGCTTTTGCATGAGAACAATTTACTGTTCTTATTAATGATTATTTTCATAAATCACTATTATAAATGATCATTAAATATCTGTAAATGACAAGCACAGTTGGAGTGCACTCTCTACTTTCTTTGGATGACTTGGAAGTGTCCATGGCATGCTACTCAATATAAAAAAAAATTTAAGCATAACCTTGAACACAGTCACATCTATCATATCCTCTCAGGTAAAACATTTAAGTTGATCACTGACATAATACGAGCACACTCAGAACATCTCTAGAAACCTCCGGTCTGGGGTTACTTCATTCTCACTACATTTCACTCTACAGAAAGTAACTCGGTTAAAAGTCCCAAATACCCCGGGTAAAACAAGCACTACTTCGAGGAACTCTAACAAAACGGCAATAAGTTCTCCACAGAAAATGCAGCAATCTATTTTTTAAAGAAGTTTCAAACATTTAAATGAATAGTAAAAACAACGTAGCAAATTAATGACTCTTAAGTCTAAAGGTGATACTGCATGTGGATAACTCTATGATCAGAGAATCATAGAATCGTTAGAGTTGGAAGAGACCTTTAAGATCATCAAGTCCAACCATTAAGCCAGCACTGCCAAGTTACTACTAAACCATGTCCCTCAGCATCAAACCACTGACTCTCACTCCAGTGTGAATTCTGGCCTTGGCTATATGGTTGTGACTGATACTAGAATATTTGCTATTCCCTTTTCATTTTATGAGCTTTAACTTAACATAGCCTACAAATAAACGTTTTTGCAACATTGCAACCTGTAGGGGCTGGACATCCTCAGGGGATGCATTTCTGTGCTCTACCTCGGCCTTTTCTTAGTTCTTTCTTGTGTCTACACAAAATTCCTTAAAATGAGAGGAAAAATTCCTGTTGTACAAGAATCGAATGTAAAGTATATTATAAACTGCAGTGAAAACTCACCAGTTTATATTTCAGTCAGCTGAAAAACCTGATGGATACAAATTTACAGCAAAATTTCACTGAATTTGTGATTCAGAGAAACAGGTAGCTGATGGTTGTGAATCAGTGAGGGGTATTTAATATAATCTCAAAACCTGATGCTGTGAAACCACTGAACTCATGCACCTTAAAATTTAAATTCTAATGAACTGCTTTTGAGGCTGTAGCTACAGGGTAGCAGAACTGGCTTTTAGCCATTGGGTTGTAATTTGGAAGATTATTTTCGGTTTCTTAGTTCTCTCAGAAGCAGTCCTTCTGCCTTCACCCATTTAAAAATCGATGAATGCCTACAATTGTAGACAGCCAAAAGCACAACCTTGATGAAGAAGTTTTGAATAAAATCAATTGTTATCACCAGAAATTTTTATTTAATGAAATAGTGGGAAAAATCAACATACAAGCAACCTAAAAGAAATAATACATTAATGACCTCTTTCAATAAAAGAACTTTTTCCCTAGCTCTGCCAGGAATTTTTTTCCCTCTCTTGAGCAGATCACAGCCTCTGATTTCCACTACTCCTATCCACACTGTAGCTATTTTCTTTACTTCCCCCCCAATGGTCCTATACTGTATGACTTGCGAAGTGCATTTTATAGTCTTGGTATCACTAGCATTCAGTCACATTAAATAAAGTATTTATTCCATTTTATATTTCTGGCATATATTAGTATACTTGTTAATAGCTATTGACAACTATTTACAAAGAACTTCTAAAAAGATAGCCACTAAGTGTTGTTTCTGAATACTTATATCTATGTAACTGTCAAGATTTAATTACTTCAAACCTGGAACAGACTTGTGGGTAGCAGAAATATCTTGAGTTTTGAAAAAGAATTCAAGAAACTGTAAGCAAGTGCAGTATAAAATATGGAATTGTGTTTTTGTTGGATGTTCTTTATGCTGTAAGACTTCTAAGAGAATGATAAGAGCATGCCAGAAAATTATTAACTCTCCCCTAAAATATGCAGTGGCAGCTACTTCTAATGTTTTGAAACTAAGTGGCTAAAAAGCCTACAACTAATATTTATTTAGCAACTATTTGTATGAAAGAAAACATTTTAAACCAATGGTTTAGATTATGACTTTTTAAAGAGAAATAATTAAAAAGTATGGGGAAAAAGCCAAGTCTTGGGCTGAAAGTTCGTAACCATTTACTATGCAAAACTATTTTTTTCACTTCCTTCAGAAAAATTCAAAAGTTGTTTAAGATTTTATTTTTATTGCTCTGAAGCCCTGCTGAGCTCACCTATGGAACAACTACTTCAGTCTGCACCACAGCAACACAACCACACAAATACATGTTTGTATGTGTTTCTAGCTAGAATAAAAAAATCATATAAACTATTTTAACACACAGCCCAAAGATAAATTGCATTGTGTATACACATAAAAAGATTATCAACATTCAAGTTTAAACAGTGTGCTGACTAAAGAGTCAAAATGTTTAATACTTACTCAGAAGACATACTCGTCATAACTAGTGTCCTCGTTGGCTAGAGACATGAAAGAGACAAGAAAACATCAAATATCTGAAGTTTTCCCCTTTGAAAAAAACCTTAAATTAGAAACTGTTCCATTAAAAGGACTAAACAACTTCATAATTACAGTATCAACTGGGAAAGAGACTGTATTAATTAACACATATACTAGAAATAGTAAACTTTGAGGACAAGGCTGGAAGGAAATGCTCTAACATGCTCCACATGCTCTAACATGCTCTAGGCAATCCTGCTTCAGCAGGGGAGTTGGACTAGATGATCTCTATGGTCCCCTCCAGCTCTAATAATTCAGTGAAATTCAGTGAAACCCTTTCATCGTGTCTGGTATCAATGCATCCAATATAGCAGAAAACAGGAATCAGATTATTTATTATTAAAAACAAAAAACTGAAGGATTTGCAGTCTGGGATGTCACAGAAAAAAGGATAGTATTTGTCTTTTGCCTTTTCCTTCGTTTGATCAGGCAGAAAGAAAAAGGTTATATTCAACAAAGAAAACCTATTATTTAAAATTATTCCAGTTTCTTCCTAAAGAAAGGCAGAAACTGCCTGAGATGCTGCAGAAACAAGTATATATTTATTGTAAAGTATTATTTTAATAATTTTATTTTGGTACTGTAGCTTTTTTGGTGGGTTTTTTTTTTTGCACAACTTTAGTATTTTAAGTGCAGGTTTTTAAGTAAACATTCTTTCACTCTTAAATCTTGTCTAGTGAATAAAAGTTGTTCAAGTAACATAACACACAAGGTATACCCAAAAAATACTGCAAACCTTAAACCGGCAATTCTAAGACACCTTAAAAAGCACCCCCCTTCCCTTCCAATACCTCCCATAGCTTCTGTGCAAAGTAAGTGTGTTTGCACCATACAGGCTTTATATAGGCATTTTAAGAATTAGTATTATAGAAGTCAGAAAAGGAAGAAGTATCCTTTAGTCATCAACACTGACATGAAAGCCTGTACCATGCACAAAGTTAGGAAGAACATGAATTTTAGCAGTATCAGAGAAATACTGCTGAAAAACTAAGCATAACAGTCATCAAAAAATCCACATAAGAAGAGGTGTTGGAAATCCCAGCTAAGAATTACTTGTAGCTACATACACATGCACAATATGTCTACATAAACATTTTAATTTTGTAGAAAAAGTAGACAGACTTTTATACAATGTTTTCAAACAACTCCTCCTAATTTTCAAAATCAATATATGAATTTCAAATTATTTCCCTAGATAACTATGCCATAAAAAAAAAAAAAAAAAATCAGTCTCGTTTCTGCCCCCTTCCCCCCAACCACAATATATCACCACAAGCAGTAAGCTCCCAAAGTCTCTGCTAAAATTCAGTTTTCTTTGTGTAATGTATTGAGCTGAGACCATAAAAATATTTTAAATTCGATTACAGCTGGCTGCACGGGCCAAAAAAGACTAAAGGGCAACTCATTTTACTGAGTAATGAATCACAGAACAGAAGAGAGAACAAACTCTGATGCAACTCCATCTGTTCTCTCTTATCAGCCCAGAACTGCTCTCCATTAAGTGTTCAAGCAATTTGTCACCTTTAAGAACAGTTCCTTTGAATTATCTCCGTAGACTAATATACTGTAGACTAATAGCATGCACCATGACTATATAGGTATTCATTATATGAACAACCTTTGCATAAATAAAACACAATATACATATCTTCAACAAGATAGATATTAAAGATAATATAAGAAGCAGACTTTTCAACATACATGATAATTTCATTCTGTGGTTGAGTAATTTTGAAAAACATAGAACCCAGGTACTATTTGAGTCTTCAGTAGCAACATATAGCATACTCAATTTTTTTTAGTTCATGATAAACATGCATTCAGAGAACATTATGCAAGCTATGCAATATTCTAGCAATTAGAATATATAAAACATGAAAATGTAAAAACCAATAACAGAATGGAATAAAGCTTCAAATGAGGAAATGATGAAACTTTTATATTGAAATATTTACTTGAGAGAAATTCTATGTAGTGTTTTTGGAAATGTAAGTTTCCAGATTCTAACTTGTTGCCAGCAATACTTACTGCGGATGCCTTAGCCTACTGCTAGCATGACAACTGAAGAGAAGATAATTCTCACTTATCTGAAATCAAAATTTGTTGCATTCTTAGCCAAAAAGACTTTGTACTGCAATATTTTCAGCTACAAATAAACAATCACATTTAATTGCTCTTGGAATTTCTGAGAACTTCACAGCTTCAATTCCACTTTTGAGATTAATACTTGAAGATTTTGACCAAAAATAGTTGATGATGCAACAATATATTTTCACAGAATCATAGAATCATCTGGGCCAGAAGGACCTCCAAAGGTCATCTAGTCCGACCGCCCCACAGTCACAGGGACACCCCCAACTAGACCAGGTTGCCCAGGGCCTCGTCGAGCCTCACCTTGAATGTCTCCAG
>JAOTQQ010000023.1:92294239-92319924 GCA_026546715.1 Gallinago undulata
TTTTGTGGCCCTCCTCTGGACCCGCTCCATCAGGTCCATGTCCTTCTTCTATTGAGGGCTCCAGACCTGCACACAGTTCGCCAGGGGAGGTCTCACCAGAGCAGAGTAAAGTGGCAGAATCACCTCTCTGGACTTGTTGGCAACACTTCTTTGGATGCAGCCCAGGGTGGGATTGGCCTTCTGGGCTGCAAGTGCCCACTGCCTGCTCATGGCCAGTTTCTCCCACAAGCCCCTTTCCTCAGGGCTGCTTTCTAACACCTCATCGCCCAGTCTGTATTGATACCCAGGATTGTTCCGGCCCAGGTGCAGAACCCTGCACTTGCTCCCGTTGAACTTCATTAGGTTTACTTGAGCCCACCTCTCCAGCCTGTCCAGGTCCCTCTGGATGACATGCCATCCCTCAGGTGTATCGACAGCACCACACAGCTTGGTGTCATCTGCAAACTTGCTGATGTTGCTCTCAATCCCTCTGTCTATCTCATTGATAAAAATGTTAAACAGTACCGGTCCCAGCACGGTCCCAGCACAGGACACCACTTGTCACTGCTCTCCATCTGGACTTAAAGCCATTGAGTACCACTCTCTGGATGCAACCATCTAGCCAATTCCTTATCTGCCGAACAGTCCACCCATCAAATCCGTATCTCTCCAATTTGGCAAGCAGGATGTCATGGGGGACCGTGTCAAAGTCCTTACAGAAGTCCAGATAATCTGTTGTGGTTTGGGCTGGACTGGCCACTGAAACAACTGAGAGATGCTCTCCCCCACCTCTCTCTCCAAGGAGAGGAGGAAGAGAGACAGAAAGAGATTTATGAGTTCAGGAAAAAAACTAAACTACTTTAATGGAATATTGATAATAAAATCCAATGAAAGTAAGAAAATATTCAACATATACAAAACCAGTATCAAGCTCCCAGGATGATGATCACATCACCAACAGACACGGTGAAAGTCCCAGAATGGACTCAACGATGGAAGGGAACTGGATTCAGGAATGCATGGATTGGGATCAAAGGCAGACAAACAGACAGAGTCCTCCTTGGATGCCGGCCATGGAAGGAAGAAGAGCTGACCCTTTGGTCCCTTATCTTTTACACTGAGCATGATGCAGTGGAATGATGATGGAATATTCTCTTGGTCAGTTTTGGATCACCTGTCCAGTCTGCTCCTCTCTGCAGGTAAGACCCCCCTATGCACTTCTGCTCCCAACCCTCCAACAGGGCACATAGCAAAGTTAGCTGGCCGTCGTTGTTATAGCAGTAAGTATAAGCAAAAGCCTCTCTGCACACCACTCCTTGGCATAAATTATAATCAGATTTTATCATTCTGGAAGAAACAGTGTCTGAGTGCTAAACTGTTAATTTCAGAGAGTTCAGTTAGGAGAGGATTAACTGCAAAGTAGTTCAAAGACTAAAGAGAAAATTGATTCTGTTTTACCTCAAATTAGGACAATATATATTATCACATTAATAGTATTAACTATTAAATAATATAAACTCAGAATTTTGAGTATATACATTCAAAAAGACATCTAGTAAGACATTGAACAAGAGTTCTCATGGCATAAGCACTGCAATATGAGGCACTACTGCACAGGTAAGGTCAGATGATTGAAAACAGACATGGGAACACATCATACAATTGTGAAGACGTACCTAAGACACATTGGATTTGCATAAACTCCTTAGCATTAAAGGGTCCTGGGATGTTACAGTTTGGGAAGGCACAACACATGGCTTAAAAGCAAAGTTTTACTCTTTTCTGTCCAATCTTTCTGCACCGAAAACCTCATCTGTGTCAAATATGTATGCTTCAGCATGGTCATGATGTTCTCCTTCAGTATCTGAAGCCAAGCCTTACTGCTATCAGAAAGAAGCTCTTTGTGTATAAGTGTGTTTCCAGTTAAATCCACACAAAAGAACTGCACTAGGTTGTTGCGGTCCTTGTATAATACGAGCTCCCTGATGTGCCCGTTCAGAATGTGCAGAAAAATACCCATCCTTACAACTCTTTATAAATGAAATGTCATGGAAGTATCACAAATCAGACCACTAGTTTGCCAAATTTGGGTTAAAAAAAAAAAAAAAAAGCAATACTGTAAACCAAGGTGAGAGCAGCTTGAGATCCGACAGCTGCTGCTTCAGCTTCAGAGCTGAAATGTTTGTTAACGGTTCCTTAATACCTTATCTATATGGACGTGAAAATACTTCCCTATATATAAAATAGAAAAATTAGGAAACCTGCAGTCTGTCCTGACGTGACCCTGGCAAAGTCAGCCCTTGAATTGTAGCTTTTATGCTACAACATACAGCATACTGGTACAGTGAGTATTCTGTGAAACGTTCTATCAGTGGGCCTCAAAGCAATTCAAAGACTCAAGAATGCAGAAGGACGCACACAAAAGGTAGAAGCTGGAATAATTTCTTCCAAACTACTATTTCATCTTCATTCAGAATTGCATATTTTTGCAAGTTAGAGGTCATTCGCTAAGCAGACAACATTTTGTTTTATTGCTTCAGTGAGACAAGCAGTCCTCTTTAATTACAGTTACCAAGCAGAAAACTTAGCCAAACTATGTTCTAATTTTCAGTTGTACATTTTTCAAGTTAATTGCTTCCCCTCCCTTACTATGCAATTTTTCTTCTATGCTCTTTATGTCTGTTTTATTTTACATGTTGCTTTTACTGCAAAATTTTTTTTAAGTTAGCATTTTATTTCTGACCAGTAAAAAGACATCTGGTGAGCATCATTATGAGCTCTAATGCACATTTGTAGCAGGATTATTATTAATAAAGCACTGGAAATGGTGGTATTGAGTTAACTGGCCCCTTGATTTATCATTAATCTCTGAATCCTGAAGAGCTACACATCTGTATTCTAAATCAGAACACACATCTTTCTGAATTATTTTTTGGTCTGGAATACAGACTGTATTATAAAGGACGTGCTTCAGCTTTTCTTTACACATTTCTTAGGAGCACAGTTGCATTAAGCATTTCTTTAGAGTCTGCCAGCAACAAGATTTTTCTAAAAGTCATCTGAAATATAAAACATGCATTCAGTAGCTCAAAGGAAATAGTATTTGTAAATCTTTCCAGTACTTAAAAGACAATGGTATATTTCCTGCATGTTAACTGACCTATACCACAAAAGAAGAATCCAACCTCAAAACATCCTTCTTGCTTCTAAATGTGAGCAGGTGTTTCTTGGAGCTGAAGGACAATAAGAGAAAACCCCTGTTTTGTACAACCTGCTTTTCAAGAAAGTGAATTCAAATTTTGTTTCCTTAAGAATGTCACAATTTGTTTTTCATACATGACATGAATTAAAATGTGACTGTAAAATATGTTTTTTCCAGTTGTCAAGAATAAAGTACATTCATGTTAAGAATTGACTTGGCAGGAATGGTTTTACCTTTAGGCTGGAATTTAACCAGTCACAAGTAAATTAGATCTCATTTTGTCTTTGGGTCAAGAGCCCAGACCTCAGATTTTTTTTCAAGAAAGGATTTCAACCAATAAATACTACTTTTGAATTGTGTATTCATTAGTCCAAATGCTCCTATTAGGCCTTAAAGTTGACTGAACTTCTGTAAGAAATAAGCTTCAGGGTACTCTCAAACTTAAATGTACACTGTGATGGAGAAAAAAAGACCTTCACCTTCAGGACTCAACAAAATACTTATCCAATGTGGTTTGGCCAATATACCAGGGATAAAGGACTTTTAGAAGGGGCCAGGGAGAGGCTGGGGAAAGTAGTGCATGTACGTAAAATAAAATGTAAGGGCTAGTATAAGATTATTACGCCATCTGTTTTGTACTCTTCTAGTACCTTTTTTCTCTGGTTATTGTAGGTCCATTCGACGGTTCTGAAATCGGTTCAGAACTCATATACTCACTTTTGATCTTTACAGCTGTATTCCAAAAGTAATAAACTTCAGTCCTACTAATACATGAACGAAAAACAGAGACATGTGTAGCATGGCAATATTCAAGAATCAGGCTAATTTCACTCTACTTTTATCTAGGAAGGTTGCAATAATGGTCCAAAACTTTAAGGCTGTTTTTAGAAACAATCTATAAATTGTGCTACATTAATTTATTCTATTCAAGTAATTGTGGCTCATAGCTGAAAGTAATTGGTAATTGCAATGAATGATTACTATTCAGTAGTTTTAAACAGCAATTATTCAAAGCTGTAATTTACTTTCTGGCTGTCCTTTCTCCGCTTATCAACCCTTTGATACTGATATTTTTCCAGTTTCCTCTGCCTGCAAACTCAATTTCAACTGTAATTTCCTGACCAAATATAGTTCCTCTGCTTTGGTCCTAGAAAGATGTGAAAAATGCACCCGTCTCAACTAAATCAATACTACCATGGGGAAAGATGAAAAAACAAAGCAGGCTATAACAAGACAGAAAAATAAGATGATGTGGCAGGTGCTTGGGCATCAGCTTTCCTTCACAGCCAAAGATGATTGAAAATGAGAAATCCTGGAACCACAGACATAGGAATCCTTAGAACTTCTGTTGGCCAGATGAAGGATGGCGAATAGCTTCAGACTTCTGAGACTAGCAGCGTCACAGTTTACAACTTACTGACATTTTCAGTTTTTCACATGCAACCATAATAGATAACACCTATATTAAAAAAAAACAAAAAATCAGCCATGGAGGATACAAAACTGTAGCAAGGGACAGGTTTCACAGCATTCTGCAACTTCAACAGACAGGTTTGCCTGCCTGTGAACATTCACAAAA
Organism: Gallinago undulata; assembly: GCA_026546715.1. Lineage (NCBI taxonomy): Eukaryota > Metazoa > Chordata > Aves > Charadriiformes > Scolopacidae > Gallinago > Gallinago undulata. The sequence goes on from JAOTQQ010000023.1 coordinate 92,299,000, forward strand.
CTAGAGTCTGGTAGGACAGACAAAGTTTTAGGTACGAGCAGATGCTTCTTCCCACCTGTTTGACTGCAACCAAAAACTCGTAAGTCAATCAACATGGCATGAAAAAAACCAACAAGCACGCCTACAATTTCTGCAAGCATAGGCAGCAGTGATTTCCATTCTCATGGGAAGCCCAAGCCTTTTCAACCGCTACAAATCAGGGGGTTGGCTTTGCAGTCAGCATTGCTCAGGAAAAGCAGCAGCCCAGTTGTCCCATTTTGAGGTAAAACAGAACCAACCATTAAGTTCAGTAATCTTACTTCTTAGCTAGACCTCCTCTAAGTCTCTAAAATTAACAGCATATTGTGGAGAAAACTGCTTTTAGAGTGATAAGACCAATGTTTGTACTTCATGCCAAGGAAAGGTATGCAGAGAGGCTCTTGCTTGTACTTATTGCTATAACAACCAAGGTCAGCTAATTTTGTTATTTGCCCTGTTGGAAGGTTGGAAAGGGAAGAGCATAGAGGGGTCCAACCTGTGCGGAGAAGAGGACAGGACAGGTGACCCAAAACTGACCAACAGGCTATTCCATCCCATTTGCCCATGCTCAGTATAAAAGCTGAGGGATCAAAGGGTCAGCCCTCTTTCTGCAACAGCCAACATCCAAAGAGGACCCTGACTGTTCATCTGCCTTTGATCCCAATCTATGCGTTCCTGACTCCAGAGCTGGAATCCCACTCCCATCCATCACCGAATCCAGTCTGGGACTTCACCAGTGCCTGCCGGTGACGTCATCCTGGGAGCTTGACATGGTTTTGTACATATTGTATCTATTTAATAATTTCCTTTTTATTTTCTTAATATTTCATTAATGCAGTTTAGTTCCTTCTAAACTTATAAATCTCTTTATCTTTCCTCCTCTCCTGGGAGCAAGAGTTGGGGGAAGAGTATCTGTCTCTGTCATTGGCCAATTTGTCCTAAACCATGACATCCATTCTCAACTGTCTTTTCCTAGGAAAGTTTCATCTCTAGACCATGTAACATGAAAATTGAGGAGACAGGGAAAATTGAGAGACTGCTAACATGTGATACATGACAGAAGTGAAGTTCAAGAAGTGGGATGCTAAGGGGAAGAGAAAGAATCTAAACTTTAGAACAGTTAACAGAAAATGAAAGTTTAGCTGAAGGAAAGACACTCCCACACCCCAAAAAGGTCACAAGACAGGAGTATGAGGAACAAGGGCTATCATGGGACAAAACTATGTTATGAAGGAAACTCATACATGGAAGCAGAAACATTTTAAATTCATTCTGTTATTAGCATCTTATAACATCCAATGTTTACTCACCTACCCAAATGATCTGTGAGGAAGTCAAGCACAGGGTTTTTTTCTGCTGAATTATTAAGCATCTGAACTTCTTCCCCCATCTCCCACCTTCACCAAGGTTAACAAAAATAGTTTGTACCCTTCTGTGAATAATTTCAGCCAAATAATTAAGCATGATGTAGGAGTGAATCTGTTTCATCTGTTCAGACGATAAAAGCTGTTTATGCTTTCATAGTGATCCAATGAAGTGGATCATATCTTTGGACAGCTGACTTATGACTGACTAAAAGCACTTCATAAAGCTTCAGCTGAGATACCCTATGCCCTAACTGTGAGATAAAAACAAAGACATAAGGGTAGCTGGCAACAGTGGAGTAGCTTCAATGAAATTAATGGTTCGATTTTCAAGCCCCCATCAGCCATCCATTAAGTTTTTTGTAATGGTGGTTGCCACCCATAATGGAAAGTTCATTAGAAATGACATCTGTCTCAGCTCCTTCATTGCAGATATTAGTGGCTCAGTGAAAACCGCTGACAATGGGTTATACGTTGGACAGAACCAACTGCGGCACAGGCTATAGGGATGGGACCATTTTATGAGGGAAAGAACCATTCTGCATCGCCCCAGCTGCTAAATGCTGGGTTTACACAATGAACACCGTGAGGTTAATTGGGATAGTTGAAGTCTTCTAGAGATTGCCAACTATGCAGCAATGAGAGCGGAACTTCAGGTGAAGATACCCCTGAACACATTTGCAGCCCCCAAAAGTCAAGGTTGGATTTACATTAGGTTTGTGTTAAGATACAAGACTGTAACTTCAGTACATTCCCTCCTGACAAGACTGTAACCCACTAGGTTTCAGACAAATAACCCGAGTTAATGCTTTCTAGCCCTCTAGACAATAGACTAAACAATTCAACAACACTTATTGAAGGCTTTGAGGTACAACAGCAATATTATGAAGGGTAGAATAATATTATTTTTTTTTTAGAAAAAAAAAACAACCCACAACCATCTTTTTTTTTAATTTTTAGGCTCTTGAAGGATTAAGAATGAATCATTATGCATACAATTCTTTAAAAAAATATTTTTGTAGCACGTACTTATGATCAACAGCCACTGCTTTCAGCATTTTTGATTTTTTGTACTAGTAAGAAGTAGTATATCTATTAAGGACTAAGGTAGTGCAATATTTTTTCCTATTTAACTGATAGCATATTTGTATTCCTGTACCACACACAATACTTTGTGAGCTCATAATTCAATTCAACAAAGATCACACCACTAATCCATAAAATGTTTAATTTCAATTTAGAAAAGAATCATGGTATTTATAATTTTAAAAAATGTTAATGAATGTGTATCAAATGCTGATGAAATGGAATTTCTGAACTCTTTTGTTCAGATTGTTTTACAACAATTTTCAAGAGTGGTGAAGCTATTGTTTAAAAAGCAGCTCCAACAACTGAAGGATTTGCAGCCTTTAGTTAGTATCTGGCAGTCATGCCAGATACCAGCAGGTTTATGTAGAGTGTTCATTTTTCCAAGAGTTAAACTGCCCAAAAAAGGAGGATCTAACCAGCAGTTGCTTTTCCTCCTGGTGGTTTCTGATGCCAAAAGGGAAAATAGTTTCAATTTTACACTGATTCTTTGCCAAACCAGCTGCACTCCAGTGGATTGTTTGGTTTTCTGCCATGACAGTTATGACCTCAGTGTTTTACAAATGTAACGGTGTACCCCAAAACTAGAAAAGAATTGTAAATTAACTAGAGCTAAGCTACAGCATCCGTACACATTTTCAGCAGTGAGGTATGCACAGACCATATGCTCTCACTCCTTACACAGTGCTTAGGCGCTGTTCCTCTCATGCTCTGAACCCAAGAGTTGTACCTGTATCTTGCACCTAAGCCTCCCTTCCACCAGCAAATCCAAGAACGCCACAGTTTCAAAGAAAAGTATGGAAATGGTATAGATGTACCACAAATAACTTAATGTCCTGGTCTGAGGGCCCAAGGGCACTTGCCTAAATGACAACACTTGAGATTCCAGAATTTTCTTCTCGGTGCTTACCCCTATCTATTGTTCACCACGGATAGCCCTTAAGCAATTCTTACTTGCCTAAAAGTAATAGTAAAATAATGTGTTCTGACTTTATGTAAGAACTCATAAATAGTCTCCTGACCAAAAGTCACCATACCTACCTATCTTCGGGGAAAAAAACTCAACAAAAGAAAACTAACTAAATACCAACCCAAAAGCCCTACCAAAAACAAAACAGTGAAGTTTTTTTTCTTAATTCTAAGCATACAAACCCCAAAATTCTCCATAAACTTTAGCCACTATTTCGTGAATAAGGTTCTTAAACAAATGTGTTAATCTGTTGACTGAACAGAAATTTAGTGACAAATTTTTTAACAAAAAACTTGGGCAAATTCAACTCCTGAGTCTTAACTGCCCCCTCAGCTAAGATGCCAAACTGCACCACCTGACAACCACCTCCTGTATCACTGTCACAGTACAAGTTTCTAGTGTTCCAAACAGCAACTCAAAAAAGAGTGCAAGTGTCCCTGGGGAAACAGGGAACACCCTAAACTTGAGTTGAGAGTCAGCACCTTTCTATGTCTTTTGCCATAGAACGGTAGTACTGACTTGAAAAGACACTTTTCAAGTTAAGAAATAAACCAAAGCACTTCAATAGGTAGTCCAGCACAGCTAGCATGAAACCTATCATCAAGAGAATGATTTCTAGGGACCTAAGACCATGAATCAGCCCATTATGTCCATCTACAGGACATTTTCCTGGCAGGTAGCATCCCTAAGTGGTGATAATAAAGCTGCTGCCATTAGGACATGGCACAAAGCATGCACTGTAAGGTACAGCAGCGGATGCCAAGAGTATGGGCTTCTGTTCTGGAAGCCCTCAACTAGTTGTGGTAGAAGTGTGGGGGACAAATTCACCTGCTAGACGAAGCCCAGAACCCAGAATTGCCTTGGCAAAGGTTGCATAAGCTGTGTCTTGCCAGTATAAATAAACTTTCTTGTTGGATTTCAATGCCCCATTCAGTGGCATATTTCAGGCACTCCAATGAAACAAATTTTCTGCGGTGACATATAACATTACATCCTTCTATCACTAGACGCTTTCAAAGTTACTTGTCCCACAATGTGGTCTGCTCAAAAGCTTCATTCACAAAAACTTGTTTCTTCAACTTTACGTTGAGTGAGCTAGATAACTACAGTTTAACAATAATCAATCAGATGTCATCCGCTAGAGTTGGTCAGACACTTTCTGGATTACTTCATGTAAGATGAGACATCTTGTCAACAAGAAACATTCTAGTATAAATTCAGATATGCATAAAATCACAGCACCAGACATTTGGTCAATACCATAAAACTTTCTTGATGCAGTCACTCATCTCATCTCTGCACCCAAAACCAATCAATTTGAATAATTTTCAATGACCACCTGTTCACCAACCCTATAAAATCAAGTATTTTCCCCAGACCATAAATGTGTATGTAGTTCCAGATTCTTCACCATTAACTGTAAATAAGCTTGCATGCTTCCACCTTATCTAATTCACACTAGTTTAATATTCATTTCCAGCTCAAAGGCAGTAACATTTTAAGTATCTGTATTTAAAATATGTACTCATTCAAAGCAACTACAAAATCAAAATCAGAAGGAAAACATAAAAAGAAATTGTACACTGAAGAGATACAATACGTTTAAGACAATCTACAAATGTGCATATCAAATACAGACATTAAGTCACTCTCCTGAATTTCTGGCAAGACACTCCATGCTTTATAGTTGCAGATTTTTCAGGCTATTAAAATCTGGTTTGCCATGAATAAAATATTTTCATAAAGGATTTTGATAACAGGATCTAACCATGGCCTGCTTCACACTAATTGTTCCATAGCATAAGCTTGGATTCTTTGTAAAATTCCCTCTTCTCGCAAAAATCTCTTAAATTCAGTGCTGGTAACTTTACATTCACACCAATCCAAGAGCTACAGAAACACAAGCCAAGATGACTTTGTTTAAAACCAAAACTGTCAGAATTTCAGTTAAGTCCATACTGTCTTCTCTGCGAAAATATGGTTTTAATTATACCTCATGATGCTTAGCTCTTTTTCACATTTTAAGAGTTTGTTCTGTTCCCTTAGAAGACAGTATTTTAAAGGTTTTTCTTAATTTTAAAAGTCTTTCCAATTGCATTTCTAGTTATGTGATACTGTTAGAGTCTTTAAAAGATATCTATCACCTCTCATATCCCTCTAAAAATTTGAAACAACTTTTTACTTGAATAAAAGTATCAGTTAACTGGTTATTCATAACCAGTTATTCCTCTGATCTATTTAAAGTACAAGATGCTTACATTTATGATACATGTAACAAAAGTTGTGATAAATGTAAATATTTTTGTGGCATTAAGCAATGAAACAAGCACTCAACCCTCACACCAACACATTAACACCACTGTAACTAATTTGTCTGAATACAGTTTTGGCTTTATGATTTTAGTTATTTCACTTTGTCCTCACTGCGCAAATGATATGGACTTAATTCCATGGAATAACTGAAAATGCATCACAATGCATAAAGGGTTTATTTTATCCCTGCAATCCAGTATCGTCAACTTAGATTTCTAAACCAGTGAAGCCTCCTGTTTATATTCATAGGCATCAATCTACATTAATCCTTACCAGCTTTGCACGAGAAGAATATGGAACTATCCTCAATTATGGGTTGTCATGTCTCAAAACCAAGAATTTCAAAACTATAAGCCAGTTTTATAAATCTACTTTTATGAGATGCATTTGAATATGTATAACACACCAAAACTCCTGAGGATTTTTGGCATGGTGATGTTGCTTTAAATCCAAAAAGATCACTCCTGATGCCATTAAAAATTCCTGAAAATCTTACTTATCTTCCCGCAACATGCCTTCAGCTGCCAATATAAACTGCTCTATCTTTATGGTTTTCGTTAGTTGGCAGTACAATTTTAGATAACTGCTTAGAAGTCTACCACATTAAGAGTAGAATAAACATACCTATGTAAATACTATAGATAAAGAAAGAAAACATGAGTACTTGTAATCTAAAATTGTGATATAGAAGTACCTGAACGAAGTCATTCTTGATTTAAACTTCAGCTAGAGCAATATACAAAAAACTCAACCTGCATGAGGTTTTGAAGAATGCATAATACAACAGCACAGCATAGAAATAGAGAAGCTACAGCTTGATTTATATTAGATTGAAGAAACGACAAATGACAAATTGAAATAACCATGGAAATAAACAATATTAACACTTATGCCTGGTCATATTTCCTACAGATATTTTTTTGTATGGCTTTTTAAAAATGTGCCATCAAATAATGAACTCCAAATGCCTACTATCATGTCTTCACTGCAGCAAATGAGATAAAATTGTTGTGTTTGCTGCAGTATACACTCAGTTATAACTAGTCTAAAACGTTTCAGTTCAAACATTGCCAAGGAATTATGTTCAGCAAACACCTAAAAGGTTTTCAAAGAGGTATTAGATTTCAAACTCTTTTTTCTATGAAAAAAAAGTAACTGCAATTTACGTTGCTTCCCAAACGAAGAGACTTATCACTAAGGAATGAATTTAACTCATTACACTCACAGTGGATTCCCAGAACAATACAGTCTGAAGCCAGATAATGGAACTATACAGTACAAAACTGTATATACCCTATAACAACTATAATCTAGAAGTTTGGGTTTGGTTTGATTTTTTATTTTTTTTTTAAGATATAAAAGTTCTGGAGATTCACATAGTCACATTTCTGGAAACATTAATCCATTAAAATAGCTAGAAAATGCCCTTTCTTTTGCACTTACATTTTTAACATAAATTTTAAGATTTAAATAAACATTTGAAAATTCTTTGCAATACTATGATTCAATTAAATAATTTAAAAAAATATTTGTGCTGTTTCTCTCATCTACTTTTTGCTTTGGGCAAAGGAAACAAACTAAATTTTCTAACTTCACTTTCACGTTGTCAAACATTAGCAAAATGTTGCAAAGTTTAAGCTGCAGCCATTGAAAAAACTGTTTATTAAAAATTTGGTTGTTTTTAAAAAGCTTTAAGAATATATTGTGACTCGTAACAGAGTAGCTTTACAACTTAATTCTTTACAAAAATTTAGATAGTCTAATTTTGTTCAAAACAACATCCTCTTTAAATTGCTTCACTAAATTTCCTATGTATCTCCAACATTGGCTTTCTATATTTTGCATGTATGTATACAAACAATGGAAAATAGATCTTAAAAAGACATATTAATAAATATTTAATATATATAAACATACAATTGCTCAAGAAAAACATGAAGTAAAATTTTTCAGTGCAACAGCCTTGTTTACAGACTGATTAAATTACATAAAATCTTTTCATGAAGTTCTTTTTATGTTTCAATCGGAAAGAAACCCAATATTGTCTCTGTATGAATTTCCACAGCCAAACTGCAACTGGAAACCTTTAAAACAATTAAAAAAAAATCTTTCGTGATGTGAAAGAAAGTATGTACTTCTATGTTACTGACATTTAAGTCAAATTGTATTATCAATTGGCTGTAACAGATGGAAGAGGGAATCCATCTCTAAACACTGAGCAGGAATTTTCTCCATCTGCTACATAGCTTTTGCTATTAAACACCTCACAGATTGTGATTTGCAAAAGAAAGCTTAGCAGACACCAGGCGGAACCAAAGGCATCACCTTTGACTGCAAAGCCAATATTTGGCCCTTGGTTTGAAAAAGGGGAACCACAAAAAAAGAACTCCATATTGTTTTTTATTTCTCTTCAGTATGTAACATTAATACTGGGATCTTTTCTTAAGAGAAATTAAATCAAAACTAGCACTATTGTATAATGTTCTCGTAGCATAATTATACAGGAGGAATCAGTATCAACAAATCCGGTAAATCTCCAAGCATCATTTCTGCAGACAGCTTTTGGAAGAGCCATATACATTTAGCAGCTTTAGTCCAATTTCTGTGGCAAGAAATGAAAGTGTTCTGGATAGGCGTTTTAGCCTAAAAACTAGACTTATAATGCTTCTGCATGACACAGTTCTAGAGCAAAGTTGACTTATACGTCCTATGTAATATTTGCAGTTATTGGTTATAAAAATAACATATATGAATATATTTAGGAAAAGAAGTAAACAAATACTTAAGAAAAGTAATGAGCTGTAAGACGCAGGCAAGAAGTGAAATAATAATTTTATCCCAGAGAAGATCGCTGGTCCATGCAGATTAGTATCCCATCTGCAGGATGTTTAAAAGGTTGAACAGCCTAGCAATTGCACCTGCTCAGAACTTTTGCAGAAAAGAGAATCAAAACCTGTGATCAGTCTCTCTGAAACTCCACCATTCACGACCAATGAAACACCCGTCTAGTTTATTTCACATAATGAATTACCTCAGATACCTTTCAGTGTTTTAGGACTTCCCCTTCTCAAAATAATTCACTGCTCATTTTAATGGTATGACTTACTGATAAAAAGAACTATTAATCTTCCTGATTTTATATTTCCTTAAAACAAAACTTTCACACATAAAAAAGGTTCAGTGCTGAACCAATCTTCTCACCTGTTGTTTTTTTTTAATCCAAATAGAGCCCAAATAGTAAGTTAAGAAACTTAGTTTTACCTGAACCTAGAAGAAAATACTGAATAAATCTTTATCCTGCAGAAACATCCACTGGGGATGATCCACTGTAAAACAAACAAAAACCCCTACCCTGTGTAGTAACTCCTCTGAAAAGATTAGGCACCTTTTCAGGTTACTTCGGCGGCTTTTCAACTAGAACACTTTAAGCTGGCTTACCAACCTCCCCTATAATGTCAATTTGGCATGACTCTGCCACATCAAGTTACCAAAAAACAGAGTTCCATGGTCATAGGTACCATCTTTGAACGCTGTTCCCATAACATTTCAAGGAAAGCGAGATTCAGAAAAGTTTTTAAGTTGATAGTGCTTAAAGAATGCATTTCTTTTTTTGTATATACAAAGGAAGACAGTGATTCTCCAAGAAAAAGAAAGGGCTTAACAAACAATATGTCCAATTAAACTGACCTTTTGGAGTCTTCTAGTTTTTCTTAAGCCCCCATTGTGCTTATTCTTTTGCTCATGAAAAACTTTGCAAGAGCCAGCAGTTACATCAGAGTCTGAAACTTCATATTCATCACCTAGAAACCAAGTGTATTATAAATTTAGAAACTTGAAATGAAAAATGCTAACTTGTGAAATGAAACTGCCACCAATTATTTTATCACAGCATGTAGAGCTATGAACAATTAAGATACATAAGGTAGTAATTTGTAGCAGTTATTTTTCCATTGTATTTCACTTATGGAAAAACAGAATGATATTCAAGCATCTGATTTCATCTTTCAGTATCAGATCTTGTAAATAAACCAGCTGCAGAACTCCCAATTTCCATATTTTGAAAACTATTTATTAGCCACATGTAGCGAATCAGCTAAATTGCTTTCTATTTATTACAAAATTTGCAGTTTCTCTGAATACAGAGTTGTTTTGAGAGTTTGAAGCAGTGGTGGGTAGATTTTTCTTTCCTTATTGAAACGTCAATGCTTTCAGTACACACTGTGTTTATCTCAAATGACCTGAAGGTCTGAAACACATTTTCAAACAACACTTTGCAAGCAAATTTAGGAAGCTGTTATCAGGCAAGGATTGCAAGTGCATGAAGTACACCAGTGTAATTATTTAGAAAAAGGCACCACCCATACTGCTGTCCCCTAATTTGTCTGCCAAAGAGCAATATTTCACCACCCGTTTTGTGAACTAACATATATTTAATTCTTCAACACTGTCAGAATGACTTTTATAAGCACCAAGTAATAAATTTTTGACTAATTTGAGAAATTAGGTTGCTTGCAGAAGATAATTTTGATCTATCTTTTGATCAACGAAGTTTTAGTTACTGAAAATTTAAGTAGATAATTTTCCCCAAATTTAATTCAATGGAGTCTATTTTAGGACATTTGTAAATTTTTCATTTCAAATAAATGCATGATACCCATTAAAAGTTTAATAATTAGTGGCTTAAAAATAAAAAGTGGTCTAAATTCAGCTCCTCCCAAATAAGATTCTTATTACTTTAGGAAAATACTGAAAGGTACTATCCATAATTACTAGTCTGACTGCATATATAACTAATAATAATTCGTTTTTCCTGTCAACTACTTGACCTCTTTAATCCTTGAGATGATAGAACCACCAAAAAAATTACAGCACAGCAAATGACAAAAGTTTTCCATTACTGATTACTTATTTTAAAATTATAGCCTTTAAACTAGTCAAAATTTTATCTCTTAGTGATTTTATATCTTAGTGAAGACACTAAAGTTGCAAGTTTCACACTAATTTACACACTAGTACTGTAATATTTGTGTAACACCAGTAAACCTAGCATTGAGGTACAATCATTAACTTAAATCCAGTATTTAAAGACAAAGTGTCATTTAATGAAAGGAGAAATAATTACTTAACTATGTTGGGTTTATTTGGTATTGCACTAATGCCCATCATATTCAATCACAGAGCAAGACTGACAGCAAGCAAAAGAGGAGAAATGATTTTGCCATACAATAAAAAAAAAAAAAAAAAAAAGCTGTTCATTTCCAGTAAGTCAGTAGAGTCATTGCAAAAGGATGATCTACTGTTTCAGTTTTTTCTGGAGGAATGGCTTGGCAGGGGCAGTAAGTAGTGGAATATGCCGTGTGCCACTCATGGCCTGAATGCTGAAGCTCTGCAGCTCTTGTCCCACTTGCAATTAGTCTCAAGATGTGTATGCTCAGACCTCTTTCCAGTTCGGGTTCGCTCTCATTGGTTCCTCAGATTTACAGGAAAGCAGGAACAGGGGATGATGTCCATCATCTCTGATTATCAAATTGGGGATCTTATGCATTACATAAATAAGGACTATTCTTTGCAATCCAGTTCCTCCATGTCTCCTGACTCTCCAGACTTCTCAAGCACTTGCCAGCTTTTTCATCCTGTAGGTCTCAAGCTTTTATCGTCTGCTTTTCCCTACGATCGATTCTTTTTAAAGCAGTTGCTCAGTCACAAGTAAGGAGATTTCATCTTTAGTTGTTTCTCCTAGGGTATTTCAGATAAAGCCAACAGAACTTTTTGAAGCAATTCCATCCACTGTTAGTTATTCCTAAATTTAGCTCAAATACACAGGTAACTCATGCCACTGTGGTCCATTAGATCTTCTAAATTATCTTCTAAAATACTGCTTAATGACTAGTATCAATCAACAATTCTGATAGCCCTCTGAAATATTATAACAAATTAGGGTGACTTAAATTTGCAATTTAAGCTTCTACTCATTCGCGATCATTTATCATCAGTGAGAAGTTTTGAATGAGAATACTCTCTTCAAAATTCCATTTGGTATTTCCTTTGAGTTAAAAGGCAAAGTAATAGTTAGGCTCTGTAAGGTAGTTTTGTTCAATCAAATTATTCATGTCTTTCTAATAAAAATTTTGTCCATAGTATAGTGTTCTACTTTAAGAATATCATAATGAAGCGTCACTGAAATTAAGCTATATCGTATCTACCATTTTGTACTTATCCACAGTTATTCACCCCAATGATGAAGAAAGTAAGTCTGAATTTGTCATGATCAGTAATCCCTCAGGTACATATGAACAGAATACTTAATAACTTCTGCTGTTATTATTAGTGTATTTATTATTCCAGCATGGGCAAATACCAAGTTTTTGCTATTCAGAACACAACTTCCTTAAGTATTCTAAAGCTTCTGTGCCCACCAGGTTTTCAAGGAGAACCTGATAATGCTTTAGCACAATTTTACCTAGTTTGTTATGGATTCTAGGACAAGTGTCTAGGCTTTGTAAAATTAACTACATCAAAATAATTCTCAACCTGTTCCTCTGTTGAGAAAAACATGTCCTTTTTTGTTCTAATTATTAGTTACTATTAAACTTTTTGTGAAGATAAATGAAGCAAGGAAGAAACAGGTTTTTTTTCTTTATTCCTTATTTGTTTTTTTAAGAGGACATTATAATATGAGCAGAGGACATCATACAATATTTTTAGTGAACTTGTCTTCTTCCAAAACTGGCAACAAAAAAACTGGCAACATAAAATCTAGTGAAGTTTTCACATATGTGTTTTTAAAGAGATAAACAGTATTTAAGCAGCATTAAGCAGCTACCACCACAGGTAAAACTCATTCATCTAAATGAAACATAATTATTTTTGCACCGAATAACAGAATATTCTAGATTCCCCATCTTAACATTGAACTACATCAGTTACACTACAATGGGTCTCAGTTTATGTCTTTTGGCCAAATAAGACAATATTTGCCTCCCACATTCACCATAAGCATCTAAAATTCACTTAGCTAAGCCTCAATTCATTTTTAAGACTGGAAATAATGCTCATCGGAGTTCAAATTTCTAAATGATTTTAAGATGATAAAAGCTTAAAAGAGCATACTCTTGGATTCATTGCCCAATATTATTTATTTTTGTAGCTTTCAGACAAAAAGTCATAGGAATTCATCAAATCTGAGCAAGTATTGGCATTCTAAACCATGTGGTTCGCGTGCCAACTTACTCTATGATCAGTCCTACTAAAAATTTATAAACAGATGGACTAGATTTCAAAGTAAAGCAATTTACAACATGGATGACAAAGAAGTTCTTAGACTCTCCTAGTAACATAGATCAGTAATTTTTTTTACAAAAGATGGTACTATTGCATTTCCACCACCTTATATTCATGATAGAGAAAAGCCACCATTTTCCTCACTTCGTAATTGCTGAAAATTTACACACTGACATACAAAGCCCAGTTACACAGCACTTACTGATTAGAGCACTAAAATTTATCAGGTATGGCTGGTTTAATCAGAAGGACAGAAAATTTACTTCATCTCAGAAATGAAGCTGAGAAAGAAGTGAATCTGAATAGGAAAGCATCTTTTAGTATTCTTATCAAGCCTAATTAATTTCAACTCTTGTGTCTGTGACATTTCTCTATTTGATTTATGACTTGAAGTTACATGAAAATAAGTAGCCCTGTTTATGCCTGTGCTGTTCAGCAGAACAACTGGGAAGCCTTGAGTGTACCCTATAAAGGAAATTGAGGTTTGCTACAATATCAGCATTAGGACTTGAAAAGTTAATTTCAGATTAGCCCGCATATTACGCTGCTACTTTAAAATCAAGTGTTCCAAGTTGTCTGTGGGAAGAAAGCTCATCAAATCTTACTTCTTGTCATTAAAGACACTGCGTAAGAATGCCACTGACCCAAAAACACAAGGGAAAAAATGGTCAAGAAAAATGTTCTATATTTAAAATATATACGGATATAATTAAATTTTAAATGGATATTTTATTACTCCTAACTGTACACATGTGATGAGCAAAAAGAATTCTTTAGCTTTTAAAAATAATATACCATATTTGCCTATTTTCAAATCATGTACCACATACAGAAAACCAGAGCATTTTACTATTTATTTACTAATTAACAGATGACAACAAATAACTTACATTCAAACAAAAGGAAATATTAAACCTATATTTAATAAAAATCAATTATTCCATCATACAATGTCATAGCAGTAAGTTTAAAACAGGATTTTCCTTTCTTTCCACAGAACCTGCATTATTAGGGAAAATATAACTCATCTTTCATTACTGACTCCTTCCAGTTTTAAGTGAGCTCAATCGAGCTGTGAAACTTGAGGTTCTACTTGAAGACAGAATAGATGCACGAAGAAGAATACATTATACTTGGGAAAATGGCCATCAGTGGTAAATCACAAATACTATTAAAATCACTAGAAACACAAATTGAGACATACAGAAGTTCCTAATAAAAAAAGAATAAAAACTATAAAAACTGGAGAAATTTTGTTTGCTGAATACCATTCCTTTTTTCTCTCCTCCAAAATCTGTTATCTTATACAAGTTGTCCAGAGAGAAAAGTGTAATATGCAAGAACATTGATCATGATTTAAAAATTAGAATTTAAAAATTAGAATTAATTCTAAAATTAAATGGCATACATAAGATTAAAAGTAGTAAACATTTTCTCCTTTCCTATTTGTTTTCATGTTTGTTTAATGAAAAACAGACTGATATTGGCATTAAGAAATACATAATTTAAGGATCATCTTCTAGTTCATTTATTTTCTATGCACTCGTTTTCTTCAAAAATAAAGTCAGTACTTCAGCATTGTCTTCCTTTGGTATAATTCTGAATTATTTTTTTCCTTGGGAATGGCAGTTCATTTTGCAATTTAGTTGCATGAGTATATCTAATGTAGTATTATATCTATTAATTTTCCAGCTCTATGTAGCTACTTACCAGTAGTAAGAGAACAGTAATTCACACTGGTTCTGTAGGATTTTTCATGAGCATTCTGAAACAGCCTATTCACATCACCAGAATCTAGAGTTTCTACAGTGTCAGCTTTTTCACCATCTGACACACAATTTAACGGCTCATTTCCAGGATGTTCAGATGGTTTGAAGATTGTCTTTACTAGAACAACATTTGCTGGAACAGATTTTTTCCTACTTTTTTTGGAAGCATTATGTGGCTTACAGAAATTCACATCAAGTGAGTCCAAGCTTGCAAAAGGGTTTTTGCAAGAAACTTCAGGAGAATCCTGTGATACCTTTGGTATTCGTACCTCTACTTCATTTTCATTCAAATTAGATGATGAAAAGAAGTCTTCATAAGAAGCTTCTTCAGTGGAAAGAGCCTTGCTATATGTAGTAATTCCTTGCAAGAACTCTTTAGACCCTGATGTGCCCAGTTCTGAGGTAGCCAGCTTCAAACCGGGTAGTGCTTGTAGTTTCTTCCTCTTCTTGTCTCCAAGAACACAATGATTTCTGTCAATAGGGGAGATTCTATCCAACAAATGTGTATTTAAGTCTTCACTATTCATAGGTGAATTAGAGAGGCCATCAATCACAGCAGGACCAATACTTAATTTGGCTATTTTTTTGGAAGGAGGAACATGACCCTCGCCCTTGATTTGGAGAAGAGAACTTTCATTTCCAACTGAAGTAGTCATGCTATTTTCATCCTTCTTTGGAAACTTTTCTAGATCTTTCTTTTCTGAAGACAACTTATTATCCGAAGCATGCTGCAAAATTTGTTCCTGTCTTAAGCTTCTTCTCCTATGTTGTTTTGGTGTTAAGCTCTTCTGCTCATAGCTATGTGAAGGAGAATTCACTGATGCATTCATGGATACATGAATATTAGTCTCGGTATCACAGGGGTGTTTTACTACCTCTTTTTTCTGTCTCTTTAATTTATCAGTTCCCCAAAGATAATCATAACTTGAGTTCAAGCAGTCTTCCATTTCTTCTTCTGCAACATATGAAAAGTGGCAATGTAAATATATTCAACAAAACAGAAAGAGTACCAATTTCTTACTAAAATACATATGAAATTACTCAAAGGAGAAAAGAAAGATTTGGCCACTTCTCTGGATATAATATGGCAATTCATCAAAAGCTAAAGAGAAAATGGATTACAAACAAAGCATGTTCTATGTTGACGAGAAGCTACAATAGCTTTAGCTATTTTATCTTCCCGTGTGGTAGTTAGTACCCATAGGACCTGTTCTGCTTTTTTGAAACAAAGCAGCAAAGCAATTCCCTTTTACATTTATGGAGAAAAGTAGCAAGGTTTTACATTGACAAAGCTACCTATAGTACACCAAAATCTCAATAATCATTTTTACTATCACAGCATTACCACCACCTTGTAGTTTTTTGCAGTTCAGATGAAACTGAATACAACATCATAGTATCATATCATATACATCAACATGTATTAAAAATAATCACAATGTGGAAAAAATAAATTATTTCTTGTAGCTATTCTTATGAGACAATTTTAGGGGTGGCGATACACAGAATCTATTCATAACTCTTCACAATAAATTCATCTGAAACAGGCAAGGATCTCTGATTATTCAGAATCCATTTTTTAAAATCCTGTTGTTCTACAATCCAATTATTGCAATAGATGCTTTTGTTTAAATACACAACAGTTGAGTGCACAGTTGCAGCAATACTCCTTCTGTAATACTGTACACTTCAGGGGAAGTCTTGATGTTATTTGCTTACAAAATATAAATAGCATTTTTAAATATATGGTATAGCTAGAACTAAAAAAAATTAAATATATGGAGATGAAAGGAGAAGTTTCTTATTACATGACTGGACTCCCATATTGACATATAGGATGTCTTAACTTTAATTCTCAAATTAAACTGGATTCTTGAACTTTTCTTACCACTATTACCCAACACACTCGTATGTATCTTGCAAGCACAAACAAAAGGGCCACTGTCACAGAGCAGAGATGGAAGCTACAGTGAATGTCATCATGGGATGCGGAGGTTTATTCTTATTGTAAAATTAAATTGTGCAGTTGTAATGCTGGAGGTAATTACTTAAGGTAAAATACTCAAGGTAAAGCTCTCAAATCATGATGTTTAACCTCATCACCACACAACTAATTTACTAAAATAAAAGCCTGCTGGCACAGCTATGCTAGTTCCAGTATTATGCTACTACTTCTCCCTAGCACTGCATTGAGACATACCAAGCTGTCTCAGGCTACAAGATGCCACCCCCGTTCTCATATAAGCCAGCAGGACACAAGTCCTGTATAATGACAGCAAAATGCAATGCTTGAGCGCAGCATCAGGCGTAGCTTAACTGTTGGGGTTGAATAGAGAGCAGGCAGACTGCACAAGTTGCCCTCGTTATGAATTCTAAAGACCATCTTCTCTCTGCTTTTCTACTGAGATCAAACAACAGCAACTGACTTCAGCTTTTTTGCTCATTTGACTGACAGAAGACATGAGGTCTGAAGTAGATACCCGTGGCATACATGATTAATGGTGTTGATGCTCACTGACATAGCTCAGTCTTCTCCCTTACATCCTCCTACTATGCCAAAACACAGAAACAAACCCCGAGCGTTAAGAACCCTGAAAAGAAACCACTTAAATTCATCTGCAACCGTAAAACATTTTAAAAGCTGATTTACTTTTACTCTTGTTATTTCTTCAATCCCTAATACTTAAGCTGGAAGACACATTAGGTTTCCTCTTAAATTCAAGTTTTTTGATCGAAAATTTGGAAGACATTTCAGTTTCTGGGGTGTCTCTCTCATTCAGTTCTCTTCTCTGCTTTCCACATCACACTGTTTAATGTTCACTCTGTATTTTATAGAAAATCACTGTAGGAGCAGAGAAGATGGACACCATGCCATTAATGGGGAATGGTGTGAGGAAAGAGGTGGAGGTGAGGAAAGCAAACACAGCAGTAAGGCACAGCATCTACCCAATATGATTCCTCATGCTCCATTTCCCTTGAATTCTTACTTCCACATACTTTCCCAGTTCAGAAAAACTAAAATAATTCAGCTTTAAATATAAATGACAGAGCACACGCATACAGTTCCCATTTCAGAATACCGTACTTTCCAAAACAACATAGACAGGCCATGTATTATTTTTAATTTCTGTAATATAAAAAGTTGTGTTAGTTACCTGGTAACAATGAAGCTTCTGAATTAGTTGAGATGCAAGTAGACAGCGGGCAGTATCCTGGTGAACTACTTGGAGGTATTTCAGACATCTGTGAAGCTGGGAATTTGTAAATAATAAACTAATTAGCCCTATTTGCAAACATACAAATTTCCACACTATCTATTCATATTTCAAAACACCTCAATTGTAAGAGACAATTCATTGCTTTGCCAATTAACTATAACCCTATAGAGACCACTCAACAGTATCTCAAATTTATATACTAACAAAAAAGCTATTAGATATCCTACAGTTTTAAGCATTTTTTTCTAGATGACACAGCACCACATTTTTCTCAGACTAAATAATGATAGCAAACCATTTAGAAAATATTATAGAACTTCCTAAGCCAGTTGACACATTTACTAAAGAGTCTGTCAAATTCTGTAATTAGCAGCAAAGCCTTGATATAGAAGAAATGCTTTTCAAAATATTTGAAGGTATTAAAACCTTAAAACTCAAAGGGAAAATAAATACAAGCCATGCTAAAATGAGTGAGATTTAAATTTTTATCCATGTATCACTGGTTCTTTACTTTCCTCCCACAATTATTTTTATAAACTAGCAGTCTAGTTGAAATAGACTTCTTAAAACTTGAAATACTACAGATTCCCTCCCCCTCAAAAGATGTTCCACTTTTCAACAGTTTTTATAATAACTGGCAAAACCTCATGACTTAGGCCTCAATATTTCCATAGTAAGGTAATGAAAACACACCCAAAAATAATACTTGAAAAATGCAGTCTAGATTTAATTCACCAGGATCTGCATTTTGAAATCAACTAGATTTATTCAATTATGTCATTCAAATTAATTTATTTTTTTAAATCCTGTTCTTCAGTACCCAGACAGACGTCTCATCAATTTTGGACTCCTTTTTAAACCGTTGGCCAGGGAGTAATAACATTACAATCTTTGTCAAGTTTAGTAATCACACTAAACTTAACAGGAGATAAGATTTAGAGAGTTGCTGCAAAGTTTCACCAAGTTGCGATAATACCAATTCACATGGTTAGAGAGTCCAGCTTTAATATTAGTCTTCTTGAGCAGTCTAGTAAATAAGAGATTCCTTTTTGCAATCACTGTCTTGTATGACTTCCTGTGCCTTTAAACAGAAAGAAACTAAAAGCTAAAACATTCACACCTGCTTGACCTGCAAAAAAGATTCTGAAGACAAGAGCAAGACAAGCGCATCAAAAATGCAGCAGTAAAGATAGTAGTCATTTGTGCACATTCATGGATAAATAAAATTTCACTTCTTACCAGTAAGGGAAAGATTTTCTCTTTTTTCCTTCATTTCCTTTATTCTCCTTTCCATTGCACTGTGTTGATCTCTTATCTTACTAACAGGGCTGTATCCAAGTGAACCATTGTCTTCAAATAGTAGAACTGGTACATCAGCTTCCAGACAAAGAAATTGCATTTATACATTAATATTTACATGCCACAATAGCTTCAGATGAAGGGTTTTTTTGTTTTGTTTTTTTTTTTTTCCAAAAAAACTTGAAACCTAATATGCCTTAATACCACAAACTTGCAAAGAACTCTGTAAAAAGTAAGTCAACTTTACTTCTACGGTGAGATGCATAAAGGTGAAAAAAAAAAAAAAGAACAGAAAACAAAAAGCCACAAAACAAAAACCCCAATCCAATCAAGTGCTTTAAAGAAAAAATGTAGGATATTTGAACCTTAGTCCAAAGCAGGTCTTACCAGCATCGATTGCTGTCTTTTGTATAGCTAATTCTTTGGCCATCTGGTCCAGCCTTCTCTGAAGCTTTCTATCATTTTCTGGAGTTCTTTCAACAAAGTCTTTTGGCTGCATACATTTGTGCTGTAAGACACACAAAACTATTAATTATATGACATAAAACTGCCAGAATAACTACCCTTTGACTACTACTTTATCACAGTATTTATTATCAGTGTTCATGCTGCTTATTATCAACTCCTTGAGACTCACAGATAATCACAGAAGTTAACATTTTCCACAGTGAACTTCACTATGAAATAAGAAAGAAACTAACAGATTTTTTTAGTTTCCTTTTTAAGAAATCTAACCTAAGTCACTATCTTTTCTTTCTTGCTTACAGCAAAGCTAAGGCTTGAAATATTATTTTTTTAAATACCAGAATTTTAGGGTTTGTGGCAACTTAGTGAAACATAAGCCACATGGCAGTCATGGTTTTTTGATTCCTTAAACATGATTAGTTAATTTAAATCTTCATTTCTTTATTCACCTGTAAAAAATATCTATGTTTATCACCCTTTCTTCAAAGAAGATGTCACATCATCATCTCTATAGCTTACCTTTAAAAACCTACTCAGATGAACAGATACAGTTTACAGAATGTTCTGAAAACAAACAGTTCAAATGCCTGAGGTGAGGAAGTCAGGTTCAAACTTTAAAGTTTACTACTCTAGGCCTATTTAAAAAAGTAAAAATCACACACTCACTTTTTTGATCAGTAGTGGTAATCCTTCATTAGTGTCTGCTGCAGGAAATAAGGATTCATCGACATGTACTCCTGTTTCTCGACACCTGTATAATAAATTAGAGCAGGTTTCGTGTTTTAGTTTGGGTTTTGTTCTTTTTTTTGTTTGCTTGTTTTAAGAATGAGAATCTTTCATAATGTAATTACCTACTGTAATGCTAAAAAAAAATAATCTATATATTACACAACAAATATAGGACAAGATACCAATTTTTTTGTCCTAATGATGACCTCTAAACTGTTCTGCAAGTGAAAGAATCCCACTCATGGTATTTTCCACACATTCAAAAATCACCATATAAAGTACATGTGGCCAGATCCTTATGAATCTTAAACCTTGACCTGAGTTTTGTGAGGACCATAGGCTTTCATTGTTCTCTAGGTAGTGAGCTTAACCTTAACTTGGTCACTGTGATGACAGTAAGCTGCCAACTACAA
>JAOTQQ010000023.1:92329656-92388281 GCA_026546715.1 Gallinago undulata
TTTAGTTATCCTTTGTACTTTGTGTATGATACACAGCTCTTTGCTGGGCAGTAATGAAGTATTTTTACAAAGGTTCCCAACTGCGTCTTAAAGAAAAGATGAGGCTGCGTCTCGTTTCAAGGCAGCGTCTGTGAAGGTGGGGGTGAAGGCAATTCCTGAGGCAGAGGCAGGGCAGGATGAAATACGTGCTGTCAGAGAGATTCAGTTCTCAACGCTGTCGGAGATAACCTGCTTGGTGAAAGCTCTGTTGTGTATGGGGATATAGAAGTGCTACCATCAAAGAGGCAGCATTTGAACTCTGAAACTCCGGCCTCACTGAAATTAATGTAGGTCCTGTCACTGAGTTAGTGTTTCCTTAGATTCCGCACCATTTCTAAGTTTGTGATTAGTTTCATGGGTAGAATAAGTACCTGGGAAACACACATAATGAAAGTAGGATGTTCAGGAAATGAGCAAGCAGATCAATTTCTGTTAAGGGTGGGTAAAAGCATTGGTTCAACATGCTTTTGAACCAATGTTCAACCCCCAAAATCTCTTCCGATTGCTATGGGATAGTAAACCATCTAATGAGAGACAGCTCATACCATAAGGAAACAGTGGTACTATCTTCGCCGTATCCATGAAACTATGTGTTTTTGTGAATGGTTTCCAGCTCTGTCAGTGGGATACTTCAACTCAATCCACATGACCAAAGCTGACACAAACAACAGGATCCTACAGCCAGCGGTTCTAATAAAAGGAAAATCCAGAGAGGAAAATTTCAGCATAATTAAAATCCATCAATCTGTACATGTGTGTCCAGGCGTGATACTTAATCTAGGATACAAGACTGAAGATCTTCAGTAAAAAAAAAAACAAAACACAGGCTGTTTTGGGGCCTTTGAAAAGTAGTGGCAGGTGTTATAGACTCTAAAGGGAAATACATTGTAATGTACAGTTATACCTGTATGCTATCATTCCACACTGGTAGACATAATTAAGAGTAATAGCTGCAAGAAGCTGGTAGAGGTCATTATTGGAGCAGTATTGGAGCAGACTAGGACTACTCATGAGAACACTGGACTTTGGATACTCACCTTTTTTATTACGGAGACAAATACAATACTGAAAGCATCTCGTGAATTTACAGTTTTGTCTTAAACTGTTGAAGTTTTGACTGCACAGTTACTTCAAGCTTTACAAAAACTTCATTGTCAGATGGTGACAAAACTTCAAAATTCCCCTGGTAGTTAATAGCTGTCTGGTCTTGTGCCAGTATTGTCTTGCTATCCATTCCTCCTTAGCGTTTATCATCCTGTAGTACTTAACAGAAAAGAGCAATATTTTTTGTAGCAGCTGTTTTACCAGTTTGAATACATCAGGCTGTTTCAACTTTGGTGAAATAATGAACTTCTGAAAATGACAACAAATGGGGTGGAAGTAAATTTAATGTGAGCATGCTTTTAATATGCATGTTGTTTGGCTTGATAATATGCAGTTTCATAGTGTCTATAAAGGTAGGAATATAGCATAAACTGAAGATAGACGTGGTTTCTGTACAGTCAGTACTTACTAGGACATACAAGTTACAGAATGCTGTGCTGGGAAGAAAGATTTTTAGAGGTTTGTGGGAAAGTAACGGAAGATTGGCGAGGAGAACTGTAAACATGCTCAAGTGACTCGCATGTGGGGTGCTGGAAAACACATCTATCACACTAATTGTTGCTTAGTTTTGTGCGCTCAACAAGTAGAACATCTGCACTTAGATAACATAGTCCTGGGACAGACTCAGGGGGACCTTACCGAACATGCCTGAGATTCCTGCCCTGCTGTTGAAGAGATCCAAGCGCAGCAGAAAACTCTGCCTGCCAGAGTCCTTGAAATACAGACCCAAACAGCGAGTGGGAGCTCTCTTGCTCCCTCACTCCCTTCCTAACAAGGATTCTCATGCTAATAAGGACTTTCGCTCCGCAAGCCCTGCAGCCCCTGCTTGCCTGCCTCTGCCCTGGTGCTGCTTCTGAGGTTCCCCGATCCACGAGGTATTGAGATTAAATTTGTTCTTTGTCCTTAATCCATGGGTTTGTGGTTGTTCCTGCATCCTGCCTGCATCGACTCACACAGGTTTTATTATGTCAAAAAAAGACAGACTGGTGAAAGATACTTTTCAGTTGACCCTCTAATAATAAAGAAGTCCCAAAGTAATAGTCCCAAAAAAGTAATAGTCTTATGAACACCTAAGTGGTTCCCAGGCATCAAAACAATCTTGGAAAGTCAAAAAACTACAACACAGTAGTTTTCCAAAATTAAATGAAATATAAAAAGGAGCTGTTTTCTCCTTGGAAGGGGTCTTTGGGTTGATATTTTGTAAGGCTGTAACAGAAAGATAAGGTTAATTTCTCAGAAACGGAGTTCAGATGATGGGCTATGAATTAATCCTGAGACGACATTAAACACGTGAAAGATACCTAGAACAATTAAGGAGGTTTCTTATTAGTAAGTACAGTCTAGTTTTGTGTAATGATTACTGGGAGATGTTTGTTTATTTCTTTTGTTGGTTGGTTGGCTTTGTAGGACTGTTTCCAGTTCAGACAACATTTTTAACCTTTTGAATTTTTTTGGTATTCGTAAATTTCCAAGTGTGAGTCATGAGTCCCAGGTAAACTTAAAAAATTCGGGTGCATTGCTTCCCTTAAAGTAGTAAATCCCAGTCAGTCAATCTGTGTATTTAACACCTGAATGCTTGTATAGCAAAACATTTTTGGGGTGATCTTCTCTGCAATTCTACTTGACTATTACAGATGTGGGGATGGGAAGGTGCAAGCATGTATGTTGCCTTCATGGAGGAAGCCCCAGAAAGCAGCTCTGATTGTCCACATCAAATATTATAGTCTCATCTGACAAAGTAGACCCTTCATTTTCTTACCAACTCTAACAGTTCTCTTGTCTGTGCCTGTTTCAGTTTGAATGTTGCTTTCTTAAGTATCATACCAAATTGTACAGTATTTCAGCTGCCATGTACCATGACATTAATACTGGACTTCTAGATATAGTTTACATAATCCACCCTGAGATCATATGTGCCTTTTCTCAGGGCCACGTAATTTTTCTGCAATAAGTTAATATTTCCAGCCTACGAGCTCTGACATTGTAGCTGCTTGTTTATTAGTTTCTAATTTCATTGCATTCCAGCATGTGAGCTCATGCAATTGTTTCTATATTCTGGTCTGTCTCTTTAATAAAGCCTCTGTTCAGGTCATCTGCAAATTTCATTAGCACACACCTCCTTTATTTCCAAGCTCATAATTAAAATAGTAAGTAAGATGGGATCTTAACTGGATTTAAGATTTAACTGGAGTTATGCCTGTGTCTTGACTGCTGATTTAGGGTCTCCATTAGAATATTCTTTAGTTTTCCCTCTGCTGTGACCCATGATCTCTATCTACCTTCCCCATTTATGACTTCTTGAACAAACTCCCTTCTTTTTAATATGCAGTAATAACTTAACATATATCAATTGGTTTATTAAAGCAATATAGATTTGATCTTCGTTACCTTTGTCTAGAAAACAATTTTATTATGAAAATGAGCTGTATGCTAGCATGATCTCAGGAATCCTAATTTATGCAATTGACAGTTTTTGTCCCTTCCCTACACCATACGTTGCTCCTAAATGCCTTTTCCTTTCTTCTGTTCTAGTTGGTATAAAAGTCAGCAAAATTGTTCCTGACTAGTTAGCACCAGGAAGACATCTTTGAGCCCAAGAATGGCCACCTCCAGCTGGTTAGAACTGAATTTTGATGACACACAGTGGAGTTACAGGCCAGGAAACCAGCTGAAAGTGGTGCTAATTATAGCTCAAAATTGGGGCCATAATGGTGAAAGAAAATTCTGACACTGCCTGTTTTCATACCACATAGTGATCATCTGACACACACGCTGGCAGTAGTTGGTGTTGAACTACTGTAAATAAGATGTAGGAGCCATGCCTCAGTACTCTCAGAGGCATTCTAGTCTCATTGCTTCTCCACAAGCAAAATGCCTCCTGAGATTGCCAACAAGGGCTTTTTTGTTTTCCTGTTTTTCTCCTTTGACGTGTTTTAGCTTTCTACTTCTGTTCCACAGAACAATAAAAGCATTTCTGTTTTGCACAGTAATTAAACCTCAACAAAGGCAAAATTCTTATCTTGTATGTTCCCTGTTTATTTTAGTACGTATTATGTGAAGTATTAGTGTATATTAGTAAAATGAGCAAGGAAAAAAATATTAGTTATTTTAATAGCCATTGGGAGCAATATTGGGGAAAAAAAGTTGCATAAGCTTGTCAGATGGATGTGTATTTGTCATTGTCAAAAACCTTTACTGATAGTCTCACTCCTTATTTGTGTTTGATGGAATGTGGAAAAGATTATGAGGGACATTTATTTCTTGTCACAACGAAAGAGTAATATTATGAATCATGTAGTCTTACAAAATTGTTAAATGTTCTCATCAATGAGATGACTTTGTTCATTTTCCAGTGCTGACGCTCGTGATCAGGAAAATGACATGAAGTAAGTACGAGACCTTCTTCGGGAAAGGAAAAACTGTTCATTCTTTTTTCTTTCGGCTGAGGCAGTGGCACCAATTTTATTTTCTCTTTCTACCCCATAATTTAAGAAATCACCCCTTTTAGATCCACAGTTAATCTGCTGACACAGCTCTAGCTTTATGTTGAGTTTGTGAAGCACTGATAATAGGACAGAGACCTAGCCTTGTTAAGTTTTAACTCACTGGGTGAGACAATGTCTTTGACATGCTATGACCCCAAAGGCCTATCATGGAAGAAAAACACAGCACCATGCTGAAAAATAACAGCCCATCGTGTAATTGAGAGCATGACTCAACAACATGCTAATAAGCAGGTGTCTGTGTTGTTCACGCTGGCGTGGAAGGCTTATGCATCTGCCCCCTGGATGGTTTTCACCGCCTGCAGTTCAGGCTGGGACTGCAGCTGTGAAGAGGTGGGAAAGCTGGTTTATCTGGCCTCTGTGCTGACATTTCGTGCTGAAAGTTTGTGATTTTCCCAAGCAATGCAGATCTGGACTATTGACCGCAGACTGCTTTCTTTCCGTACAGCTCTTTGTGGAGATGCAGATCCTGACTGTGAAAGACGGCATTAAGGGTGAGTATCCAAAATACTTCATGATCCTATTCTCACTTGGCAAAGCAGCCCAAAAGATACTGTTTAAAAACATTGTCCCGTTGCGTGTGTCCAGGCAGGTCTCGGTGATACATATGAGAGCAATTTAAAAGGTTTCCATCTCCTGCTGTGAGCTCCACAGTTTCTGTGAATCTCAGAAAAAGTGATGGTAGGGTAGATTTGGAGTTCAGGCTGTGAACTGAGGAAGGCAAGGCGCCGATCCACATTTGCTGCCGCTGACTCAGCTCCTGAAGCAGTGCACATGGCAAGGAGAACAGTGGTAATTGTGAACTTCTTGTATCTCCCTGACACGAATAACCAAAGCTCACTTGAAGGCATCTAAAGTGCTTTTACTTGCCAACCAGAGCTTCTGATGCATTAAGAATGAAGTGGTACACACAGGAGAGGAGACCTCTGTTACTGTTTCTTCAGGAACAGACAGCAAAACGAGGAATGCTGCTATACTTGTGACCATAGTTTGCCCACATCCTGTCAGTGACTCAGCATAAGGACATCAAACTATTAAAGTGTGTCCAGAAAGGGGTGACCAGGATGGTGAAAGATCTTGAGGGCAAGACTTAATGAAGAGTGGCTGAGGTCACTTAGTTTGTTCAGGCTGGAGAAGAGAAGGCTGAGGGGTGACCTCATTGCAATGTAAAACTTTGTCAAGGGAGGCAGTGGAGGGGGAGGTGCTGATCTCCTCTCTCAGGGGACCAGTGACATGGCTACGGGATGAAGCTGCTTCGGGAAAGTTCAGATTGGACATTAGGAAAAGGTTCTTCACTGAGAGGGTGGTTGGTCACTGGAACAGGATCCCCAGGGAAGTGGACAGCCTGTCAGAGTTCAAGGAGCATCTGGACGATTTTCGAAGTCATACAGTTTCATTTCTGGTAGTCCCGTGAGCAACAGGGAGTTGGACTCGATGATCCTTATGGGTCCCTTCCAATGTGAGATATGATTCTATGAACAGATCACCATTGGGAATGGTGGCTTTCAGGATATTATAGAACTTGGTCTTTGGTGCAGCGTTTATAGGAATTATTTATAGAGTCAACTGGAGTTCTCATTATCTAATGCCTTTTTTGTGCTGTACATTCTAATAAAATGTTTGACCTGGAAAGTGTTGTGGTTTTTTTCATTGTGCTTGTTCAGTTCCCCATTCTCTTCAAATATGTTTAAACAATATCTAGAATAAGAGCTGCAAAAAAATTTTACATGCCTCTAGCTTTGCTTAGTTAAGGTGTTATCACAGTAATTGGAAGAAAGAAGTGCAACAGAACTAAGTATAACTCTCAGTACTGTTAGATGTGCAAGCAGACTATAGACAAGCAGCAAAAGAGCAAATGACAAATGTTAGATAAACATCTATTTATGTTCAAGTAGAGCAAACCCATTTTCACATGTTTTTAGTCACCAGGGATCAAACTAATCTTTTATGCAGCTCTACCCAGTAATAAATATGGCCCATCTCATATTAAATGGAATAAAATTGGGAAATGTATTATAAGGAAGAAGGTAAATGGCAGATGGGAGACTTGGGAGCGCTAAAGATTAACCTGTTTGCTTTTCAGCTTTTTGAAGTTGGATTCAAATTTCTCTTTCAGCGAGGCAGAGGTACAATGTATTTGGATCATCAGAATACACCACAACCTGTCAGAAGAGTAAACAACTTTGTCACTGTTCAGAGGAACAAAACAAGGTACAAGGCTGTGCCCGTTTAAGAGTGATCAGTGTCATTTTGTAATGTTTGCAGAACAGTTACATTGATTATATTTATTATGACATTGTTTCTACCCTGTGAGCTACAGATGCATAAATCACTTCTTAGGGATTTGCAAAATTAACGGTATTTGTTATGCAATAATCCAATGAATGTGAAAATTGAAAGTGACATCTAGATCTATTGGAAAAGCTGTAGAGATCCTTAGAATGGAAAATAGTGAAAGCTACTGAGTCATGACTGTAGTTTGAGTTTTATAAGGCATCTCAAAGTTTTAGAATAAAAATTGTTTAGGATGAAGTCCAAGAATGAGATTATTTTGAAGTGGTTATCTAACTACTTTAATTTCTTTAATTCTTTCACATAATATCGTTCCGATATATTGTGTAATGCAAAGCTAGGCACTGTGTGAACTTAAAGATTACCTTATTTTTGCTGTATGGTGTTAATTGGCTTGTATTTCCTTATGTCTGTTGGTAAAGTTAAAAAAGTTATTCTTTCATGCAACCCGGCAGCACTTCGTAACATTTTCTGAAACTGATTTCTGTTCACCTAATTGAGGCGTTCACGTTGTTGGCTAGAAACTAAGGCCTGAGACTCATGAAGATATGACTGGCAGTAGAAGCAGTTTGGGCATGAGTAATAGCCTCCAGACCTGTGATTAGACTTTTAATGATAATTTTGCATGCTGAAGTTTCATTGTGGCTACTGTATAGAACATTTTTGTTGTTAAGTTACAAGCCTGTAGAGAAGTCACTATGGAATTCGTGTTAATTTACAGCACAACAGCTTGTCCAATAACTGCCAAAAAGTAACTGCTCTTACCTAGAAGCAAGTGAATGATTGATTACCCTTTCTCACCGACTAGCGAGAAAATGTTTACAAGAGGCAAAGTATGTACATGAATTGTTACAGTGGAATGACAAATTCACTGCATGTTCATGGCCTATGTTTACTTTTTTTATCTTGGTAAATTGCTGATGGTCTTAGAAAATATCATCTGCCTTCCTCCGACATCTAGAGATGTTCGGATTGAGCATCTATAACTGTTAATTGATTTTGAAAAATTATGCCTAAACTAACATTCTCAAAAAAGACAGAATATTTGGGCAAAGAATCAGTTTATTGCGCTTTGATGTAGGACTTGCAGATAGCAGCAAAATTGTGTCAGACAAAAAGGAAGCGAATATATTATTAGGAAAAAAGTTGCACCACTATACTTGCTCAAATAAAAAGTAGTATATAAAGATTCAAATGGGATTGTGAAAGGATTCATACTCTAGGAATATGCTCAGTGATGTGGAATTCATCTGCTTTGCCTTCCTCTTGGAACAAAGAGTTCTTGCTGGCAATATATTGGGTTATAAAAATAATTTGAATGTCTCTTGGGGCTGACAGACAGAAAGAAACTTGCAGAGAGAAACTTTAGGAGCAGCAAAGCCCAGGACAAAAAAATAAGGTGAACGAAGTCTTTGTCCTTTTGAGTGAGATCTATGGTTTCTTCTCTTCCTATAAGGGGAGAACTTTGGATCTGGTGTGTGTATGGCTTATTAGAGGCATGGAGAAAATATTACTAGGATGATCTGTGCTTTCCAACAGTTTAACAAGTCTACTACAAATTACGCTCATTGTAATTCTCAGTATGATAAATGTCAGGGGCATTTTGAACTTCATGGCAACACCAAGGATACCATTTGGCTCCTCTTGTTTTAAATGCAGAGACCTTAAGTAGTTGGGCACACAATTTTCATGCAGTACATCCATGATAAAACATCTTTGAAGGTGAAACAGGCTTAAGAAGTTATCCCTTCCAAACACACACTGTTGTTTGCTGTCCTCTCTTAGTGGCAGTAAGCTGTTACATGTTCGTGATGCATTGTTGGCTGTGTTCAAGTTAAAGGTAACGACTTCTCCAAGACCTGTTTTTTTGAACAAGGTTGATTTCATTTTAGTGATCTGATCCAGAGCAAGTAGGAGGAGCCAGAAGGAGCTCTTGAGGATGAGAAACTTCTTAAGTGTGCTTCATTGTTGAAGACAGCATATTATGAACTACAGCCTCATTTTTTGACAGCTGTGTTATATATGGCCTCTCTTCTTTGCATTATTCAGTGGTGATCCTTGCTTTTTCCAGACTGTGACCCTCTGTTGTATGAGAAAAAAAATTCAGGACTTTATTCATATCTAGCTTAAGAGAGAAAAAGGAAAATCATGTCCTTGTCCCAGACCTGTCTGTGATCATAACATCAGGATCACTACACCCAGACTATGAAACCTGGGTATGGCCTGTATTGTTTAATAAGTTATGTTTGATTGGTGAAGACAGGAAATGGACATAATTTAGAGGGGGAAAGCAAGAGTGAAGAAAAAACTTCTGCTAGTAAAACAAGCATATTGAGTTTTAGAAAATTAGATTATATCTATCACATCACAAGAAAGAAACACACCAGAAGATGATCTTTACATGAATCAAAGCTGATCAATGCTTCTGGTTACAAAGACAAAATCAGGAGCATCATTAATCTGAAATACTGCAGGGAAAGCGGTTTGTTCATTTTTTAAAAGTATACATAGCTTGTCAACCTCAGGTAAATTTCAGAAGTCACTTACAAAAAAGGAATCACAGCTAGCAATTTTTGCAATAGTTTTATGTTACATCATAGAACATTGCCCTTGCTGTCCTGCTCTGAAAGTAGGCTATCTGACCAACAGAGATAAAGACATTATTTACTAAATTCAAGGGTAACCAAAGTGATTCATAGATAATGACTGAAGGGTTTCATTTCTGAATATAAACAGGTACCAACAAGGTAGTGTGGGGGGAATCAATGTAAAAATTTTTACTTTTTAATGTGAGAAACCTGCATTGATATATTTTCAAGATGTTAGGAGATGCATCTGTTTTCTCACTCTGATTTAATCATTCCTACTTCCCTGTAGCATTGGAATGTTATAGGAATTAATTAGTTAATGTGAGTTCATTGCTTTTTTTCTAGGTGCCCTTATGTCCTGCTATACTTAGCAGAAACATTAAAACTCGAGTTTCATTGTTTCAAGAGGCTGTAATTTATTGTGATAAAATGGTGTAGCTGTGCTGTTTTGACCAAGAGGTCAGTCTGAAAGTGCAGTAAACAGGATGGAGTTGTACATATTCTTTAAGGAGAGTGCGCTTTCCTCTCCCATCAACAGTATTTGCTACAGGGAAAGAGGAAGCAGAGCGATCAAGACCGTTTCAGAAAAAAGAGAGAATAGCAGGGAAGAAACATGGCTGAGGTCCAGGTAAGATTGTTAGTAAGGAAGCAAGTCTTTGGCAATGACTGTTGGCTACTGCACTTGTTCACAAACATTAAAAAAAAAAAGAAAAACCTTTATGGGGAAAAAAAAAATGTTACTGGAATCATCAGCCATGTAGTACACTTACCAAATTGGCCAACTGCATTTACAAAGCAAAACCACTACTTACTGACCGCAGGAGTTCTCATCTAGATTCCTGTTACACAAAGAAGAGCCAAAGGGAGTTTCCTCAGTACCGGAACTGAAATGTGTTAAATTGCATATGCTAGTGTTGTCTGGCACCACCAACGATGTCCTTGATGCTTCCTGCCCACCAGCAACACCATCTCTCTCTGTCACTGCAAAGAGGTCAGTCTCTCCTCGCTCCAGGGGCTGCTTTATGTATAAACTGATTCTTTCCCAAAACAGTAAGCCAAGCTGTCAGAGGATTTGTACAGACCATAAAAAAAACCTCTCAAACCCAGAAATGAACCAAAAGTTATAGTATTACTCCCTAACAGAGTAGAGCTGACTATCCCCCATTGCCTGAATGCTGAGCGTACTTTCCTTTGACACACTATCATAACACCTCCCTTGCTGATCTTTTGACCTCACTATTGTCCTGCCTTTTCCCTCTTGAAAAACAAATGAAAAGAAAAAAAAAAAAAGAAAGCCTGGAAACTTCATTTTGGACCAGGAACAGCAGCTGCAGCAACACCAGTTGCTCTGCAAATTCCTGCCCCTTGGTTCTTGGCCAACAGCTCGCCAGGGCGTTGGAAGAGGAAGGTGTGGGAGGGAGGAAATCAGTTCTAGAGCATCCATTCTCCTTGCCCAGGATGCTTCTGTAGACCCGAGAGTAAATGCTTGCAGCAGTCTGTGTCATGTGAACAGAAAGTGAGACACTTACTGTAACTTCACCCATAGTTTAGGTGGAAGATTGGAGCCCTGGGGACAGCCTAACGCTGGGCTCCTTCTCTTCTCTCCTAGTTCTTCTGGAGTGATAGCTCTCCCTCTCCTCAAACCAAACACAACCCTGCTCCTATGGTATGAACCTGCTGTCCACAGTGGGCTTGAATGTTTTTTTAGTGTCTGTGGTATTTTTTAGTGCTTGAGATGTTTTTACTGTAGTCTCCTCTTGCCTGCAACAAGGTTGATACTCATTCTTTAACTCAGCAGCAGATGCGGAATTAACATCCCCTTGGAGATGCGTGGGACAATTCTTACCTTTCATTGTGAATAAAGACTAGGGGTGGGATAAAATGGGACTTTACCATGCTGGATTTTGTTTCTCTCTAAGTAGAGCTCTCTGGGGGATCAGACCACATACTGAGACAATGTGGGCAGTGTGGTTGGTGAAAGGCAGCAGCATCTGAAACAGTGAGGTGTATCAACTAAGTTGTGTGTGTAGACAAAAAGGGGTTGACATAGCAATAGCAAGGCCTTGCTGCATCTTACAAAGATCTATGAAAGAGTTTGATTCCTGATGTAGAAGGACACCACACTCCTCAGGGTTTAAGCAAGATGTTCAAAGGACTTGCTGCATGTATGCAGAAAGCACATTGTGATCTGGGGCACCATGGCTGGGCTGATCATCAAGAGCAACCTAGCAAAGTGTTGGCTAACATTCTAGATCTTCCCAAGAAGCAGAGAATCAGAACCATTTTTGGTTTTATTTAGATGGTCTCTGTTCCTACAGAGATTGTTTGTTATGATATATGACTTTGCTGGGTATAATACAGCTGTTACCTTGGAGATTTGCCAGTGACTTTGTTTTAATATTCTGACACACTGTTCCACTTCCAGTGGGGGTAGCCCACTGCTATCCATATTGAAGTATTTCCTCTGTCTATTTTTCTGGCTCTTTTTAACTAAGTCAGAATTTACCAGGATTTGAAGCATAGTAAGTGTTGGCACAATGGTTCTAACACTGTTCTATAAAATGTATCGAGTATTTTAATTTCTAAACGTGAAGTTACCAGCTCATCTATATTTGTGTTTATTATTACTGGGTATGTTTTTTTATTTTTATTTGTATTTGTCTGACAGGTCAGGATAATTTTCAGGACCCAGGTTATGAAAGTTCAGCAGGGTTCCAGGATCCAAATAGAAAATGAGATGGCATCTGCTGTTTTAAAGGATTTTTTTCTTCCAGTCTTTGCAGTCCCTCTAGCTTAGTGGTTCCTAGAAAAGCAAAGCCGAAGAAGGGCAATCTTCCTACTGTTAGCAGTAGTTCATGAAAATATGTTTTGCTGATTTTAACTTTAAATGTCCTTTTCCAATATTAGAATGCTTTAGCTCATTTTACATTAAACTTTGACCTCATTAGAAGTCTCAGAAAGCTGCTTCTAAGGGTTCTTTCAAAGAAATTAATTCGTAACATCCATCTGTTTCCTGGGGTACTGACTCTTATAAAGTGAATTATGTAAAAGGTTCAGACAAGCTTCTACATTGAATGACTTAGAGTATTGTTTCCCAAGCTCTTTAGTACCTCTTTTCTTCAGTCAAATATAAATGCGCTTTGTGCTTTTCCTTGCTGTCCCATAGCAGCTCCTTCATTAAGTCTATAGACCTGTGCACAATTCTCCACCTTTGGTGTACTCATACTCTGTTGTGTCTGAGAATAGGTCAATATATCTGAGAATAGCTGATTTTGCTGATTTTATTCATCACAGTGCAACGACTGAGCCTGTTTAGTTTGTAACTTGGAAGTACTGGTTGGTTGGTTGGTTGGTGTTTTTTACAGCCAAGAGCAAAGAAAAACACCTCTGACAAGATAGTTTTTCTTCTGTGTATTACGGTCTTTAAAGATTGCCTAAATTAATGTCTAGAATATAGTGTAGGTCTCCAGGTGCCTTTGGATATGCAGCCTTAGGAAGTTTTTCAGGATGAAGATAATTTTCACTTGGGAAACTGTAAAAATGATACAATGACCTTCTTAGTTCCCCCGCCAGACTCTTTTATAGGCAGACTTATATAGATTTCTTTAGATATTATGTTTTTGCCAAGTACTACTTTTCTTCTGGTACTAATACATATACTGCAGGGAAGCATGCTGACAAACTATAGACTTCAGAGGTAAAATTATCCATTTAAACTTTTTAGTGGATAGTCTGCAGTATTATTCTGCAGGTGAGCTGATTACAACAAAGATCCTAACTCTGCACTTTTCTGCAGTCTGCATAAAATACCTATCGCTGCAGTCAATAAGAAGAATGGTGCTAAAATTAGGACTAAAAGTCCCAATTGTGTTACCCCAAACGCCGCAAAATATTTTACAGTTAAATTTAAAAGTGAAAAAGCTAAACCCACCTGAGTGATAGGTGTTTACTTTAGGACAGGCTGCAAAAGCCATGGTGGCATATCCCAGATTAGCAAACTGTGTTTCATACATCTACTTTCCCCTTTGCTGAGGACTTTGACATGAGACTGAATGTGCTAGCAGGTCTCGATCACATCCCTGAGAACAGGACAAAGGAATGGCTGCGATGGTTCCTGCTGATGTGTGATGCTGAGATGTCCTCTGTCTAGCTATCCAATCCTACTTGTAAACACACGCAACAGAGCCAAGCAAATCTAATATGCCAAGTTCTTCCTTGCTTGAATTTCTCCTCACGTTCATGTAGAAATAAATATTAAGAAGTAAAAAGGAAGCTCATGCTTAAATACGCCTAAAGCCATTATAATTGTTTAACATCTTATTGTTTATGATGGCCTCAAGTTGCACCGGGGGAGGTTCAAATTGGATATCAGGAAAAATTTTTACACTGAAAGGGTTATTAAGCAGTGGAATGGGCTGCCCAGGGAAGTGGTTGAGGCACCATCCCTGGAGGTGTTCAAAAGACGGGTTGACATAGTGCTTAGAGACCTGGTTTAGAGATGGGGTTTTTTTTTGGTTGTTTGGTTTTGTTGTTTGTTTTTTTTTTTAATCAAAATTAGGTTGATGGTTGGACTAGATGATCTTAAAGGTCCCTTCCAACCCAGACAATTCTATGATTCTGTGATTCTCTGATAATAATCTCTGATACTATCGAAAACAGTGTATACTTTTAAAGAAAAGAGCAGCAGCTTTGCTATAGAAACAACTAGATGGTGCTCCTCTGCTTTGGAATTTGTCAGGGCTGCAAGACAGGTGAACTAGAGAACTGAGATATAATCCACAGAAAAAAATGTGTAATCAGAATCATCCTGTTCATAATGTTGGTTACAGATGCCTAGAAACATTTGCTGAGTTGCAATTAAGGTTGTAATTTAGCAAAGATAGAACAATTGCTTTGCAAAACATTACAGCCTTTTCTTATTGCAATCTGAGTGCTTAGCAAGGTAATTATCCCCACATATATGTATTGTAATCTAAATCAGATATTTTGTAGTTTTTCTTTTAAAAATGGATTGAAAAAAATTTTAAAGGATTTACTCTAAGAGGTTTTATCAAATTACCAATGTGACTTTTTTTAAAAGCAAGCCTTGTAGCAGTGACAGCCACAGAGGAGAAAAATCCTGCAACAGTGACAATATCTGAATGAAGCCCAAAATGTAAAACTATCTTTAAGTGAAATAGTAAATTCAAAAGGAAGCCATTGACCTGACAGTCACAACTGCACTTTTAAAAATATGTAACTGCAAATAATTCCTAAAATGCTAGAACATTATAAGAGGAGAGAACAGATTTTTTTTAGTTGTTTTCTGACCATTTACTATGTGCTCCCGTTTACATATTACATGAAATTTATGTAATGAGTTGAAAGTCATATGTGCCACCATTTGCACTGCTGGGGGATTGCACGCACTTGCTCAGATTTTCCACCTGTGGTATTTAGTGGCAACATTAACATCCGAGATGAAAACCTATAGGCATGGATATTCAAACAGACTGATGGAAGGCAGTAGAAAGAGCTAGAAGTTCATGATACTATCTTAGTAATGCTCAAAAGTAATTTTTTTAAATAGTAAAAAGAAAAAGTCTTTTGGAGGGTTAGAAGGGAAATCTTAAACTTGGAATGCATTTCTGTGTTTTGTCAGAAAGCTGAAATATTTTGCACAAGTGACTGAAAGCTACTGTGTCAACGTAGGCATCTTAGGGCATGTAGAAAATTATGGTTATGTGCTTGATCTGAGTGGCACTGCAGCTTCTTCCTCTCACTCGCATATATATTAAAATAATTTAGTCTGTATAAATTTTATAGCACTGAGAACTGTCTTATCTTTGTCATGTTTTACCACTTATTCACATATCAATTACAAAATTTAAAGTTCCAGAAAATACTTTGAAGTGTCTTACATTTTATCTATTTACATTCTTTTAATATGAAGCCCCATTGCCACTTTTATGCTCTGGCATCGTTTAATGAAGAGCGGTATACAATTTGTTATTTATGATACTGAACGATAAATACCTCCCCGGTATAAAACAGGAAAATGAAAAAATGCTACTGTATTGCTACATGTCTTTGAGAAGTGTATTGTT
Organism: Gallinago undulata; assembly: GCA_026546715.1. Classification (NCBI taxonomy): domain Eukaryota; kingdom Metazoa; phylum Chordata; class Aves; order Charadriiformes; family Scolopacidae; genus Gallinago; species Gallinago undulata. The sequence continues at coordinate 92,345,269 of JAOTQQ010000023.1, forward strand.
TTTCAAACAAAAAGTGTAGCTCTATATAATCTTACAAAAAGCAGAAGACAGATTTTCTGAAGCTGCTTCTAAGGCCACTTCCTATTTTTACCAGTGACCATCTCAAGGGCTCATCTTCATCAAACGCAAACTTATATCGTCTTTCCCTTAGTGGCCCCACAGTAATGGTTTCTAGTAATTTGTGATTAAGTAGTACATTAAGTTTTTTTGCCATACTTGTCATTTGTCACTGCCAGATGTGGAGAATAAAGTGAATTTGGATCTTATAGACCCCTGTCTTGGCACTGGGGTTCCTTTCCACTGTTTTTTACCAAGTTGAGAATCTGAGATATTATGCTAAGCTTTGAAATTAGCACACACAGAACAGGCATGCCTTCTCTGGCCACCTGACTACATTACCTGGTGGTCAAATGACTCCTTTATTAAGAAATTTATTGCACAGGTGACTGTTCAACTGACCAAGTAGGCTTTGCCTGGAACTTGTCCTCTGCCTTTTCCTGGTGACAGGATGGTGACAGGATGCAGCAGGGCGTTATCCAACTGCTCCCTTCACTCTGGATTTCTGCCATACTCTCTACTCCACTCTTAATCTTCTGGACCAGTCAGACCCTGTCTTTTCCTCATTTTCTTTGCTTAGTCTCAGGTCTGTCTTTCTTTTCTTCTCAGCCTTTCTGTTCTTCCCGTGCCTGCATTCCTACAGCCAAGGCACGGTAGGGACCTTGTCCTGGTTCCCTCCAGTACCCCGGCTCTTCCCTGAGATCTGTCCCACTGCCTTGCACTTGCCCTTCCCAGTTCCCTTCCCCATCTCAGCCCCAATGCCTTCACAGCTAACTTTGCTCACTAACCCCTCTGGTTCTTTCTTTGTACCTACTTGCATCCTGTTCCCTGGCTCTTGTTTTTCTCTCTGTCTTGCTGGGTCTTTGCCCACCCAGTTGTGGTTTCACTTGCTAGTTTCTACCGTTGTGTGGTTGTAGTTCCCCACAGCACTCCTAGATCCAATTTTGTAATCCCTTCCCTCAGGTGGGGGTTTTTTTGGCCCTAATTCATTCTTTCATACCCATTTAGGCTCAGCTTGTTTCTTTTCCAGTTTTGAATGCCCACGCTTCCCCAGTGCTCAGTGAACGTGGAAGGGAGCGCTTCTGCTCTATGTACAGATCTATGGAATTTTCTCCTGGACTCCTCATGGCCCTCAGCCATCCAAACTAGCAGTAGAAGGTGTTACTCTGAGCTGCCCGAAGCAGGCTCACCCAGCAAAGAAAGCATCTGCCCCAAGCCAAAGCTGTTAAGGTCAAAAGGTTTTACAGAGCATGTATAAATGGCAACATCCCGAGTTTTCCAACCTGGGCAATTTTAGATATATTTGCATGAAGTTAGATAAAGCACATTTTAGAAATATGCCTTAAGTCAAAGCATTTGAGTACCAGATATTTACAGGGCAAATAGCCCTCAGAATATTTTTTTTTTTGAGTTTACAATATAACTCTGAATTAAAAAGTTTTAGTTGAAACTGATAAAATTTTTACAACATTGTATGCAACTGAGTGCAGAATGCTATAATGGGAAATGTCAACCAATCTGAATAACAAGCAGTCCCACCAATCTTATCTGTAAAAATGCAAGAAATTGCCAGATATAGATAAGTAATTTAGTATACATGTCTATGACTTTAGGCTTCTATCTCCCACTCAAATGTTACTTGTCTTCCTTGTCTTTAAAGTGTTGAAGATGTTGAACGCTATCTGTTGAAAGTCTGACAGTGCCCTCAGGGTTCAGTGGTAATACCAATATCGGGGAAGAATGATAAATCTGTAAATCACTTGGGACATCCCAGGAAATGCATTCGCTAGTCATTATTCTGAAGTTCAGGACTCGACGGTGTGAGTAACCATTTATTATCCATTCTGCTTTAATCCATTTAGATGTAACCTTAGGTTTTTTTGTCCTCTCTTTTTCAGACCTAATGATAATTAGTTTAAGGTTTTGCACCCTAAGCTGTAATAACCGTTCAACAGCCGCGATTCCAATTTTATACTGACAGAGGAGGGTGTTTGTAACACCTATTTTCCCCTAGTTTCCCTAGGCTTTTGTTATAGCTAATTGAAAGGCTCCTTCTATGGATGGCTCGGAGTTGGACCCTAATTAAACTGCTCTGTTTTTCACTTGAGAACTTTCTTTTCTCCACTGCTTTTGGAAAGAACCTATAGAGATTTCTTTCACAAAGCTTTAAAATTCACCTCTCACATGAGTAGTCATCCCCTATTTGATGCTGAGTGAATTCCATGTCATAATATGGTGATTGTCTAAGGCATATTAGAGATGATTTAAAAGAGCAAGTCAAAACTTGCCTCATGTTGATTGACTTAATTATTGGTCTACACCAGTGATAAATTACTGCAATGATAAATTTACAGCATTGTAATTGCCTTAGAGCATGCATACTAAGCAAAATAAACTTTCTATCCTGAAAATTCTGTGGAATTCAGTACAATTGCTCACTAAAAAAGTGTCTCTAAATCTTTACAGGTTTGAAATCTACTACACTGTCATACTTCCTAAAGACAAAGGCACACCCTTTGAAACAATATTCAATATTGAATCAAATGCTGTGCTTAAACAGTTTCCAATACTGCCATTTCAATGTTTTTATACCAAATGTTGCACTGAGGATACTGGAATTTCGGCCTTTCTGGTTTTGCCTTTTTCTTTTTTTTAAAATATGAAGACATTCCTATCACATGGATCGTGGTTATTCTGATGGTTCCCCTTTGTAGAAATCATTCTGCATATCAAGCTATATGCAATAATCCATGCAAAATTGCAGAAACAAGATATCTTTGCTAAACATCTTTTCAATCCTAAGCAGAAAATTTAATTTTACATAGAAAGAGTAAGAACACTCTTTGCTACTGATTTTGTCTTTGTAGATTCTTTGTACTGCATGAAAGGTCTTATGCACAGTCATAAGTTTATTGTTATTTATTTATGATTTTTATTTGCCTTCTGTCTGTTCAGTCTTATCTGACTTGCATTTATTTATTTATGTTCAAATGAATTATTATGGGATTGTTTTTAAATTTCTTTTGATCATGGCTTATCCAGGTCTTTTTCTCTTTTGATCATGAAGAGAAGTATAAAACAATCTATTTGTGAAATCCTTTTAAATAAAGATAAAACAGATACAAATCCAAAATGTCTTTCCCAATATGGAAAGCACAGAGGGAATGCATCACCTCTTTCAAAGCTAACCTTGTACATATTCAAGGCATGTAAATAGGAAAAAAAAATCCCTGAGTAAACAAAAAACTAACTTCAAACTGTTGTCTACAAGGACTTTCAGGGTGATATAAACATTTTTAGACTGGTGATGTGATGTGCTTAGGATGTACATACGTAATATCTATACTTTTATTATAGTGCTGTGTGAACAAGTTTCATTAGACATTTGGCTAACTTCTCTTACAGTCTGGCAGAATATTTTTTTTCTAATTTTAAGTTCTGATTTAAAAAGAATCCCATCCTACAATTTGTACCCAAGCAATTTTTAAATGTATTTCTTGTCTTCATGAGAATCCTAGAATGAGGTTCTAAAAGTTCCCCACACAAATGGAACGATTAAATAGTAAATAAAGGTAAGAAAAAAAGACTGTACTACTATTGCTATATGGATATAGCAATATGGATAGCTATATGGATATAGCAATCCATATGCTATGGATATTGCATAGTAGAAGTTGCATAACAGTATAAATATTTCAAAATATTGAAGCTGCTTCTCCAAGTTTTCAATTTTTGTTTGAAAACATCTCCCATGGAATCCTGCCAAGAAGACTCCTGACAAAATGAAATTTGCTCTCCTTAGGTCTAGGGTCGTGATTCTACTGTTTGTCTCGCTCACTTTCCTCAGAATTTTCAACTCCACGATCTTAAGCTCACTGCAGCCAAGGCTGCCCTTGACCTTTACATCATTGGCCAGTTCTTAGTTATGTGAGAGTAATAGGTCCAGCAGAGCATCTCCCTCGTCAGTTGATCCCCTTGATGAGGAGGAACTCAACCCATCAACACACTCCAGAAATCCCCCAGATTGTTTGCACCCAGCTGTGTGTCCTCCCAGCAGATACTGGAGTTGCTGAAGTCCCCAGGCTTACCAGGGCATGTGAAAGTGATGTGTCTTAAGGAGATTTGTCTTCTTGTATTCCTGGTCAGATGATATGTAAATATACACTACAATGTCAGCTGTGTTGGTCTGTCATCTGATGTAAAAAAATGGGACAAAAAGCCATTGCAGGGCTTAGTCATGTGATCTGTGCCACCACATTTCTCTATCCTGGTGATATCACTTCTCTACAGATGCAAGAACTTGTAATTTCTCTTCTTGATTTCCCACCCTTCATCCATTGGTGTAGCGGCACTTCATACAGGCCCCAACTCATGCTGCACTTAAAGGCAGACCACAAGAACCTCCTCTCCCATGTTTTTTCCCCTTGGACACATTGTCATCTTCCTTGGCTTTCACTTCTCGTCAGGTTATGGTAACTCTAGTTACCTATTTAGTCATGGAATGTTGTTCTTTAGATGAAAGAAGTGAAGAGAGAATTAAAATAGCATGTTCATGCTCCCATGCAGTAAAGCAATGTGCCCTGATGTGGCAACAGTTACGTTAGCACACATATTCCTATAAAGATTTTGAGTGTATGGTGCAGAACATATAAAGATACTTAAAGTGCTGCAAAATCCATAGTAAGGAATAGAATCTGTGCTTTGAAAAGAGATTTGTAAACTGTGCTATCACCATTCATGTCACCACCCACAAAGATATGTACCTATCCTTGGAAAAGTCCAAGGTTTTGAGTAGGGCAATAGTTGATGAGGGATTTATCCCTTTCAAAGTATTAAATTCTGAAAATATATACAGTTCAGGATTAAACTTCTAAATTCTGAGAAGGACTTGGATCAATTCTTGATATACCAAGGCACTACAAATGCTCTTTCCATTCAGTATTTATTAGTGACATGTCTCCTGGCATGATATTATTACCGGGCAGTCTTTGAAAGCTGTTATTGCACTTGTACTCTGCGCAGGAGAACTGGAGTAACTGCACTTTTAGAGTAGGGTATTCTCACAGCATCGAATTCAAGTACTCGCTCAAATCCCACCCCATCTATCAAAACAGGCTTTAAATGAGCATAAGGTCAGAAAGGCCTTCTTTTTTTTTCTTTTGGCTTCTATGTGCAGGGGTTATTTTCATTCTGTCCACGTTCATAGGTGTATCTCTGAGTCTTCTGTGTATCTGGTGTGTCTCCATGTAACCTTTTTTATTTTCTTTTTGATTCTTTTATTTATTCTTTTCTTTTATTTATTCTTTTTTATTGCTTCTTTGTTTTACAGACCTTGGTTTAAAATGCTAGACCAGTTCTCACTTATCTCACTCCTGTCCAGATCAGCGAGTCAGACAAAGGACTCATCCATCATCATTCTGAAGCCAGATTCCTGTTTGGTATAAACCCACTAAAGCTGCAGAAAAAAAAATGTGACCTAAGGACCTCAACCTTTCCCTTCCATACAGTCAGAATACCCTTCTCCAAGCACCTGTCCCAACTGCCCTCATAGGAATAGCAGAGCATGGAAGAGGCGAGGGTAGGCTCTGACAGATTGTTGGCTGCCATGACATTTGGCAGAAGCCAGAATAAATCACTCAATCTCTGATCAGGAGAAATTAGGTTAGCTTGGGAAAAGGACAGCAAAAACCAGAAAGGCATTTCTATCTTCAGCTGAACAAAGCACAAATTCAGAATATCCTTCCCATTTTTCTCAGCCTTACAAACAAAACTAGGAGTATTTTTTTTCAATGTAGCGTATTGGGAGGGATTGTCTTCCACAAGCTTGTTGCACTTGGCTGTGGACACCATGGGAGAAAAAGCTTTGTGAACATGAATAAGTGCTCAAATAATTTTCCAATTTCAGTTCATCTCTTCAAGTCTATTTTCTTTCTTTCCTGGCTTTTCCTGAGGCATGTGTTTATGTACAGTGACTTCTTCTGTCCTCTTCCCTACTGTGCCTACACAACAGCATTTTCCCTCTTATGTTTGGAGCTTTGACCTCTAAAGCCCCTCACCTCCTCCAAATATGTTGTTTCTGCATGAAGAGAGGAGCACAACCACTGGGAAAAAAAAAGCAGTTAGTTCTTCAAAGAACTAGACTGCAGCCTCAGTTCCTGACCTGGGTATGTATTTCTGGGTATGAAAGAAAATCTAATGAAAAGCTGGTGAGGTTGTTTTGGGCTGCTGTGTTGTTAAGGTAGAAAACTCAGAGGAGAGAAGAGAGGAGCTACCAAGGATGTACCAGGCATAGCCTGAACCCGTCTTGCGAATGTGATCCTGAGAAAGGCAGCTTTTGGGACAGAGGACTCCAGGGCAGAGTTGTAAACTAAAAGACCTATTTCTTTCTGTCTTCACAGAAAAAGAATTTTATATTTTTTTAACGATGTAAGTAAACAAGATTGCATTATCAGCATTCTCCTAACACAAACAACCCGCCAGCCCCAAAGTCTGGCTAACTGCTTAGGTCAAAAAGGGGTAACAGTATATATTTATGTAGAGTGAATAATACATGAATCCCTTGCTCTCCAAGTGTGATATTGTGTTCTTTAGAATGTCATTCATTAATCTATATGGCACAAACAGTGGGAGCAGGTCAGTACGGTTAAAGATAATTAAGAATTGATTAGCATCTGAGAAGCCAAGTGAAAAGACACATTTTTCCCCAAAGACCAGAACTGTTGAATTAATTGATACGCCTGAGAATCTTTCTTTGACTTCAAATTCTGTTGCTCCTCACAATTACTGAGGTTTTTTTCTCTAATTTAGCATTGGCACGTATCAGTGACGTTACAGAGTGCCTTAGGTCCCTTTGCCTCTATAGTGCCAAGGGCTTTCTCTTTCCATTTCTGCAGTCTGCTTTTCACTTGCAACTCTGCAATCTTTCAGCCAAATTGGTGGACATCTCCTAGGGGAGGACACTTGCCTGCAAACTCCCATCACTTCTCTTCTCAGTTGACCACTGTGGAGTCTTCCCTCCCCCTTTCTCTCTCTCTCCCCCTCTCCCCCCACCCCACTTAGTTTTCATTTTTCCCCAATAGTAAATTTTGCTGTTAAGTATGATACATGCCTTTGATACAGACCCTGCTAATATTTGTGCATGTGAACCTGTCAGAAAAAAATCCAAACATTAACTTTAGAAAAAGAAACAAAAAAAAATTTTATTTTCTCATTATAAAGCATTTAATTGAAGAGGAATTTTCATGAGAAACATAAAAGTACATCTATACATTTTTACAGTGCCTTAATGTCTTTAGATCCATTCTAACACAAGCTTGAGGCATGTACAGTTTTTTATGGAGGAGTAGTATATGCTACAAAGTATTCCTTGAACATGAGGGGAAGTGGAGAGGGAGGTGCTAATTTCTTCTCCCCAGTATCCAGTGGTAGGTCAGGTGGGAATGGTTCAAAGCTGTGCTGGGGGAGGTTCAGACTTGACATCAGGAAGCATTTCTTTACCATGGTCTGACACTGGAACAGGCTTCCTAGAGAGGTGGTCAATGCCCTTAATAACATGCTTTAACCTTTGGTCAGTCCTGAATTTGTGAGGTGGTTGGGACCATTGTAAGTCCCTTCCAACTGAAAATATTCTAGTCTAGCCTAGTCTAGTCCAGTCTATTCTTAATGTTACTATCAATAGTAATTCCATACATCATTTGCACTTCAGATATTTGCACTGTCTTTCTTTTAAGGTCTAAATACATACTTTCATAAGTCTGCCATATAACCCAGATGATGATGTGGTTGTAATATCCATCTGATACCTATTTCTCTTACTCCACTTTGCCCATAAAGTTCTGCTGGGATTTCTTTTAACATTCCAAGCTACTGATTAGTTTCAAGATGCATTTTCTCTTTTCAAAAGCAGGGGGAAAAATATCATGCTAGAGAAATATTTCATTCTTTCTGCTTCCACTACAAATGCTGAATTTCTTTCAATATGGCCTGAAGCCCAGGACAGGCAATATTCTGTAATGTATCAGTGACAGGATTAAGATCCAGCATTTTGTGATCCATCAGTGTAGAAATGGGAGCTGTATACCATTGGCAGGACAGATCACTGAAAAGGAAATGGAATGTGTGCAGCACTTTCTATCAATCATGTCGTTGCTGAAATATCAGACCTTGCACTTGTCATATTATGTGTGAAAAAGCAATTTATATTTAATTATTACATTTCTACAATGTGATAGTGATCGTTTCACTCTTCTTTAGATGTCTGCACAGTTACACTCCTGATATTAGAGGATTTATTTTACTGCTGGAGAAAGATGAAAGTGACAATAGTACTATTTCTTGAATACAAAAAGTATTTGGATAGTCTTTTTTTGTAAAGTCTAAGGAATACAGAGAATGTTTGACATATGATAGAGAGAATATGTTGTCATTTGTTTAGCATGCATAATTATTCTGTATTCTTTTCTATACTGCTGAATTTTTAACAACTTTTTCTAGACATAACTCCTAGACCTAGTTGCAATCTACTTGGATTACTCTCATCAGTACCCTATACAGCACAGTGATAGCAGTGCACCAGGAGTTTATGTTTAGTTGCTCATCTGCTGGGAGTCTTAGATGCTTTTTAGTCACTGCTTTTCAGGTTACAGTCTGCCATACTTGTAGGCTTTGTCTCTATTCTTGGTTGCTACAAATATAACTTTGCATTTTGCACCACTAAATTATATGCTGTTTAAACAGAGACCAAACATAGCAAGTGAGACAGATTGTTCTGCATGATTCCTTTTCCTCATGATTATTTTTTACTCTGCTGACTATATGGTCATGTGTAATAATTTTTAACTAGCTCACTAATGGAAATGTTGAATAGAATCAGGCCTTGAACCAGTTCCTTTGGGACTGCCCGAAAAACACTCCCAGTCAATGGAAAACTTTTCAGTGACAAGAGTTCTTGAAGATATTTCAGTAGGGAAGCATCTTATACTGGATTACAATCAGATCCCCCTTGCATCGAAGTTCTCAGCCTTCCTTGTCTGTCAGTCTTTTAGCTTGATCACAGGGATGGTCCAGCCCCATTTCGAAGAATCTCTTGAATTTCCAGGATGAATCTGACTTTTATTGCTTAATAAGTTCATACATTTTCAAAAGGTATTTCAAGTTTGCAAACTTCAGGTTTTAAAAGTTTCCAAATAACTATGATTTCTGGAATTTTTATACTCTTCTTCATCTCTTTCTATCTCTCTGATTCCACTTCATGAAATATAAAAATAAACAAACAACAATAAAAGAGAAGCTGCCCCATATCCCACAGCCTGGGTGGCTTTGCTGGGTGGTACAATGTATAACACAGACTAGAGAGGGCAGTACTCGTTCTGTTGGGAGACTCCAAGGCCAGCCTGAGGTTCAGTGTATATACTACCCACGGTAGCTTTTAACCTGTTTGTCATGTGCTTTTGTTGATAAGATGCTCATTTAATAATCACAGTGTTATGCAGTGCACATCAAATACTTTCCAAGTCTATGTATTAAAGTGTATATAATTTCATTCATCACTTTTTCAAAACAATGAAATCACTTTTGTTTGATGAGATCTGTTTTCCATAGAAATCAAAATTCCTGACTTTAAATGTATTCCTATCTTAAGAATTTGTAGAAATCCTTTATCTGCATTTCTGGGTTTCTCCACAATTTTGCTTGGTTTTGATGACAAACTAGTTACTCAGATGTCTGAAACATTTATTTCTTTAATGATATTACCTGAGATGGTCACATAACTATTCTTCTGAAATTTCCCTACTGTCCTGGTGTTTGTTATATGAACATAAATCATAGTAGATTTTCCAACTAAACAGCTTAAGACTCCTGACTATGAGCCATGTTAATATAAAACTCCTTATCACTCTTAGGTAATTTGGAAAGTAATGGAAATTCAATACATTCTGTCTGATCTACATCAGACTATTCAGTACACCACCGTTTGGGAAGATAGTAGTTAAAATGAAGAACAGCAAAAATGGAAAGAAAAACAGGACCTGAAATGAGAACTGGCTAAAGACAACATGACAACATGTTGGTTGGAAGAATTGTGGTGGAAGGAGATTGCCTGTAAAGTTCCTCAAGGATTGGTTTTGGAGGTTGATTTCATATAATAGTTTAATTAATGATCTTGGCAGAAATAGTAGGGATGTGGTAATGAAATCTGCTGATGACAAAATTTGCGAAATATTATCCACACAAAAAAGAAATTGGATGACCTCAAGGACTGCAGTAATAGAATAGGATTACATTTAGTAATGAAAAGTGCCAGGTCATGCATTTAGGGACTAATAAGAAGAGTTTTTCCAGAGGCTGGGGGCTGATCAGTTGGAAATAATAACAAAGGTCAGCCAGGGTGTAACAATAGGGCAAGTCTGAAAAGAGCAGGTAACCCAAGGCTGGATCTGGTAAAGTATTTCCAGTAGAGAAAGATATAAGTGCTAGTGCACTGGTGAGACCCTCCTTTGGAATCCTTTTAAACAGCTCTGTGTTCAAATTTTCCAGGGCTGTGTAAAATTAGCTTTTCTGAAGCCCTGAATATAATACACCAGTTTAGCCTATCTTGTGTTTGCCTGTTGCTAAGCAACCTGTTGTTCACAGTGTAAGAATTAATTTATCTGTGTCCATCTTAAGGTGGTACCTTGCTGAATGATGAGCTTTACTCTCTCTGGGGCCTATGTACACTTTTGTGCTGCACGAAATTCAGCAGATCATTTATATTTAGATAGGTCCTAGCCTGTAAAATCTTCATCGTTGCACAATCATGACTGATAGTTACTAACCATATACCTAGAAGAGTATTGAGGACCATATTTAAAGATACTTAACACTGTCTTGACTTTATGTCTCATGTGCCCCTTTGGCTTAAGTGAGAATAGAGTGAGGACAACTGTTAGCGCTTTTGAAAATCCAGAAGAACATTGAGCTCTCACATGAAGTCCACTGAAATCACTATATGGCCATATATTGTAAGTAACCATTTTGCAGGAGCTTATCAATATCTAAAAATATCAGGAACCAACCAAAGCATGATACAAGGCTGCAAGAGTCTCAGAAGAAGAACAGTTTGGCATAGGGTCTATGAACCTTGTCCCCAGCTTGAGGAAGCATACTATCACCTGAGTTTAGGCCCTCTAACAAAAGGGTTCATTACGCATCCTGGCACTGTGAACAATTATTTTTAGAGTGGTTTGGGGGTAGGACTGCTTGGGAAGCCCCTCTCAAACTAAGAACTCCTGTTCCAATTATTCGGAGTCTATAAACACTGAAAAGTTTGACTTAGGCTGATGCTCTCAATTTCCACAGGCTCACAATTTCACACCGGGAGGTGTGGAAGCCCTGAGTCCCTGCTTAGCCTGCATCCTCCAGGCTCCCCAGCTGTCTCCTGCAAATTGGCACTCACCAGCTTCAGGAGTCCACTTGTGATAGAAATTCACTGTCACGATCTCTGACCCCAGTCCTGTAGATGTAGTGGGGTCTCCTTCAGATCTGGGTCTGGAAACCTTAGGATCTCCAGTTTTCATACACGCATCACTAACCTCTTAAAATCATTAAACTTGTGACCTAAACTGCCTTCTGTGTTGGCTGGGAAGAGATCAGATAGCAGAACCAGACTTTTGTCTGCTTAAAAGCCTGCCTGCGTTTGTGCTATGCATTGCTGAAACCAAGATGCTTATACAAAATATTTTTGCTTCAGCAAATCAGCATTTTTTTGAGAATTTTTCACGTGAAAGTTCTGCAGGACTGAGCTATTCAGTTTAAAAGGAGGGAGGGAACTCGCACGGCGTCAGGCTTTCTGACAACATCGTATTTCAAAGGAAGGGGGCCATGCAGTTTTGAACTGTCATTACATATCCAATAAAGAGTGATGAGACACCGACGAAATGTTGCAACACAACATGGGCATTTTGCTTTATGTGATAAAACTCCACAGGTAGCAATCACAACCCTATTCACATTGTTCCAGAGGGAGGAAAAAAAAAAACCTCCTACATGCCTTTACAGCTGAGCTGGCAGGTAGCTTTATCACTTGCTCACAGCTGTATATTGGGTTTTTTAGCCATGGGATTTACTCCATCATTGGACTAGAATACGGCGGGGGGTTTTGTGTGATTGTGCATGGGAGGATGGATTGAGCAGCATATCTTTAGAAAGAACAAAATAAAATAAAGTACTAGCGAGGGCTGCATGGTCCAATTTCTGACACCCGTTCAAAGGCTTCACAACTCCAGCTGAAGTTTCTAATTTTCTGCTTTCAGAAATAATGTTTCAGATGTGGTACTTCTAATGCTTATCACTGAGTTCCTGTCTCTCCACTCCTAACATCATCCAAAGAGAAACAGATATGCCAGATATATGCTTTTGTCTGCTCCCTAACACATCTTTCCCTCTGAAATAATGAAGTACAGGAAAACGAAGGGCAAATGAAAGCACTAGCTAATGCAGTTTTTGTGTAAATGATCACAGCAGATATTTCTTATATGATAGTAAAAGGATCTTACAGGAAAAGGGGCAAGGAAAGAGAGAGACTCTCGTAATGCTGAATTAAAAATATCATTGCAATATTTAAAACTCCAGAGGTTTTTTTGGTAGCAGCTACAAAAGAGGAAGCAATACTATCACAAAATTTTGTGATATTGATAGGTCAGTTGAGGAATATATATATTTTAAGTGAACATCAGTTCACCAGTTTTAACATCAGTTAACTAACCAATGTATTCACTGAGTATTCAGCTTGTATCCAGCCTGCATTCACTGAGCAGCTTATAGACAAAGCATAGCTTTGATTCATCCAAAAGGTGATCTTATCAACTCTTGTCCACACAGTTCTTAGAGGCTTGTTTTCAACTTCATTGCCTGGATAATTTTGTCAAAGTATGCAACTGTAGGTGATCCAGCCATTCTGCCTCTCTTTATCCATGTGCAAAGGGGGAGAAGAGGGTTCTGCTGTGCCTGGATCTGCCCTCTCCCCCTGCCTTGGACTGTGGCACCCGAGGGAGCACAGTGGATAGACATTGGAGGCATTCTGAACTAAACCTAAAGAACTTAGTTTGGAAAAGATGCCATAGTGCTTTTGTAAGGCAAAATTTGCCTTTTCAGGTACCCCAGAGAAGTACCTGGCTGAGAAGCGCTGCTACCACAGCTTCACCTGGCTTTCATGCTATGGAGGAAGCATATGTGACAGAAACTCCCATTTGTCAGTGGAAGGAAGCCAGCAGAGAGTGTGTTGCAACCTTTTTGCTGATTCCTTGGGAGTCATCCCAGCTGCTGTCGGGAATGTAACAGCGAGTGTCGCTACCAGCTCCAAAGGAAGAGTCTTCATATCGGTATCTTAACCTTCTGTACTTTCTTTTTCAGTTATTCTCCCATCTTGCTTACATTGTTTATTACAAATTTGCAAATTAACTTGTCTGAACAGCAAAAGAATAATGAGAAACACCTTTGGAAAAGTTAAAAAAGCCCTCTTCTTGGCATTTGCCATATTATGCTATTCAAATAGCTGCTGGTGAGGATGGGAAAGGGAAGTGTGCCAAGATAAGGTGACGAGGGAGACCAGCAGCAAGAAAGGTTTGCTGTTTGCAGACTTGACTGGTTGATTTGACCAGAAAAGTTAATTACCGATCTCCGAACCCTTAAGGAGACAGTATTGCAACATCATGCATCACAAACACTGCTTTTGGAAATCAATATCTCAAAAGCAATAACATTTCACAGTTGGAACTTCCATGATTTTGAAGTAGCCTTGCATTCACCTTTTATACTTTTCACCACAGTTTATTCTATCTTTCCCCCCTAATTAGTGAGTAGGCAAGTGGACAGATTGTATTGAGTTAAATAATGTTCTAATCATAACTCTGTTAACATGATCATTAAACTGATGTATACTATCACAATTTCAGGTTTGTAGTTTTGCCTGATCACATACGAGAGGGGGACTCAACAACTGTGCATGGTTTACTATGCTGAACATGTAAACAAAATGATAAATTTAGTGTGGATGTTTACATCTATATTGTGATTTTTTTTGTGATTCAGGTTATGACCACTGCAGAGTATTATGGTTTCAAAGTTTTGCTCTGCCAAATTCCAGAAAGCAACTATTTTATTGGTGGTAAGTTATTTACTGAAGCTAATGTCAGTTGCTCTTTGTAGCCAGACTAAAAAGAATATTTATACAGGCAAGAAAAAGAAGACATTTAGTACATAAGATAGAGCAATATTTGCCATCAGAGTATTGTGACCATAAAGAAATCCTCAACAAAATTGAATATTAACTTTATTGAGTGGTAATTAAAATAACTTCTTTGCATGCTTTCTGCTTCCTGAGGTAGTCAAACAGAGAATCATGTTTTCCTGCAGTCATTCAAGCATAGAGTAAGCAAAGCTCCAAGGAGATGAAAACTCTCATTTGGCAGATGTTTTATAAGCAGCATTCCTTATGGAACTTCTGGAGGACTTTTTCAATCTAACACAATGATTAACGTACCTCATGTGTTTACATTCTTCTTTTCTTAAATATTTCTGCCATCATGCAAATCCCAGGCTTAGTTGTATTTAATAAGTTTAATGTCCATAGACAATAATACATTGAGGTTGGGGGCATTATTTTTTCGATATTTTTGCTATGTCATCACAAAGTTAAGGGAATACCAGAGCTGGAATTTCTTGTAATATTGTGTTCCAAATAAATACCCTGATGTTTTGAACATTTTCAGGATTTTCATGACTTTTAATATTGAAAAATTGTTCAGGTTGCATATAGGACCAAATCTACATGCTTTCTTGATGTTCTGTCCCATTTTTAGGGACCAAACTTCTTTCACCTTCATCTTGTTGTGTAAAAAATATTATGAATTACCTAAGAGAGTTGCTTTTATCTAAACCGTTTGGAAATGCTTGGACATATAAGCAGATCTTTCCTATTATAGCTTGAATAAAGTTAAAAAATTGCACTTGACTACAAAGCACATCCGGGCTTTGCATTCTGAGTGGAGTACAAAGCTCAGTACATCTATGTGTTATAAAACCAAAATCAAGTCACGATGAAGTTGGGGTTATAGGATCAGCAATATTTTAATCTTTTTTTTTTTTTTTTTTATATTCTTGCTCAGTTCCAAGCACGATGGTTTTCTGGTCCAAGTGTGAGGTCCTCAAATGCTACCATAATAAATAAAAGATAAAAACTGTTATTCTTCCCAATTGATCATTCCTTTCTGATTGTCCTCAAATATTATTTTAACTTTATGCTTTGTGTAAAGAATGCTTGATATTTAGTGTTCCATTTAGAAAAAAAAACCCAACAAGCAATGAATCTATTCTATTATTTCTGTAGAACAATCTGTATAACATACATGCAAACTAGGACTCATGGGAAGCAAGCATTGTGGCACATCCTGCTTCTTGTTATGTACAACCATATGTCTGATATGCATTAATGTTATAAAATAACTTCCTCTGATAAGATCCATACTTGTTTAATTATAATATTTTCTTCAGTGCAAGTTGAGACAGGTAAATATTGTACAGAAATAGTTCTGCACATCATTTTTTGCACCTTTTTTCCCAATTTTCTTTATGCAGGTGTGGCACTATTTTCAGGGAAGAACGTTTCTCATGAATCTCTGCAAGTGGGCTTATACAATGAGTTCATGAATTTTTAAACACTGTAAACAACAACTGTATTAAATGAGCTCTTTATGTTCCAAGTCATTTGATATGAATGTGGAATAACAATTGTGGAAAAATTCAGATTCTTATGGTGTAGCTCTGTTAGATAAATAAAAGAATCCTTTTTAAAAAACATTCACCACTCCTTCATTTCCTCTGCCTTGCTATCTTGATTTTTTTTCTCCTCATATTATGTAGGTTTACCTGACTTAAGTCAAATGATTACTGTAAAAATACTCCTGGATGCTTTTAATGACTCATCTGTATTATCAGCTTAATGGGTGGCATTCTTCTTTCTGGATAGATACTGATCAAAAGCCTCAGAGGGGCATTCTGAATTACTGCTCTTCTTATATGAATGCCTCTTCTCTTGATGTTCCTTACAAGAATTACTGGTTTTTATCATATATAATCTTCCTATCTGCTCATAGGAATGCTAGGCATAATCTGTGTGTCAGGTAGTATACAAAATCAGAAAAATAAGATACTTCATAAGCAGTTTACAGAAAAAATGCTTAAAATGGGCGAGCAAAGAGACACGGTGAGATACAGGTTAGCATGATTGACAGTGATCCTTGCTGTAAATCAAGGTTTCAACAAGTGAATTGATGGAGGAGTAAGAAAGTCTTTGCAAATGCTTAGTGAAAATTCTACATGAATTTGTCATAGGACAAGGTTAGAATGTTGTTAGGAAGTTGAGTAAGGGGACAGTGGAGGCCGATGCTGTGGAACAAATGGAGGTGAGAGTTATCATTTCCAAACTGAAGGAAGCTGTTAGGTCAGGAATGGGCTGAAGCTTGGAAGGGAAGCATGCCCAGTGCTTGAGGTGTTAGAAGAATGAAGAAGGGTAGTCAGTCACCAGTGTGACACTGGGAGCGTTCAAGCCATAATTGGTCTCACTTTTCTTTTGTTTGTAGGCAATACTATAAACTGGTGTAGGGTGAGATAACAGGCTGTTTCTCAATGGTTGTATTCTCAATGGACTGGATGTCTGAAGAGTTTGCAAACACTACAGAAACCACTTAAAGCAAAGATGTTGCTTCCAGGAACAGACTGCAGGTAATATTTCTGGGAAAAAAGAAAAACCTGTCCTGTCAGTAACTACTTTAAATAAATGTTTATTTTTATTTGAAAACATTTCTGTGGGACTTGGTTCTGTCATCTGGAGAATAATGTATGAAATCTTGGACCAGAGCTATACTAACTTTCTGATATAGCTGTTGTTATGTTAAGCATGAAAGTGGATATAAAACACATATTTAATTTCTTGCAAATGGACGTAAAAAAAATAAATAATCACAGTGCTAGTCACTATTGCAGATCTGTGGCTTGCTACTGGAGAAATATTTTAAAACAGAAAAATCCCATTTTGGTTTATTGTGTAGCTTCCGCATTACAAATGGAAATATCATGTAACCTATTCTGACTTGAGTATTATCAGACATTTTAAGCATGAAAGTTTCAGGAGACCATATTAAGAGACATGTGCCTGAACAAGTTCAAAAAACCATCACCAGTATCTGCACTGACACAATACAGGGGCATAGATTTTTTCAAGTCTAGGCTTGAAGTGTTCTCACAAGGTCATTAGCTGTCTTTCTGAGTGCTCAGGAGAGAGCTAAAGCAGTGGATTGCTACTTGTGCCTGCTGTCTTTGTTTTCCCTTGTTCCCTCCATGTTAATTTTTGACAAACCAGGGGTTTGCCTTACATTTAGAATTCTTAGCAGTTCTTCCATAAAGGTGGCTACTGCAGTCAGTGCAACCAGGCGTCATCATAATTCCTAGAGATCAATTAGACACCATTGTGTCAATAGGTATTTTTGTTTCCTCAGCACTGAGGATTTCTTTGAGCTTCGCAGACTGTGAAGCAAATGTGCTTCCTGCCCCGAAGAAAGGAATGTATATGTGTATCTGTATGTATTTCAAACAATAGTCTGAGATCTACTCTGAAAGCAATTAATGCATAACTTTTTTTTTATTTCTGAACATTTGAGTGCTCAGAAAATAAACTCCTGGTTATCCTTGATGCTTTGCAGTTCACCTGATGCACTCCTTTTCTATGATCTTCTGAATCCTTTGCACTTTTTTTATTTCCTTCTTGCTGCTCCTCCCTGCCTCCAACGTTTGTAAATCCCGTGTTCATCATCTGCCCCACAGCCCTTGGGGAGGAAAGAATCAGAACTTTAGTTACTCAAGGAATATCCAAGACGGGCAGGAGGAATATTGGAGACAATCTTCAAGAGGCACGTGGATGGGAGAGGTAGAGTGAACGGGATAAAGCAGTTGGAGGCAATTGTGGCAAGAAAACGTATTCTCATAATGTGTCAGTGGAAGAAAACTTTTATTTATTGAAACTGAGTGTTCAGTGAATGATGGATGAGCTACATTGAATAAATGCATAGAATGAATGCAAGCAGGATAAGCAGGAGCTTCATATGCAAATTCTTGTAAGTATCCATATATAAGAATATACTGAGGGTAGTTGCAATATTGTAGGTAGGCAATATACAAACATTTAAATGTTTTCCCAAAACTTTGGCCTGTATAGGGCTGCACCTGGATGGTGTCTGAAGTGATTAATTTATGTTTATTAAGGGCTTTTGCATAGGAAGAGCTGTGTGATACAACTGGCCATTGGCCATCTCTTCTCATACTTTCATGGGGCCTCAGGAAGTCAGGTGCAGGAGAAAAGTAATCCAAAGGCATCCTTATTCTGAAAATACATCTCCAGGGGTTTTCTGCGTGCAGTATTCTAGGCAAGATTCTGTGGCAAAGTACGAATTCTGGGTTGTTGATTGCTGGGAGGGCGCAGTTGGCCTATTCATGACATGCCAATGTTTTTTAACATAATTCTTTATATTTCAGAGTGGTCAAAGAGCATGTGATAAGATCAGTTTGTGTAGGACTAGAACAGTGTTTTCTTCCGTCGGGAATTCATAAACACAATCTCATACACAGGCTATAACTGTGAGCCAAATCTATCTTGCTCTTTCTGATTCACGGTGAAGTATATAACTAGTCTCCACTTCTACTTCCACTGAAGACAATTATTGTTTTTACACCAAACTAAAATACCTGGATTTTTTTTTGATTCAGAAATGGCTTTCTGTGGGCATTTGAGTAGCTGAAGCTTTGCTTACCCAAATGTTCAGAAAAGGCAGTTGCAAATGCAATATGAATTTATGTGAATCAGAATTTAATTTCTAAATAGCACCATTTTGCTGTATTTCAAGCTAAAACTCTACAGTTTTACATACCTAAGAGGGAGGCAGAGCATTGCCTGGAACCAATCTCCCCCGTGGGAGCAAGAATCCCATACCAACAGTACAGCCCCGGAGTGAGCTTCCCCTTAGCTGGTGCAGTAGGATGACTCTACTTTGTAGCAAAATCAACTACTTGCTGATGTATTGGAATGACAAGATACATTAATGGTTTTTATATCAGCAATGTAAAATGCATTGTGTTAATTGATTACCAAAAGTAATGCTATTACTGCTGTGATTATGACTGTGCATCATATCTGGGATTTCACAACGATGTATTAAAAAGGTAGCTATAGGTATGGCCTCATTAGTACTTTTTCCAATTGATGTATTATGTGACTTAAAATTTATTGACTAAAAGCAGCATTATTTTCTTTTCCAATATGACTACATGAACTTCCCATGCCTTCTCTTGCATCTTGAACCCTTACATAGTGAGAAGTGTCACAGGACCAGATGAAGACGCAGCAGGGGTGAGTCTGGTTGTAGCAGTGAGAACACTTGTTATTAAAAAAGAGACTTTTGAGTCATGGCTCCAGACCATCATCAGAGCTTTAAAGGTCTCTGTTCCGTGAATTGTCGAGCCATTAGAGAGCAGGCCTGGCCTGGCCCACCTTCTGACTATTTTCTGTTTTCAGCAGACCAGTTTTGAAGG
This sequence comes from Gallinago undulata, assembly GCA_026546715.1. Taxonomy (NCBI): domain Eukaryota; kingdom Metazoa; phylum Chordata; class Aves; order Charadriiformes; family Scolopacidae; genus Gallinago; species Gallinago undulata. The sequence goes on from JAOTQQ010000023.1 coordinate 92,364,943, forward strand.
CAGATGGCGTATCTTCCATCTCTCAATAACTGAAAGCCGGATGGCTTATCCCACATCTCCTGGGATGAGCTCGGGCTGCTCTGTTTTCTAACCATTAGGTGAGTTCTCTAACAGCTAGTCATTATACAAATGGTGTGCGACCCACCCATCAGAGCAGGTGAAATTGCTGACTGCAACTAATCTTTCAGGCTTCCCATAGCACAGGCAGAGATTGGGTTCCCGGGCACTAAACCTGGTTAGCAATGGCCTGATAGGGAAAAGAGAGGTATCTTTTGGGAAAAGGAGCTCTACACGTGTATTAGTGACTTGAAAGGAGCATCTAGGAAATCAGGCAAACAGACACAGGCATCCAGTAAAGTAAGACTTGCATGCTTTTGGGGACTTTCTGTTTGGGACTTAGAAATGAGTATTAAGCAATTATGTCTGAGCTTAAACAAGGCTGAATAAGCACTCTTGTGTACAGTTTTAAGAATGCTTATCGATGTTTGAGAGTTATTTCAGTATGTATAAAAGGTGACTAGCTAATAAGAATTTGAGAGTAAGTCTGATGCTCTTACAGAAGTACAGACAGAAAACTCTTTTTGAGTCATTCTGTTGGATAACAGCTCTACTGAATATAGACACGTCTACTACTTCATATTGAAAACCTATTGAGGTGTCTTGCAAATGATCAAGACTCATGATAGCTGAAATGACAACACATGTTCCTTCTAGTGAAGAATTTGGACAAAAAGGAATGTGGTGCTACCGTCTTAACTGTCATAGCAAAGTCAAGACTCCTTGGAAGAAGTTTCTGTGGGAAATCAAGTCCCTACTCTTTTAGAGTCAGAGGAGAGAGTTGGACTCATGTCTTTGAGATGAGATGGGTACTCTAGTTCAGTGGTCACCGAAGTCAGGTGTGTGCACACCTAAGGGGTGCTCAAGGCAGTCCATTCGGGTGCAGGAAGTAAATATTTTTTGTACCATTAATAAAGAAAATAAAATAATTTTAATAATAGTTTTTATTTTATCTTTATCATTCTTTTTACTTTACATTTTTCTCTGGATGTTTTATAATATATGTAATATATTAGTACAGAAGTAAATGTGTATAATTTATAACTAAATAAACATATATTAGGTATATGTGTTCAGAAATTTTTTACCAATAGGGTTGCATAATCAAAACAGTCTGGAGACCACTGCTCTAGTATATATGTAATAGCCTTTCTTTCTCTCTGGACTAATTATTTAATAATATTAAACTAATTATTTGCAGGTATAAGAAAAGTACCAGCCACAGAAAAAAAGCATCATGAGAAGGAAGGCCTCCTGAGAGCCTGGTACATAGAAAGACTTCCTGCAATTGCAAGTGCTTCTGTTCCCCATATTTCTTCCTGTATTTCTAGCATGTCCATATTGGATACCAGAAGCCTTTTCCACTAGGTGTCATTCATGCTAATCCCACAAAAACCTTTGATAAATGGCCTCTCCCAAATAATAAAAGTTTCACTGAAATATTCCAACAAGCTCGTTCCTGAAGTTCTCTGATTTATTTTATTTTAAAGTGTTGATTTACTTAGAAGTCATTGCAATGCATTGCATTACATAAAAATGATGGGCACTGCACTGGTGAATATAAATAATATCTGTGAGGCAGAGAAATACATTTATCATTTTTGTGTACATGTGAGCTTACTCTTACACTCTCAAAGCATTGTGGAGGGATATGACTGGATGACTTCTAAAATTAATGATAGTTGCTGTGCAAGCCATAGTTTAAAGGATTATGTACATACACATACCTATAGAGGCTTTGTGTTCTCTATTAATTTTTTCTCCTCAATGTCAACAAATAAAAATTTTATGCATTGAATGGTCGATGCTGCATTTTACATAATGTTAATAAATTCAGAAAATACAGAAATGGCATTAACTGTCAGCAGCTCTGCTTGTCTATGGCAGGATGAATGTGTCCGTCATTTTTACAAGAGCGATGTACACGCAGGAATCTTTGTCTCATGTTTCAAAATATTTTGTGCTGCTTTGTCTTTGATGTTACCTGTATACCAGGTTTATGAAATAGACTTTTGCCAGTACAAGCAAGTTGGCTTTGAATATGGGCATGAAAAATCTCAGCTCTTGTACGAGCAGAAAAGAACTTAATGGAATTTATGTCATTTAAAGAGGAAGTAAATTTACACAAGCAAGAAAACTTCTGGTTTTATGGACAATAGGGACATAATGGTTTTGTTCAGATCAGGAGTGAACTTTTGCAGTGAATTCCCTGACATTCCCCAATTGCTTTCTTTAGTTCACTCTGTGGGGTGGCCTTAGTAGACATGAGTTAGATTTTAGGTGAAATAAAAACTGGCTGCAAACGAGCGTTTGAGCAATGGGAACAGATTAAGGCAAATCCAGTATTAAAAAGCCATGGATGCCCAGTCTCTACTTCTAACTGTCATTCTACAGATGTTCTCCTATTTGTCTTGCTAATGTGGACATATAGTTTTTGAATCTCCTTTGAAAGGGGATTGGTATCCAGTGCTGTTTTGCCAATAAAGCTATGATGATACAGAGTCTGTGCAACAGAGCAGCCTTCAGCAAGAAAAAAACTACCCTAAAACAAGATCTGGAGGCATTGCTGCTATAAAAAGAAGCTGCTTATCACACCTTGCAGATCAAGCTGTGAGCCACCTAACAGGCCCTTTAGTAGCATCATCAGCCATACAAGAACCAGTCTTCTGTTTGCTCTTTTCTTAGTGAAACAGTGGTTGAAGACCTCTTGGAAAGGTCTTATAGTAAATACAGGGAAGCTGATGGACACTTCCTGCTTAAATGCACATAGTCTGTTTCTCACGGCTTGGTGGCCGGGTAATGGCAGTTCCAGCCAATTCTGAAAGCAGTCTGATTTCTGATAAGATTGATCCTGATGAAGTAGTCTAATAAATAAGATATTTATCAGGACATTTTATAGGGTTCCAGTACATTATATTTTCTCTTCCCTGTACTGTAGGAAACATCAGCTTTCTGAACGGGTCATTTTGAAAGTGCCCTTTGTGATAGCACTAGGACAACAAAGATTGGTTGCTTCGTGTGCTCAATTTAGTAAAAAAAGCACATTTCTTAGCCTCATATCTGATTTGTAGCATTCCAGACAGGGGTAGGACACGCTACTAAATGCTAAGAGTGGTTCCTTCAAGCAGACCATTTTTGGATTTCCATATAGATTAAACACTTACTTATAGTAACAAAAGATCTGACAATAGCAAGCCTTTTCTCTTCCTGTCATTAGGACCTTTGGAGGAAGAAATCGCTATTAATAATATCACATAAAGTGTGTGCATTATATTTGAGGAGATGGGAGTAACGAAGACTAATATGGATTTTGTCTTTCGACTTTTCCCGTTGCCTAATGTTTCACAGGTCATTAAACTTTGTATGCTTCCAGGGACTGAGGAAAACTAATAAGTGCTTATAAATTCTGACTTAATTTTTATAGATAAAATTTTGCTTCCCCCCCCCCAAAAAAAGTTGATTTGATTATTTGGAAGAAGCATTATCAGTGAAAAGATCATTTTTCTGTTCTTTATTATTAACTTTTATTGCTAGCACATCAAAGTGGTTTCTTGTTACTGAGTGATGGCTGTCCTCTCCAAGGCACACACCATCCCTGCTCTGCTTTAATTCAAAGGCACAGAACCTTAGGCTGTGGTCCAGGAGTCCACTTCAAAATGCTGGTAACTTTGCATGTAAAAGCGTGGTTAACTGACCAGTGTGTTAGTCAAATGTAATAGCAAAACATACACACGAGCGTGTAGCTACACTGGGAGTACAAGGAAAATAACTAGTCTGCAGATCCTTCTTTCTTCCCTTGGTTAGATGGCACGCACCCCAGAGGGATGCGATGGCATCTGTTCTGTCACAACCTCTCTGGCTGATTTTGCAGAGCATCAGAAACAGTCAGGAGCCCAAGTGTTTTGATTTCTAGTGCTTTTAATTCTTTTCAAAAAGTAAAAAATCTACTTATTTAAAAAAAAAATATTAAAAAACCAATCATTTTTAAAAAGCTGGAAAACCCGCCCCCCATCAAACATTAATTTCTGCGCATCTAAGTATTTTAAGTCACAGTCAGATTTTTTTGTAAGGAAATGCATAAAACAAAAAAATAAAATTGCATTTCTTTCAGACCTGCTATGTAAAACTACCTGGGTCAAACTACTGGACTGACTTACACCAACGTTTTCTGTTGGAGTTTTATGACAGTGTTGTAAGCACAGCAGTAGGGGCAGGACCTCAAGTCACAGCCTTAACTCTGCCTGCAGAGTCCTACCTTGGGAAAGCTGGGCGAGTACATCAAGGGCTGACAGTCTGCTTCCAGTGATGGTCCAGAGTAGATCTAATTTTCTTTCTCCCATGAACAAGGAGAGATGGAAAGAGAACAGCTTGAGAGACGGTGTTTATGCTTTTCTGCACACTCACTCAAGTGCTTAGGGCTTCAGTGTCTGTGCCGTGCATCTCTGAATAGTTATTAATAGGGAAAATGATACCATGGTAAGCTCCAGAAAATCTGAAAATATGTTTTACTTTAGATCGTTTCTCTCACCTTGTCTTATATCAAAAGAATGCCTATTTTAGCAGCGACTTTTAACTTCAACTTTTAAACTTTTGGAGTGAAATAGAGCTATCCTTGGTAGAAAACTGATTTTCGCTTTTATTTGAAACTTCTTGCATCTTCTTTTTTAGGTCTATTTTTTCTGCGTAGTATAAATAGAGCTGTTAATAATGCTTCACACCACTGTCAGTTACTGAAGAGGGGTAGTAGTTTTTCATTATAAGCCTACCTTCTATGTATTATCCTAAGAAATCCTTAGAAACTGTGCTTTCTACTTCAACATTTGCATGCAAGATCTGTGGCCAGAGGTTAACTTTTGAGCAAATTTGATAACATTTAAGTCAGTCTTCTAATTTAGCTTTTAATAAAAGGTGAAAGTGAAAGGTGACATAATGATGGATGCCTGTACCACGGTGTGTCAGGGCTTTTCAGTTGCCTGTCTTTCTGCCAGCAACTGGACATGCTGTGATCATAAGTGCCAAGGAGCTAAAACAAAATGACATTTCTATTTCCTAGCGCTGGCAAAACTGAAGTTTAGATGCTCAGAAAACAGTGATGGCCACTGTCTCCCTTAACACCTGACTTAGTCCCATAACTATCTTCTGATACATTTTAAGAGGTTTTAAAATGAAGCAGAATGAAGCCCCATAAACTTAGACAAATGAAAAACAATCCTACTTCCCTACCGCAGGCTACAGGAAGGAAGCGCAGTCTTGTTTTGCACCAGAAGGTGGTGATTTCTTATGATCCCAGAAAGAAATATACTCAGAGTCTGTGAAGTATCACTTAAGGCCCGTTTTTTTTTGTGTGTCAACACAATAAAGGAAAAGAGGATAATGTAGATAATGTTATGTCCCTTCAGATGCTAGAAGCCCCTGATTGCAGCTCTCCATCCAGGGCACAGCATACTGTGCAGATCCCATCCATGGAAAGTTTATTACTTTTTGGTCATTTGAGATCTTATAGGTCTTGTCATCAGGCTTTTTTCCCTAGTAATTTCTTTAAAAGCTTTCGGATGTGTTCCGCCCTTATTATGTCTGCAATGCATGTTGTGTTCCACTTTTTCCATTCATTTAAACAGCACCAAACTTCTGCCCTGCCCACCTGATGCGTGCTTGCAGTACTATGCCTATGTCAAGGCATGGATTCAAAATGTCAAAACCTTTGTATGCTTGCCCAGGAAACATGTTCTGCATGGTCTGACTGTAGTTACACAGGTTTCTGACCAGCTTTAATTTGTCTCTTGTTTGTTGTGAGTCGATGCTACTGTGATGATTTACAGACCATTTTTGTATGATATTTTTATAGTTATGTTTGCATTGAGTGTCATTTCAGTCTTCTATATATGTCTCCTGGGAAGGCTAAATTTGAGCTCTAGTACAAATGAACTAAATAAAGCAGAGAGTCAGAATTAGAAGGGATTATTCTTGAGAGAAGAACACACAGTGTGTCTATGAACAATCATTCTTCAGGTTCACTGAACATTTTGGTATCAAAATCTTGCTGAATATTTAACAAATGTCTGTAAGTATTTATCAGTTTATGGCACTAAAGTTATCCCCATTCCACTGTCAGACCACCAGGGACCTAGGAAGTCCAGGACGATACATAATGTCAGGATATCTGACCAGTTCCTCTTAATCAAGCTGATCAAAAAAATCCCAAATTAAAACAGAGTGATAACCTGTATGTACTAGGAGGAAGTAACACACATATATATGTTTCTAGGTATATTTATTGCTGCATTGAAGGTATGAAGGGTGTGCTCCCTTTATATCTCAGCTAAGCTCTCAAAATAGCAGATATATTGACTTCCGTAGCAGGCAAATCTTCTGCTGGGCAGGTGGTTTTGCTGACTGTAATCCAGAAATGAAACACAGAAGTGATGCAGATGCAACAAATTTCTTTTAAAATTTGAGCAAACAGACATGGAATTTGTTCAAAATATTTAGTAAGTTCTACCCATTATTCCTTCCCTTGACGTTTACAAATACTTCAAGTCATGAATAGCAAGAAAATAATGTTGCTAATGTGAAGTTTTGTTCTGTACATTAGCCGAGGAGGGATTTCATTTTCTCTTGATGCACATACAATACTGAATTCAGCTTCAGTTATTGTTAAGCAAGCAGAAAATGTGTAGCTTAGTTATAATATCCCAGTTGTTCGTGTTAATTGATAAACATCTGCCCAGGAAGATACTAGTTTTCAGACAGAAATTGCATAGTTGCTTGATATCCCTCTATTGAATTTCAATGTGTATGAGCTAATGACATAAATATATGGAAAGCATGTGAAATGACAGCGTTACGTCTTCAAAATGTGACTCGTGTTCTGCTTCAGGATGAAGAAATGGTGGGTTTTTTTAACATTTGTTTAAGGCTTGAGTGACCAAGGGCAAGGTGCTGCCAGGAACGTACCAGTGGAGCATCCTGCAAGTACCAATGTGCAGAGTTCATCCCAGAGAAGTCTGGTTACAGAGGCGTAACTCCTCTTCGACTTTTTCACTGCAGTGTGTACACACTACAAAGCAAAATCCATTGGCAGGGGAAAATAGCCACATGAGCTGCAAAGCACCTTGCTTTTCTGTGAATGGGGAAAGGATAATTTTGCCAGTCCTGTAGCTAGAAGACTTTTGGGCTACAGCAGGAGAAGTTCTGCCTTCCCCCGGGAAGCTGTGCATTAACCATGCGTCCAATACCTTGACGCTCTCATCAGTGCACGGTGCAGAACGTGGGTATGACTTGTGAGCACTAAGCCCTCTTGTGACGGGTTCCTGAAAAGGTCACCTTGTCTTTAACACCTTCTTTCTGTTACCCCATATGATGATGTGTTATAAGATGAGGCTACTAACACAAGGGTGACATGGTCTCTCCTGGGTTGGCCATGTTAAACCAAGTCATTTGGAAGCTCGTAGGAATAATACATTTGTCAGGCTTGGAGACTCTATTTCCTCCACTGAATGTCAGAGAAATTCTTCCAGCTTATCACTCAGAAACAGATGCACTGATGTTGACACTCTTAGATTTAATTTTTTACCGGTGCATAATTTAAACTGTACTTTTGCCTCAGGTCCAGTCAAGGTTAATTTCTATTTGTAAATCTTAATGCAAGAAACCAAGTGTGTCTGTCCATCTGTGAAATGCCCATGATGTTTTTCTACTCAAGTCTAGCAGTAGAAATACTTAGCTCTCTGGATAGTGACTTATTCCAAATGAAACAGAGGATCTTTGTGATAGTATTGCACATCACAGCTGTAGGTTACCTAAATAGGCATTATATCCATTACTGTTCTGTTACATCGTTCAATACAGCTATTATGTTCCATCAAAAATGGGAAAACATGTATATTATGAGTAGCAAGAAAACCAGCAGGTTGATAATTGCTCTATGCTCACTAATGTGAATTACTAGCTGGCTCATCTATAATTGTAATTAACACCTCCTGCCTCAGCTATGCAATTAGCTGATGTTGCTACAAATTTTTGTTGTATATTTAATCTTTATCTTGTTTCTCTGGCCTGCTCTTGTATTAAATTTAAAAGTAAATCCACAAACTATACAAAGAGCTGCCATGGCAGTTACTCATTAGTCACATGAGGCCCGTGTACAGAGTCTGGCTGTATCTCCAGGGAATTCACAGTCGACACACTCCAGTCTGGTTTAGCAAATGTGCCTGCTGTGTATCCTTTCACATTTGCTGTATCTGTTCTAGCTTAATTTGAATTCACGTTGTGAGCTTTCTGTGCCTACAGTCACTTTCATGAACTTTTCATAGAATCACAGAATGGTTTGGGTTGGAAGGGACCTTAAAGATCATCGAGTTCCAACCCCCCTGCCCTAGGCAGGGACACCTCCCACCAGACCAGGTTGCTCCAAGCCCCATCCAGCCTGGCCTTGAACCCCTCCAGGGATGGGGCAGCCACAGCTTCTCTGGGCAACCTGTTCCAGTGTCTCACCACCCTCACAAAAAAGAATTTCTTCCTAATCTCTCTCTCTCTCTCTCTCTCTCTCTATCTATCTAATCTATCTATCTATGTATTTTCTTCTAGACACCGTGATTTGGAAAGTCCCAAACATAGCAGGTAAGAAATGCTGCAGCAAAACTGGTTTCCACTAGGAAGGCTCTGGGGGGAAGAAGAGATCAAAAAACCCCCCGGTTAGGTTGGGTGAGGTGCAACCCTGCCTCCCCGGCTGCTTCCCCACTGCCAGGCTCAGCACTTGCCCACCTCCTCAGCAGCCCCCAGCGTGGGCCACCAAGTCCCGGCTCCCTCCTCTTCCCACTCCTCCGGCCCCGGGGACTCCAAGGACACGGGGTTGCCCTCCTGCCAAAGCCCTCCAGCTGCCTTGGGAGCCCCCTGCTCCGGAGAAGGGGTGTCGGGTGGCCACCGTTGGCAGGCAGGCAGGCAGGCAGCTCTCCCGGCTTGGCAGGCAGGCAGGCGCTTTGGCTACTGGGCCGCCCAGCTCTCCCGCTGCCAGATGGGCAGGGAGGAGGCAGGAGCACGGTTTTCCCGGTGTGTTGCTGGCTCTGTTTTGCTCTCCAGAGCCCCTCGCCCTCCACCTTCTCTGATCCCGCTTTGGGCCTTGCCCCCCGGTGCAGACCCCGAGCGTGGCCTGTGCCACCCCAGCCTAGCTCACTGTCGGGCTTCCCTCACTTCCAGGGCAAAGGAGCCTTACGGCGTTTCTGCTGCTTTATACCCTGAAAAGAATCGACCGTATTTGAAATCGTGCACAATATCAGGGGAATTTTGGTCTGATGTGCCCAAACCACAAACTCTATTTTTTGGGCCCAAAAGTCTGTTGCCGCAAAGCAAGCTAAAGTATGAAAGACACCTCCTCGGGCTTGCCTTCAAGAAAGAGGCCCTCGGGGCACCCTTCCTGCAGAGCCTGGTGGTGTTTTGGACCAGGGAAACAAAGGAGAATAGATGGAGTTCAATCCAGCTCTTTTCAGCTCAGAGATAAGTGTTTTTGACACTAGGTGGTACTACAGACAAAGGCCAATATTTGCAAGCCTTGATGGTTAGGGATGGCAGCTCTAACCCTGGCATCTAATTTGGTGGCCTGCTAATCGGCTTCCGCAGCTCATATTGTGCCTGAGATAAAGATATTCTGTTAGACCGGTTTTCGGAGCGTTATGCTATGTCACTTCTAGTTCCCTGCAAAATTTCTCTTTGTTATCAGTTAGGATTTTATCGGGGCATCCTTCAAAAATCTGTGAAATTATCTGACATAGTTTAGGGGTAAATCTAACACCAGATATCACTTGCTAATACAAAGAGGCATGTATAATGATTTGAGCCTTCTGTGTTCAATTATTAAAATACATTTCTCATGAGCAACGCTGGGAATATTCTGTTGCTTCAGCTACCCCCTCAACACTTTTCACTGTATAATATGGTTTAGGGCTTTATTTAAAGCTGGGGGATCCATTTATCAAGGGCATTTCTGAAGATATTCTCCTTTCATTTTAACACCGGCCTCCACTCTCAGATGGATGAACATGTTATTTCCTTGAATCTTCACTCTTGTTTCTCAGTTTCCCTTTTTCCCCCCCTTCTGTTTCTCTGCAGCTACCTCAGCTTCAGTCACTGTTAGATCAAGGTTCTCTACTCCTTCTTGCAATTTGCTGTGCTCATTTAGGAATGTAGAGTCTTAACATTTGTTACCTGAGTCTGTGGAAGCCATTACATATGACTTTTGCTAACAGGTAAAGTAGGATTGAAACTTCTTTCTATGTGTTTGATGCCAGAAGCAAGGATCTCTAGCCTTGAAAAATCTATAACTAGTTTCTAAACTTTATTATCTTTTTTTCTTTTTTTTTTTTTTCCTATAGTATCTTGGCTTTTAACAATCAACATCTTTACTGTGTTTGTTACTGCAGAAGTTAAAATCAATGTGTACTCGCTATTACTTCACAGGTGTCACAAGGAACTGCCTGCTGATCTCATGTGATTCAAACCCCCTTTAAAATATGTTTCATTAAAAAGGCTTTATGTAGAAGAACATTAAAGTGGTTACAACAATTCAAGAAGGCAAGTTTTTTTCTGAAAAATATATAAGCAATACTAAAACTACGCTATTATGCAGACAAAAGCTGTCTTCAACAGTTGATTTAATGGTAAAAAGATTGATTTAAAATAAATAAACATATTGACAAGCAACTGAAGAGCAGACAGCACACTTTTGGGCATTGTATAAGTAAATACCAACAAGAGAATTGCTTTGTTTAAATCATTTCAAAAAATGAGAGCAATAAAAATTATTCCGTCTTTTTTTCCCAAACCAGTAAGCTTTTCAGATTTAGCTTGGCTTAGTTGCGTATACACAAGTATGTACACTTATTTAAAGATTGTTTTGTAGTGAGGTAAACTGGAAATGTATAAAGTTGGATTTTTTTTTATTTGTCTCTGTTTTAAATAAATAGTCAGCTCTACATATAGAAGAAAGGATAAACAGAAGTAGACGTATGAAAAAGAATACTTCTGTACACTACTATGTACTCCACCATGAATTGCTTATGCTAGACAATGGAAATCCTCAATAGTATCTATAAATTAATTAGACAAAAAGATTGGTTCCTGCTTTTAAAAATGAAATGGAGCTAACCTACATCAAAGTTCAGGCCATCAGGCTGAAGATTTGAGTTCTTTCCTGTCCTAATTTCTGACCACATGAGGCTGTAAGATGAGGTATGGCTTGAGCTGGTGTGGTTTGTGCAGAAGATCCCAAGCATATATGACAGACCTAGATATCACTGGTCAGAGACTGGGATTATTAAGTGAGGAGATTCACCCATTAGGGTTCATTTGACTCATCATCTTCAGCTGAGAACTGAGCTCACAAATGCTTAGCACTAAATTGTGACCTCACAACATCTCCAGGTTGCTCTGCATTGTGTGAAGAGAAGCGCTTGTGGCAGCTGATAGGAACGTTATCCGAAATCAAATGCAATGTCCCTGGAAGGAAAGAACGGAGCAGTGACAGCTGCCGCAACCCTTCACAGTGAGCACCATGCTCTGCAGGCTGACGAGGTAGGGCAGGTGGAACTGGAGCTTCACTCCTTTGCTCAGGGTGTCCACGCATTTCTTCTGGCTTCCAGTGCTCTGGGTTTTATTTGCTGAGAGCATAGGCTATGTTCTTTTTGGTCCAGCTGCTAGGATTTGGGGGACAGAAACAAACCACACGTAAACATGTAAGGCAACACTTGGTATGCTCCTAATAAAGCTCTTGAGATCATCCTGATTGTACCTTGATGAGTTTTACTGCATAAATGGTTAATGTCTCCTTTTAAATGTATTACACTCACTATCTCTTTTCCTTTTATTTAAAATCAGATTACATGTCTCTTAAAATACACGTGGTAACAAAAAGTAGTATTTGGACAAAGAGTCAAGAGAGAGATCATATTAAAACAATTTGACTTAAGCAGCAGATTGTAAATAAAATCAATATTGGAAGAGGACAATGATCTAATTGCATTTCAATTGCGTGACAGAACACCGACCCCACAGAAATCCAAAACCTGTACTGCTAAACTCTGCTTTTGTAAAGAGAAAAGCCACTGCAAACCCATAACTTCATCTGGCTTCTCTGTGGGCATCTTCTTCCTGAACAGGTTCTCCACGAGGACGCAGCCCTGCCAGTCTGGGGCTCCAGCACGGCCGGTGCTCCTGGTGCCTCAGTGTGGGGCACGTCAGTTAATTAGGCACAATCAGACTAACACCCAAACTGTTTCTCTGAGGCTTGGCAAGCGTACAGCATGGATTATAAGGTACATCCTAACACAGATATTGTAAAATAGTCTGAGTAATAATGACCTCGCTGGAGGTAGCACTGCTGGAGTGACCGATACTTGGATTGCGGTAATTCCTTTTTCCCTGTTTGGGGGAGAGCCTGTGCTGCTGGGAGTGCAGGTGGAGGGGACAGTCATTGTGGAAGCTTCTGGACAAAGCTGTGTCCATCTGCCAAGCAGACTTTTAGAGGCTGTGTCCTGGAGAGGCTTCCCATTTCCCTATGTGTTGGCTGCTGTGCTGAAGGCGGCCGCTTCCTTTTCCCCTCTCATTTGCAAAGGGCTGAAGAGGGGTGTCATGGAGGATGAGGGACTCGGAGCTGGGACCATAAGTGAATGTCTTATCAGGCTCTCCAAACAAGGCCAGAGTGTATTTTTGGTAGTTTTGTCTTCTGCCAAATGGTGCACAGCTTTCATATGCTTACTCTTTTTGGGGCAATGAGCCGTTTCTGCTGAATGCCCAGTTCTGGTATTACCTATGTAATAGTATGGTATCAATGCTTTCTTTTCAAAGTAAAGCTGGAATTTTTAAGAGTAGCATCCTATTTCCATATGAAATAACTGCATCTGTATTGCTTCTATAAGGAGCACAAACACACCTGGAAGGCTAAACCAAGTTTCCTTTCTCATCTTCCAATGTCAACTTTATTTCCTTTTCACCATTCTATTTTCCTTACCATTGCAAATGTCTTCTACAAACAGCACATGTAAAAGATTAATTGTCTGGGCCTATTACTAAGGGCCTTTGTTTCCCCCTAACTTATTGTTTCCTTGGCAGTTATAAATATTTAAATGTTGCAGAAGATGGCAGACGTGCAAATCCATCAGTATCTCCTACAGATATCATGGACACGTGCTGGAGCCAGGCATCGTGGCACTGCACTCTGCAAAGCAAAAACCCTCAGCTTCAAAGGCACTCAGGGAGCTGACTTCATTGATTGCAAGTACTGAAAAATCTTAGAGATGCTGAGTTTTAGGAAACTAACTCTCATTGACTTTCAATTAGGATCGCCAGAGTTAAATCTTGCAAAATGCTGAGTATTCCTAAAATCCAGTGATTAGCCACAGCTCTCCCCCAAAACAATAGGGTTTGAGGCTGCCGAACACCTTAGAAATCTGCTCAATGCTTTGCTGGGTCAAGCTTTTAAAAATGTTTCTGTCAGGTTGCTATAATCAGTTTGAAAATTCATGGCCCCTTTTGAAAATGCTTGCAGATCCTGAGTGTGCAGCTTCAGTATGGGATATTAAAAGTGCTTCAGTAACAGGAAGATTTTATAATAGACAACCAGACATAATCGCTTTATTATGAGGCTCTGCTAACAGCTCAGAGAAAGCTTTGTTGTTCTCTAACTATTTATTCACATTTAAAAAGTGATCATTCCGTCTCTCTTAAAGAACCTCAGCCTTCTGCTATATAAATAGTGCTTTGAGTGTTACAGAGCATTGACTCCACATACCATAATGCAGCATTATGTCAATCCAGCTGCCAACTGCAGTGTTTGTCCACATTTTTGGTATGATAAAGATCTTTATGAAATCTTTTCTATCTGGATGTGAAGAAAAAAAAAAACCACTGCGATTCGAATGACAAAGTTATTTCATCCTACAATGAACATTTTCTCTTTTGTCAGGCAAATGATCTCATTTTTTAAAAAAAAAAAAAATAGAAAAGAACTGAGTCAGTGAGTTTCGAAGAGCCTGACTTTTAGCCTGCTCCCTGAAGTGGAGCCCCAAGCTGTACGTCAGGCACGAAGGCTCCGTGAGTGGAGCAGGGCAGGGGTTAGGCATTTCAGGAGGGGATTCCAGGAAATGGTCTGCCTAGTAGGCTAATGCTTCCAGCTCGTCTGAAAGAGCACAAGAAGCAGGAGAAACCACAAGGGTTTAAGTGTCTGAATGCTGTCCTCTTCTGGGGACTGCTTTTTTAGTTCCCATGACTATTTCAGGATTTTGAGAAAGAAAAAAACCAACCCTGCACTGCATGAAGATGAGAGTCTATTCCTACACTACGGGCTCTGACCAACCTGATCTAGTTGAAGATGTCCCTGCTCATTGCATGGGTGTTGGACTAGATGACCTTTAAATGTCCCTTCTGACCCAAACTATTCTATGAAACTACATTAAGTTAAGAGATATATGTCCAAAGTATATCCTTCCTTTAGAACAAAGAAGACTTTGCTAGTGAATGCTTCATTGTTAGGCATGAACTTTGTACCCGCTGCTTATAAGACTGAATGAAATGCTAAAAATCATGGCCAGAAAAAGAATATGGAAAGCTTTGAATTAAAAATTGGGGTGCATTGACAATTTTTTGCAATTGCAATTTTATGATTGAGCATCATCTGAACAGTTTTCAGGACTGCAACTTGGAGCTCTGTTTTAAACACTTCAACTTCTCTCAAAACATGCCAGCAGGCACCAGACTGTATTAAAGAATCATGGCAGGGAATATTTAAGTTAAAAGAGTAAAGTTTGTTTCAGCAATGACTAATTTTAAAGTAAAATTAAGGTATTTTTATTATTAAATATTTTAAAAATGTATTTTCAATCGATGGTCTAAAGATACATTTTTTAAAAAATTGAAAATGTAGTTCATTGTAGTCTTCTGAGTTGCTGTATCATTCTTTATTCATTTTTATTGATTAAAAAACCTAACATTTAAGAGTCCTTTTATCCCCAAATAGTGCCTGCATGTACATTCACACAGAATAAACATGTGCAACTAGAACAGAAACTGCTATTTTAATGCAAATATACAAATAAACCTAACTTTGTAGTGTTTTGTTGGGTTTTCAAACTTCCTAAAGGAATACAACATATATTTCCAGACTGTTTCCAGTTGCAGCCTACACCTTTTGTCTAATATTGGGTTTCATAGTTCAGGAAGATTCTTAATCGTCATCATCAATCTAATTAATACCAGTTCTACTTTCTGATTTTCTGTGACAGCTATTTTTAAATTGCCAGTAATAGTAATTTTTTAAAGTATTTGATTATTCCTTGAATTACTTTGCAAGTGTTATTTAATTCCTTCTGAATTAACTCATGACAGATTTCTATATGGTAATCAGTTTGAATATCTAAAATAAGCGTTAAAGAAATCCTACCAGGCAGACATAGCTTTTGGCCATGAATATCTGGAATAAGTTCTGATAATTTTTGGTGCTCTAACGGTTATTCTAAATGTCATAGTTAAAGGAGGTTTGCTTGGCAATGAACAGTAATTGCGAAGTAATACAATAGTAATATTGACAGAGAAGTTAAGAATATTTCAGGTGATGTTACTAATATCACTTTAAAATCACATTACTTCGGGATGTACTGCCTTAATATAAGGTGCATTTTAATAACAGTCTAATTCAGCTTCTCCATCCCTGCTGGGAATCAAACAAGCCCCTTTCTTGTGAATTAGTGTTAATAAGTCTTCAATAGATTCAGCTGAGGGATAATTAATGACTCACTTGTTCTTGCCAGAACAGTTCAAGTGGGTTTCATGCAGCATGCTGAGCTATTATCCTCTGGTGGGGTCATGCATCATGTCAGCCAGTTAACAGCAGTGGCTGCACAACAGATTTGGAAATAATATAATCAGAATAGCCCAAACTTCTAGACCCTGCTTGTGAAGGTCTCAGACTTCTGCAGAGGAACAATTGAAAGACATGGGACAACTTATATAAGCATGCATGACAATTGGCTCCAAAGTTATCTGAGTTCAGCTTCCTTATTTGCAAAGTACAGTCATTTATGACATAATCATGCTGTTTACTTCCTTATATTTATAATCAAGGGATGCCATCCAGAGGTACCTGGACAGGCTGGAGAAGTGGGCCTGTGTGAACCTCATGAAGTTCAACTAAGCCAAATGCAAGGTCCTGCACCTGGGTCACAGCAATCCCAGGCACAAATACAGGTTGGGCAGAGAATGGCTGAAGAGCAGCCCTGAGAAGGACTTTGGGGTGTTGGTGTATGAGAAGATCAACACGAGCCGGCAGTGCACTGGGAGCCCAGAAAGCCAACTGCATCCTGGGCTGCATCAAAAGACGTGTGGCCAGCAGGTCAAGGGAGGTGATTCTACCCCTCTACTCTGCTCTCATGAGGCCCTACCTGGAGTCCTGTGTCCAGCTTTGCAGTCCTCAACACAGGAAGGACAGTTCACACTGAGGAGGATATCACAAAAATATCAGGTGGCTGGAGCACCTCTGCTATGAAGACAGGCTGAGAGAGTGGGAGTTGTTGAGCCTGGAGAAGAGAAGGCTGCAAGGAGACCTTATAGCAGCCTTTCAATACTTAAAGAGGGCCTACAGGAGAGATGGGGAGGGACTTTATCATGGAGTGTTGCGATAGGACAAGGGGTAGTGGATTTAAACTGAAAGAGGGTAGATTTAGATTAGATATCAGGGAGAAAGTCTTTTCTGTGAGGGTGGTGAGACACTGGAACAGGTTGCCCAGAGAAGCTGTGGCTGCCCTATCCTTGGAGGGGTTCAAGGCCAGGCTGGATGGAGCTTTGTAACCTGGTCTGGTGGGAGGTGTCCCTGCCAATGGCAGGGGGGTTGGAACTTTATGATCTTCAAGGTCCCTTCCAACCCAAATGATTCAATGGTTCTATGCTCTTATGAGCACTTATAAAAGTTGTGGCACATCACTGTACTAATTCCTACCGAACAGGTGAAGTGGACAGGAAAAACTCTTCTGCTATTATAGTAACATTTGCTGTTATTTACGTGTGGCTTTCCTGGACCAGGAAGGAGCTGTAGAGAGGGGGAGACAGTAAAACTCCTCCCGTTGAGTCCTTCTTTGTTATGGTGGGCTTGCATGCTGCATGGCTGCACAACCATGCCTTCTCCTGTCATTGAGTTCCTGACTGCATTTGATCCTGTTAGTTATCGCCGGTATCACGTTAACTCCGAGAGAGTCTAGTAGTGATCAGGGCTCCTGTGTGGGTGTTAGATAGACACAAAACAAAAACATTGTCTCTGCTCCATATAGACTCTGTTAACAAATGTACCTACAGCTTCAAAGGGAGTTCTTTTAAGGGTGGTAGTGTTAGGGCCCAGGAGATTAATTTGACACCTGTATTCGTCTCCATCAATGGATTCCTTCTGTACCCATTAAGCTCTTCCTGCAAGAAAATCTCATACAGACACCTGAAGTATTCCTTCATTAGAGAGTTTGTACAAGTGCTGTTCCTCCTCCTGGCAGGGCTCCCATTTCCTTTTCTAGGAGCTATTTCTAAGATATTTGAAGTCTTGTGGGCTTTTCCTTCTCAGAGGTTGCTGCTCCTATCTTCTACTTTTCCTCTCGGCCTCTCTGCTTCAGCACCTCTGTTCCTCTTGGACAACATTTTCTGCATGGCCCTTGTATCTCTCTTTGCTCAGCTCTCCCTCAGCTTTTAGCTGTTTGTGATCTCATTCTTCAGACCTCAGCTGGGAATTCTTTTAGGGAATAATGGAATGATTTCATATAAACCCATAGTTTAATTTTTTTTCAAACGCTATATTAACAGCATATGAAGCAAGAGTGGGTTTGTAAGGAGCAGGTACAAATAGATGCACAGAATTATCTTTATGTTTTAGATCTACTTTCATAATCTTTTTTCTAGTGATATTTGACATTTCTATATTTTTAGGAAAAGCTTTATTGTCTCTGTCTTCACCCCTTTCTTCTCCTTAATTTCCTTAAGTGACAATAAAAAGAGAGGAGGAAGACTGTATCTTTAACAGCAGAAATCTGTTTATGAACCATCTGGGTTCATTAACATAAACCAAAGTATATCACATATCAACAATATGCTATTCCCAAAGACTTTTTTTTTTTCCCCAGCAATTTAGGCCCAAATCTGTAGTGGACCTCACCGATTTTCTCTGTAGTGCATTCTCTGACACATCTTGTTAGACTGAATCGAAGACCACACTCCATGCGATGAATTCTTCCTGACCCTTTGTTGGCAAGCAGCGAGATCCATGCATGCAGGCTCCATTTACACCTGGTTAAGACAGGGACTGAAAATGTTTAAATAGTTGTTCAGATTACTCACTGTCTTAGCTACTGTGAGAAACACAAAGAATGTGTGCATTTACCGATCTGCTCTGTAACAAAGCTCACAGAATAGTCTGCTGGCCGAAGAGCAATTTAACTGGAAGACTGCCGCCAGCTACATCAAACACATGCTCTTCTTTTAAACTGCGGAGATCAATAATGTACATCTGATGGCAGGATGGAATCAGTGTCCTGAGCTGAGCCTGGTCATTTTATCTCACCCGGCCTCATCTCTGAGTCCTCAGCAGAGCTTGGCTTCCCTTGTTGGATTGCCACTGGTGGCAATTTTCTAGCATATGTGACGTAGTCAGTATCCACAGAGGGTTAGGGTGACATATCAGACACACTTAATTTACTTAAATCATATTTGAATGAAGGTCTTTGATGGAAAAAGTGTCTTTTGTTAAAAATGCTAATGTAAAAATCTTTCGATGTAAACCATTTACAGCCCAGCATGTAATCACAAACGGTTCATCTAGGAGCAGAATGTCTTAAATAACCTCTTTTTGAGATGTATACTCAAGACTATCAGATTTCTCATTTAGCCCACTCTTACATTTACTCTGCACCTGGAGATGCTGCACATTTGTTGATGTATTTTATTTTGGTAACATTATTGTGATTATGCTTCTGTATAACGTAACCCACGGCGAAGCAGAATAAATACATCCTTCATCCTGGTTATGAATCTTCTCTCTGTCCTTCGAGTGTGCTATCAGTATAAAACAGATGTCTCTTAACTACCTCTCCACTCTTTTTCTCTGTGTTCATCAGGCAGTGCTATAGTAACTAATGGCCAAGCCATTTAGATTAGATGGAAGAAAGCAAGTTACTTGAATCATATGGTATCATAATGCTTTCAACTGTTATATGGTCAGTAGATGTAAAAGTGATTGAAAGCCCAGAGGAACAGGCAATTGGTGGGGTTTCTGTTATACTCAGTGCAAAGAAATGACTGCTTCTGGTATGTCATTTGACCTAGGTGTAGATATGCAAAATAATTAATAAGAATCCTGAAGAGTCTCCTTCTTCCCAGTGACTGTACAGGGACTCTCATGAAACTAGTTCAGACTTAAATAATACCAATGCTAATGCTAATACAGATACTAATAAATATTTTTCAAATTGGAATTCTGTTGCCTAAACTTACATGTCAAATGTCGTCTCGAGCATCCGAGACATTCCCATGTCCAGTTGCTGGTAAAGAAAAATATAGGTGTCTAGTAGGTTCTGTGTCATTCCTGCTAACTCCATGTGGGTGGCTTTGGTGTCCTAGAAAATCTAAAAAGGCTCTAGACACCCATGTTTAGACACCTGGATTACTCCTCAGAAATCTAAAATGAAGTGGATGAATTCTACCCACAATGATCAAAGTTAGCTTTAGGGGTTAAGCTAGAGTAAATGTTAAACCAGTTGCCTCAGAAAGGCTTTTACCTTTGAAATAAATGGTTGGTGGAATCTGACATTCAGATTTAATTAATGGACCACCATTACACAATGAATGTAACTGTTCAGGAGCTGATTTTGTTAGCTTATTGAAAAATACCAAGTGTAATCCCATTGAAGTTAAACTACAGCAGTAGTTTAAGCAGCAGTAGTATGGAATCAGAATCAGATCCCACTGAAAATATTCGCGACTCCAATGATAAAATGCAAATTCCTTTCTATGAGTTTACTATTTGTTAGTACAGAGCAATGGTCCATGAAATTATATACATTTTAAAAAACCAAAAACCCACTACTGTTTCAACTGTTCTCATAAAAACCCTTAATTGATCAAATATATTTAAAGATTTACTTTGATTTCATTGCTGTCATTCCATATCATTATTTACACTACAGACCCAAGTTTTCCAGTTGAGGAAAGCATTATATGTTTCACTAATCCTAGACCGCCAAAGTAAATATAGCCAAGTGTGTTGCAGATTGTCTGTGTATGATCTGGATATAATCTTTATGAAACAAAATGTTGCTCCTTTAGAATGAAGTCACTGGCAGATTTTTAATGTACTTATTTACAATATTTGGTTTTTATATGTTTTATTTTTTTAAAAAAAATCTTCAGGTAATTAATTAACCTGAGCTAAAGATTTTGCCTTTTGAGTAAGAAGATTTGTGTACAGCAATCTAAATTGGATATAGATTTTTCTTTGCATTTTTCTGAACTGTCCTTTTGGAAAAATGGCAACAAAGACAACCTAAAAGAAGTAAGTAGAAAAGAAGAGAAATAAATCTAACCAGGATAATTCTTACAAAATTTTGGCAGATCTGAGAAAAGTAGCTATAAATGAAATGCTGTGTTGAGGACCATCTCTCTATTTGCATGAAGAACAGAAACAGAGATTACTCACAGCTTATAAATAATTGAAATGAATCTTATATTTTGTCTGTGTGGTATTTCAGTCCTTTTTGACAATATGACTTTTAGTGTTAGACAAAAGGAAAGGTATATAGAGTTTTTATATTCATTTACCCCTAGTTGGTTACATTTTCGTCTCTATTTTATTTAGAAGACTTGTACTATGCATTGTTCCTTGAAAATCAGAAATGTATGTTGGCATGACTTATAAATCAGAATAGCTTTATAAATATCTGTGTGTATTTGAGTGACCAAGCATGTGTGTACCATTTGATTTAATAAACAAGGCAAACACATTTATTTACATTGTCCTAAAGTATTTTAGTAAAATTTGTGGTTTTGTTATTGAAAGTTTCAGGGTTTGTTTATGCTGGCCTAACAGAGCAAGGGAAAGTCAAAAGAATGCATTTGATATTTTTAGCAATGTAAAAGCCTTTCTTTACAGTCTTCAAATAAAAATCACGAAGGAAGTGCCCCTGCCCTTTCTGGTATAGGGTCTCTATTTCTCATACCTGGATGTACAATGGTTCCTCCAGCTGCTCCTTATCGATTCTGTCCCACCATTCCAGGTTGTCTCCATACATTTTACCTGGCTGTGGCTGCCAGTGTAAGCTAATCAACAAATTTTAAAAGTTGGGTTTTGATAATACAACGAGAAGTAGTTCAGAATTTATGGGAGACTTTATCACTATTTCTTAGCAACTGATCCTGCAAATTTAAATTCTTCTTCTAACCTACTTCCTCAGTATGTTTTCCTTTTCCTACTAATTCTCTTTGCCTTGAGATACATCACATTCCTCTTCAAGAACGCGTTTAGGGGTGGATTTCATCTGAACAAATGTAGATACCTGTAGTACTTTGTGAATTAGTCACCTGAAGCTCCCTTTATAGTCATTGCAGAGAAATAGGCCTCCCCAGGGTGTGATGTATGTTATCCTACAGTACACAGTGGAAATAGGCCGGATGGATGACTCCCCGAGTGTGCCTGTTGCTCAACGTTGATTATATGGAAAGGCCAGAGCGAGAAGCTCAAAAGGACACGTCTACACTGTAGCTATTTACGCTTAGGGAAAATAAATTCTACCCTAAAACTCAGCTGCTCAGTTTCTTATTGGTTTGGTTTTACAAAAGAGTTTTTAAATATAATTGAAATTTTATTTAATTTGATTTGTGCCCCTCCATATAGTAAAACGAATTTTTCACATGTGGATAATTCCTTCTATAACTCTGAAGTATCTTTTTCTAAGATTACTGCTTTGAGTCAGGTTGAACACCCCACTTGCAGAATATGCATTGCTTACATTTCATATGATATCAACAGATACATCTATTAGTCCTGTTTCTCCAAGCAATGATTAAGGACATAATTGTATAAATATTTTGACACCAAATTTGCCAGTGCGTTTTCAGAGCAAGTGATAATGACTACAATAACAGCAACAGTAATAGTTTAAATTGATGATGATTATTATTAATAATATCCATGAGATATGAATATTAGTGCTGTAAAACAAGCAAAAACTAGGTTAATATATTTTTTTTATTATTTTATTCTGTAGTTAAAGATGATTCTGGAATCTGTTCTCACTTATATGTGCTGAAAAGAACAGAATAAAGTTTGGTTAGGTCACCTTCAAGATCTTCTGACAAGATATATATACTTTTGACAGATCATGAAATCCTACACTTCCATTTGTTAATAGTAACCATATCTGTAGGAACATGCAAGTAATTTATTTCAAGAGACAACTGATTCCATTTGAGCTCTGATGCTTGTTGCTCTGGATGTTAAAGTGCAGACATTGTTTGACCCAGGTAAAATAGTTTTCATTATTTTTCTTCACCTGAACTTGAGAACACATTCCCTCTAAATTCTGTCCTGGATTGTGTGCGCTGCAATGTATGACTTATAAAAGCAGGGGGTCTCACTCTTTGGGATCACTCTTTTGTGCAGCCATCGGCTTTGTTTCATATATATTTATATAATTCATACTTATTTCTAGGTTCAAGACACACATTTGCTTGACGAGTTTATTTAACTTCAATCCGCATTCAAAATTTGCTTTACATGCCTACATTTTTGAGGTGCTGCTGTTTAAGGTTTTGGGGCATTTTGTAACAAAACAAAGAAAATTAACTGGCAGATGACTTATTTAATTCCATAGCAACCCAGGCTGTGTTACTCTATGCATTTGTAATATGTTTGTTCTTGCTGTAAGATGCAGTCCCTACTAAGTTCGAAATGCACCTGAAATGCATTCTGTCCTAATTGTTGGCTCCTCGTACCTGTGGTTCTGGAGGTACTCACCATTCATCTGAGCACATGGAGACCTGCACTGTGCTGACCGGGTCAGCACCAACCATAGGACTAAGTGTTGTTAGCATCCAGAAACTGGTTGAACAGATTGCAAGTCACAGAATCACAGAATCACAGAATCACCTAGGTTGGAAGGGACCTTTTAAGATCATCTAGTCCAACCAATGGAAAATAAAAAAAAAAAACACAAAAACCCACAAATGAACAACAAAAAAAACCCCACTCATCCCACACCACACCCAAAACCAAC
>JAOTQQ010000023.1:92389784-92408149 GCA_026546715.1 Gallinago undulata
ACATTATAATCCTATGTCCTTGCCCACAAACAAAAAAAAAAAACAAACCAAAACCCACAAAAAAGCCCAAACAAACAGAAAGAACAACAACCAACCAATCAACCAAAAAAAACCCCACCCCAAAGCCCCCACTTTTATCCTTCCATTACTTGCTGATGAGATGATTTTGGTGTTGGTACCCAGTATTTGTTAGTTTTCCTCTGGTCAAGTCCCTTTGCAAACCTTTCAAAATGAATTTGTAAAATAAAGTAAAAATGCAGTATTTTGCAGGGCGTCTGCCCCACCATCCATCCCGCACTATGCAGGACGAGAATCTTGCAGTCAGCAGGAGTGCTGCATTCCTCGTATCGCTCTTGTCCCCGTGCTGCATTCTTCATTCACACGTGCTGCCTGCAAGAGTGAAAGGGATGATCCATTTTCTGTGTCCATTTACTCTTCATTTTTTTCTGACCCTGACTACAAGCCCGAAGAACTAATGAGTACAAATTTGCTGTGGTGTCTTCAGGATATTGTCTCGTGACTGTTAGGAATTTGTTTGTGTCAACACAGCTCATATACCAATGGGTACCGAGCAGTAACGAGCTTTACCTACTGTCACCTTAAGCTAACTTTTCTGATGTTATATTCTGTCTGTCTTCCTTGATTGTTTTTTCCATTCTATATCTGTAAATGGGGCAGGTCCTTCCCATGACAATAAGGAAAGAGAAAACCACCATTTTTCTCATTTTCAGAGCATTGTTGAGACGTTGTTTATACTCTCCTGGAGGTCCTACTCCCTTCTTTCTCGCTGTATTTATTTATTTCTCATGGCATATGAATCTCGACTTTAAACCAGACCTTCCAGTCGGTACCATAATTAATATTCTGTGCTGCTGAACCATATTTTGCTGCCACTTTGGCAAGGCTATGTTAAAATCTTTAAGACAATCATTAGATTGTTGACCAAATTCTTCCTTCCTCTTTTTCAATTTTATTCTACTTGATGTGGAATGGCTCCACCCTAGGGCTCTGCATAACAAACATTACATCTTCTTCTTTTTATATGCTGTCTCCTACCTCAATTTTTCACCATTAGAGCATAATGTTCTTTTGCTTTGCTGATGGCTTCCAGCTCCTTCTCCCTCTTTCCTGATGCTTCAGCTGCAGCCTATGTTTTGTCGCAGTGTTTGGCAGAAATTCAGAACCGAACACCTTAATTTTAAAGTGAAGTTGAACAAGATGGAAGTAAAACTAATTATCTCATGGCACAAGCTTGCAACAACCCCTTCTGCAACCATGTAATTTAATAGTCCGGTGTTCTTTGTGCACTTAAAGATCTTGATATTATTTTTGGATCAATGTCTTTATTTTAAAGACTAAGTAACGTATATATTCTGATGAGAGATGGGTTTATCACTTAATGAATCCTGCTGGAGAGAAACCTTTTATATTACATTGCCAGAGTGATGATGTTTTAGTCACTGACAATGTTAATTTTAGTCTACTAAAAGAATGTACTTATGCTGATGTTGGGAGTATACTTAGTCTAAATGTTTCTTCACAATTTATTAATTTATTTCAAATTACTAAACACCATTATTGCTTTTCTCTAGACCCCTCAGTGTTTTCATTTCAAATTTTATATTAAATTTTTTTTGACAACATATTGTCAACAATTGACAAATATTGACAACATTCCTTAAGCCACTGAGAGACACTTTTAGTGACCTTGCCATTGCAGTTATTCTCTGGAGGAGAGAAGGATATCACATCTTTTCCTCATGAAATTTGTCAGCCTCCAGTGTTTGTCTTAATGATTTGGGCTGCAAGTTTATTAAGTTTTTTGTAAACCAATATTTGACCTTTCTCCCCCACTTATGAGGCAATGACATTAAAATTACAGTTTGGAGTTTGCGCCATTTATTGTGTTAAAAAGAAATATGGGTGATATAACACATGCAAAATTGCAAAGATTCAATGAGGAAAATATTGATTCCTCACTAGTTACTGCGGTACAAATTTTCCTTTTCAAAATTCAAACAGTTGCTGAAGCCCTACTTTTCTTGCTTCTGGCTAGTACTTTCTGCCATCTGGTTGCAACAACAACTCTTACACAGCTAACCCTTCTGTGAGCATCTGACTTAATTCTTATGAATAAGGGTTTTGGTCACAGTTAGGTTGTTCAAACTGATGGGGCCCAAATGCTTTATACTGTGTTTGCTTTAGAAAGAACCCAGGACATTTGTAAAGGTGATGTTTCTCTCACCTCCCTCCTCTTTTCTTCTCTCTTTCCTCTTCCTTTCATGTACCTTTAGCTTAGATTCTTAACGTTTTTTTCTCTCCTCCCTAATGGTCAAACAAACCTTTTGTTTGATAAAGGTGAACCCTTTATCTCTTTATTAGTCAGATTTTGAAATTTAACTGGGGACCTAGTTTCTGTCATACTAGATTAAGCAGTTTCTGTTCTTTAAACAGAAAAACTATGCTTGTTATTAGTCCTTGAACACTTAATAAGTAAAAAATGCTAGTATTTTGCTGAAGAGAGGATGTAAAGCCCTGAAGAGCCAAGTGAGCTTGTTGACACAATGGGAGAAGCTGCCTAGATACTAAATCCGTTATCCTTAAAGAAAGGAAAGTGCAGAAAGTGAGAGAAAGGACCCTGGCAGCTCCCTCTAAGTAGAGTGTGCTGCTTGTTTACCTGCTGTTGTAATTACTCGTTTAATGTTCTTTGCCTTTTTTCACCAGGTTTAAATGCATTTAAATTATTAAGAGTGTTGTGACTATTTTGGCATTGCTTCTTATCAGCCAATAAACTCCGGAAGGTGTTTAAATGTGCTGTGTCCAGTGTACCTGACACATAAAGTGGCAGGGTAGAACTACTGTGTCCTATTTTGAATTAATAAAATGCATTTAAGTAAGATAAAAAGCTTCTTTTTCACCTAAATGAGGACAAGATAGAGGTTATTTGTATTTCTGTTTTGGATAATTTTCATGATAGTATCTACAGTTTAGGGACTTGATCAAGTAAAGATCTAAGTGCATCAGAAATTAGAGACTTTTATGGATTCCTAAAAGGAATGTGCATCCCAGACTTAGGCTTCTGTCTCCAATGAAGTGTGCAGGGAATACTAAGCAATGGGCAAAACCTCCCAGCATCTTACCCAGAGGTGTCAATATCTCCCTAAAGCACAGTTCTTGCTGATCTCCTACGTGAGAGCTCAAGAAAAAGCCAGGTTGTTCTCTGTGTTCTGGTTGACAGCTACAATACCCTGTCAACAGAGGTCTGCCATTATTCTTTTAAAGAGAATATTATTTTGTTTATTTGCTTGATTTCTAGTGATAGTAGTATCATCTAATGTACTATTTATAGTAATTACTGAAGCCAGAGACCAAAACAGAAGAGCCTTTTTCCCCAAGCCCAGGGAAGATCCCAGAACCTGGATTCTGCCTGGATAGAGATCTCTCTGGCAACCCTGACTCTCCAGTCTAATGTTGGGAGAGATATCTGCCCATCTGTGTTTTCTATGACTCAGGACTCGGCAGATATCCTAGGGCTCTGGGAGAAGAATTTTGGATGTCGTACAGAGAATGTGGAAACCCAAGCAAACTCTTGGGAATCGAAAAAGGGGAAAAAGGAAGACTGGAAGATAGCAAATTACTGTAGAGCAACTCATGAGGAGTAATTATCAGTGAATAACTCAGTAACTGTCAGTGAATAAATCAATAAGTCATACTTAAAGGCTGTAAGTATGATACTGGACTTGAAGCAAAGGTCTGGTCTCCTTCAGTAAAAAATGTGCTTATCAATGGCCCTTCAAAAACTTCATGGGGCTGTGCAATAGAAACAGGACATCCTGAGGCATGCTTGTCTAAACCTAGTGAAAACCAGCAGGATTCCTCTGGGTTTTTAGAGAAAAGGGGAATGGGACATGAGGAAATTGAATTGTGCAACACTTCTTATGTCTGCTAAAGAAATTTGTAGCATGAGCAACCCATACAAAAAGTAGGCTAAAGCTAAATGTGAAGCGAGTCCTTTGGCAGAAGACCTCTATTTACCTCTAGATGTGTTGCCTTTGGCCCTTAGGAAATAGAGGGAGGATGTCAACTACTGGGAAAAAAGGACTACTCTGTGCCTAATACAGTAGAGTCGTTAGGTATACGGATAATTGCATTGGTTTCAATAGTACTAGTGTCACATTTAAAGGCAATATAGTGCATAATTATATACATACACTATAAATTCTTATATGCACTGTAGTGCCTATTTATATGTACTATATGAACATGCAGGGTCAGACTGGGATCGAGTACTCAATCTACTCTGAACATGTCCTTTTAGGATCCTACACAGTATTACTAAAATGTGGCATTCCTGGAAAAAGTCAGTGTCCTCTAACCAATGCCCTCACGCTTACCCCCACTACGTGCTTGCATTCAAGAGCCTAAAATTAGTTCAAGAAATAGGAGATAAATTTAAAGTATAACTTGTAAGTCAACAGGGGCATCACATTAGACTGACCTAATGGAAATGATTCCCGTTGTGAGCAACTTGCAGACAATTAATTTTCTATGTATATTTGACTGCAGGCAACTTGACTTTAAGAAACACCTTCCATGCATTTTGTCAGCCGCAAAAAGATATTGTTGCTTAGGTAAAACATGATATATGTTTTTCTATTTTGTACTTTAGCTTTCTGAAAAGAAAATTAAGAAAGCAAGCTTATCCTGTTGTTATGGTTTCAGGCTACCTTTAGCAAGTTACCATTTACCAAAGCATACCTCAAGGTACCTTTAAAAACGGCACTAAAATTTTGCTCCGAGTCCAATACATTGCATATTGATTAATTTTGCAGTAGTGTTGTGACTGCTTAATACTTTACTGTGATGACATACATAAATGGGTTTGTTATTGGAAGATACTGAGGTGCCATTAATGCCTCTTTCAACACAGTATGGGTTGACCTTGCTCAGTTTTTTCATGTATAAACAACTGCTTATTCTGTATGTGTGTCATGCTTCCTCAGGAGAATCATACAGGACAAAGTAAAAGCCAAAGTTAATGCAGGTCAGTGCAATATGCAGTATAGAAAGCTGCTGAAATACTGCATGATAATCTCAGTTGAGCGTTTTAGGTATGCTTTGCTCAGTCAGGTATCTATCTCCGTTTGAGTTTTAAATTACATTAAAATTCATATGCTTTCAGATAATTCTGATTTTGCAGTCAAAGTCCCTCTTGTTCTTAGTGCTGAGACCCTGCTCTCATGAAGTTATCATCAATGTGAGTTTCCTACTATTTGTTTGCTTGTGAAACCAGCAGCACGATTTTTGACAGAGATCAGAATACTGCAGTCTCCTATAAAAACCCAAAGGACTTTCAAATTTATCTTTTCTGTCCCCATTTTTTTCTCAAGCTTAAAAAGTGTTTAATTAATGTACATATTTTGACACCTCATGACCTATCTGCTGCTTTCTTGTTGGCTGCCTTCATAGAGCTTTGATTTCTGCTCTCTGGCCAGAACGACTTCCTTACTGAGCAACACTTTGGGGTTTGGGACTTTTTTTGCCTTTCTATTCTTCTTTTGTACAAGGTTGTGCCTACCTCCTGAGACAGTGCTACACAGCACTTCAGAAAGTAACTGTAGAGTATTAGGTCTTTTAATTTCCTTTGTTTTGACTGTATTATGTACTGAACCCAGTTTTCTGTGCCTGTGCACTTAGTAGAGACT
Source organism: Gallinago undulata (assembly GCA_026546715.1). NCBI lineage: Eukaryota > Metazoa > Chordata > Aves > Charadriiformes > Scolopacidae > Gallinago > Gallinago undulata. The sequence goes on from JAOTQQ010000023.1 coordinate 92,395,490, forward strand.
CCTCCTGATTTGAAGTGTACCCATGCTAACTGTGCTAGACTTTATTCCCAGAATTTGCATGCTGCTTTGATCTTGTTGCTACTGGAACATCAGTGCAGCTCCTGGAAACGTTTGCAAGGTTTCCTTAACTTTCTGCACTTTTCTGGCGAACTTGCTACTATTCACACAAGTAAATGTAAGCATATGCAGAAGTGTGTGTATTGTTTTATTGGTCCAAAGGACTGCAGCTTTCAAAATTAATTGTGTTTGTTTCCTGAATATTCCCTATTGTGATGCTGATTAGTTGTCGCCGAAGCCACTTGTTTTTACTATTTCATGCTTGCTTGCCTCTGATTCCTTTGACATTACCTGTTTACAAAGATGCTGCGGCTGCTAATTACAGGATTTGGAGTGGCTCCTGTCCCCATACTTTAACTGTGGTCCAGGCATTTGTTAGAACTTTTACGTCTTGAGAGAAAATCTTATGAAGCCTAACTCAATAAAACTCAGTTCCATTTTATCAGACTTTAAGAGCAGTAATGTTGTTTGGCAACCTGCTTCATGAAGGGGGAAGTCTGAGCATGGAAAGAGAGTAAATCCATGACAGCAGTTTTCCTTTTTAAGCTTTGGAGAGTGTCATAGAAACAGTAGGGAGGACAAAAATACCGATGCAAAAGCAGAAAAAATGTGTCTCCTTTGGAATTGCAGTGCAATTTGTTTTTACTGGTCATCGGTCTTAGTGATCACTTAAGCTAGAATGAACAAAATGCTTTCCAAAAGCCATTGTCTGCATGTACAGATGTGTTTGACCTTCATTTAAAAATGGCTTTGATTTGCAAAGGGCTGTTTAGAAGTGATATTTTTTCTTCAGTGTCTGTACCAAATAAGGTCAGGATTCAACACCTTTCACAGTGTTAATTTAACCATGGAAAAGCTAATTATGGCTAGTTATATTCTCAGTGGAGCTAAAATGCTTAGTACAAAGTTTTTGTCTAGAGATTTTCCCTCTTTTTATCACTGTCAGAAGCTCGAAGTTTAATCTTGCATTATAAAGCCTCCATCCTCCTTCTAGAGTGACTGTTTTACCATGTTACCATTCTGCTAATCTTACTGCTCTTAGTTTTAGCAAAAGAAATGACCTGTCTGGTCCCTAGAATAGCTTAATAATTCAGGTATTGTTTCATAGTGCCTTTGAAATGTTTACCAGCAGGGCCCTTATTGAGAATCTTTATTTTTCCTTCTTAGCAGCTTTCTAACTACTCTCTTATAAAAGTAAATCAACATATGCATATAGTAAACATTCTAGCAAGCTGATACAGCCATACCATCCCCCAACTAGGCAACACAGAGTATTAATAAATCATTGCAGATCAGCCACATATCCTTCGTGCTGTACCTCAGATGCTTCTGGTAGCTGATACATAATATTCCCTCCTCTTCCCCACAGTGACTATTTATGTAAAGCATATTACTAATTTACACTTCAATATTTTTAAAGTATGTGTCTCCACTAGGATGTGTATTATATTTCCAGACATGGTATATATTGAGAGGACTTATATGAAGTAAGAATAAATCCTAATCTTGAATCAGATCCAGACAAAGTATTCCTAAGGTTTGGAAAACCTTATTCTTGGCTGTTTCATCTACCTCTGTATTTTGAGGATCTATGAGGATAGGAAGTGAAAAAAAAACCAAAACAAAACAAAAAAGATGATGTACAAGTAAGACTTTATCCAAAGGTATATTTTTAATAATCCTTACTCACCCAAATAGGAAAACTTTAGTAAACATGAAAAAACACTATAAATGCTGATTCTAAAATGGAGAGTCAATCCAATGGCTTTTTGATATGTATCCTTCATCAATACCAGAGACAAAGATTGCTGTACTGAAATAAACTATGCCAGGTGTAAAAAGAAATTGCATACTTGTTTTATTTTGCTCAGTTACTACTTTGACGTGTCTGGTAGTTCTACTTACTCTCAAACAGTATGTGGGACATTTTGGAAATTCTCAAGCTTCATGAAATGACTAGCTTAACTCTTTATATCAAATGATCTTTAGCTGGAGCAATTTATATTCCTGTGCTAATATTATGTATAAATAACATTTTATTCAGAGCTCAAAAATGTGTCAGTCTCAATAAACAGAATATATAATTATGCAGTGGGAAGTGGCTAATGCTAGTTCTTTTTTTTTTAAACTGGTGTTTATCAGAGTTAATTTTGTATGAAAGTGAGAGAAGTTCAATATTTGGCATTGTTAAGCATTTAAAATTTAGCAAAGATGTCTTCAGTTTGAATTAGAATTTTTAACTATGATACTTTTCTCATGATATTTGGTGATAGATGTAAAGCAGAAATGTATATTCTGTAGCTCTTTTGCTGATTTGCAGGACATCAACAGTGGATCATTGAAATCTTGACTCTATTTTGAAAGATGCTTTAAAATGTCAAAGCTGATGGGCTTCAGCTACTTTCTACCAGTACATAATTTGGAACACAAGGTAAGGGGTAGCAACACTGGAAAGACAGTACATCGATCTCACAACTTACAAGACTTTTTTTTCCCTCACACAGTGCAGAGACTTATTTCAGGCTGAGTAACTGGTTATAATGTTCATCTTGAAGCAAGAATGAGCTAAAAGCCATAAATTTTACTTAGAATTTTAACATTTTCCTCAATCAAACAGTTAAATCATGACTCTTTTTGTGGAGTCAGATCTTATTTTAAAGTACCTGTGTTTCCATTACTTATAAAAATGATACTTTTGTAGATGCTGAACTATGACCATATTCCACACTGATACAATGATCTATCAAAAGCTGATTGTACAATGATCTATGAGCAGAAGAAAACTGGAGATCAGAGGAGCATATATGATGTAGTATCCTAATGATTATGATGTATTATCATAGTGATGAGGGTGAAAAAAATGATGATCAATCAGGCTTAAAAATGCCAATATTATGTTGTGATGGGCTTTCCCCTCTTTGGTCTAAAAATAGAAAGGTTTTGACCAAACCCTGTTGACAGTGACTTCTGACGATGATCAAAATGTCTAAAATTTCATCTTTCTCCTTTATGCTAATATTTATAATGTGCATCAGAGACTAGAAAAGCCCAGAAGATGTAAAGATACCAATATGAATCTGAGCTGCTGGATCTCTGCAGCTGCTTCAGGCTGACATTTGGTAATAAAAGTTGTCTAGGTCAAGGGAAACACAAAACATAAATAGCATGACTGTCAGAAGAAAATAGTAATAGTAAAATCAGCTTGGTTTTACTACTCTGTCTGTAAGTTGTTCTTAGCAGGAGTAATGAATTTTTAACCTGGAAATAACTTAAGTATACTAATTCACAATATCATTGTAGGATATATACAGATAGGATGAAGTTTTGACAAGTTCCATACTTGTGAATTTTAATTCTTTGCTGGATATCATTCATTCTTTCATTATCCAGCTGTGAGATCAGTGCAGAGCATATAGGGTAGCTGTAATGCTTCTACAGGGTAACTTACGCAAGATGAAAAATTTGTGGTAAATAAGAAATTAGTGACATTCTGAAGACTTGCAGAAGAGACAAAGTGATCCATTTCTTCATACAACTGAAAAGCATCTGTGGAGCGAGGCGGGGAATGGGGGGGGAAGTGTAAGTGTTCCACTTAAAATAGCAGCTGGTTTCACATCACTAACTGACAAATGTGATATTGTGATTCACTGGCTAGAAAACTCTGGCATTCTAAACCCACTATTAACCTTCTACAGAGGGCAATTGAGAAAAAAAAGCCAACACAGGCAGGAACAATTCAAGCACTAGCAGCACCATCATCTTCAGAAGAAATCAAAAAGCTGTATATCAGCACAAGTCACCACTCACCAGACCATAAAGGCATTGCCTCTTGCTCCTCCTAATTATGGTGCTGCAGCATTTATTCATGGGCACAAACTGTGATTTGTATTCATTTGGGAATATGAGACCACACCAGTTGATTATAGCTGTACAATTACTATTCTACACAGAAAGAGGGTGACATGTCAGACTGAAAATTGTCTTTTCTTAAGAAAACACTAGCAAAGCACTTGTCATTCAGATTGTAGAATATATATTAGGTCTATTTCTGCCCAAGAGTCAATGCATTTTGAGAGCAGGCTGTGGTACCCAGATAAAAATCTTTATTTTATAAACTAATTCCATGCAAAAGAACACAAACAGTATCAACTGAAGTACAGGACTCTTATAGTCTTGAAAGAACATTGCAGAAACTTGTTGGAAAACATTGGAGATCATGCAAAAGTCATCTCTATCCTCTTATTACTTCAGCTGTATCTCTAAGATACATCTGCTCCAGTATTCTTGCTCGTTGTTTCAGAGCAGCAAAGCCTCTGCTGGAATTAGAGAGCAACTATTGCCTTTCACAAGTTTAATATAAACTTTTATGGATTTTAAAAAGGTACCAATCTGATTGACAGGGTCATGTTACTCATCTTGCTGAATGATTCAGAAGTCTGAGTATTTCACCCAGGGGAAAACTGGAAGGTTTTATGAAGTAGTACTGTACGAGATCAAGTTCCTTATGACCAATAAAAACCTTTGCATTAGTCAAAGCCAAAGCTACTTTTTGTCCAGGAAATCTCATACCAGACATTTTCTGGGAATGACCCCCAGGGATGGGAGTTAGCTTCAGATTAAGACATCTGCATTCAGGTGTCCGCGATGAAGACGTCTATATACTCGTGAGGTAATGGTCCAAGTTCCCCTGGGAGTCACTGGAGGCCTTGTCAGCCCAGGCAGGGCCCAGCAGCCGGGCCCCATCCCACCACCCCAGCCAGGAGCAGGGTGGCCAGGGAGGCTAGGGCAGACCCAGCCCCGGCCATCGGGCACATTCCTAGGGACAGGGGCAAGCTGAGACCAGGATGGGATGTCGACCTTCAGGTAAACCCAGCTTGGCAGGGCTAATGGCCGGGCAGGGCTGAACTGTGTGGAGCTGGAGAGCGGCCCTGCTGAGGCCTCGCTGGGGCAGGGGCTGACTGCCCCGGGGGGTGACATGGGCACTGTGTGTGTGGGGTCCTCAGGGAGCTGGAAAGGCACAGTCAGGACCATTACTGCCCTTGGGGCCTGGAGAGCCTGACTCGAAGCAGTCACTAAGAAATGGTGCAGAATTACTAACTCAAAATCACTCACACTCCCTTTGCTAAAGGGGGAGTGGATCTGTGAACTACCTGCACGGATCCAAATCAATCTTCTTTTAGTGCAAGATAGTTATTAGCTGCTGTGTTGTGCTTCCCCACCTGTTTTCCCAGCTCTCCTCCCTGCCCCTGTTGAGAGAAAGCACCATCACAAAATGACAGAGCAGAGCTCCCCTGCTAATGAGGTTGTGGTGGGGTTTGGTGCTCATGGTGGGGAGCAGGAGGGGTTCTGGGGTCGATGAGAGCCTTGCTGTGTAGTTCCCTTCATGGAGGTTCCTTTACCCTCAGAGACAGGGCATCCCCAGTAAGATCACCCAGGCAGCAAGAGGTTTTGAGGTAGAGAAGAGTAAGAGTACTTCCTCCCTATCAACAGTCTCCAAAACCCCATTGGTTTGAATGTCCTCCGGTGAGAACATTTAATACCATTATAATACTTAACAGTATTATGGCAATCACCAGCTTCTTAAAAATTTATGATTAATAATTTTTCTGTTTTTCCTTTGATTTGTTTCACTGTTTTCTTCATTAGAGAAGCGAGAATGATTCTTCATTCTGCTTTCATCTAAGCAAAACATTAATACAAAGATAATTATTGATCCAGCCTTAGCAGTTGCCAAGAGAATAGCTTGTTGCAGAGTTGTCAACAATAGCCGAAAAGCTTTAAACTGTCTTCTGTGAATGAGCACGTTTTATATTTGGCATTGCTGACGTTACTTTTCCTGTATTTCAAAGTTAAAATCACAGAAATGGGAATTGGAGGCTGAACCCTTAAAATATTCTTATCCACTGCACTTTGTAGTAAAGTGGGAGATGTGATTCACTATTTTTCTTAGGGATTCTCTTTTCCTTAGGGAAGCTCATAAGCCTTTCTTTTCTTCTCTCACTTTTTATTTTTCCCTTTCCTTTTTTTCCCCTCACAAAAGAGAGTGAAAATTTCCCAGAATTTTATCCATCAAAGCCAGTAACTTGAACATAACAATGTTATGCTGAAGTGGGATGCTGAGATAATGGGTAGAGAAATAATTCCATTATGGCGTGTTGTGTTTTAAAATTAGCGAAGGGTGGGAGTATGGAATTTTTTTTGCTTTAGCAGAATATCTAAGAGGAAAAGATAGTAAGAGCTCCTTTCAGCTGATAACCAGAGAGGTTTGCAATTGATTTGAACATTTCTGAACCACCTCACAGTCTCCCTCATGCTAAGAGGTATAATGAAGACTAACTGGTAAAGCTAGGTGACTGTTTACTTATGACTTCTGGCACATTTTGTGTGAAAGTCTTGATTGCTTACCACCCCAGAAGAAGTGGCTACTGATGATCTGGAAAGTTGAAATCAAATTTATTGTGAAAATTCATAAGATATAGTAGGTGTATGGCACTATCTTAAAATTTTATAAAATTTCAGAATTTTTATGTCATCCACGGAGGACATTTCCAAGGTTGATGTTATTAGATTTTTATTTTATTTTTTAAAGTTTGAGGAAAAGAAAATACAGAGCAGTTAATTATGATAAAATCTAGAATTCTATACTCCTGTGACTTTACAGTCCATTAATTCCATACATCTGGAGTGTTGTGCAAATTGATAATTTCTACTATCTTTTGTTGTCTTACATAAGCACTAAAAGTTTGAAACCAGTTCTACATGCCTAGGAAAGAAATTAGAAAGATAGACAAATAAAATATTAAATTTGTTAAACTGAAGTTGGTCTTTTGTTGCTACAGATGGATTGCTGATTATTGCATACACCAGGAACCTCTTACTTAGTACCTCTCCAAAAATTTAAAGAGGGAAAAAATGGCTACTAGCTGTAATAAAACAAAATAAATAAAATTGCCAAGAATTACTGATGAATGGATCTCATGAAGTTCACATGGGCCCACTTCTTGAGGCTGCCCTTTGGATGGCATCTCATCCCTCAGTCATGTCAACCATATCACTCAGCTTGGTGTCTTCCAGAAACTTGCTGAGGGTGCCATCAATCCCACTGTATATGTCATTAAAGATATTGAACAGTACTTGTCCCAGTACGGACTCCTGGGAGACACCACTCCATCTGGATCTCCATCTGGACATTCAGCTGTTGACCATTACCCTCTGGATGTGACCATCTAACCAATTCCTCATCCATTGAACAGTCCATCCGTCAAATCTGTATATCTCCAATTTAGAGAGAAGGATGTCATAGGGGACCATGCCAAAGGCCTTCTCATTTTCATGTTTCCTGTAATCCCACAAATTGACCAAGAACAGCAAACTAAAAAATAATTACCCCGGTTTCACAGAAAAATTTTTTCAGGCAGCTGCTAATGATTGTTTACCGAAGAAGTTTATTTGGTGGCAGCAGACTACCTTTCAGTGGAATTTTGGAGCCATCATTTGGAGCCAGCAGAAAATGACCTGAAGGTATTGGTTGACAACTGGCTGAACATGAGCTGGCAGTGTGCCCAGGTGACCAAGACATCCAATAGCTTCCTGGCTTGTATTTGAAATAGTGTGGCCATCAGGACTAGGGAAGTGATTGTCCCCATGTACTAGGCTCTGGTGAGGACACACCTCAAATACTGTGTCCAGTTTCACTACAAGAAAGGCATTGAGGTGCTGGAGGATGTTTAGAGAAGGGCAACAAAGCTGGTGAGGGGTCTGGAGAACAATGAGAAGCAGCTGAGGGAGCTGGGGGTGTTCAACCTGGAGAAAAGGAGGCTGAGGGGAGACCTCCTCGCCCTCTACAACTGCCTGAAAGGAGGTTGTACAGAGGTGGGGATTGGTCTCTTTTCCCAAATGACAAGAGATAGGACAAGAGGAAATGGCCTCAAGTTGTGCCACGGGAAGTTTAGAATGGATATTAGGAAAAAATTCTTCACTGAAAGGGTTATCAAGCATTGGAACAGGCTGCCCAGGAAAGTGGTTGAGTCAGTGCTATCCCTGGAGGTATTTAAAAGATCCATAGACATGGTGGTTAGGGACTTGGTTTAGTGGTGGACTTGGCGGTGTGAGGTTAAGAGTTGGTCTTAGTGATCTTAAAGGCTTTTTTCCAACCTAAATGATTATATGATTCTATGATTCCCCGATTTTGAACCCAGTTTAAAATATGAATACACTTTAATTTGGAATAAGCCAGTCCTGCTGCAGCCTCCCTCTCTGGCTGTCCACATCTCTCTCTTCTGAGCTGAAAACTAATCTGCCAAAAAAAGTTATTTGTCACCTGCATTGCTTCTTTGATATGATTCACAGGGTAGCTCTACCAATGTTTTTCTATCGCAAAAAGGAGGAGGATGTGGCAGGAGGAGTGCAAGATGCTTCTTTATTGACTTCTACATTAAAGTATTTATTGAGCTACTTTTAGCCTCCTAGTATACTTACAAACATAATTTCTGTAGATCTCTTTCCTAGACAAGTTAGTTCTCATTTATGTCTTTTTTTTTCTGTCTTAGTTTTATTTTGTCAATTGAGCAAAATAATTCTTTAGGTAGTTGTCTTTCCTAAAGTGCTTCATATTCACCCAGCTTGCTGTTAGCACAGATTCTTTGTGTGCTCTCTGCTCCAGCATTCAAGCCATTAGTGAAAACCTGAAAAAGGCCTATAAAAGAATTTGATTCGTACAGCCTCCAAAGATAGCCAGAAACCACTGAACACTACACTTTGATCAATTTTTTTGTCCAGTCTTCTTTATCATTGTAAGATAATTTGAGCTGCAGTGCATTTCCATAGTAAAGATATGAAACATCTTTTACTTTCCCTATCGACTCTACACTGTCAAAGAAGATGAGATGATTTTGACAAGGTATGCTTTTGTACTTCCTTTTGGGACATCTCCTACCTTATTTCCATAAGGAGCTAATTAAATGATTGTTTAATACTTTTCCACAATATCTTCCTGCATTCATTATGTACAGATCTACTTTTTCCTCATTCTGAAGAAAAAAGACTATATTTACTGTTCTCCAGTCTTTCAGTGTTTACTGTTGCCTCTGTCTCTCTCCATTGAAGTTCTCTTAGATAACTAATTGCAAATGATTCAGCGATCACTTTTGTTCCTTCCTTTAAAACTGTGGATTAAAATCCATCCTGTTTACTGTCTTGTCTTGAATACATCTCATTGTTCTAAATATTCTGTAATCTCTTCTTTCCTCTGCTGGCCTGAGCTCCGCTGTTATAAAGTTTGCACTACATGCATGGTTGCTATTAATCTTCTTGTCCAAAGGCTCCTACAAAAAGGCAGTAAATATTTTGACTTTATTATTATTATTCATTACTTATTCACAATCCCTCTTAAATAATTGATCTGTATTTTCCCTCAGCTTACTCCTAATGAAATATAATGTGATTTCTTTTCATATTGCTTTCTTTGTGTCTTGGTAAGTAGATCTTAAACCGTCTCCTTTCTGCATTTTTTATCTACGTTATTTTGCAATTTATTTAGAATCCCCACTCATTCATCCTTCTGCTTTTTATGCAGTTCTTTGTTACTGGTTTATTTAAGACTGCTGAATGCTGCTATGGGGTCTTCTGCTTTACTTATTATCTCCTCTCCGTCTCACATTGCCGCTGCCTGTGATGCTGCCTATTTGGAAGCTGCAAGCTCTCTTACCTTTTTTCTTTCTGTATTCTCTTGAGCCACCTCATTATTTCTCTGAGTTGCAGTGATGAGTCACCGTGGACTCCCACCTCTCTCTTGGGCATTCACTCCTTATGCTGGGCCCTCGACAGACTCTATTGCAGAAAGATCTGTAGCTGTGTTTGTCCCTCATGAAGGAAAAAGAAAAGGTAGAAATATATATTCAAATATATTCAAACAGATAACCCACTGCACTGGTTTAAGTTACTCAATTTTTTTCTGCGTGAATGAGTTTTGATTTTGCTCAATAATTTATACTGGTTTATAGTAATATTGTTTATGGACTACTTATGAGTCATTTGCTCAGAGTATAGTGTTGTATATCTTCTTGTAATCTATTTGCCTCGTGTAAGCCTTCAGTTACGTGCCTCCTTGATTCTCAAATGCCTTTCGGGGCAGTCCTCAGAAATCTCTGATGCACACACATGCTCATATTAGTTGTGGACCCATCGCTTGCATTCCTGACACTTTTAAAGAGTAAATTGGAAAGCAATATTTTTTCTCTGAATAATGAAAAGGTTAATGGCTAAATTAACTGGTAAAAAAATATCTTAATGTTTAAGATTCACAACAAATAAAATATATGCCTTTCTATCTGCTTGAAGGCAATACTCAAGCTTCTCTAGCATTTATGAGAACTGTAATTTAACTGCAAAGTGAACTGTGCTAAAGCATTTGAATTATGCGTTACACTTGGTTACTCATAAAAATATCCCTGCATTCTTCATTCCCCTTACTACATGGACCTATTATGGTCCCACGTTGCAGCAATTTCTTGCCTTTTAGAAGCCAGACTCTGAAATGCTGCCATAAAACTGTCTTATCTGTCCCCCATTACTTTCTATGTCGAATCCCTTTGATAACTTCCTCTGCATTTCCAGTTGGGTTAATTTTCTCATATTGCAGTCTCTGACTTTTCTCTGCTTTCATACATTCTCAGTTGCCTTAATCCAGCACCATTTAAATGTTCTCTTCGGTATTTGATATTTTTATTTTCCTCCTGGAGCTCACTTGCATCGTTGGTAAGCCAACATCCGCCCTTCTCTTTGAAATTGCTCTTGCACCGATGATAACATATCCGTCAAACAAGTGAAATGAAAATATCTTATAATCCTCTTTCTTGACAAACATGTCTTCCTAGTAAATGGAATATCATGTAAACAAGTATTTTATTTATATGCTTTATTTGTCACATGAGTTTTTATGATCTCAAATAAATGCAAAGAATAGAAGATTGCTGCAATTCTCAACAGAACACAAACGCTGTTTTGCAGTTCAAAGTTTCAAGAGGATCTTCATATAAATTCATTTTCTTCTTTTTTCCTATCAAATGAACCAGATGTTTTCCATTACAGCACTTGTGTATCTTCAACTTGCTGGTGCCAGAAGTCCACTGAGGAAAAGATTTTACTGGAGGAGGCAATGGCAGGCTCTTATGCTGCATAGAATGAGTAAATGGCAGGCGTAAAATTGTAGCAAAATGCTGTGATGTCAGGCCAACCACCCAACAACACGGCAATCTGGAGAGATTTGAAAACAAGTCACATTATTAAGTCTTCCTGCCAGAATTTAGGATTTATTACTTTTAGAGACGAAAAGCAGTATACGGTTACTTTTAAGTTTCCCCTTTAAAGTGACAATTCATGTTTTATGACGTTTCCTAGAGGTAAATGGTCAACAGTTCTGGGGAGTAACTTTTGCTTTTTGTTCAATTGCAAGACAACAGTAAATGGCTATTAGAGTTGACCCTCTAGGGTCCTCTAGGACAAGTAGTAGGAATTAAATATTCATTATTATTTGCTAATATCTAGCTTTGTTTTGAACTATGGGAGGAAGTTGTGCTTGCTAACAATAAAATATTCTCCTCTTTGCAGAAACTTTCAGTTGTGTAACTTAGAGTCTGATCCAGGTTGCAGGGAAGTAAATGGCAGCACTTTCATAGAGGGCAATAACAGCAGGATACACCCGGTAATTCATACAACAGTCTGAGTACAGACCCAGAGGGGAAAAGAAATGGAGAAAAGCATTTGTTTAAAAATTTTTATTGGTTCACTCCTGACTCTGGTGCTCTTAGCAAAACTAATGCAGAGGTTGGCAAAGGTAATGAAAGGAAACCTATGAAAAACTTTCTGGATAGGCTATGCACAATCTGAAGTGCAGAGAGAGTTCAAGGTTACCACTACTAAACTTGAGGTGTGAGTCTGAGATCTTTAGTAAGTCACAGAGAGTCTTCTGTGATAGACAAGCTTCAGAAAGAGAAGAAAGTGGAAATGAAACAGGAATGCTCTGATGGGACTCGGACTTGATGTATGTAGATTGAGTATAGGCATATGTAAATTCAATACAGTTAATAATCACAAATGTAAAATAATAAGTGAACCTAACAAGGCTGGATTTGGACCCTGGCACTTGATTTTAGATTAATTTTTACAGTTTCCACACTAGAATTTGTACTTTGGGGATTTAGAAAATTAACTCCATCTTCGTCAGACCCAATACAATGGTTTGATATTGCTGAAGACATTGAGATTCTTGTTACATTTCAGCAAATATATGGTATTCAAATTCATGGCAAAGCCTGCACAAGCATGTTCCTGGAAATATTTAGAGATTAACTACTGACCAATTAGTCGTAATTAACTAACGCTATAGTTATACAGGCAGTCCAAATGCTTCTCTAATATTTTTTGCTCGAGTCAAAATAAATGGTTTTTGTTTATTCATGAGAAGTCCTCTGATTCAGAACACTGGTAAGGTTCCAGGAAGATCTGTGGCCTCAGAGGGATTCTCCACAAGGATTGTCTGTTCCCCTCATAAAAATGGGAAGCCCCAAAGATCCTGTTTAAAAAACTCAATTGCTAGTTTTCTTT
>JAOTQQ010000023.1:92412387-92439435 GCA_026546715.1 Gallinago undulata
CTGTGACTGCAGGGGGGCCGGACTAGATGACCTTTGGAGGTCCCTTCCGGCCCAGATGATTCTATGATTCTATGATTTATTGAGTGAAATACTTTTACCACTTGTGGTCTGTACACTTCAGTAATGTTACACACACAGTAACTGCTCTCTTTTCTATAACTGATTAAGAAACATTGGAGACATCTTCTAAATAATGTTTTCTGAACTTTTATCAGTATGTGCTTAAATTCTATTCTTAATTCCATTTTATTTAAATACCATAACCTGAAATTCCTATGCCAGAATAAATATCGAAGAGGGCTGAACAAAATTTCAGGCAATGCTTGTGAACACTACTTAAAGGTTTGATCCCACAGATTCTGAGTTATTAACATCCTCATTAGAATAATTGTAATGACATTTTCAAGAGGCAGTGATAGAAGGATCTGTGGTCTTAACTGCTTTGAATATGTACTTTATTAGGCTAAAAGTCTAAAGTGTTACCATTGAGATGCCTTAACTATAGTCCTATTCCATACCGTATTTTTATTTAGCAGGGCTGTGCCTTAATAAAAGACTTCATTTTTGTAGCCACACCCCTGCCAGACATCTTTAACATGTATGTTTCTGTGGAAAGTTAGATATTTAGTAGAAACTGCCTTTGCTTTCAACCTACCCTTGATTTAAAGTCACAGAAAGAAGTAATTAAATTTAATAGAAACTGCAACCTCTAAACACAGATATATGATATGTGTGTGCCCATGCGCTGCATTGTTAAAAGAAACACTAAAATAACACCAGCATTAGAAAAGCAGTTCTTTAATTTCAAAGGTTTGATTGCCAGCAGTGAACTAGAAAAGGAAATGTTTTCAATGCAAGACTTTTTATATGTACTGGATCCCTACATCAGACACCCTAATTTACATTTTGGAATCACTTTCTGTTCTGATTACTTGCTCTTGCTGAGCAGTGAAAAAAATGTCAGATTAAAAAGTACAATAATAGAGCTATCTTGCCAAACTCATTGCATTCAGACAACTGCAAGGCTTTCTCCCCTCACAGTAATTTGACTGAGAATATATACCCACTGTGTTGAGATTAATGCACTGGGAATGGAGCACAGAATTATTCTAACAACTTGCCAAAATTTTGAAAGCAAAAGCCTTTCAAGTCTAAAACACTATTGCTGTTGCTTAAATGCCATTTGTAGGCAATAAGCAAACTACTGCTAATGTATTCAGGTTCAGTACTTTCACTCTACAGCAAGAGTGTTAACATATAAAACAACACTAACTGGTCCTCTGGGAAATTCAGTAGTCCAATACAGCAGAGCAGTTATTTCTGGAAAGCTATTTTTATATATAGAACACTACTGGGCTGTGTACGCTGCTGAAATATTTTGCTATTAGGTGAACACATTGAAAGATTTTAATTGGCGTGTGATTTCAGCTGCCTTCCCAGGGGAACGGTGGTAACTTTATGTACCGATTCAGTTCATTTTACCTGCAGAACTGCTGTTAAAGGAAACTCAGCAGCCTGGATCTTTTGAAAGAGTGATATGACTAATATCATTATATGATATAATATATATATATAATACATGATATTAGTCATGACATGACTAATTTTCAACACACAAAAAAAAAGAAGCCCCTGAATACCCTTTAAAGAGGGTGTGTTCTATTAAATTATTTACATATTTCGCTTAAGGAATTTTTACAAAGCTTACATTTTCTACCATGTTGTACACTGTCAATGACCAGAATTCCCTTGACACAAAAACTGGCCTCTTGTGAAACTAAGTTGTTCTTGCAGACCACTGGATACACATTTGTGGTAGCTGTGCCAAGGATTCCTTTCCTTAAGTTGAAATCCTTATGCTCTCTGGACAGAAGAAGAGGATCTATTCTCTCTATCCTGCTGCAGGGACTGAGCTAGACATGTGTGAAAGGAATACAGTAATTTATTGCTTCTGTCCTAAAAGTGCTTGTGAAAGATCTGTAGGGTTAAACCTGCAACTGATCAAAAACCTATTTAAAGCCCTTAATTTAGGTCAAACTTGGGTTGACTTGCAAGATGGGCACTTTGCTTGTCTTTTGGGTAAGACACTTTTTCATGTTGAACACAAAGGACAGGCAAGGCACTTAGGATGCTTGATCCTTCAGCTCAAACGAACAGGTTCTGGGATTCAGGTGGTTCTGACAGTTTGCAGGATGAAAAAAATATCCCACTTAGATAAAACGCTCCTTTAGATCAGATAACTTTTCTCTGCAGTCATTACATTAGGTGAACTGTTATGACTCAGTGAAATGCTGAAGCTAGTGTTCATGTGTCGTGCCAGGCAGCAGTGCTATTTGTCTCTATTAGGACTCTCTGCACAGCCTAAGCAGGATGGCCACTTACTCACTGTAGTGCTTATTGTACTCGGTTCTGATAGTTCGCTCCCCCTTACCTCCACTTTCTTCTTTTTCTTCACCCAAAATGCAGATTTATCCCATAGTGAAATGTTACTATAAATTGAGATCTGTGCGGGTTTTTTTGTCAAGACCTAGGCAAATAAAAAAGTGCTACTCTTGCACTTGGCCACCTCTTCTTAGATGATTCCTGCTGCTTAGATGTTTGCAGCTCTTTAAACTTCCTCCCTTTAAACTTTGGCTGCTTGTGCTGTGCCTCTTGTTATGGCACTCTCTTGCTGACCTGTATTATTTCTTTGCTTCCCTCTGCTTATTCTGTCTGCTACAAGCATCTCCCTTACCTCACAAGTCTTTCAAGGTTTTCTGTAAGTGTTTGCACTGTGGAAAGTGGGCTGTGTGGGTAAAACTCCCACATACTTCCAGAATAGGCAGAATAGACATTTGCTGTTCCAGTGCAGGAATTTTAATCCAGTGATGGAGGTTACTCTGAGCATGTTAATTCTTAAAAGACTCAGAGGAAGCCAAGCTGGACATGACTGGCAAAAGTTCTGGGCAAGAGCTCTCAGCTGGACAAAGAGAGTAGCTTCCAAAGCAATGTTTTAATTATTACAAATAACAGCCAGTGCTCAGTGATGGAAACATGAATTTCTTTCTGTTACCACCGTCTACTCATTATCATGACAGCCAGTCAAACTGGGATCTTGGAGCCAGCGGTCAAATCAAACTGTAAGCCTTCGTCCTTGGCCAGAGCACTAGAGGTGACAGGAAAACAAAGATGGCACAGAAACAGAAGAGCTGCTGGTGACAATCTGAGCTCGTTTCCTTCAAGGGAATGCCAAGGCTGCTATGTGCTGTTGTATGGCTTGGAATACAAAAAGAAAAGAAATCATGTCCCTCTGCCTCATAGCTGCAAAGCATCCAGGAATTGGAGAAGTTCCCAGTAGTGCCCTCAGCTGGGACCTGGTCCCTTTGGGTATTACTGGTATGCAGGGTCATGACAGTGACCTCTGGCCCTGCCCCGTAGCACGGCGTGTCTGTCTTTTTGTGCATACAGGGGGACAATAAGGAAACTTGGAAGAAGAATAGCACTCACTGTCCTTCCAAGAGGCCTCCTGCAATCGAGTGCATTTTCGTGTTGCTTAGGGAAATCGCTATATGAAAGATGAATCCACTGAGTGTCAGATAAAGAACAGGCTCCATTTCATCCATTAGGTGCCTACAGAGTAGAGTATCTAATGTATGCTTTATAGATTCCCTTGGAAAGAGATGGAGAGTCCGGATGGTCATTGTTGGAGTCCCTGAGGGACCTGGGTGGACCATCACGATGGAGTCCCTGCTGGAGTTGCCCCAGGTGATTCATCCTGCATGTTTTAAGAACCTGTTGGTAATGGAAATAATCATCTTGGGAAGTGCATGTGTCCTTCCAGTGACTAAAGAACAGCATAAGTGGCTAACTAAGATAGGCAACTAATTTTAATATGGAAAAATCTAGGTTAATCCCTAATCCCTACATTAATATTCTGCAATAGAGGAGTTGTTAGTGTTATGGTAGCATATACCAGGAACTACTACTGTGAAATCCATCTAAGTGTCTCTGGGTTTGATTTTTCCTGTTTCTATTTTTTCCAAATTGGCCTTTTCAGCAAGGGGAGAGGTAAGCCCAGAAGTATCACAGTTACATCTGTTGAAACCTACCCCTTCTCTATCTCTCCTCTGTGACCACTCGAGAAAGGTCAAATCTCCCTGGTTCTATACGACTGGACAGAAACTTTAGAGATTAATTAAAATGAAAGAAATTAAAATCTATCTATCTTCATGTCTCTTTTCCTTATCACCTTTTTTTTTTTGAGAAAAGTAGAGAGGCCTTTGAAAGAAAGTCCCGTCTGCTCAGGGATTGTCTGTGTGTTTTGACTGGGAAGCGAAAAAGCCCAAAGTTGCTGCTCGGAGCAGACTTGACATGTTGTGCTTTCTATAAATTGGGAGTTTCCACAGCCTTTCTTCCACCTCATTTGTCCTAAAATTTAGTGGAAATATTAAATATTAGGCTGTGAAATTTCCCAGATGAAACTGGGATGCTCTCTGAACAAAGTGTTACTAAAAATGTTAACTAGCTTTGTGCATCTGGAACTCAATGTACAGTGCTCTAGGCATGTATTAATGCTATGGTAATACTGGAGCAACACATAATATTCTTGTTCAGTGTCTCGGTGTTTACAAGGGTTCATGTTTAAAATGGAAGTTTTTGTAGTTAGGAAAAGTCTTTTTTTCCAAGGCACATTTTTTCCCAGGAGTTTATTTTTTTTGCAAGAGAAATATGGCAAATATGTTTCATCTATTGAGCTATGTTTATTTAACATCTTATTTTTTTCCATTTTGAATATTGAATTTCAAACTATAAACATACAATTTCAGAAAAGTGTAGAAATAAAAATATATTAAAGCTTAAGTAATAAACCACAAGTTTAAAATAATAATAGCAAAAATGATTTAATTGAGATCCTCTGTAAGGGCAAACTTTTTGCATCAGTACTGCACAGATTGCAAACTCTTCCTTTCCTGACAAGGCATTATGACTAGACTTTTCATGAATGTCAGAAATAATTTGAATTTCAGCTCATGTTCTTTTTATTTCTGCATGTATTAATATTCCTGGATTTAGTAGCTGGGCTCTTCTGTTTTGACGAGTTAATGCCACCAATAATAAGGTTGCATCCAGCTTTTGTCAATCAGAGCTAAGAGCTTGCTTCTCTGGTTGAATTGAAATCTCTTTGCTTATGTCTTATTAACTCCTATTAGTCTCATTATTAAGTCTTCAATATAATCTAAATATTTAAAGCTAAATAAGAAAAATGCCTTAAGACCTGACTAAAGTTTTGGTCTAAGTTGGACAGGTGAGAACTATGCTGAACTCTGATTCGGACTTACTGTCGTGGGTGTCTGTACAGAAGGAGGTTAAAAACATAAGCTATAAGCAGTAGATCCAAACCGATGGGGTACCTTTCCCTCTGGCCTCCCTACTGTAGAAAGATCTTACAGCAAATTCTTCTGGCATAGGGAGCTCATAAAAATTAATTCTTAGGAGGCTGTGGGTCAAAATACTTCCTAAAATTCTAGGCACCTTAGGTGGTATCTATGCACAAAGCAGTACCCTTTTATGTCTGAAACAAGTGAGTATTTTGAGTGGCTTGGTAATATTCCTCTGTGGAGTCCAAATTCAAATTAGGTCAGATTTGATTTGGTTGTATTTGTAAAGTTAAGTAAAAATTATAAACTATATCTGAACCACTGCAAGAGTTCGCCCCCAAGAAGTTTCCATCAGGTTACCTAAATTAGTTTTCAAACTAGTTTTTCTTAAATAGATGCAGCTATTGTTTATAAGAAAAAAAAATTCATTTTTAGCACATGTACTGGACCTCAGCACTTGTGTTGATTGTTTTGAAAAAAATGACTGGACATCAGTTCCTTGCTGTATTTTTTAATGTTATTTCTGGTGGGTTTTGTCATAAGTTTTGAAGAAAAGTTCCATTGAACTAGCCTGAAAATGTTACTCTTTTTCCATAGATGCTCAGATTCACACTAAACATTTTATTAGAGCATTCCCAGCACACACTGGCTTTAAGCTTACACAATCTGATATTCAGAATATAGAAAAAAACTCCAGCTTTATCTAGTTCTATAGATCATAAGATATTGGGCAGGAGACAGAACTAAGTAAATATGAATTGCAGTTGCAATACATTTTAAAGAACTTTCCTACAAGGGAAATGTCTGGGACAAAATTCACTCCTATGGGCACAAGTTGATATGAATTTAGACCCTGTCAAGAAAAAAATATATATATAAAAAAAAAACAGAAATAAAAAAAAGAGGTAGAAAATTATATATAAAATCTCGTATCTACTTGTCAAAGTATACTTTTAAGTTCTTTATGACAAAAGCAAGTACCTAATTTTTTTTTAGTTGCCTTTATTTTTGGCTGCGAGTTGCTGCAGGGAAGCCGGAGACAGGATTAGGAAGAGAGGGTGGTGAGCTTGTAGGACAGCTCAGGGAGGCAGCACTGGCCATGACAGGCACTGTGGGAGAAGATACACTGTGTTGGGCACCCACCGACCTTACACAGGCAGATAACAGGGGTGATCAGGCTGATCCCAGAGCCCCATGTCCAGGTTAGAAGCCTGAAACTGGAAAATATTCTAAATTACATCTGGCATTTTGTTAATTTTTGTTTTATGAGGAGATAGGAATTTTCCCCTGAGAAAAAAAGAATCTGATCAATGTCCTAGTGTTCTATGCTTGGAAATGACCTAGCAGTTACCATTACATCGTGATTTATTAACCTTACCCCCCAGAACCCAGCCCACCTCTACCAGATTAATGAGATGGGAATTTCTCTTACTGAAGCTCAGATCAAACTGATCTTGTTAAGGTTGTATTTTTCAAGGAGTAACCAAGTTGCCTGTTTAATGTTTAATTCAATCAATACCTCTGAGGCCAAGAATCTCCAAGGCATCCTTTTTTATAAAAATGAGCTGTATAGTCTGCCTCTAAGAACTCAAGTTTCCTCTGTGGGCGTCAGCTGGATCTCTTGAAAGAACTGTGCGTTTTCCTATGTAGGGTGCAGTCAAAGTCAAGCAAATTTCTGTCTTTCCAGAACTTTTCAGTTTCACTGCATATTCATATCAGCACCTTTGCTATGACATACTTCATGTTTTGTTAGAAATAAGGTATATTCTTGCATTCAAGGATTTACTGCTCCTGAATTTCCTCATAATGTTCTAGTTAGACTTATCAGTCCATGTGAAAACGATGTTCTGATTCTTTATAGAAATATGTATTTGAAATAAAAACTTCCCCAGTTTTCTGAACTTGAAGCAGGTAGCAAGGAAGAAACGATCAAATGAGAAGGTGGTGGTGGGAAAGGAACAGGAGGAGGCATTAGGGCACAGTGAGGACACCAGGAGTGGTGAGCAATGAAGTTGGATTGATGTGAGGTGCTCCAGCAGAGTGTGGGACTAGGCAGGCCAGGATCAAGGAACTAGGGACAGAGAAGGGAGTCAACAGTAACTGAAGAACTAAGTTAACACATACTTACAGAAAATGTCTCTCTGGGTGCTGACACCCAGAGGTAGGACAGTCTTAGGCGTCAGAGCCTATGATGTAGATTTAGATGAGATGTTAGGAAGAAATTCTTTACTCTGTTGGTAGTGAAGCACTAGAACAAGTTGCCCAGAGAAGCTGTGGATGTCCCATCTCTGGAGGGGTTCAAGGCTAGGCTGGATGGGGCTTTGAGCAACCTGGTCTGGTGGGAGGTGTCCCTGCCCAGGGCAGAGGGGTTGGAACTCAATGATCTTTAAGGTCCCTTCCAACCCAAGCCATTCTATGATTCTAAGTGTCCTCAGCTCTACAGTGGAAATCACCCCATGTTGTGCTGTCTGATGTTGGTTTGACCTCACTCTGGTTTTCTGAAAGAAATAGATGAGAAGCATCTATAGAAGTAACTGATATCACAATAGAGTTTAGCTTTGAAAGAGAGTTTAGCTTGTTAAGGAAAACAAGAGCCCACAGTGGTGGGGAAAGGTATTCTTCTTGGTGTTTATTTCAGGTTGAAGAGGCCTTAAGGTACACAATTGAGTAGGTGGGGTTTTGGCGTGTGCTCATTTGTCATTTCATGTGGGCTAGCTTTACTCTCTTAAATATTTATTACTTAATCCAAAAAAGTAATAATAGTAATGCTGTAACATTTCCCCGGCTGTGTTCCCTCTGCACGGTAATTACTTGTGATGAGTGCTTGAGGGCACACTGGTCCCAGCCTGAACCTCTTTGGCTGTAGAGAAAATGATCAAGATGGTTCTTACCTGTCTGAGTTCCAGTCCCAGAGCTATTGTGGAAATATTTCATTGTCAGAAATACGGTAATAAAATTTCAAATCGCAACCCTTTAATTACAAGATTAACAGCTTCCAAGCTAGCAAAAATAACTGAAATGTCATTCCCAGTTGTTTGTACACTCATTCATTTATCCACTTAGCTAACTAACTAGAGTCAGATACAGCACTTCCAATAAAGCTAAAAGTTGTAATTTTCTTTCTCTGTGGTTATAGTCCCTTTGAAAATGTACAGTGTAGGCTGGGAGTGATTCAGCTAGCTCAAATACTTACATACAAAATGGTCTGTGGAAATACTAAGCCCATATATCAAAAAGGAGGGCACTACTTCATATCAAGTATATTTTCCAACAGGTCAAAGTGGGACACAGAGGAAGAAAATGAAGGAATTCTGCACATCTCCAATGTATGACTGCTGAGTCCCCTTTTGGTCTCTTGTCTGACAAGGTCTGATGGAGCCCTTTCATGTTCATTGATGCTTCCTTTTGAGCCCTCAGGCATGACTACGATTAATAGGTGAAAATAAAAAATGGAAACTCTTTGTATGAAGTAGTATCCTCCAGAGCTAAAGATGGGAAGTACTCCCAAGAGTCTCTTTAATTTCTGTTCACCTGAATGATGAATATACTGAATTGGCCATGCGTTGCCCAAACAACATACTAGCTGTTTTTCACATTTCATATCTCTAGGCTATCCAGCTACGTGGGGATAAGTTAATATTCTGCTCCCACTGAGGGTACTAATAACATTTTGACGTATTTTTGGCATCATTTATAGATGTGGTCATGTTTCAATGACTGAGTGCTCCAATGTCACTAATCAACTGGCTTATCCTTATTTTAGAGCAACCAGGCCACCACTACTCAGGTGTAACCCCAAAATGACTTACACAAATGCACCTGTTAAAGTTCTTATTCTTCCCAGTTCTTCGTTTGTTCCTCATAGCAGTTTGTATGTGAGATAATTGGGATCTTGCATAGTAGGGGCAGAATTCCATCTGTCTGTACCATCTATAATTGCTTGCTGTCTGACAGTTTCAGAGAAGTAGCTCATCTGAATTGCAAGCTTTTCTTCCACCACTTAAAGCAGTGGTAGGAAAATAAGCAATAAATGTGCTCTATACCATTATATTGAATAATAGGTTTAAAATTTCAACACTGAAAAATATCTTCAGAGATAATTTTCACCCCGTTAAAATATTAACAGTGTTGCAACTATTTATTGTTGTGTGCTTTTAAAGCATATATCTCACGGGGGCATAGGAATACCTGAATCAGTTTTCAGTGGACGTAGTTAATAGTATCCAAATGTGCCAAGGCAGATTACGGTGGCACTACTCTGAAGAACAGCAACATCTTATAGCTGTAAAAGTACAACAGATAGGATGAGGTGGATCAATACAACATTTTAAGCATGAACCCAGGTCACGTTCAGTCTTAAACTTGCATTGCATCCATGATCATATACAGGTATAGGCATTATGAAGGTTGTTGGATGTGCTGAGGAAAAAGATTGTCCTTACCAGTGATGGTTGGGCTAAGCAAGTCTCACACTGTCTATCTCATTAGCCCTGCAGTCATTCATCCCATGCACTCAGTGTTGCAGAAGCTGGGCCTTCCATGGATGTCCCAACATTGCATGCAGCAAGGGTCACTGAGGTATGTGGGATGCCTGGGTTCAGGCTCTTCTCTTAGGACAGTGTGAACCTGATGAGTTATGGGTGTTTTATATCTGATGGAGAAACTGGGGATGCAAGAAACTTGCTACACTCAGTTTTCTTTTGGATCTGCACTTGACAAGGTGCTGAGGCTTTATATCTTCCATGGACACTAACTACACACAGCTCTTTTTCACACTACAATGCAAAACATCTGCTGGGGTCTTATACTGTAACAGGTGTGATACACTGCACAACTAATCTTGGCAAACATCTCAGGGCTGACTACTTGTTATTTTGCTGAGGTCGTAGGTAAGGTTTTGCACTGTTCTGTGAGGGAGATTAATGTGCTGTGAGTAGTGTGTTTCATTATCAGCTGGAGGCAGAAGAAAATTCCTTCTGGAGACTCAGAAGCTGTTCCTGTGTGGAAACATGCTGTGTGAACAACAGGCTGTGACTAACGCATTAGCTTCATGTTTTCCTGCCTTTTAGGGTTAGATATTTATGAGAAATAGCGTATATTTGTTAAAAGCATAGCTACTTCATTTCTTAGCAATTTCAAAACTAATAGGTATATTATCAGATTGATTGGACTTTTATATTTCTGGTCATAAGGGCAGTTTTACTCTCATTTAATGATCTATTGTTACCATTTTTGTTTTACCATTTTTGTTCCAAAAGCTGCTAGAAACCTCATAAGCAGACAAAGCTTATCTCTCAAATAACATACAATGCTTGGGCACAAGCTGAAGCAAGGAAGCATAACACACTCTAGAGTGGGGTGGCAGAAGGAAACGGGAGGGTAATGACAATAAATGCAAGCGGTTGTTTAAGCTAGCTGTTTGCACAATGTGGTGATCTTGAACCATCTGGAAGTTTGTTTTAATAAATAAATAACATCTGTTTCTCTTCGCTGCTCCACAACCTTTTGTAGCAGCCTGATTTCTCCATGGCACTCACCAGAAGTTAATTTAGAAGGAGGATGTGAAGGACCAATAGCCATACTTACATACAGACTAATTCCTAGAGAACATCCTTGAAGACATTCAGATACAAGGGCAAATATGCACAAGCTGAAACAGTTTCTGAAGGGACATAGCCATGTGCTGATCAACAACATTTAACCAAGTCATTTAAAATGTAGTAACCTTCCTTGACTACTGGCCATGAATGAAGAAACATCCTGTTGCTCTTAGCATAAGAAGCTGGTCTGGGAAGAAGAGGCATCCAGTTTGTTATTAGTTCTGCTACTAAGATCTATAAACGCAGAGCTTTGAAGCTTATATTTCAGGCAGTGGGTTCTCAGTAGCATGAAAATAAATTGGCTGGAATTTCAAAGGAGAATGCAAAGTTATTGTTACCTGGAGAAAGTCTTGTGCAATGACCTTTGTCTTCTGCTTTGTGGAGCTCCTTTAGCTGCATTGAGGCCTTGGTGACTGTCCCACCAGATGGCATAGCCCAAGGCTGTCTTTCAACAGGGCTGTCTCATGGTTGGGCCAATAGCACCAAGGCTCCCTTCTTGATGGTTTCATGAAAATGATGCTTACCAAAACAGTTTGACAGAAATTTTGCTGTTGACAGTCAATGTATCATCAGATCTACTACAGATTATGGCGGGATGAAATTGAATGTGTTACTTATTGTCATTTGAGAAAAGCACTTGACAATGGGAAGCAAAAGGAATTAAAAATTTTTAGTTTATCTAATCCATCCTATAAGAACCAAGAGAAAAGTTCAAATTGTTTTTAGAGGTGCTATTTTTGGTATATTTGGATATTTGATGATAGATTAATAAAGCTTTCTATTCTGAAATGGAAAATAAATTGATCTTAATGTTTTGGGTCAAATTTTGTATGCAAGATCCTAACAGCTTGCTCTGGAGAATTAAATTCATATTCACCTCTGTGCCTTCATGTTTGAATATAACAATAACATCGTTCTCTTTTATATAACTCGCATATTTAATGCACCTTAAATATGCATTCTCATGCCAACAGGTCCTTCGGCAAAGGCAGTCTGCACATTTCAAAAATCAAAAGCAATTTGGTTAAATGACCTGTAACCTACCACGGTTCATGCTGCTAGAAATCACTAAGTCTGTTCTTCAGGCAGCTTACAGAGCCAACGATAAAGTTTGTTTTAGGAAAACATGCTTTGAGGAGAGTGCTTCAGTGTGACTCATAATAGGAGGGCAACGTGAATATGTTTGACACTGTGTGTGTGTATTCATAAACTTCTTATTGTTAAGAAATGATTTTTCTTGTTTTGTTTATGTTTAACTTGTTTTCTGAAATAAAGCCTCACATTAGATAGGGTAAAATGAGACACGCATTCTGGCAAGGCTTTCAAAAAATCTCCTCAAGTCACAGCCCTTCAGCTTAGAATACACACACTTGTACATGTATGCAGTAGACACAAAAGGAAAAAGAACATCCTAATATTGCCTCCAATGCCTCTTTGAAATAAAATTTCCTAACTGCATTCAGAGAAGCTGAGAGTGTAGTTTCAGGTGTTTCTACAGTATTCTGCTATTTGGATGTCATATTTGGCATTTCTTCTTAGACAAGGACGTAAGGGAAGCGGTGAAATGGGCTTGTGCTGCGTTGACACTGCTGGCATGACCATCCACAGCACTGGGATGATATTAGCTGTAACTGTAGTCACAGTTCACTAGCAGCTTAATAGTTCCAGTTCAGCCACTGGGTACAGCCACATGGGTGCCAGTGGCCTGTGCGTGTGTTGTGATAACTGAATTGTCTTTTCCCTGTGTGACAGATGGTTCTCAGGGCTATAGAGATTACACTGGGTGTTCTCAGCTGCTATTTCACCTCATTGTGTGTGTTTTCCATGATATATGTTTGCATTAATAGAGACATTTTTAAAGTATTTAGTTTTTGTTTAAGTAACTGACTATTTGCATAAAAAAAAAAGTAAGTTACCACTGATTCAACCACTTTGCTAAGATGTCACCATTCACCTTGTCTTTGTATCATCTCAGAGTTATGAGCCTTAAGTTAAGTGTTTTTGTTGTGGAGGATCTGCCTGATTTTATTTTGCTGTCATTGGCAGTGCTGAAAGTCCAGAGAGTTTTTACCAATGACCAGTTCTGAGCTTTCAGCTCCAACTGAAGGAAAGTTTTCCAACTTGTGGTCATTGTCTCTCATTCCTGTGCACCTTTAAGTAGAACCTAGCTTTGTCTTATGTGTATCCTTCAATCAGACAGCTGTGAAGAGCTGTGATCCTGAATATTTCTATGGCATGTCCATTCACATATGTCTAATTTGCTGTGCTTCTACTTAGCATTTCAGAGGTGTCAGGGGATACTTACAATTTATAATCTTTAGATGTTTTTCTTAAGAAAAATAGTTTTCTTGCACTTCATTACTAATACTAATAATAATAGCTTCAGTGTCATGTGTGAAATCTCATTGGTGCCGAAATGACACATTTTTCAAGCACATTCTCACAAATTTGTTGAACACTCAGGGTGTATGTACATTATGCAGCCTTTGAGCCTCATTGACGCCGGCAGATACTTTGGTTTTCTCTTGAGTACAGTTCTGCTGAATTGGTCTAAGTGCTCTTGTTTCTCAAAGGAATTCCTTCTGAAGGAAGCAAATCAGCTTATGAGGTTGCCTTCATGAAGTTGATGCCCTTCGTTGTAGTATTTTAGTTTTCGTATGAGCTTGAGGTTCATATAGATACTTAATGGCTTTATTGGTACTGCTATTTCTGTAATCATCGTTGCTGTGCTTTTCCCATTTTCTCAAGAACTCTGCTTTTGTTTAATTTCATCTAAAACTTATAGGTGTATATCATTATTCCAGATACAGAAATGTTTAACTGCTTTGCAACTTTCATCGTACTTGGATCATTTTCCAGTGATGCATCTTTTCTATGACTAACATGACTTGTGTGCTCCACAATGTTTGAGTTTTATTGTGATTTGGTCTTTCTTTGACTAGCTTTAGGCTCTGTATTTTAGGGAAGAGAGCTATTAGATTTTTTTCATTATTCCCTTTGGTTTTACCAGGCAGGTTTGGATTTACAGAAGACATGTGGGGGATTATAACTGCCCACCTTCTCAGTAGTATGCAGTAAAAAAGAGGCTGCATTTTTGTGTTGATTGTTCTGTCTCACGGGCTGGTAGGCATCAACTCTATCACCAGTAGCTCTGATGGATCTGCAGCTTGTCATTGGTGAGGACCTTGATTCCTTTTTGTATTTTCCTTTCAGAGCTGCTAAGGACTCCACTAGCGTTAGGACTGTTACCAAGTTTAACAAATGTAAAGACTTTCTCTACCAGCATTTGTTTACCCACCTGCTTTAGAGAATCAAAGTCATATGATGCTGGAAAAATAAAGGCAAGAGATTTATAGCCCATTTAATTTTGTATTTTACAACTCTGCAGATGGATGCCCTCCATATCCTTCCAGTTGACATCATAGTATGGGATTGACTTTATTCTCTCGGTGATACTGTTAATTTGTGCACTGGATGTTGATGTTTAATTTTGATGTGCAGGTTTTATTTGGAATAGGAAGAAAATTATCTAAGTTTTATCATATCTGCATCCTTATTCTGCATTGCAGCCCGGAGGAAAGTGTCATTCTTGCTAACTTCCTCTCCTTGTAGGTATTTTCTAACTTTTTGCCTTGTTTATTCTCAACTTTCTCAGTTTCCTATGTGACACATTTTTTAAAGTGTGTTGTCCATTTGAGGACTCAAACAGTACTCTCATGTGCACCTGAGGGAAAGAGATAATTTGGAGAAATATTGCAGGAAGTCCCTGAAGAAGAAGGAGATGGTCTAGTAAAATAATTGCTGTTACATGGCAAATGTAGGAAGCCATTACACAATGACCTTGCAGGGAAATCAAGGCAGTGTTTATTTCTTCCAGGTGTCATATGTCACTTTTCTGTGTAATGACATTTCCCTAGGAAGAGAGACTTCAGATGGCTTGCAGGTGACTGAAATGGAAACTGCTGCTGACTTTATTGAGCCCCAGATAATCAGCATTTTTCTTGGGTGAAAAGGCACAGAAGTAGTCGGTTAGGAGTTGCTGTGGAAATGATAGGGAAATAATTCCTGCTTGGAGAGTATGAGGCTAGAGGGAGGAAAATTTTCTGACCTGGATGTGTCCCTGCCCATCTTGCTCTAGTTGAACATGCTTTGGCAGTGGGGCTGGACTAGAAGATCTCCAGAGGCCCCTTATTACCCCTACAATTCTGTGATTCTGTTGAATCAGGGAATAATACCTCTCAGCTACTGCATATTTTACTCTGAAGGGAAGGCACTGAGATCCTGGTCTAAGGGGAAATGTGTGAAATTGAGGTCCAGGGGATGGGACATGTTCACTGACAAATGGGTGAAGATCATGTTTTTGTGATGGCTTCCTGCCCATTTCTCCTCTTTGATGTAAAGGTGGGGAAAAGCCATGCTGTTGTGTGGACAGTGCAGGAGTGTGTGTGGGCAGAGAGAGTACAGCCACACAGTAGAAAAAGGGGACACTGAATCAGCTGTATATTCAGTTGTCTTTGTCCTTGTCCCCAGTAGCTCAGGCCAAAGCTAGCCAAAATTATTGAGTGGGAAATCACTTAAACCATCTCCAAAACTATTTAATAGCTCATGTCATTTACTGGGGATGACTCCCCATCCCAGTATGAGGATCAACAAAGCAGATTTAAGACCTGTTACAAGTTATGGAATTGGTATTTTTCATATAAAATCATTTTGGTTGTTCTTATTTAGCGTTAATCATTTTCAATTCATAAGGCTTGTCTTCATTTTTATGTTTGGTTTTTTGTTTTTTCTTTTTCTGATTATGAAGAAAGCCTTACCATCAGATTACTTAGCTGAAGAATACATCTGAAGTCAACTGTAGTACTAGGAATAAAGGCCCAACTTCATTCTCCTTGTACACTTTTCTTATGGATTTTCAAATGTTTCTTTCAGCAGAATTTAATTTCAGTTCACTTTACGCTCATGGCAAATATATTTAAAATATTATAAAATGGGCAGAGAGTAAAGAATTTTTTCCATCTGATAATTCAGTGTGACTGTCAAACAAGACAGTGGGGAAAAAGAAGAAAATAAATAAATCTGGAATGATCATTATACTTCTTTTGTCACAGGTTTTTTGGTCAGATATAAACCAAATGAGAAACATTTCACTATGCCTAGGATGGATTTAGGTTTAAGCCAAGCTACAAAGCAGGTTGAATGTTCAGTTCCTCCAAATATGCGAATAACTTCCAGAAGGCCAGGCCTTCCCATATGAGTTCTTTTCCATCCATTGTCTTTTTTATTTAATTTTAATATATCTTTGAACAAGCCACTTCACCTAGATGGGAAAGTATCTGTGAAATCCGGGTAATAATACTTACTCACTTCACAGCATTATGCTGATGCTCAATTAATGAATATTTGCAAATCACATCAATATACTCATCCTTTGCATCTCCATCTGTAGCTTGATTTCTAGGTGAATTGCAGCTGCTAAATGTCATTTATTACCATGAATAGGGTCATTTATGCCGTAAAATTACAGCCACCGTATTGATTTGAAGAACTGGTGTAACAGAATAGAAAACAGTTGTATTATTAATAAGCAGTTATTGCTACAATTAACAATTGTATTCAGCTTATATTCAGCTCTTCAGTTCTCAGCAGAGGTGATGTGACAGCCAGAAATCTTCCAGAAATCAGTCAGTTTTGAAAGCTATGAGAAGTTATCAAAACTGTTGAGTTAAAGAATTTGGGGATGATCTCTTTGTGCAATGCCTATGTCTGAATCCCCGGAGACTGATATGGATTCATAGAGTTTAGCTTCGTAGTGTTTAATCTTAAGAGGGACCATTAGACTATCTAATCTGCTGAATATCACAGGACATTAAGTATCAGAATGTAACGCCCCATTGAGACCCATAGTTTCACTAAAACTTTTCTTTCAGTCTAGCATCTAGCCCTGACTTTAAAAACCTGAATATGGTGAGAATCTACCATTTTCCTCTGTAGTCTGTTCCGGTAGCTATTCACTCTCGCTGTTAAAAATGTGTGCTTAATTTCTAATTTTAATTGTCTAGCTTCTGCTTCCAGCCAATTGGTCCCTGTTATACAATTCTCTGCTAGATTTGAGTCCCCCTTAATATCCAGTATTTTTTACTCATGAAAGCACCTATACACCTTAATCTAGTCACACCTCTATCTTCTTTTCTGATAAGGTAAACAGACCAACCTCAAAGACAGTAATTTTCTCCAGTCCTTAAATGATTTTTGTGTTTCCTTTCAGCACACAGTCTACTTTTAAAATATCTCTTAAAATGTGGACACTGGGGATATGGGGGTCTATGATGGGTAGAGAAGTTGCCCTGGGGATGCAATTTTGGAAACCCTAAAGTTAAGCTTTGACTTTGACTAATCCGCTATATAATTATCCTTCACGTATTATTAAGAAGCTTAGAGAAGCAGGTCTCCCTCCACTCTTCCTCTCCTGGCCTTGCTTTATTTCTTTTTACCACAGCATCTCCTTAGGTGCCTTAGCCTCCAAAACCCTTCATGGACACCAAGTTTAAGATACAGTCTAAAACTCTAGAGATACTAGATAGTTTTGCTGATTTAGAACTGTCAGCTTAGAGGTGGAGAGGAAAAGACATGAAGGTAAGACTCTTATACTATCTTTCCAGGTTAATGAGTTACAGTAGGTTTTTTTTATACAATGGAATTCTTCTACTGATGGGGGGAAATCTTTGAAAAGAAATAAATTAATTAAGTTGACATTGCTGAGTGACTGATGAGTCTTAACAAGGCTAGGCATAAGCGTGCAGTGATTACTTGAATGAATGTTCCCACTGGGCAAATGCCTTCCTCACTTACATTAAAGCAACTCTTTGATTTAAGTGGAATTCTGGTGATATATATGAGATGTATGAGATTTGGTCCATTGATTTTTAGTGAGGGCAACAACTACCTGAACAGATTTTAAATTAAGTTTTGAAGCTACACATTTTTATTAATCTGGTAAGTCCCTTTAATAAATCCTGCCAAGGTGTCTACTGAGTCACAGAGAAAGGGAATTTCCAAACACAAAGAAGTGCTATTTATGTGGTATGCCCCTAAACAAGTCATTTCAAGCTTCTGAAGTTGTGTAAATTATTTTGCCCTTGTATACACCTAAAATTCTTTGGATAAGGGCTAAACATGCTTAGGACGTTAGCTAAATATAACTAACTACAGACTGTATCCTTCTGTTTTGTTTTATATGTAATAAAAAGGTCAGAAAACGTAAGTGTAAATTGCCTGCTAAATGCTAGATTAAACCCAGTTACGTGAACATGCATTAATTTTCCCACAACAAAGAAACAGAAGAATAAACACTTCTTATATATTATCATGACTCACTGGTGAAGAAAAATTCTAATCTATAAAGCGTATGAACTAAATCCAATACATGACTGGTTTACTCTAATAAAAACTAAACCAGAAGCACTGACCTAGGAGCATCTCAGAGTTAATGGGAAGGGGATACTGCAGAAAGATGTGTATTTGTGTTGTACTCTTCTCTAAAGCCAAGGTATCTGCCTGCAGTGATGAGCCAGGTACCTCCTAGTGTGTAGGAGCTACATCCACCAAGGCTGTATGTAGCACAGACGTTCTTGAATGAATGGACCAGGGTTCTGCTTTACACATACTCTTGGTGCTGGCTGGCTTGTTAAAGCACTCACTCTGGGCTTTGATCTCAGCACCCAGAGCTGCATAAGTATTTTGTATTAGCAAATCATTCACAAAAATGAGTAAAAAGGTCAGAGAAGCAGGAACAGAGCCATACTCCCCCATCCCTTCTCCCTGCCATGAATGAGGTTATTGGTGCTGTAATATTTAGCTGCATTGACTTCCGTGCATTTACACCAATACAGATGTCCTACCTCTAGCATTTCATCAATACAATTACTGAAATGTTTTGTAAAATGAAAGTGTAGGGGAGAATCACAGCTTGTCTGCATGGGGAAGAAACAGGAGAGGGGTTGTGTTGCTGGTTTCCTAGAGTTTGTATGACAGTCCATAATTAATGGAGCAGATTTTAGTAGCTCTCTGCCTTATTAAGTCATGATTTAGGGGGCAGAGTGGGCTAGCATTCAGGTCTCTGGTGTGGGAGGACAGCCTGCAGATGGCAGATGCCAGCACGCGGCATGGTCGTTCTGTTGTGATGACCCAAAGATAAAGCTGGGCACAGGCAATTACACCCTCCACACTCTGAAAATAAATGGGCATGTAATTACAGAGCTGGTGCTCCAGACAACTGAGTGGTTTTTGTTTTTGTTTTTGTTTTTTTCCGGGGTGATGAATGTAAGGTCTGTATTCGTTTAGAAACTTAGCTTCTGTTTATTTTTGTAATAACTGTAGTATTTTCATATGTTCTTAGCCCTGAAGTCTCTGTTTTGTCCCATGAAATGGTATTAAATAACTTGCCAGAGCACAACGAGTTTGTTTTCCCTCTCACACTCCAAGTTTTTGCCGTACATAGTTGAAAATCAACAGAAGGACACTGCTATTTGCTAAAATCAATATAATTAGAGAAAAAAAAATAATGATGTGCTGAAAAGACCACAATTCAGAGAACTGCTGGGCATGATTGAAATGCTTAATGGGCTGCTGAACTGCAGTGCCCTGGGTCTGGCGTGCTCTGCGACCTGGGTGCTGCCAGCCTGGCTCCCCGAAACACTTCTAAGCACCATTTCACGGCAGCAGCAGGACGAATCTATATCATGCCTGCTGCCATTTTAGGCAGCTATTCATGGTGAGGAACCTGACATCAAAATGTCAGACTTGCACCTAATTTTTTCACATTATTAACATCTAGTGCTGCTGCTAAGGTGAGTGTGCAGCACTGTAGCAAACTCTTCTGTGGAAAAAAAAGAATTTGTCCTTTTAACAGTCTGATTCTGGTAAGAGTTGTCTGTTAAAAGTGTTTTGACTTTACATTGTTATTGACTATTCACAGTCCTATAATTGGGCTTCAGGCTTTGTCCTTTCAGAATTAAACTATGCAGTTGGGACTGGAGCCTCACGCACTAAGTTTATTACCTTTGCTTTTTTCATTCTCTGTCTCCTGACCCAGATCTGCCACGAAGCAGGGAATTAGGAAATGAGCCAGTCAAGGAGGGCTTGATTCAGAATTTTTACCCCCACTTTTTCTCTGACCTGGCCTGTGAGACTCAGCAAGGTGGATCCTGTGATGGATGTATCCCTGCCCCTCTGCAACAGCTCAGCTTATTTCCCTGTGCCAAGTTTGTGATGGGAGAGGAGCAATGGTGTGAGACTGCAGCGGGGTAAGCATGTCTTCTGCTGGGACTTCTGCATGGGACGCTTCATAAAGAATCATAGAATCATAGGATGGTTAGAGCTGGAAGGAACCTTAAAAATGATCTAGTTCCAACCCCCCCTGCCCTGGGCAGGGACACCTCCCACCAGACCAGGTTGCTCAAAGCCCCATCCATCCTGGCCTTGAACCCCTCCAGGGATGGGGCAGCCACAGCCTCTCTGGGCAACCTGTTCCAGTGTCTCACCACCCTCACAGCAAATAACTTCTTTCTGGTATTTAATCTAAATCTTCCCTCTTCCTATTCAAAATGGTTACCCCTTGTCCTGTCACTACAATTCCTGACAAAGAAGCTCAACATTTCCTACAGTGCAGGGCCCAGACTCCTCTGTCCCTCTGCATCTTCACACTTGGTGTCTCCCAGTGGGGAAAGGAGAGGGGGACACTGCATCAGACCTGCTTTTATTATTTAAATTAAACAAATGCAGAGCAATGTTTTGCTTAGGCTGCGGTGCTCTGGATGCAATTTTCTATCTGCCATTTGGCTTCTCAGATTATAAACTCTCAGTCAAGAGAAGATTTGTGTCACAAATCAAAAAAAAAGGCTCAATTTTTATCATTCCTGCTAAATTCAATATTAAACAAGAATGGTACTGTAAAGCACATTTTTTTATCTTTGTTTTCCAAAACCAAGAGCATTAGGTCTTTCATTTATGCCTCCTGCCAATAGCAGCATATGTGAGGAGTTAAGGGTTCATCTTCCCAGAAAGCAACAAGAGCTTGCTGTTCCCCAGGGAGGGCCAGCCAGAGGTGACAGCAAGGTGGCTGGGCAGTGTCTTCACCAGCAAGGGCAGAGTCCCGCTGTGCCCGAGCAAAGAGAGCAGGGCAGGTCTGGTGACAGCAACCAGGGTCAGTCACAGCCCAGGCAAGTCCCCTGGGACGAGGCAGGTCTGAAGTCAAGTCAGCAGGTCAGGATGAGGGTCAGGCACAGGAATACCTCCAACATGGCTCAGGCCAGGACCAAGGGCAACAGCCAGAGCTAAAAATGTATGAATAAAGCATGGGGAGACCCTGACAGGGCTTCTCATGGCTCTCTTGCACAGCTTTTTTCCCAGCAGCCTGATCCCATCTTAGGCAACTGGGATGTATCAGAGCTGGCCACCAGCCCAGGCAGCTAGCCCCTGGGTGGGGGGCAGAGATTGAGACTGGGGGTGCACGCAGGGCTCAGAACCAACTGTCCTGCAGGACAAGAAGGCCACATCTTCTGTAGGACATTGTCAAATGGAGAACACATACTTTTCTTCAAGAGGACCGCTATGCACCTGGGGCCCAGTGGCAATCAGGATTTCAGCAATAACATACTACTACCTTGTCACAGCGTGTTTTGCAGGGTAAACCTGAGATGGTAACAAAATTACCATCTGCATTTTAAAAATAAAAAAAAAAACAACAACCCAAAACAGAAAGAGGTAGCCTGCATGAAACAAACACTTTACAGGAAGACATAACTTATTTCTATTCCACTCCGGAGAGATTTCTGAGCATTATTATCATATTGTGATGCTATGCTGCAATTAATCACACCTTTTAGTGATGCTGTAATAAACTCAGAGGTTTAGATTTTCAGCTTGCATAAATCAATATGGGTCCATTGATTTCAATGGAACCGTGCCAGGCGAATAACTGGCCCCAGACATCAAGAGGAGCTTTACAGAGATGTTTAATAAAGCAAGAGACCTGTGTTTGCACAGTAGATAAATGACTTCATGGGTGATGTTGCAGTCTCTTGTGATACCTCTCCTCCAAGAAGTTTTATTTTAATCACTCTCATAAAGTTCCCTTAACTGCAACAATAATGCTAAGTGCCTGACACAAAGCAAAGGAATTCAGATTTCTGGATAACTACTGGAATGAAATGTTGCTCTCAGATTGTTGTTAGGTGGTTTTTGCTAGGATTTTTATTCTATTATTTCCTTCCTTTTTGTAGCACTGAAAGTGCTAGCACTTAAAAAACCAGCTTCTTCAGTCCTTACACAGATAGCCCTTCGGGTGCTCGCTGTGAGTAAGGCCTGTAATATAAAGTGTCATCAATTTAGCATTATCGAGAAATGTGCCATAAAACATGGGCCTGAAGAGCAAACACCAAATTTATCATGTCCTGGGTGATCCTGCTCCATGGTCACCCAGAAAGAACCCTAGATGCAACCCTACAATAAATATGAAGGAACCAAGGAAGTATTCAAATACAAAGTTGTTTAAATGGAGTTATTTTGGGATAGTGCAGCACACTAGTGCTTATGGGACTGTGGGCAAGGAAGTCTCCTTTAAATCCCTTCTGATGATACTAAAATAATAAATTTAGCAGTACAAATAGTATATAATATTACTAAAATGTATAAACACTGAATAAAAATGTCTTCTCATCTCTTTGAAATATCAAATCCATTTAGCTCTCAGAGAGTCAATAGGGACTGTGCGCGCTCAATAGTTCTGAAGATCAGATAAGCATCTGTTTATTTGCCCAGATATGTATATCCATGCCAAATATGAGGCATTCACATTTGACAAATTGATCTCTGTCTTCAGACAAAACTGCTTCTTGCTTGCACATCTCTGTATGTGATTAGAAATTTCAGGTACCTTTTTACCTTAATTGTTTTGTTTAACATTTATACTTATTCCCTTCCATTTTTCAGTCCATGTAAATTCTACTCAGATTAATTTTAGACAAGTTGGTAAATAATGCAAGTGGAAGCGATTTCACTGACTTCCAAAGGGTGTTTGGCATAAGCTTAAATATAGTCTGTAAACAACCATGGAGGTAAGCATCATAGACAGTATTAACATATCTTAGAGCAGCACCATCATTTCCATAAATAATATCATGTACTTAATGTAAGTAGAAGTATATAGAAAAATTCCAGATTTTTGTGGTCCATCCAGAAACAGGAAGACTTAGGAGTATGAAGGTCATTGGCAATATTGGAATTAGTAACATTTTTGCTGAACACCTGGTTAAATGCATTTAAAAACAAGCAAGAAATAATTGAGTTAGCAGTTGTGAACAATTTGTAGCATTTGGCTTGATTCACAAAAGCTAAGATCTGTCCAGGAATAATTAGGGTTTGATGTAGTGTCATCCTCTCTCTCATCCTACAGGGATCTGTTGCGTAACATCAAGGTCTCCATCTGGGTGGACTACCATAAGCAGTCAGAGACATGAATAGGACAATTTTATTGCAGAAAAACATGTTTTACTAAATTGTAGAAAGAAATATGCGAGTTGGATATCAGTAAACCCGATGAAACACTGGAACAGACCGCCTAGAGATATCAGCACGCTTCTTTCACTGGAAGTTTTTAGAAGGACTGGGGTAAGTAGAGCTGACCCTTATGTAAGAGAGATAACCAGTTAGGATGACAACTTTGTATGTTTTCAAAGTTTTACCTTACTCTTCTATTACCTGTAATAACCAACTGTGATGCTGATCTTTTTATCTGAGCATATCAGCTGCAGCTATCGAAAAGGAGGGGATGCAAGCTGTGTACAGCAACGTACTCCTGGGGTGGCTGTGGCTTTTCCTGAACACAAACTGACAGTGACAGCTATGGGCCTTCTTGTTCCTTAACTTGACACCAGTAAAGCCTTTCCAATAAGGATAGCTGACAGCTTCTCTTCTTCACAGCATCATTACTTACCCACCTGTGGGTAATAACTAACAATTAACATTGCCAGGAATTAAGAACTGCTGTGGGCTTTCCTGACCCTCCAAGAATATATAATCTTCGAACAGTCACCATGGGTCCAAAAAGGTAATATGTCTTGCTTTAAATTGCTGTAAGGCAGGAGTACTGTCTTGGTTGTAGTTCATCACCATCTTGTGATGTGCTGTTTCATTCATCTTGGAAATTGTGCTAGTGAAATGGGAAGATGAATTGGCTTCTATTGATGCATCTCTTGTAATTCAAGAAGTAGCATCCACATTCCCGTAAACCAACTCACCAAAATCTGCTTGAGCTTGTCTTGGATGCCCTCTGATAGATTGCTACTGTCTCCTCACTTTTTCTATTTACTCATTGTTCAGAACAACTCCTCTAGTTTAGCAAACTGTTTGAGAATTCAGAGTCAATTCTCAGTGATGTATCAGAACGATACAGCTCTCCTGCATTCCCAGAAGAGCATGCCATCGTCACACCTTCCTGAAAGATGCCACAAATTTTCTCAACCGGTATAAACCAATTCAATTCAATAGAAAATTACTGTCCCCATATAATAATTCCAGAAATTTACAGGAATGTTTTTACTCTATAATTTGTAATATTTTACATTCATAATATAACAAAAAATTAAGCCCAACTAGTGGCTCTTCCAGACAACTACGCAATGATAAATTCCCATTTTGGTATGACATAGTCAGTTTCTATGGTGGTCTGGTATTTACCACTCATGTGGCATCCAGTGCTAGGGATTTTTGTTCACATGCATAAACAAATTTATTCCCATAAGTTTTCAGACACTTCAAGTAGTTCAGCTATGGTTTCACTTGCAAATGCATTTCATAGTTATATTCAGATGTTGTATTGCCCTGTTATAACAGTAATGTTTTCTTGCATAGCGTAGTAGGGTTGTGCCTCCTACTCTCTAAGACAGTCTTACAAACTGTTGCTATATAGTAAATAAAATCACCACACCAAGACACAATTTGAGCACTGCTGTATCATTATTCATGAGCTCCCTGGCACAATTCTGGCTTGTGCCAGCTTGTTCTGTCACAGGCCATGCTGGGCCACGGTTTGGGAGATTGCATGGGCCATGCAGACATATGTGATATCGTGCCACTAGTTTTCAGGACCAGAGAACAGGCTGTCTCCCAAAGAGTAAACATAGCTGCAGTCTCCTGATCAATATTTGAATTGCAAACTGAGTTGAGTGCAGCTTCCTTCATGCCAGGAGAGCTCTCTCCGTTCTGTCTTACACTGCTTTATAACAACACTGTCCAGTGCCTTTCCTTTACAACATTGCTGTCAAAATTCCCTTCCTGGACTGCTGTTTTCCACAGCTCCTGTCACTACTAAAAACAGAAATCTCAAGGGTGTTGGTAGGCATCTTCCCTTTCCTAAGCTTGTGCCTCAGGCCACTCACTGTGGTCTTACTACTTCCTTCCCTGTCAATGCTCTGACTCAGCTACTGACACTAAGGTTTTAGGACACAGAGATTGTCTTTTTGGTGGGCAAACACAGCAGTGAGTTTCTGAAATGATAATGAAAGGTGTTGAAGAACAGCACAGACACAGCTCCCTGCCTGTGGTCACTACTCCTACATCCACATTCAGTTTCCCTTTTGTTATTCTGAGGCCAAAAAAAGAACTACTTCATGTAACTTTTACCTTCTACTTATTTCTATTGCTACCCTTTTTGGTTGACTTGTCAGCCCTGCCCTGTAGGCTCTGTGACATGATCCATTCCTAGAAGTGAGGGGGGTGCCGTATTTCAGCACTAATGCCTATGCCAATGGCCCTTTCTTAGCAGCTCATCATGTAGATGGAAATAAATATTTTGGTGGGTGTGTCAGAAATTTAAAACCAGCCTGGGGCGGTTTTATAGCTAAAAGATGGCTGCTGATGGTACTGTGTGAAATATTCTGTAATTGTAACACCTTTACAGATGTTAACAATAATCCTTATGTATTAATTTACTCCTCATTTGTATGTACTGTGTAGCACAAGAGGAATCTTCTGTGTGCTCCCAAAGAGAGGCTCCATATGGGACCTTGAAGACAAGATTGCTCCTCTACATCATGACCTTGTCTTGGCTCATTTGTTGCAGTTAGATTTACTTAGATGAAAGGCTGGACTTCTCTGTAGGTTGACAGCACGCTACAGGTTTTGCAAAGTCAAAATAGTACAAAGTGACTCAGATCTCTTTTTAGTTGTAGCTAAAAGAATCCAGCCTGCTGTAGTCTCCAACTCTCTCTTTTGTCACACATATTGAAAATCCAGAAGGCAGCTTCTGAATCTACTTCAGAACCAAAAGCAGATTCTGGCACCATCCCTGGGCTTTCTAGTGCATATTTTCTCCAAACACTATGATGGGTTGGTTGTTTTTTAAGCTAGAACAACCAACAGAGGGTGAAAACTAGAGATTATGTTTATTTAACAACTGATCCAGCTGAAAGCTCTAAACATTTGACTGAATGCATTTCCCTTTTCTTAGTACCAGAATAGTTTGCTGCTGTGGAAGGAGAAGAATGCTTCATTAACTTTTGAAAATATTCATAGCACTAGAGATCTGAATGGCACCCGCAAGTGCTGGACAGGGGATGTGCTTTGTTATGTGAAATGAGTGAACCAGATACAGTAATATTGGTAAACCTCAAATAAATTTCAAGTGAAATACCTAATTGTGTTCGTGTCACACAATTAAGTTACAAATTTTGCTAAAAATGTAGTATGTGAAACCAAGCCCAAGTGAAAAAGTGCTTGTTCAGGAAAACTGTATGTTGCCAAAATAGAGTCCTGTACTCATTTAAAGTTTCTTTTGTCCAGTGAAAATAAGCTGTGTCTTTAGAAGTTATAATCATCGCAGAGAAACTGCTATTGGCTCTAAACTCAAGGCCCGCTTGATAGTAAAGTTGATGGGATGGGTATGATCAGTTAAATAAGATTTTGTCAGTGTGACTTACAAGTCTCATAAGTCTCTTACTCATAGACTTACAAGTCTATGAGGAGAGGCTGAGGGAGCTGGGGTTGTTCAGTCTGGAGAAGAGGAGACTGAGGGGAGACCTCATCGCTCTCTA
>JAOTQQ010000023.1:92439535-92458447 GCA_026546715.1 Gallinago undulata
TTTTTTTTTTTTTCCCATTGGTTGGACTAGATGATCTTAAAAGGTCCCTTCCAACCTAGGTGATTCTGTGATTCTGAAAGTGGGTTTACAAACTGCACCACCAGGACTTGCAATCTTCCTCAGCAAAATGTGCTCCATGCTTTGCCACATAGATTGCCATCTTACGCTTCTTAGATTTCTAATCTTCAGAAGACATTTTGAGTGAAGACATATTACTTAGTGCAGTGATACTGTGCTGAGGCATCACCTTCCACCGTTGTTAGCAAACCGGAGTTAGATTCACTGGTCTCACCAAGGATATAAAATTTTTCAGGTAGCTAAAAGCTTCAAATCTTCTTCCGTTCCTGGCTTCAGTGACTTTCTGGCTGCCCTTTACAATTTCTGTATTGATAGAAATTGCCTCTTGCCTGTCAGCTATTTATGGGATAGCCTTATCAGAGACTGACTCCAGCAAACTCTATGCATAGCAGGGAATTGAAAAGAGGGTGAAGATCCCATTACAAACGCCTTGTATTGATTTTTCTAAAAATAATTTTCTGCCATAAAGAAGGAACTTAAACATTTTATGTGGACCTAAGTAGCTGGATCTACTTACCTGCTGATAATGGTGTTACTTTTGTACAGTAAGCTGTACAATAATTTATAAACTGTACATAGCTCAACTGGCTGAATTCAAGGACCTAGAGGATGCAGAAAAAATAGACATCTCTGTTCAGGATCAGAACTGGGTAAAAATGCAGTCATGCAATTCTCCTTTACACATATTTCTTTGGAGATCCTTTCTGAAAGGGAGAGGAGTAGGTGACAGCATGGTTCAATTATAGCTAAGGCACTAGAAGAACAGTTTGGTGACTACTACAGGAATTAAATCATGACCATCCTTAGAAAAGGGTTCTAAAGGTTAGCCAGATGGATGTGACATTATCATTGGTCATGTTTTAAAGGAGGAAGTAAAGAAAAGGATGCAAATAATTTGAGGGTACCTAGGAAATTGAGTGGATCAGTAACTCCCATAGCATGTGAGCACATATCCCTTGGTATATTAGAGCCTTTCTGTGGTATAATGGCTCTAGCACAGTCCTTTTAAGACTCTTTTAACAAGAACTAAGAACTAGAAGGAGCATCAAGGAAAAAAGACTTTAAAGCTCAACCCAGTGGAACTAAGAAGCACTAAAAGAAAGGGTATAGAACTACTACAATATTGTGCCAGATGAGATATACAGGGGCATATATACTTCTACTTCTACAGACCAGTATGTACAGTGTGAGCTAAATGCATATTTTGTCATTTTTAAGAATAAAAGCAAGTGGAAATGTCTCAGACAAAAAATTGTTGGGTTCTTTTTTTTTATTTTATTTTTTTAACAACAGAACATCTTAAGTAAAGGCTGCTCACCACGTTTGTATCAACCTGCCCATGAAAGCAGTTTTTATAGTGCAGCTGACTCCATTCTTTTTCTGAGTAAAAGCGAAGTCTCTAAAAGCTGAGAAAGCAAATTCAGCAGGAAAAATACTTTGATACTGTAGTTATGTCTATGCTAAAATGATAGGTTTTGTTGGGATGAAGTTATTCAAGTTACTGCTCTTAAATGGGAGTTGAGATTTTTCATTTTTTCTGAAATGTAATGTGAAGGAGAATTATGTGACACAAGGGCATTCAAAAACCCCCAAATTCTTTGTGGGTAGGGCTGGTAAAACCACGAAGTTATACACCTTATGCTACAATGCTGTCATATGATCACAGATATTGTGGCAAAATTATTAAGGTTACTTCTTAGCCTATTGGTCCAGTCCCATTTATCTTGGTACAAAATCCAAACAAATACAACATGCTTTAAAATCCTGGTGAAATTAGCTAGTGGAAGAATGACAAAGGGCCAACACAAGCCCTGGCTTTGAGGTGTAAAGGCTCTGAGTGACTTACAGGTAGTTGTCCTGAGCTGTGGAACTCCTGGGGAGATCTGGGACCTGTTGGCCTCTGAGCACTAACGTGGATTATTCTCTGGCACTACTTGTTTTGCTGCAATGATGGTTGATCCCATTAAACATCCCAAAGCTGAAAGGCCTCTCAAATCACTTAAGAGTCATGACAGCTTCTACTTCTTCTGAGCTATGTGTTCTGGGCTAAAATCAGTACTGGATCTTTCGCAAAAATGTCACCTTAATCATTTTAACAACTCAATTCTCAAGTTCCTGCTCTAGTGATATTTTAGTGTCTACAGAATGTCAGGGGTTCAAGTTACTAGGCTCCTGCTCTTTTTTGGCATCTTGAAAATCCTTCTTTCTTTGGTATTTAGAAAGTACTTCTAATTTCCTAGCTGGTTATTGATTAGGTTGGGTTTCTTTTGTAATGCAGGAGTTAGAAAAATAGTGCCCTAACACTTTTAAAACTCAAGGATAAAAATCCAAACAACATTATCCAATGTACTGATGGAAGTCTTCTTTGAAGGCAGTGCATCTTATATGAAAAAACTTCCATTATTTTGAAAGTAAGTGGATATTAAGCATGATTAGACGGTAGAAAAGTCTTCCTTTGGTATCCAAGATGGCTATACAATTATTGACTTCAAAGTAGTAATTTAGTTAAAAATAGATGAAAACCATGTAACTCCTCTGCCACCTGGCATGTGCTCCCAGAGTTGAGCTTTCAGTACTTTATCAAAATGTTATCAATATAATGTTTTCTCAAGTCCATATTAGGACAAATTAACATGGGAACCGTGAATTTAGAAATATTTACATTTAAAATTATTCCATTTTAAGAGCAGCACACCCTATACAACCATTTATATCTGAATCATTCTCTTTCGGCATTCTCTTAAGTCAGGCATTTTCTCAAATAATTTAACCTAAACTGACAAGTCTAAATGTATGACTTTTCTAAGCATATTACCAGCTGGGAGCAGCTAGAAGTTATAATTACTTGTTAGCTAATATTGTACACAGAACAATTATGTTTGGAGAGTTATATAACCTTCGACTGGTCTGCAATAAGCTTGCAAATTTACAAAGAATTGAACGACCTCTGAACAAGGCTAAGGCAAAAAAGAATTAAAAAAGAAATATCTTGATATTCTGTAATATACCCTAGTTTTCACCTTACAACCATTATTTTTTTGTTTTAGATGTTAGTGGTTACAGTATATCTACTTTGTCTTCTATGCGTGTCAGCGTAAAATCAATAAAACTTGTAAATAGCAATTCAAATGCAATAACAATCCCACTCAAGATTTTTTTTAAGCAACATAAACAACTAAGACAATAATCATTATCACCTCTATTAATTTTTCCCCGCAGTAGGGTAGATTTGCATATTTATGCCACAAATATTTCACTGACGAGTACAAGCCTCCCCTTTGCCATACCCATAACCGTGGGGGTGCGCACCTGGTGCAGAACGATCCATTTTTTCAGCTCGGCGGAGATGTCTGAAGCTCCCACACTGCTCTTCGCAGCGGGCAAGAGCTCGGAATGCCCAGTCAGGTGCCAGGCGTCAGAGACACAGCCTTTGCCTCTGTCTCACCACACGACTAAGGTGACTCTTACACCCGTGTCATCCAAATATAAAGGTGGCTCCGGGCCAGAGTTCTCAAGCTGTGATAAGCATCCCACTAGCGGTATGCAAGCTACTCCAAAGATACGCATAAATCCTGTTTGAGCAGCCAAACGTCTCCTTCTGTGCATGTACCCGTCCTAGGACGGTGCCAGGAGCTTTTGCTGCTGATACTGTCATTAATGCTCTTACCTAAGCAACCTGCATTTAGAAAGTGCTACGTAGGATGTTCTTCCCTGTGGATAATTATAGTTTGATAAGTATCGCACTACAATCAAGTGGTTCAGAAAACACTGTTTCAATAAAAGGGAGATCTGACCCTACTCAAATTGTAATGTAAGCTTATGTTTTCTTCAATATTTCAATCTAGGGAAGGCGAACCATGAATCTGCAGTGCAATAAATGAGAGGAGAATCTGTCCTGTAAACAAAATATGAAATTACTGATGAAAAAGGAAGATTCTTTTTTCCCTGTACTGTAAATTATTTGTGAATATTCTGTATTATCTGCAGAACCTGCAAGACTACATTGTCAGGCAATGCCTTTTTCTGTACTTCTTGGTATTTAAACAATCAAAAGAAATAAGAAGTTATACAGCAAAATAAACACAGAAGTCTTGCTGTGGCATCCAATCTGGTTGCAGAACGGACTGACTACTAATGTGGCACTTCAAGACAGAATCTGAATTAAAGGTTTGCTATGAGTAATGTATTTGTCAAAACTGGTCTAGTCCTGTTCACAGATTGATGGAGTATGATTTTTTTGTTTTGTTACTCACGTTGTTGGGACAAGATTTTGTATCGGAAGGTTTGACATGAATAGTTTGGGCCTACCTAAGACCTGTATATTCCATTGTTGGCTTGAATATTTGGAGTGCCCTATTCAATTGGCCTTTTAACAGCCAAATAAATTCTTTGCTATCCTTTTGAATCTTAGTTGAGTTCTAAAAAATGCAGAAATATTATTTGCTTGTTTTTTAAAATAATCTGTTTTATCCAATATGTGGGAAGATAATAGGGTAGAAATACATTTTAGGAACAGGGAGTATAGCTTGAAGGAATATAAGGACATTTAAAACCCATCCTCTTTCTTCTGTTTTCTTTTTGATTTAAAATGCTTCCTGGATAAGGGAATAATAAAGTTATGAGTCAGATTTATTAGCTGTCTTGAATACTTTCTCTTCACTCAAAAAAGAGAAGTAATTAAAAATTTTTTGAACCTGTATGGCTTCAATCTTTTCTGGTTTAACCATCTAAGCTGCAGCATTTTGGCCAAGATTTTTTTGAGGTGAGGCAAACTAAACACATAGATATCCTTACCTTTCAGCACGAAAGAATGCATGATAATGGAGGGATGAGGTAGTTCAGGGACTTCTCTATTGGAGAACATTAGTCTTTTGCAAAACACTTGGATAACTAGTGCCTGTCTTCTCGCTCAGCAGTCTCTCTCTTGGTTATACCAAGTTTCCATAGTTATCTACAAAAAA
Organism: Gallinago undulata; assembly: GCA_026546715.1. Taxonomy (NCBI): domain Eukaryota; kingdom Metazoa; phylum Chordata; class Aves; order Charadriiformes; family Scolopacidae; genus Gallinago; species Gallinago undulata. The sequence goes on from JAOTQQ010000023.1 coordinate 92,444,575, forward strand.
AAAGCACTTTTTCAAAAAACGCATTCAACAAATTTAACAGTCGTTGGTTTGCAACATGATGTATTTCTTCCAGACATTAATTCCCAGATGAAAGGATATCTATATTTAATATTGACTATCAGATCAGGTGACTACAGCTATCACTGCTGTTAATTCCGAGTATTACAAACAGAGGCTGCGGGGCTGGGACTGGTATTGAGGAGTATGGTAGGAATTTTGCATTGATGCCTGATGGGTTTATATGACCACTTAATTTATTATGTCAGTAGCCAGATGTCAGTGATCACTAAAATGCCTGAAATGTCTATGACCTGTGCTGTTGCTTGATCATGCCTTGTACTTCACTCAGACTAAGTGGTCATCTGGAGGTTTGCTTGCAAGTTGTCTTGTTCTCCAGCTTTCTCCCTTCCTTGTAACAAAAAGTTAATTTAGAGAAGACACTATGTACTGCTGTAAATGTTTGGAACCAGAAAAATACTTGTTATCAGCTGCAACATAATTTTCCAAAGCTGAGCATAAAGCCTGGTAAGATAAGCCTTGATGCCTGTTTCACTCGGGCTAAAGTTATTTTCCTTTTTTTTTTTTTTTTCCAGAGAATAATATCTTCCAAGAGATGATTCCTAAAGTAATACTTTCTGATATATGCACTATTTTTCCTCAACATGCAAGACCAACCTTATTACATCTTAATATAAGGGTCATATGGACATAACCAAAAAGGCAAGAAATAAAAGTTTAGGATTTGTAGATAATTTTAATAAATGCTGCACATTTTGAGCATTCCTATTTTAATATTCTGCGTGCCAGAAATCCAGGAAGCCAGAAATACTCAGGGATATAGATGAGTCTGTAATAACAGTGGACATGTGTGACTGGCAGAATCTGTGGCTTGACAACTATCTTGTCCTAATTACATTCTAAAATAGAGTAAGTGAGATATTCATTCATTACTTTTATGATGCATTTTAATAGTCTTATTCTATTTTTAGCATGGGTTTCCCAATCACGGTGTTTGTGTCTTTAATTTGTATTTCATATTGACTTGGCAAATGACTGGATCTAAAAAATGTACTTGGGCAACTAGAGTGAAACTTTGAAGGAATTTAAGAATGTGAGCCCAAAAATTATATTCACAGAAAACCTATGTCTAGCCAGATAAGTGCTCAAGGATGTAAGAATTAAAGATTAGGTGGTGAAATACCCTAGGGCTTCAAGTTCAGCATTGACAAAGCAACCTCCCTTATCAGTATCCTGCCTTCTATTTAACATTTGGGCTTATTCAGCATTCACAAAAGTAGGAATTTCAGTGCCTGGGGACTAAGAATGCTCGGAATAAACCCTAAAAACAATCGCCATGTTGAATTCAGCAGTAAACATGCAATGTGGCTGTATTCATTTAAAAGCAAAGTTAGGGAAAGCAGTGCTGCCCAGTGATAGTAAGGAAAACTGTGAGTAAAAGTGGAGAAAGTCAATCTTATACTATTTAATTTCTTTTTTATTTGTGTGAGAAATGAGAGAGATGCATTCACTGACCTCTTGAGCATTAGGAAATTCAAAATGTGCTTTCTAACCCCTTAAAGACATCTTTTCATGCCAAATTAAAGACTAGGCTGAGAAAGACATTTTCTTCAGCCTTTCTGTTGTAGCTGTAACACGATATAGCAAAAAGGGCAAAGTTTGTAGGTACTGAAAGGGAGCAAGTAAGCAAAAAGACATCTCCAAATCAGTGTTTACTTAAAATCTGTATATTAATGGAAGCACTGCGGGTCAAGGAATTTTTCAAAGCCAGATGAATAAGCAGCTTTAGAAGTGGAAACCAGAACCCAAGACTATTCTCTCTCACCTTCAGGAAATTATAATCTTGGCTGTACATTCCCTCATGAGAAGTGAAGCATACCCAGTAAATGTGTGCACTCACTGCGGGATTCATGTTTAGGGTAATAACACAGGCAGGAAGAAAAAATTTTGTGGTTTTGAATGATTTCAGATATAGGAGGACATACATACAGGGTAATTACATATCCTATGTCTCAGTTCCTGGCAAATAATCTAGCACTATTAAAGTATTGTTAGGTACATCCTGTATAGACAGGCAAATAATCTTTTACAAAAGTATGAATCATCCAGATGACAGTGTACAGTCTTAAATCCAACAAGTATTTCTGGTATATCTGGTCAGAGAATCCCAGAACTGGAAATAGCTCTGGTAGCCAGCATTACAGATTCATGTGTTTCAGAACCTGAAGCTTTTCCACACAGTGTGCAGATGCTGTGAAATCATCACTGTACCACTCATCTACTTTATGGAGATTTTAGGTGTTTAATTCAGATTTATGAAGTATACACCTAGAGGTAATGCCAAAAATTATGCTATTGTGAAGTGGCTCTTCCCATGCTAACTATTTTAATTTCTTTTTTTTTTCCTTTATTTCCTCTTGCTTCAGGAAAAGCTATTTAAATGGCATTTTAATTGCTACAAATACAATTGATATGGATATTGAAAGAGAAAATGATCACAATCTGAATTTGTGACAGGGAAATTATTGAAGTTCTATTTTAAAAGTTCCTGAAAATATGTCCAAAATATCTAAAAAAATTCTGAGTTTCATAAATTATACTCTGCTGAAGATGAGGAAGTATTCCTCCTTTTCAAAAGTATACAGCAAAACTAGTCCTGCAATTGCAAAGCAAAATGTCACATTTTTCTTCAGGCTAGTCATTCAGGATGAAACTTGAGGTTTGATTCAGATTTTAGTGATGTGAATGACATACAGCTAGGGCCTTTTGTCACACATCACAGAATCTTAAATACTGGGGTTAATAGTGAGCTCAAGAGTTCATCTTGTCCATCAGCCTGTCCCAAGCCCAGATAAAATATCTTTCCCTCTTTCCAAAAAGATTTATCTAACCTATTCTTAAATATCTTTAATGATGGAAATTCCACAACCTCCTTATTCAGGACCTCAAAAATCCAACGAGTATCAAAGAATTCTGAAATTTTCTCTGGCTTGTGTGTTGCACTGAGAATGAACTCAAACTTCAACTCCCATCTGACTACACTGAATCCTCACCAAAATGTAGGTGTTTGTGGTGTAGACAAGAACTTAATTGAAGGGTTTATAGAAAGAGAGGTTTGAATCTCATCACAATGAATAGCTCTTTAAACCCCAAGGAATTCCGTTGATATCAGATTCTGTTGATATCCATGGAACATATTGTTATCCAGCGTGAAAAAGGGGACCAGAATTTGATAAAATTAATAGGGCAAGAAGATTCTTTTGGTCTTATTTTTAGGTATGGCATTCAATAAGACATATCTCATTCTGCGTGACATTGTTAACAGTGACTGAGATATTGGCCAAAATAATAAAAATGGGTTTTATGTTATGGTAATTGCATTCTGATACAGACACAAGGGTCTAATTTCCTGTAGTAGTGGTAATATAGTACCGCCACTACAAAATAAATGTATATTTTGTTTTGGCATTCCTTGTATAAATGGATGAAAAATCCTAATTCAGTTTTCGATGTAGTTTTGCAGTCAACCACTCACTTTGCATAATTGGGGTGACAGATGCACTTTATTGTAGCAGCGAAACCACTTTGTAGCACACTTTGTAAAACAGTACAATGGGTCTGGATCTTGGCCAACATCAATAGTGGAATAATAAACTTGTACAAGTAGCAGGGAATTGCAGTTGTTTTAATGAAAAAGCCACTTCTCATGGTTATTCTGTTCAACAGTTGCTGTTGGGGCACAAGACTTAAAAAAGATTCTCAAACATTTTTGTTTGAGAGAGGGAAGAAGGGACATGGGAAAATAAGATTCTGAAAGAGTCCAACAGCACAAACCCCACCATGTCAGCGCTGCTGCCAAAGAAAGCACTGGATCATTACTGAGCCACCACTCACAGGATTAAATCTTTTTGTACAACCCTCTAAACTGAGCAGCCCTTCTGAAAATTGTTCTCCAGCCCTATCAGAAGTCAGAGAGGAAAACACAGCCTGGTCTACACTGTAGGGTTTTTTCCATGCTTTCCTCATCCATGTTGCTCACTCACCTGATCAGCAGAGATATGTCTACAAAGATTTCCTGATTCATTTGTTGCTAGCCTGCATGGGACAAATCTAGGGAAAAAAGAAGCACCTCTCACTGGCGTTCTGTGAAAAATGTCAGTGCATGTCAGATAATTAAGACAGGTTCGTATTGGTGTGATTTCTCTTTTTGACAGTTGATGAAATACTTGCCTATCAAAAGTCACTGCCTCGCTTAGCTGCTTCTTTGAAGAGAACCTGCAATGTAATGCTCTTGAAATGTGATTTTTTTTGAGATACATTAGGATTTGGGGGTTTCTTTTTACTCTCTGAGTAAGTAGACAGAAGGCAGTTGTTGAAAACAAAATAGGCTGATGAACACAATCCAGATGAGGTAATTGAAATTTTAACTGTGAACAGAGGCAATGTTCAACCAGAATAATATTTTCCTTCTAAGAAAATTTGAACGCACTACAGAAGAGCACAACATCATAACACAGGTTGCTAGCCTTCCTATTTCTTTAACAGCTTGAGCACACCATCATTTCTTAGACATAAACATGGATAGGAAGAGAGTGATAAGAGAATGCAACTCTTGAACACATTTCTTATCTTTAACAACCACTCTGCCATTTATTTCTTAGGTCAAACTGTGTACTTTTTTCAATGAAACTCATATCTGATTTGACACTTAACTCAAAATCCATCAAAAGCATTAGAAAAACAACTACCGACTTCACCTTTGACTTTAAAGGGTCTCTGGGTCCATTTCCAGGCAACTATAAATATCTGCCTGGAAGAAGACATATAGATATATTTTTTTTAACAGCAACCCAAAAGGTGTAAATTGCTCTATCCTATACAGGTTATAGTACTGTTTTAGAAAGTTTTAGTGGTTTTGGCTTTTTCCACCTTATGGACTTATATCAAACTAAAGAACTATGTCACAAAAAAGTAGGACATAACAGTGACTCAAGATATAGACACATTTAAGATCTGATGGATAATGATTTTAAATATAATTGTTGCATATATCCAAATAATAAGCTTACTTTCCAAATGCAGAAGTGTAAGGAACCCTGATATGTGGCAATTTTCCCATGTCCCATGATTTAAAATTGTCAAAAGAAGAGGTCAGTCTCACCCTGGTCCCTGGGAAAATCATGGAGCAATTAATTTTGTGACACACTTCTCAGCACCAGAAAGAGAAGAAAGTGATGGGAACAGTCAGCATGGATTTCCCAAGGCTGAGGGAACTAGGCTTATTTAGCTTGGAGAAGAGGTGGCTTTGAGGGAATCAAATGGCAGCCCCGGTGCCTATCGTGTAGGTTATGAGGAGACCGAGTCAGGCTCATAACAGTTGTACACAATGGAAAGATGAAGGACAATGTTGTAAGTTAAAATATATAATGAGAAACCTTTTCTGCATGAGAACAGCCCAGGTTAGAGGGGGCAACCTTAGAGAGGTTGGAGACAGTTTCCACCTTGGAGGTTTTAAAGACCTGAATGGAACCTGGTCTGACCTCATAGCTGACCCTGGATTGGGGTTGGGCTAGAGACCCTTCTAGCCTGAAAGAGTCTGTGACTCTTTGATTGTAAATTGAGTGTCCACTTGGAGCTAACAAAATGATCACCATTGACTATCAGTCATCTTAACTGTGACTATCTATGTGATTAGAAATGCAAATTGTTCCTGGACTTACAGAAAGGCTAATAGTTTTAAAACAGTAAGTCTATTCTCTATTTAAATAATAGCTCTAGATGTATTTGTGAGTTTGCTTGATCCTGCTTGAGCAGGGAAATTGGACCTGATGAACTCAAGAATTTTGTGATTCTGTAATTCTGTGATTCTGCCTTTTTTTCAAATAAGTGGATATATTACAAGGCATACACCTTTTATGTATTTTACATATTTTACATTTTAAAAAAAATCTGGAATAAATAAGACTGAAAAAGTTAATATATTACATATGTACTATGCAATTTTGTAATTGATATCTGATGAAGAGAAGATTGTTGAAGGATAAAAACTCATTATCAGGCTTATGGTGTACATATAAGGGTTCTCAGGGCTTGAAGGGTGCACTTTCCCTCTCACTTCAGCATGTGTGAGCTGGGAAAATATTACCAAAATCTATGGAATTTCAAAAGTACAAAACTTTGCCACTAAGAGAACAAGAATTTGTCATCAAGAAGTATTAGAATACCAATTGCAGTGAGAATCAACTTTAGATTTAGAATTAGATTATTTCCACATAAATCTTGATATATTTCTGAATTCAAAAAATTGCCAACTAAAAGTACATATAAAGAATTATATTATTTTCACATTTTTTGTAAATGAGATATAAAATGAAGATATTCTGCATCAGAGACTGAAGAATAACAATATACATAAAAGGATCTATTTCATGGCCTTGGCAATTACAATTTTTATTTTAAAATAGCAACTCATTATTTTTTTTCTCTTAAATCTTTCTCCAAAATGTCCTATTCTGTTCCAAACTGCCCACCCTCCAGATAAGTCAACAAAGTTAATAATACAAGCACGCTTGATTTAATGAACATGTTTGTTTAGATACTCAGAAGAACCACAATCAGGGAATTGCCTCTTTTGGAGGAAAATGGGATGGGAAGGGTGTGCTTGGACTGCAGTCATGGAGACATACATACGTCATATTGGCCTTACAGTAACATTTGGCTTTAATAGCTCTGTTCCTTCTCAGTTAACCGCAGTAAATTATAGGATGTATCCTTCCTTATGCAAAGCATATTCTTTTAAGGTTTTTCCTCCACTGAAGACTCTTATCCATGCTTGTTTCCGTATGATTTCTTTTTTTTCTTGAATGTGAGTGAAAAGAGTATCAGATAATCTTGCAGATAAGGTTTTACTTGTACTTTGTATATGAATACCTAATACATACCAAGACTACATTTCTATGTTTACCTTTTATCAGCTACGTCATGTTGTTCACTTAATCATCCTGACTTAATAGCATGCTCAGATCTATTTACTCCTCACTTATTTCCAGTGGATGCATGTACAATTCAGGTGAGGAATTAGTGTTAGTGTTGTCCTACGTAAAGTTATTTAACATTGTTCTCACTGGTGGCTGCTTTGCCAAGCAAAGCCAGCTAAAGTAACTGTTTTATAAGTTAACTCTAAAATTCATGATGTAGTATCCCTGTTATTCCATGTGATTTTGCAAGCAACCTGTCCTTAGATAAGTATTTATATAACATACATTAAATAATTTACAGGATGCAATCTCCTCTGAAGTTTGCTGTATATTACAAGCATGCAGAAAGCTGTAGTTCACAATAGATCCAAATGGCAGCAAAACCATATCAGGCAGAATATTCTTTTAGTGCTACAGCTAATACAGGGCCTTTGATTTTATCTTCATTGTACAGTCAATAGAAAACTTAATCAGCATCTTTGGTGAACAGAGAAACACAATTAGAAGCTGTTTCATTGAAAAGACTTCTTACTAAGATCTACAGTCAATTGTCATCTCAGAATATTTCATGAGCTTGTTTTCTAAGTCTGCAGAGTTCAGTTGCATGTGTTTTCATTTTTATAGCAGTCCACAAAAAGATCAAGTAAGGTTATGTCATTGTTTCTATTCTTTCCTGTCCTCCCACAGGCTAAGCATCCTGAAATGCAGATAACTTTTCTGATGTTTCAGACCGTTTCAATCTCATCTCTTCAGAGACAAATTGAGCACATTCAACTTATCAAAGATATCACCCAGATCTGTCTGAATACGCAGTCATTACTGGTCAGATCACAGTGCCTGCACTGTGTTGCCTTCCTGAAATAAAAAGACTTAATATCTGAATTTTTATATTCAGCTCAAAGTATTTCTGTGTGGTAGACATCTTACCTCAGCAAGGAGGAGGAGTGCTGGTGCTCAGAACACTCTGTCACAATGTCTTGTGCCTTTGTCTTGATAAATTCATCTGTTTTACTGACCTGATAAGGACAATAACTTGCATTCAATTCAGAGGACAATTTTTGTACATTTAACACCTCTTTTTGGATAGGATAGCATTTCATGTGAGACCTGGAAGCTCCAAGCTTGTCTGTGAGGGCACTCTTTTTGCTAAACACAGTTCCACCACCACCAAAACCTTTGAATAACTACACCCTTTGACAGGTTTTCTTTAAATAATTGTCAAGGGATATTTTTTGTATTTTAAAAGTATGTTCATTATTTGTTATTTGTTATTTAGTATTTAATATTTAGCATTTAGTATTTTGTTACTGATATCTGTAGTATTAGTAGAGATATGTCAGCAGAGCACAAAACTCTTAAGAATAAACACTGAACTTAAAATAAAAAAAAATGCAGTTACTTATGCCTTTTGAGCAACATCAGGAGAAACCTCATGTTTGGTCAAGGCTTTGATTTTCTTTATCATTTGGGTTTGTTTTTTCTTATTACATTTTGGTTGCTGATATGTTCAGAGCTACTCTCTAATAATTTCCGAGTGTTCAGGTCAGGTTATTGGAAGGCACCGAGCCTTCACCTTCAAAAGCAGAGCTGGGAGTTTTTGTGATTTGCTTTCTTTACCTTCTGGCCTCAAGAGGTCTCCCAGCTACCTTCCAGCATCTTTGGGACTGGGAGAGGAGATGACAGCCTGGCACAGAGAGGACCTTTACATCTGTGCTCAGCTGCTTAGAAAACATTTCCCATGTGTGAAAGACCTAATAGCAAACTGCTGGTTTGGTGTCTTCTGCTCCGGGAGCATGATATTGGGGGAATTCACATAAAAGTTAATACTAATATTTCATCCCAGTTTATAACCCAGAAGAAGATCCGAGAAATTCCTTAAAGCATTCATTCCATTCTTGTGCTTGGAAGACTCAAGTGATGTATTTAAAGTGCTACTCTAATAATCGACTGAATATACTGAACTAATTTTTGATACATTTTCTCGATGATTGTATATGTTTAGTAGATGAGGAGATTCTTTCCTTTTTTAAGATACAGAAAGAATGATTCAAGCTAAGTCAGAGCACAGGAAACAAGAGAGACTTGGGTACCACTGCGTGTGAAAACGCTGAGCTGAGAAACTGCTCTGAAGCAGGACAGGAATAGTTCCTGGCATACAGGAGATCAAAAGAACTCTCCTGCAGTTCTCAAAAAGAACACTTGCTCCATGGAGAATAATTATCTTGGAACAACCAGCTGAGACACGGGACTTTGTGGGACCAGAAGAAGTTACAGCTAGCTTCGTTATCATCAGCAGATCAAAAGATTTTAAGGTAGATGAGCATGCCAGCTGCTCTTTCAGGGAAGGCTGTCCTTTTGTTAGAATAGCTTAATTCTTCCATTTTAAGAAGGCTGTTATGTATCTGTGTATGATTTGTGTCTGAGTCATAAAAAGAAAAACTGCAGGTACCTGAACATAGTCAGACTTACTGAGAAAGTGTAATACCCTGAGGTATTGTAACCTGAGCACAGGAAAGACATCAATAAACTGGACCAAGTTGGGTCAGGGGCTGGAACACTGGTCCTTTGAAGAGAGGCTGAGGGAGCTAGGCTTGTGGAGCTTGCAGAGAGATAGCTCTTGGGGGATCTGTTCTCAACTATCTAATGGAAGGAAATAGAGAAAAAGAAGCCAGACTCTTAGGGGAAAATAAGAAGTAACGGACATGAGCTGGAAGATGGGAAATCCTGACTCAGTATTAGGGAAAAGAATTCACCATGAGTGTGGTTAACCACTGGAACCAGTTTTGTGTTCCAGGTTCCCTCAGACAGGTTGAGGGATCTTTGCCCTTCTAGATAGACAGAACTCAATTGGAGAAGTTCATAAGCAGCCTGCCATAAGGAAACCAGATTTGAGAAAGGGGGTTGGACTAGTGGAAAATCCTTCTAACCATTGTAATTCTGTGATTGTAACCTGTGGGTTACTATAAACATAGGGTCGTTTGAGTGGTGGGTTTACCTTGGCCGGTGCCAGACCTCCAGCCTGTCGCTCTTTCCCTCCCCCTCCTCAACAGGACAGAAGCAGAAAATAAGACAGAAAAGCTCATGGGCCAAGCTAAATGCAGTTTAATATTCACTGTTTCCCATTGGTAGGCAGATGTCCAGCCATTCCCCAAGCTTCAGTATGAGTAGTGGTTGCTTGAGAAGATAAACACCACAACCATGAACGTACCCTCATCTGCCTCCTTGGCCTCAGCTTTTACTGCTGAGGACAGTGTCCTGTGGTATGGAATATCCCTTTGGTTACCAGGGGTCAGCTCTCCTGCCTGTGTCCCATCCCTTGCCCATGACCCACCTACTGCCCTTTGGAGGGCACTTTGGGAGGGGGATTTGGAGAGAAAACCCTGATGCTGTGCGAGCACTGCTTGGCAAAAGCCAAACCACTGGTGTGTTCCCAACATTGGTTTAGCCTCAAAGACAAAGCACAACACCATGTGGGCTACGGTGAGGAAAGTCAACTCCATCTCAGCACGAGACTCAGATTCCAGCTCATGGAATGTAACTGGGCACATACTATGTGCTTGTTACTTGAACAGCATGTCCACAGGGATGGATCAAAAAAATACAGCTTGTCCCAAACTGTGACAGTAATGCTTTTCAGATAGTCCTACTTATTTCTATTTCAATAAAATTGATTTGACATTAATACACAGTATTAGGCTGACCTGGCATCTACATGCATAAGAAAACAATTAAATACTGTGCTCCCAAAGTGCTAAGCAGCAACTAAAATTTAACAGAAAGAACTTCGCTATGCCGAGGATAAATTACCTGGGAAAAAAACCACAGAATTAACTGATTTTCTTCACAATTTAGTATTGATTGGACTGCTTGAGCGGTGAAAATTGCAGGACAGCAAATCCAATTAGTGGAATATGGTACTTCTTTTAGTAAGCAAACACGCTTTGGTGGCCAAAGCTTGGTTGCTTTATTTTTCTGCTTCACGGCCTGCTTCCCAGCTTTAATGCTTAATCCTAAAATGTGCTGCTGAATGCATTTTGTGACAATTCAGAAGATCTGCCTACCAACCACTTCTGAATTCTCTGTAAAATTATGGGCGTTGTTTATCGTAATCAGTCAGTTTTCTCAACTTTGAGGTACATGGCCCCAACCTTCTCCGTTGTTCTTCTGCCTCCCTGACAGTTTAGTATTCACAGAGGTGTGCCTATGCAGCTGGGAATACAGGATTTGTTCAAATAGAAAAAACAAAACAACAACAAAAAACAACTGGCACCTGATCAAGAAAACTGGTTTAAATGGGTTATCTGGCAAGCAGATCACACACAGTGGGGATCTTGGATTATACGTTGGACCTCTCCAATGTGTGCCCCGAGGAATGGAGGCAGAAAGTAGACAAAAAGCCCCCAAAGCTATATTTTTGAGGGCCATTTTCACTAGCTAACTGAGGACACCTGAGCCAATATGTGATGAAGAGGGAACTGCCTTCCTGAATACAGATTGATTCTTAATGAACATGGGATGTAGGGTGCACAACATTAGCTATATAGAGCCTGTGGATTTTATTAAGTTTTTTTGCTAGACAGCATTACTACAAAAGGAACAATAACCCTTAAAGAAAGATTTAAAGAAAAGGAAAAGGCTTTACGATCTATAGAACTGAATTCTCTGTATTACACTGTAGACAGCTGAAATCAGCTAAGATTCTTGTTCTACTATCCAGGTAGAAGACAATTCCCAGATTTAATTCTTCAGATGGGTAAAATCCAGCCAAAGTTTATTCATGACTAGTTCATACTAATTTGCTCCGTTGCCATTTTTTTTTAGCTTAAATTAACTCTTTTCTCTCCCTCTCGTTTATCACCATGATGACATTACAGACTGATTTCTGGTGTTTTTTTTCCTGAATTAAATGAGCCAAGTGTGGGGTTTTTTTGATTGTCCTTTCCAAACAAAGCTCTCTATTCAGTTGACCATTTCTAGTAGGATTTCTCTGCACACATTCCAATCTGAATTAATTTGTCTTGAAATGGATGAAGGAAATTCTATACAGTGTATATGAAGGCTCACTAATGCCTTAAACAACGGTAATGATTGCAAGATCAAAGCAGACCAGCATAGAGAGGATTTTCAAGGTTCTTAATTTGGGGAACAGAGTAGAAAAATCACTATCTAATCATAGCAGGAGACATTCTTGGGCTCTCTTGATTCAAATGTCTTGGATGAACTTGAAGTGTAAAATTAAAAAAAAAATCTATTTTGACACCAACAATTTATCTATCAAAATATTTCAGGTGACAAGCATCAAAAAAAAAATCTTTAGAGTTTCATTTGCAGCACTGTTTGGACCAAGGAAGAAAGAAGAAACTGAGGATTGGTAGATGAACATTTTTTATTGTGTCAGAAAATATTTCTGTGTGAAACAATATTTTGTCATGCTCTACATTATGTGAACTAAAGAGAATTCACACAGGACATGTAGATTGGTGTCAGTCCACAAACATAAATAATGTGTAAATGTAGTATACCTATGTGATTATGAATAATTTAAGTAAAATATTTTTTCCCAATAGTTCTATTTATGGATATTAAAGACATGGTAATAATTTTATTCTGAGTTTCTTTTCAGATTTTACAGAAACAGTCTATCAAAAGAAGAGAAACTATAATTTTCTTACCAAAGACTCCTCCATGATCTGCTGAAAAGTTACAAAATCATAAAAAAAATAAGATGCAGAGAAAAGAATTTAATATTGTGGAATTAAAATAATGGAGCCTAGCAAAAAAACCCCAAAACCCAACAAAGTCACAACAACCAAAAACACCCCACACTGGGAAAGTAGCAGGTAGAATTTTGGAGAAATACTCCAAAGCAGCTGCCAAAGGATGATCTCCCCCATTTTCTATATTAAGTATCTGCAATTATCTGTGCTTACATCCAAGTAACAATAAGAGAATGGCTTAAAAACTGAATAGTCAGTCATAAAATACTAGAAAATGCCCAGGACAGCAGTCATTAGAAATCAAATTTATCCAAGGTCTCCTATTTAGAAAAACACATTGTTCTAGTAGAAATACCACATAAAATTAAAAACCCACTAGAGAGAATTTAATCTCAAACACTTGAAGTTCTGAAACTGTAAATGACTGAAAACTTCATTGTAAGGGGAATTATTAAACAACAAGAATAAAAAGAGCTGTTACCATCTCACTCACTGTAATGCTGTACAGTTTAAGGGCCAGCTGATGCTGTCAGCATTTCAGTTTTGGTCAGGAGATGAGTTATTTGAAGCTGTTATTTATTTGCAGAAGTCTTGATTAGTTAAATATGATGACTCTAATATGGAAAGTAGGTTGTTTTTACCTTGACTTTTCCTCTAGAATTCCTCTTGGTATTAATGGAAACTTGGGTCAAAGCTCTAAACATAGATTAAGCATAATTGCATGTCATTTACAACACCTATTGCTATACCATTACAAAATACCATTATCCCAAATATCTTCCAGCAATTTTCCCTATGCTCTCTCAGCGTTACTAATTTGTGATTTTCAGTGTGGCTTGTTATAGTAATATTGACAAGTGGCATATTACCACTCAATCAAGCATATCAAGTCCTTTAATTTGGTCTAATTCAGGCATCAATGGAAGGTGTGAAGCTTTTAAATTTGCTCTTCTGAAACTAATGTCCATCACAAAGCAAATTGATTTTCAGTTTCAATACAAATCAAAATTTGATCACATGAAAAAATGTTGTGAAGCCTGCTAAATTGATAATGAATGAACAAAGTGACTGTTGAATATCTACCTCACATTTTCCTTTCCTCTGGTGTATAATTTCTAGCCATTCAAAGCAATTTTCTAAAAGATGAAAGACCTCAGTTAT
>JAOTQQ010000023.1:92458547-92469164 GCA_026546715.1 Gallinago undulata
TCACATTTTCCTTTCCTCTGGTGTATAATTTCTAGCCATTCAAAGCAATTTTCTAAAAGATGAAAGACCTCAGTTATTTTTTTTGCATGTCTACTTTGTTTAATCCTCCAGGCTTATTTTTTGGTCATATTTTGTGTTATGGTACTTCACGTAGGCAAAGTGAATGGATTCTTTGGTATAAAAGGTATCCATTTGGCAAATAGCCAAATGCTAGAGGCAAAGCAGAAAGTGTGTGCGGAGGAGGGAATGTGTCTCCACCAAACTCTGTGTCCCAAATGCGACTCCAGCCTTCACTTTTCCAGAGATACAAAGGTGGATTGCACCGAAATGACTGATAGCAGTTTTGAAAGACAAATAAGACAGCATGATGATTATGTCTATCTCTATAATTACTTTCTTTGAAGAAGCTGTAATTCCCCTAATAACACTGATTAAGAGACATGTCTGCTTTTATTGTCTTTATATCGTTAGTGATATACGTAATCTCAAACAGTTCTAAAATAATTACGCATAAAGAGAGAAAAATGTCTGGTATTGTTTTTTGTTAACGTTTTTCATTATCTGAAATTCTAGAAGTAATACAAATACAATAGGGTTAATCAGTTAATCCCTGATATCATATCTCTAACATCTTCAACGCATTAATCTTTTGGGCATATTCTCTATGTCTTGATCTATGCCTGGAGATCTACATTTGTTCTAACATGCTTAAGAGCAAGCGGTTAATACCACAGAAATATTTGTTTTATAATGGTATAAAACGATTGTGAGAAAGAATCTGCAAAGTCTCTGGAGTACTGCCCATTTATGCAGGAACAAAACAGTTACGCTCATTTTATTTAATTAAGGCTGCCCTTTCCATGATTTCCTTAGGAAATCTCTACGCTGAATCTGTGTCTTCATGGCCTTCACGGTTATTGGCCATGCTGTGATACTCCCCATTGATTTCTAGGAAAGACAACTTGGGAGCAGTGTGCATTGCCTAACAAGTGGCAGGACCTGTAACAGATCCACCAGTTGCAGAATATCCATCTTACTTTACATGGTTTGAACAGGACATCAAAATCTTGTTGAGTTACATAACTCTTATAGAGTTATAAGGTCTGATCCTGGTCCCTGTAGGAACTGTATTTACGTCGTTCAGCTCCTTGACATCTAGGAATGTAGTTGATTTTCAGATAACAAAATTTCTATCAAATTAATAAGAGTTACATGATTTAACTGCCAGCAAACATATATATATGTTCACACACTGGTTAATTTATAACTCAGTTTACATCTTCAGCTCAGCTAGCTCTGTCTCTGGGACTTAGGTAAAGTGCTTTTGAGTTCTCTTGAAATGTTTTCTTCTCATTGAAAAGATGACTTTAGATGTTTTAGACTAAATAACACCAATACTGTAACAGGGTTTAGCCGTTTTCCAGTCCTCTCTCTCGCCTCTGTTCTTGGTTGCAATGTAACTGTGAAGCACCTGAAAGTCAACAAGTACTTGCTGAAAATGTTCTGAATGTTGTTTTACCCGTGCTACTCAACAAGCTATTTGCTGTTGTATTCTCCTAAAGTGTGTGTGGAAAAGTTGGCTTTCAATACATCTGAAAACAAGGATCTGCAGCTAATTTTTCTCAGTTCTTGCATAAATGATCTAAAATCTAAACTATTAAATGTGGGGTGGATAGATTCATCCTCACCACCTGACTAGAAACAAAAGCAAAAGAAGACTTCACCTTGTCTTTGGAGGTGCAGCTGGGGGTGTTTGCTTTGAAGAAAGGTTATGATTCTGGCTTATAAGTGAATGAATATACGAGGTTCATATACTTAAACTTGGGAAGGTACATGGTAGTTGAGAGGCACTTATGATTTCCACTTTGCTGAGTGGAAGTGGCCTACCACTTTATTGCAAACAACTTTTGGATACTCCTTTAGGAACTAGACACATACAAGGGTATATGCGTGAGTTCTTTCTCAAGAATGCAGCAATTTTCCACATAGCAACGGAGACACCCAACTGTCAGACAAAACTAAGCCCCACTAGGAAGGTACGTGGCTTGAGCCAGTTCAGCCCTGTCTGACTTGACTTGAATATGCCTGAGCCTTTGGTGGGGTCTAGTCTTTAGCCTGTATGAAGGTGAAACCTTCTTGTCTTGGTAGAATTTTTCTGTAATTCAAGAACAGTAGGTATTGTATATGTCGTGGAGTTCACGTACACACAAGGTTGGGTCAAGGTGGAAACAAACCTAACTTTACCTGGGCTGGATATAGCTCCAGTGCCAATATTAAAGCCCTGGAAAACTCAAAATGTTGCTGGTGCTTCTCTCAGTGAGGGCAGTGACTCCAGGGAGACTTAAGGAAGGAACAGTGTCTCCGATAGGAGCAGCCATTGTTTCTTTCCTCATGCCACTGTAAATAGAAGTGCTAAGTCCCATCTCTAACCCATTTACCGCTGCATTTTTCTGTGGCATCACCTGGCTTTGGTTTAATTTCAACCTGTACCTACAGTGGCATCATATTAATTTTTCTTACACTTCTTTCTAAGATGTCATGCTGAATTGCTGAGTCCAGAAACATCAATAGTGTAAATTTCACATCTACAGCAGTTCGCTGGATGACTAGTGGGATGGTATTCACAGAGCCTGAAATATTTCATACCTTCCTACAGGTGAGAAATACTTGCAGAAATGAACTTTTCTTTGTTCCACTGCTTTTTAATTAACATTCCTTGAGTCATTTACCTGGTTCTGATAATATTCTGCAATACTATTTGCACTACTCTCTGTCTGCTTCAAATAAACAAACAAAACTACCAATTTTTCTCCCCTTTTTAAAGCGATTTTGGTGAGGTCTTTCAGCATTTTATAATTCTAGAATAGGTCTCATCAACCATGATCAGTCTGAGATTTTAAAGATATTAAAAAAAGTAGGCCAATGTCTGCTCACAATTTATAGACGAGATAGCTAGCATAGCATAGTGGAGAGAGATAATTTAAATACTGTTGCGTGTTGTTGTGAAAGGGAGGAGGCAACCTACCATACACAGATACTAATGTTTAATCCCGGAAAGGCAATAAACTGTCCTATGCCATCTTCTGACACAGTATTTATGTGCATTACTTTACACAGATCACCACTGAGGCAGGCATTGATGGCATGATGGTTTGAGATGGGAATTGTGAGGTGGATTGCAAACTGTTTCATAGAGTGTCGGTGACTGAAATAATATCAAGATGAAGTGGTGGACGCTAATCTGCTCAGTAGTTTGTCTTCCCTGAAAATCCAGGCCTGTGACTTAACTGTTATGGGCCATGGTGACAAACCTCTGGCTAAATCATCACATCAATTTCTTTGTAAGAAAAATATAGGTTGTCTGGAAGATGGTGAAAGGGGAAGTTATCCTTCCTGTCCTGTTTGATAAAGTCAGGGAAGGGCGGGAGTTGCTCCTCTGTCCAGCAGCTTAGATGAGCCCAAGAGTTATGCCAGCTGTTGCAAAAGAGGATGAAGGAGGTATGGAGAAGTTGGCTAACAGTGAGAAGCAGGAGATTAATTCTGATAGCAGAAAGATCACTTTGATGGCAAGTACTGAGGATCTTTACATATCAACCCCAATTCAAGCATTTCATTTCTATGCTGAAAGTAGATGATACTCTTATCAATGCTTGTAAATATCTAGAGGGCAGGCGTGAAGAGGATGGGACCAGACTCTTTTCAGTGTTGTCAAGCAAAAAGACAACAGGCAATGGGCTCAAACTGGAACACAGAAAGTTCCACCTGAATATGAGGAAAATTTTCTTTCCTTTGAGGGTGACAGAGGATAGGAATGGGCTGCCCAGAGAGGTTCTTGAGTTTCCTTCTCTGGAGATATTCATAACCCAGCTGTGCGATCTGCTCTAGGTGAACCTGCCCCGGCAGGGGATTTGAACTAGGTGGTCTCTGAACGTCCCCTCCAACCCTTGCCATTCTGTAATTCTATGATTCATTGGCATGGAGATTCTCAGGGTTTTGGACAGATTCAAAAATATAGAAAATTGATTTGAAAATATTGAAAGTGCTCCTAATGTAAGAGCTCTGTGGCATTCAGCGGTGATCAACACAGGCCCTTCCTCTGGGCTGGGTAGTGGCACAGGAGAAGATGGGAGCTATAGTTTCAAGTGTAAGTGCTGATTGCTTGCTCATTCCCACTGCAGTTAACCTTTAAGAACATCAGCTAATTTGGGACCAAAAAGCAATATGTTTCCTTTAAAATTCTCTGTGCCTGATTATTATTATTACCCCAGACTGAATGTTTCTCTCCCTCTGCAGCTGGAATTTTAATTGGCTGCTCTGCTCCTGTAACAGCTGCTAAGAAGCTTTCCTCTTCCCTTAACTGCTCTATTACTTCTACACAGCACCAAACGCAGTTAAATTTTGTTCTCTCTGCATACTTACTTTTCATCTCGTTTCAGTTCATTCAGCTTCTTAAGAAACAGAAGGAACCTTAACGCGGTTTAAAAGTGTTGGTGGCTTTCTCAGATTGTCAAGCATTGGCTTGTTGAAGCTTTGTTTGCAGACGATGCCTAAAAGCAGCAAAGACATGCCAACGCGGAGGCTTGCTCGATCTGTGCAAAGAAAGCAAGTTGCCTTGTACGTGTATTTTGTGACACTGTAGGGAAAGCTGGATCTAATAGAAGAGGAAGATGACCTACTGATGTTTCACCACTGTAAGCTGTAGACGCCTCCCCGAGGCACCACCTGCACATCTCCTCACGTTGAGTGTTATCGCCCTTTGCCCGAAACAGAATAGTTTCTCCTCTTGGAAGACCAGCAGCACGTCCTTTCCAGGCATCCCCTTGCTCAAATTCAAATTCTGGGATCTAGTCCAGGGATTCATGGTGCTATTTGGAGGCTGGCCAGCACACACATTGCGCTGTGCATTTCCTTATCTGAAGAGGCAGCTAGCAAATGTTGTTTTAAGAACAAGCCCCTTTTTTGCTCCATTCATTTGCTTTTTTTTTCGAGTTGCGCTGCTCCTGTGTCTCTAAACCTGATTGGAATGCCTGAGAAAGGGATGTGAATAAGCCAATCAGCAATCTGTGTCCTAAATATTGACTTTGGCTGCTAATAGGAGTATTTAGATACAGGAGCAAGTGCTCTTATTGGCTTCCAAAGGACAAGATTAGTACATTTACTAGCAAAATGGGGCTGAAAATCTGCTTCACAGAGAAAATACATCTGGCCTGACCTTATGTGTGTTGGCCCTCTAAGAAAACAAATAATCAAGGCCAATGAAATAAAAAGAATGATGAATATATATATACAATTGCTGTTTACAAGTGACTAATACTCCATATATGCTCAAAAGTAAAGCATATATTTAGTCTGTGATCCCTGACTGGAAAGGGCAGATTAGCACTTAGTTTGCTGGTAGTTTAAGAATAGTACAGCTCAATGGCTGCCCTGTAGATTCTAAGGGCAAACTATGTTAAATTGAAAACATAATTTATCCGTCATGAAATATGGGTTACTCATCTTCTTTTTCAAGAAAAACCTGCTTCTATAGGTTTCTCTCTCTTTCTCTCTCTTAAGGTACTTTGACCTCCTAAAGTTCGAGCATCTGAATCAGAACATTCTCAAAATATCAAAAACATTTTTGAGAAAATCATATTCCTTTATCAGGTTTTCCTTTTTCATTTCATAGAATCACAGAATGGTTTGGGTTGGAAGGGACCTTAAAGGTCATCGAGTTCCAACCCCCCTGCCATGGACAGGGACACCTCCCACCAGATCAGGTTGCTCAAAGCAACCTGTTCCAGTGCCTCACCACCCTCACAGGAAGGAATTTCTTCCTAACATTCAATCTACATCTCTCCTCTTTCAGTTTAAAACCGTTGCCCCTTGTCCTATCGCTACACTCTCACATAAAGAGACCCTCCCCATTTTTCCTGTGGTGTCCTTTTAGATACTAGAGGCTGCTATAAGGTCACCTTGGAGCCTTCTCTTCTCCAGGCTGAACAACTTCAACTCTCTCAGCCTGTCATCATAGGAGAGGTGCTCCAGCCCTCCCTTCATGGCCCTCCTCTGGACCCACTCTAACCAGGTCCATGTCCTTCCTGTACTGAGGACTCCAAAGCTGGATGCAGTATTTCAGATGGGGTCTCACAACAGAGGAGTAGAGGGGCAGAACCACCTCTCTTGACCTGCTGGCCACGCTCCTTTTGATGCAGCCCATGATGCATTTGTTTTCTGTGCTGCAAACACACATTACTCTCTCATGTCGAGCTTCTCATCCACCAACGCCCCCAAGTCCTTCTCCTCAGGGTTGCTCTCAGTCCATTCTCCAGCCAGCCTGTATTTGTGCCTGGGATTGCTGTCACCCAGGTGCAGGACCTTGCACTTGGCTTGGTTGAACTTCATGAAATTTACATGGGCCCACCTCTCAAGAACTTGATGGCTTAAGAGGTAAAACTTCAGCTTAAACCTCAAACTCAGAATCACAAAATGGTTGGGGTTGGAAGGGACCTTCAGATATCATCTAGTCCAGCCCCTCTGCCAAAGCAGGTTTACCTGCTTTGCACAGGAGTGCACAGGATCATCTCGAGGAGGGTTTTGAATATCTCCAGACAGGGAGACTCCACAGCCTCTCTGGGCAGCCTGGTACAGTGCTGTATACCCTCAAAGTAAAGAAGTTTTTCCTCATGTTGAGATGGAATTTCCTGTTTTCTGGTTTGTGCCCATTACCCCTTGTCCTGTCACTGGGCACCACTGAAAAGTCTGGTCCCATTCTCTTTACACCTGCCCTTTAGATATTTATAATCATTGATGTGATCCCCTCTCAGTCTTCTTTTCTCTGGGGTAATTAGATCCAGGTTTCTCAGCCTTTCCTCTTAAGAGAGGTGCTCCAGTCCTCTGTTCATCTTTGTAGCCCTTCTGTGTACGCTCTCATACCTGCTTAAATTTAAGTATGCATTTTAAAAAACTTTACTTTTATTCAAGCTGTATACACTGATACCATGTCTTTAAGCATGAAGCAGAAAAATGAAGAGACTTTCCTCCATCCGTGGTATCACAGTTAAGTTCAGAGAGATAACATGATTCACTGCAGTTCAAAATAAACACTGAAGACCCCACTTACCCCAAACCTCCATCTACTCCATGGAATTTGTCAAGATGAAAAGGAATATCAGTAGAGACAGTATAGTTGTCTTGTGTGTGTCTAGGGCATAACAGCTCAGTGAAAATCTCTGCTTTTGGATAAAGCAACATTCTCAAAGGAAAAAAAAAAGAAATCAGTATAAAGTTAAAATGATGCAAACATAGCATTATTTACTGTTCTTCTGTAAGCAAGCACTAACACCATAAATGCTGGAAAACTATTAATTTACCCATGTTTGGCACATTGGGGACTTTCTTGTTTTGCATTGGATTTAAAAAAATCATTGATAGTAGCTTTAAGTATTACTTCAAAAGAAAGCTAGTGAATTATCTCTAACTTCCCAGAGCACAGGAGAGCCAGCAACAGAAGTTCCCTAGATTTCTCTGTTTTAGGAGTGGGTCCTATAAAATGTAGAGCCTTTGGACTAGCTGCATAACTACTTTGATACAATGCAGTTGGCACATAAAAAAATGTAAAGCTAAGGAAATATAAAATATGCAAATCTGATTGTTTTTTTCAGAATTCATGGGAGATCTTGCCAGAAAATGCAGATATTATTTACCAACAGGCCCTATTTCTCCCAATAAACCCTGTTACATGCCTTTCTCAAAAAAATTGACACTATATTGGGGAAACAGTAAATAAAACCTTGGTCTTTCATCTATTCATTGATTCTGAAAGGGTCTTTCCAGATGAAAGCATGAAATATAGCGCTACCACTATTTCCTTCAACACAGAATAACAGAAGACAATACTTTTGCTTTGCTAGCAATATTTTTTTCTATTTTGACATAGATAGAATGTACAGATCTTGCTACTTTCTTTTGAAAAATGAAGTGGAATTAATGTTGATTAAAAAAAGAAAAAGCCAACATTAAAATGTTGACATTTCAGAGCTCTGTTTCAACGGATTTGAAATGAACATTATTTACTATGTATTTTCTCTGGAATTTTATTTAAAATTGATGAAAATGGTTTAAAAATAGCAATCATGCTGCTGTTCTATTGAAGATCCATTCTTTGATAAACACAAAAATACAAGGTGGTGGTTTGTTTTTTTTTTTTTAGGATTACAAAGTAACATTTAGAAAAAATAAGCAAGAGCACAAATTTTAGCAAGATGTTTCAATATTTCATGGCTAGCTTTTGTAGGTTTTAGGTAAAATTCTATCAAAATTGCATGCAATTCACAAAAGCACAGTTTTCCTTGAATGCGTATTTTTAAAAAAAAAGTAGAAGCAAGGTCACATATGTTTGCAAAAAACTCTTTTTTTTTATTCTCCCTCATGTCAAACATGCCTCCAGCTGAAGGACTCTTCCCAACAGACATAAAATAAGATGATTGCTGAAATGAGAAGTGGTTACAGCAGGCTCATCCCTCAGATTTGTGTCTAAATCTGCATTGTGAGACTGAGGTATGGATCCAGGTTGAGCTTGTACAAAAGATCACAAAACAGGCTGTAAGAAAGAAAGCCTTAACCGTCTTTCTACGAGCCTAAGGAAGACCCTGTTAGCAGCTTCCTAAGATCCAGTGCTGGTTTATTCCAAACATCTCAAGACTGTTCTAGGGAAAACTTTGGCTCAGCTTGAAGAATGTGCCTCTTCTGGGTAACATTTTGCATCAAAAAAATAGTCCCAGTACTTCCTTGCATGTTCTCTGGAGAGCAGAGAAGGAAAGTAATCCCTGAGACTTTTAGATGATGTTTTTCTCTCCTACAAAGAAAGGAGTCTTCAAACTGCAAGTGTTTCCTTTGAAGCTGCTGCTTTTTTACTTTTTCTTTTACTTTGCTCTTCTTTTACAATTTTCTTGGGGAGAAGCGAATTGTCTTTCCCAAGGAAAAAGAAGGCAGCATTGGCAACACAGCTTTCATAAAAGCAGCAGATGGAGAGCACAACAGTCCATTTGCTTTCCACTGGAAGTATGTGTTCACCTGCGTGGACAGATTTTCTAGAAAGAACATAAACACCTTCTGGTCCAGTCAGATGCTCTAGTAGGCAACCCGCTTTGGATCTCAGGTCTTTTCTCTGTCCAGAAAGGGAGTAAAATACAAATATTTAGAGTTATAGATGCCTGGCATGGAGGTTACGAGTATATTAGTAAACTAAATAACATCTCTGGAACTAGTGCCAACTAATATTTATGACCATATGCATTGTCCATGCTAATAAAATGTTTTAGCACATGAAACTATTAATTTTAACCTGCAGAATACAGTTAATATAATATCTGCCTTTTGGAAATAGTGTTTCATCCCTTCAACTACTGAACAGTTCTCAAGTTGCTTGGAACGGTGCTGGTCAGCCTGGGCTAGAGCACGCCAGGATCCATCTGGACAGTTTAGCAGTAATATATAAATAATAATATTCCATTGAGTGAACATGTGCCCTGGCATTGTTCAGCTTATTAGGACAGACATAACTTGAAAATAAGAAAGAAATTTTAAGATAAACAGAAAAATTTGATAATGGATTTGTATATCTCATAACAAGCCCTTATTCTGGATGCATGGTTAGCTCAGAGAAGATAAATGCAAGTCCTGTGAAAGGTGTGGTTTCTGAAACAGAATTCAGTGGTAATGAAATGAAGAAGGAATCGCCCATTCCTATATCCAACCCTATTACCTGTATCCGCCCCTCCCCCCTCAAAAGAAAAAAAAAAGTCCAGGATTTTTATAAATTTTCATATTTTGAAGTTTTGTCTATTGTGGAGGCAAACAGCAAACACTTAAAAAGCCCTAAGAAAATTTTGCCTACTGCTCCTGTGAAATGTGATATCTGACCATTCAGAATTAGAAACTCCTGATTTCCTTAAGTTTCTCAATGTTTCTCTGTTAGTTCACCCAAATGCTTTCTTCTGTGTGGTTAATACAAGCTCCAACAATCTATAAAACAAATAGCTGAAGGTCAGATGCTAAAACATTTATCATAATTAAAATCTGCACACTCTTGGTCTTTCCTTTTTAAAATATAACCTGTGGTCCTAGATTATCTGTTGTTTCTGTTGTTGTTGCTTTCCCTTTCATTATCTGTTAGCTGAAGCAATTATCTGTAATTTAAGAGCAGTTAATTTTTGTTAAAGTATAATTACGGAAATAATTTTCTTCCTTCTAATGCAATCTTTGTTAAACTAAACCCAATAAAGAAATACTTACAAAATAAACAAACTAATGAAGAATAATATTTGTTTTACCAAACATGTTAGCATCCAAAGACACGAACAGAGACACTTGCTGCCGCTACTAAGTTGGATACCTGCACCCCTGTTGATAAAGAAAATCATCTCCCTCTCTATTTGCTTTCTTTCTTAAAAAAATAATAAAATCCCTTCTTTGATCTTGGAATGCTTCTCTGTTGAGCTGGGATTGATCTTTAAGAAGCACTGATTTAACTCTTTACTGTCTTGTGCCTGTGTAAGTGCAAGTCACAGGCGACAGGACGAGAGGAAATGGCCTCAAGTTATGCCAGGGGAGGTTCAGGCTGGATATTAGGAAAAA
>JAOTQQ010000023.1:92469264-92491484 GCA_026546715.1 Gallinago undulata
TTTTGTCAGTTAGGTTGACGGTTGGACAAGATGATCTTTAAGGTCCCTTCCAACCTAGAAGATTCTGTGATTCTGTGGTTCTGTGATTCTGTGAAGTGCTGAAGCAAGGGAATGGACGGGCCATTTATAGCACGTGGGTAGATATCTCTGGGCAGACTTAGCTTGGAGGTTGTGTTTTCAAGATCAAAGCAAACCAACACAAAAGCTTACCTTTTCTCTACCTCCTTCTGCGTTTCTTGCTTTGCTATAGCACTTGGTGATCACAATTTCCAAAGCAGGAACATGCTCCTGGAAAAGGATCTCTCATGTCATTGAGTCCAGTTCCTGCTGTTGTAGTCAACCACATCAGAGAATATCCTTCACAGATTTAACAACCTCTGCTCTTAAACTACTTAGACAGTCTTCATGACTTGCATTAGAAGTGAATTCTTCTGATTGATAGTCTAAGTTTCCTTCAAATTTCTTACTTTCAATTACTCATGGCTGGTTTATACCTAATTGCTTTTGTGCCAACTGTGGTCTTTAGTTTAGGTCCATCTTCCCCCTCCATATTGTTTTCCTTTTCTCAGCCTCTGTCTTCAGCTAAAAGGTCAAATCATTTTCAGTGAGGCTTTCAAGGCTTGGTTAAATAATACAACAGCAGAAAAATATAGCCTTTGAGGAAGAGGTTGGACTAAGTGACATGTAGAAGTTCAATCCCAGTCCACATTTCTGCGATTTTTGCCTAGGAAAAAAGATTAAATTTGTGTCACTCTTGGGAATATGTTAATTTCGATCTCACCTTCTAAAACTAAGTGAAAGGCTGTATCTACACTGGGAAAAGGGACAACTTTCTTTTAAGTTTAGCTATTATAGATTAATTTTAAAACTCCTTTATTATCTGACCCCTCACTAATCAATACAGGGTACAAAGGCTAACAATAGAGCTAAATTAAATAAAGTTTTTTCTTTAAACATCTGTGAAAACCAGAATAATGTCATGAAAAAAATCCCAAACCTATCCTTCCTGGACAAAAATAAAGGAAAAGATAATCCTTTATTTTTGAGATTGTGGTATATTTTAGCAACTTAAGTAGTTAAAACTGTAGGTTAAAGATCAACAACAAACTCTTACTGTAAAGGGAATTTCCTTGAAAAATACTTAAAAGCTGGGGAAACCCTTATGCCACTATCCTCCTTCATAATGAGTGAAGAAAAGCATGACACGGGCCACCTGGACCAGAAGAAATATTAGATTGGTGGGTTCCTGAACTTATGAATGCTACTGGTGAGACACAGGCCTGACAGAAAAACCTACCTTTATAAACATTGGTGAAAAATGAACAAGTCTTGCCCAAGCAGGTTCACCTAAACTCCCAGGTCTCTGTATTATTCAGAAAGTTGTAGTCATTACAAAACTTTTGTTTTCAGGATTTTTTTCAAGAAGTATGCCTCAAGATTATAAATAAGTCATTGGCAAATGTCAAAATTATGACTAAAGCCTAATTGTACCCTGGGTTCATAGAGTAATTTAAGAAATAGTTTGGAATTGTACTTGGAAGAGATGTGCAACTGATTTTGTGTGCTAGTAAATTTATAGTAGCATGCTGGAGTTCAGAAGGGGTTAGAATGTGGAGTTATTTTCATTTTCTTCCAGGAAACTTTTTTTTTTTTTTTCACATCCATAGGCAGAATCCTGTCTGCTGAATCCTACCAAGTCCATTGAGCAGGAGCTGCTGTGGTTGACACTGCTTGGCTCCTTCAGACACCACTTTGAAGTTAATAGGGGTATGATTAAGGGTCGCCATTAATTCTGGAGACCTGCCACAATGCAAGGTTTCCCTTGACATTTTTGACTACTATTTCTACTCATCTGTTCTAATCATCTGTCCTCGTTCACATCATCATCTTTGATTTGGCTCTTTTTTTACTGAATGACCTTTAGTATGGCTCAGAATAGCCTGCGTAAAGTGGCAAAGAAACAGCAATTTCTGAAACATCAAAGCGTATTCCATGCTTCTCCAATGTAAATTCAGCAAAATCTTTGTCATAATGCAATCCTCCTATTTTATAAATAGGTTTCTTTGAATCCTTTGTTATCTTTTAACATGCTTGCAGAATTCCTTCTTATCCAAGTAGCTGTTTTCATCCAGATATAATTTGCTTTCCATCTCGTGCTTGCTTTTATTAGAATACTGTAGCTGAATTTTGCTCCTCAGGCAATATGCTTACACTCTGCAGGATCACTCTTATGGATTTTTTAAAAAAACAAGTCTCTGTATTTTACTTTATATTGTTATTTAGAGTGTTTGTGAAATGCCTATAAATCTTGTGTAAGATTCAGAAGTTCGTATTTACTGTTACGAAGGATAAGCCTAGGATTTGGAGGGAAATGTAAACAAAACCTGAGTCGTATTCTTGGCACAATTATAAACCTTGGTCTCAGAAAGCTTGTGAAAATATTCACATGCTTGAAGTTAAACGTGCATTTAGCTCTTTACAGTCATGGCTGAAATGAGTAATTAACCACAACAGAAAACAACCCAATTATAAGAACACTACAGATGTATCACATCATAATGGTATACAAAATAGTAACATAAACGAAGAATGTTATCCATAATAAGAATGCTTGCATCTGAAATCAAATATATCAAAGTGTCCTAAGGCTCTCATATTAATTTATATATGAAGATGTTCTTACATATTTCCATATTAAAAAGTTGTGTTTGCCTAGACAAATATATTAATCAGTCATCACTTTTCAAAGGAATGACTGCTGGTTTTGAGAACTACAAGCTCCCACCCATTTATATAAGTTAATTGCATTATATATTGTAAGTTCCATGTTCCAGGACCTTGCTGAGAATGTATTGTGTCTCCCAAAAGACACCGTTTGAAGTCCCTTTGCAAAACGTAAGGACAGGCATTCTCAACATCTCCCAGAATGGTCAATGCTATTGCAATAATGTGTGAAATGAACAATATCACAACTGTTTGTTAAGGAAAAAGAGATCCAGCAGCATTCAGGTTTAAACAGGCTCTTGCTATTAAATGCAAATCAACCCCAATTATGGTAATCTTGTTTTAACAAGGTTGTAAACAACAGGAGGCAAGAGGACTCATGTGGAACCCTCAAAAAGGAAGCTTTCTGAGTGATTTTGTCTATTGTTTTGTGTATCTAATAGCTTCACAAAATAGTGTGCAGCCATGCCATGATTTCAGTTTGTGTGAGTAACATTCTTTAATGTCAGCAGGAGTATCCAATCGGGGGGCACAATACGTGTCAGTGGAGCAACTCCCAGTGGTCCTGAAGATAGTTGGAATGCTGCTGTTAGTCTCAAGGGGAATCAGGATTTAGACCAAGGCACTTGAATGAAAACAATTACAAACCGCCCAAACTGATCTATATGCATTTACATATTCTGTAGTTTTTGAAGGTCACAGATATTTGGTTATGAAAGGAACTGCAAAGTTGTCAACATGCATGTGTCTGGAGACTTTGTCATCATTTTTTCTGTGTTAAATCACCACTCAACTCAAATATACTATCTTTGTTTAAAGAGAACACACTAAACTTTAATCCTGCAACGTCTGGAGCACAGAGTCTCTACAGTTGATGGAGAAGGACTCCTCCAGAGGCTGTAGTTCTGTCCCTACGGGGTGCCTACAATGGATAGGGTGACCTGCACTTCAGGGATGACCAGCATCAGAAGGTGGTGGGTGGTAAGTTTAGCTTAACTGTAAGATAGTTACCTGGATAAAGCAAAAGAATTCTGAAATCCATCTACTTCACTGAATAGTGATGGAGAGTACAGAGGAGGTATATGTTAGTATGCTTTACTTGATTTCAATACTATTTCTGTAGATCTACACAGGGTCTTGTCACAAACAAATGACTTCTTCCTGGAATGGTCTGATATTATTAATTTAACTTCATGTCCTGACCGCAGGTTTGAGAAAATCCAATGTTCATCCCATACACTGTATCACTGGATTATGTGTGATGTGAAAAGTGAATGGGCTAGGAAGAAATGGCTTAGCAAGAGGGCTTGAGTAGTGCCTGAACCACTTATTTGTGGACCTCATTACCCTTTCTAAGTAGAAGTGTTTTAATCCTTATTCATAAATGAAGGACTAAGCCAGAAAAAGTGAATGTTTTCATCAAAGCTAGGCAATAATCTTTGGCAGAAGACTGGAACACCAACTTTCGAAGGCTTAGTTCTGTGCAAGTTTTACTTGTAACTACTTGTAGTAGTTGTTGGTAGAATGAGGCCAATCTCATGGACTTCAACTTTTTGCAAGAATGAGCTACCCATCCTAGAAAGTCTGTGGTATAACTTAGTTGTTGGGCATCAAAATTCTGTTCTTCCCTATGTACAGGCTTAAATTTGACATCTCTGCTGCTATGTTTTTCCATTCTCTGTGCTCTCTGCTTATATAGAGACTCTTTTAGCTTATTTTTCATTCTGCCCAGTCTCTGCTCCAATTTCACCCTATTTTTCATTATTAATTTTACTCTCCATCATCCTATCTGTTCCCGCAGGTGAAATGAGTGAATACATAAAGTAAAAGCTCCATAGCACTCAATTCTGAACCAATAACATCTCAGTGACTTTTGAATTATCACAGACAAAATGAAGGCACCTGTCCTTAGTTGTAATTCATTATTCTCCCAGGCATTTGGTGCAAGATATTAAATGTGATCATTTCAATGAATCAACCTGTTTCCCTTTTGTGCGTGGTAAATCATTCCCAGAATAAGAAGGAAGGACTAATAGCAGTCACTAATCAACTATCAGCTCATTGAGGCTTTCATTGATGTGAATTAGTTCAATAAATGTGAAAAACAGCAGTCACTATGTTTGAGGTAAAAGTCAATACTATTGCTAATTGTGAAACAGAAGCTGCAGAAAGCAGTACATGGCAGTATTAACAGTGCAAAAAAGTGTTGCATAGCATTTTGTCTATTGTACATCATGTATTTTATCACCTTATGCTGTTGATAAAATGTGCATCAGAACCTTCCCTTTTAATAGAGATAAACAGAGAGTAATTCCCTTAAGTATATGCTGGAGAGACTGAACTTACTGGTAAACTTACTTCAGACATGGCTTCCTCCATCAGGTAGGTAAGGGTAGACAACAGGTATCAGTGTAGACTTCTGACTCATTCCAGGTCTATATTCTATAATTCTCCAAAGGTCATACCATGGATCATATACTCCAGAAACCGAAATTTCTGTATTTCTCATTGAAGTACCGTGGAGGCACAGAGCTGCTTAGTTTTTCAGAGTAGTTGAGATCAAGCTACTTTGATGATCTTATCGTCTTCTAGGCAAAAAAGTAAGTCTTGTGTGAGAGTATTAATGATATTTGCAAATGAAGGCTTAAAAAGGACCAGAAGTTCATGGAAATATGTATGCATTAAATAAGACATCTGAAGTAGACTTCTGAAAGTGTGTACATATTTTAATACTAGTATTTATAGTCATATTCATATACCATGCATTATACATACTCTAAACATATTCAAATTCAGTATTTGAAGTAACCGTGAGGGTAGTTAGTCTATGTAGTAGCCATTGGCAATTGGACTAGATGATCATTTTAGGTCCCTTCCAGCTGAAACAGTGCTGTTCTAGTCTAGTCTATTCCAAGGTTTTTGGGATGCAAATACTGTGATCCGTATGGAGGGCTGTACATCCCATCTGTGAAGGCCAGATCACACTCTGAGGTCCTGCAGACCACAGGAGACGGGAATATGGCACATCTTGTTCTAATGGGCTGTAGCTGTGTGGTTGAGAAACTGCTGAGGACACCGAGCCTGCCAGGGAAGGGTTCATCCTCTTGGGCTTGGACTCGCACAGTGGTGGCTACTCCTCTGCAATTGCAGAGGTCTGTCGGTGACAAACAAGGATTTTGGTGTTAGGCTTAAGCTTTTGACTTTTAAATGCTTCCTGACTGAGAAGGGAAAAAAAAACCCACAAATGAAAGGAAGTGCAATTCCAATAATATGTGTATTAACTCACATGGTGTTGCTGCTGTTTCCTCAATGAAAAATGTTGAACAGACCACCATGGTCCTATGGTTTCTGAGTTTTACCCCATTTCTGAATGAAATCAAATTGCTTTAAATAATGTTTTTCTAGCCTACTGATACTAGCAGTTCTAGATGTTCTGCTGTCCCATTCGCATCGATCTTTTCTAATGGCATGAATAGGTCTAGATGGCATGGACATCAGTGACTACACCAGGACAAACTAAATCAGTTTCCATTTTGCTTGTACAAGTGTTAGTATTGTCAGGATATGTCAAGGAAGACTCAGTAAACATAAACATAAATAAAAGCTTAAACGTACATAAACATAAGAATCAACATTAAAAATTGCAGTAATGATGCAGAAGAAATATCATGGCACTCCCCAATATTTAGTTAAATGTAACGTGGGAATAAGACAATTTTGGTGCCTCACCTCGAAACTGACTGTCTGTATTGCTTTTGTGCTATATGTAGATTCTGCACAAAACTTGTAGCAAGGTAATTGCTGAAAACCTTCAAAGGAACTTCTAGGATGAGTTCATCTCTTGCTGTTTGCACAGTCATACCACTGAATCCTCAAAAAGTAGGCAACCTGATGTCTGAAATTGGGAATCAATAATTAGGGTACAGTATTGGAATATAGCCGTAATATAGTTTCCTACGGTACTACGGGATAGGATAGGAAGTATGGACAATTAAACAGGAAGAAAGAGTAAGAGAATGTTATTTCCTCTCACTCTAAAAAATAAAGCTCTTTTCTGGGACAGCTGTTCTGTTAACTCACAAAGTAGCTAGACATTGGAACAGCTGAGAAAGAGCTTTATATATTCTTGTGTTCTATTATTTTTACATTTATTAACCTTCTTTCATTATTTACAAATATATGTTTCAATTAGTCACATTCCTTAATCCTTCCTGCTGTCAGTGATAAAGTTAACTGGGGGATCTCACACTTGACCCGTCTTTGAGCAGGAAGCAGGACCAAATGACCTCCTGACGTACTATTCAGCCCAAATTATTTTATGATTCTCTGATCTCACACATCAAGGTATTCATTTTTTGTGCATGTGTCAATCACTCTTTTGGAGAATTAAACACTTTTGCGAAAGCAAGACCTAATTATTCTAATATTCTAATTAAATTTTAGAGTTTCATATAAATATACCTCATAACTGTCTTTGTGTTTATTATTTTTGTCCAAAGAATACGTTTCCTTATGCCTATATCAGAAAGGTCCAAAGCCAGGACCCCCAGTTTCAAAATGTAATCTTCAGTGTTGCTAATGTTTGGCTGGCCAGGATAAAAGGTTGTGGGTTCAGGGTCGTGTGGGCAGCTGAAGAGCTGGGCAGGTGACACACAAGGACCCACACTGCTGCATCACCAGCAGAGCAAGGGCTGCCCTGCAACAAAGTTTAGGCATTGCTGAATTAGAGAGTTTTGAGAAGAGATTGTCTGAAGTCTTTCTGATGATCGAGTAAAGCCACTCTGAAGCAGCTTACCCAAACTTGAAGTTTATCTTCTTGATAAACTTGAAGTTTATCTTCTCTGGAGGTCCTGAAGGTGCAGAAGAAAGCAATGAATTTTGCTACTTGTGTGAAATTAAATATTTTGAATTTTTACTGTTATTTCACGTGTGTTCTATATCCTGTAGTTTATAGAACGTTCTGTTTTCTCTGAAGTAGAAATGTTACTTTTTTCCCCCATGCTGTTTTACATTTAAAACTTTCAGAAATGACCTTTTTAACAGCATGGAGACATGCAGTGAGCACATTGAATGTATTAAGCTCTTAAACATTGCACGTGATCTGCCATGTAAAGTCACAGAAGTTACTGGCCTAAGACAGTACTCTTACATCTGAATTTTATTCCTTCATCATCCTTTACTTTTATACGCTTTATTGTTAATTCCTTGCAAAATTTGTATTTATTATTTAAAGTTACATTAGATGTGCTGTCAATATTTTCTTCAAATAGGTGACTATTTTCGTTCAAATAAAATTATTATTCTCCCCAATACTTGCTTTTTTCAGCAAATACAGATTTTTTTAAGGACAAATTATTATCAGTTGAAAACTATCCAATTTATGTACACAGTAATTTCTTTTTATATCATTTATAACTGTGTGTGCATACTCATATTAACATTATAATGTATTACAAATTGATAAATGTGGTGCTGTTATGAGATACTGCATAAAAATATATTTAATGACCTTTTCATACAGCAGACAGTGCTGTACGGAGATGAGACTTTAGCTCATTGCATTTTAGAAGAACCTGTGTATATTCAGTGTGGCTATTATGGTCTGTAATACCTTACATTGCAAGTTCTAAAGTCTATCACAATTCCCTGTACACAATAGAGCTCCTACTGTACATCAGGTAAATAAAATGTATTTTGAAAACTCCCTAACCCCCTACTTTTCAACAGTGGTTATCGAGGTTATTTATGGATATATCTGTTCTCAGCATGTGGAATTCATGGCTACAGGAAGTCATAGAATAAAATATCAGAGCTGGATTTGAGAAGTAGCTGGCTCCTTTTACGTCTAGAGTATGTTTGTGGGTGGTATATCCCTTAACCTGGCAACTCTGTGCAGGTACAAGTGCAAGAGCAGATTCAGTGCTTGAAGAAGAGAGGAAGTTAAAATCCATCATGCCATCCTTTGCTGAATGTCGTCCTATTTTTCACCACTCTTTTTGAAATGTGACTGTCATTGCTGGACAGAGTAATCCACGGATGCATTTTTGGTAATTGTTAGACCTCTTCTCTGAATTTATTCCAGATCCATGGTCGTGTTCAAATAGTCAGAATTCAGTCATGCCTTGACTGTGTTATCCCTCCTTGCCAGCATTGATGCTGAGAGTGTATGTTCTGTGATCACCTAAGTCATTTTTCAGAGAAATGGCTGCGTATGAGTCAGCTACCATCATGATTTTACTTCCTAATATGCATTTATCATCTTGGATCCATATGAATGACTTATTGTTATGGTCTAATCAAAGATTTTTTTGTCATATTTTATTAGCAGTAGTTTTATTACAGATCATTGCTAAAGCTACCAAAACTGGAGCCTACAAGAAACACGGCTTCCCACTTCCAGTTACTTTGGAAAGTCTATTTATCATCCCGATTCTCCTCCATTAGTGTGGGTTTTATTGATTTTATACAGTGTTATATATAGGGGTAAATTAAATAAAAAAATCTCACAGAAAATCAAATAGTTCAGATTATTCTACTACATTTCACAGTTGCCTCTTCCAACTGGATTTGCAGTCCCATAAAACCGACAAGACTTAGACCAGTGCAGAGTATTAAACCCAGTTGGCCAGATGTAATGTGTTTGCACAGTAAGTTTTCACTTATACACTCACCCACCCACTGCCAACACATACGCATGTGTACATATATGTATTTTTTCAAAAGTTTAAGTATGGAGGTAAAACATTAGTCCTGATAGACTCGCCGTCTGGTATGCTACAGTGATGCAATAATATTAAAAAAGTGAATGTTTATTCTACTTTTCCTTTAGGTTTACAATTAAATACAAGGTCTAACATACATGTGTCCTGCCAGTTATTTGAAATTACATGCTCCCAAATCCAATAAAAACAGCCTGTATTTCCTCCAAGCTTCAACACATACTGAAATGCTAACCAGCCTATGCCTCAAATCACCAACCTCCCTTCAAAGGTCATCTGAAACAGATGGCCCTTCCTACATATAACCAGAAATATACATTTTTAATGATGACATTCCAAAGCTCATGTTATGAGAGTGAATCCTGATATTGAAAAAATAATTATTACTTTCTAAAAATCTGTAGTTTAATAAAATCTCAAAGGCAACAAAAGCAAAAATACGTGAATGTAAGAGCAAAGATCACAAAAGCCAATAGGTTAATTGTTACTTTAGGCGTGTTTTCCTTGTTGTGATAACACTTATATGAGAAAATGTAGGCATCTAGCGTGAGAGAGTCTCCTTGGGACTCTCCTGTCCCAGCGGAATGATGCAGGAGACACCAGCCAGACGTACTCCATGCTG
Organism: Gallinago undulata; assembly: GCA_026546715.1. NCBI lineage: Eukaryota > Metazoa > Chordata > Aves > Charadriiformes > Scolopacidae > Gallinago > Gallinago undulata. Next base: position 92,479,330 of record JAOTQQ010000023.1, read on the forward strand.
CAGCAGCCCAGTGCTCCAAACACACTGGCCAGATGTCTCCTCCACGCTCTTTGTGACGAAGCTGGAAAACATTTGTCTCCTTGGGGAACATGAAGGACTGAAAACCAAGAGTGTTACTTATCTCCAGCTTGCAGCTGGCCTGTTTTCTGTAGTAGAAACTCCATTTCCTGCTGCTATCTGAACAGATCTGTGTCTACTCTAGAAACCTATGCTCTTCTGACAGGGATATTTCTTGCTAAAGTATCCATGGCTAGAGCATTTAGCCAGAAAATTGGACAAAGTGCTAACAAATGTGTATCTTCTAGTTCCCAGAAGAGCTACCTAACCAATTGGTTGGAGAACACCTGTGGGGCAATCACTGTTGGGGCTGTTGCAGAAGAACAAGTAAGAAAATGGATCACTGTCATGGAGGCAGGGGAAGAAGGGTTCCTGCCATTTTGTTCTAGCACCCACAGTTGGTTTTGGTGACCAGGATCTGGGTAGTGAGACATGGGGTGGAATACAGATTTCCCCTCCCCTGACAAATGACTGTCATGACTAAGACACTAGGCAGTAAAGCAGTGCTTTCTCCTGGGCTAACTGCTTTTGATGTATTTTAGGAAGGCTTGAGAATGCCCAGTGAGTAGGATGATATAGGGAAGTGGAGAGAGTTGAGGTATCACCATATCCCTGTTACGGTCTTTGGGTACTTGTGCGAGGTGCATAGGGAATGTCTGTGATTCAAAATGTGGGTGGTGAATAATAGAGATGCTGTAAGACTGGTTGGCTACAGCTGGAGATTGCTGGCTTTCTGAACAGACTTCTTGAAGGCATATGACTCACTCTCTTAAGCACCTAAGTGGGCTCTTTGGGTCTCATTCATAGGCATAATTTGCAAACCTGAATGATTAAATAGAACTCCCTCCATCTAAATTAGTATTTAGACAGGTTAATTAAAACTGAATAGTTCCATCCAGTGTCTCTGAAGCTTTTCTTTGGAGCGGAACAGCAGCTTTACCTACTCAAAAGGCCAGGAAACTAATTACAGGAGGTATAAGATGGTGCTCTAGTATGGCATCTGCTCTGACTATGAAACCCAGATGTCAATGTTTTATTTTAGGCTATAAGATTCAGCCCCAAAACACCCTAAGATGTGCAAACCTGTGAGTGATCTTTCCAGTTGCACTTAGGCCTCTTGCAGTCATACGCTCTTGTGGCTCTGGACTCAAGCTCTGGTTTGTGAGGGGCAACAATTTTGTAATGGGATTCCTTGTCTAGTTTATTAGTTATCAGTGACTGTGATTTATTATTTACCTGCATCTGTATTTCTCCATTAATGTGTTTAGAAAGAGGCAAAGTGAAGCGCCTGGCCCTGCTCCGTTTCAAAAGATGGGAAAAGATTGCGCTGTCTAAATTTATGTTTCAAATTAAAGTAGCTGAAGGAACTGAACATTATTTATTTAATGTATTTGTTTAAAATTGTTAGCATAAGAAAAATAGTAACTTTTAAAATGAAATGTTAAATTCATAAGTATCCTAAAGTATGAAGAAGTAATAAATTTTCCATATAAAATAACAACATTTTGTTAAAAATACTATCCATAGACTGTACTTGCAGTCAAAGGAGAAAATATGGAAGATAAAACATGATGTCAATTTATCTTATTGTTATAAAAAATACAGCCAAAAAGGAAGAAAGTTGCATTACCAGTAGAAAAATCATATTACCCTCTGTATATTTAAAAGAAAATTCCAGTTTATTTTTCATGTATTTCTCACAAGTGTAAACTATACCTGTTTCTTGTTGAGCAGACCTGCAGAGTATAATACTAAATAAAAGCAGAACAGGACTTGTTCACTAGTCCGAGCTCCCTTCCAGGCTCCAAAGGATTAAAGCAAAATCAAAGGTCTGTGTTTCTTATGCCGGAAAGGGGCACATTATCAAGAAATCAGTGCAAGTTACTGAGCTACCATGGAATGATTTTTCCCCTGGTTGTTTTCATGGCAGTAAAAGAACATGATGCATTCATTAGTTCAATGGAATCAAGCAAAGGACACGAAATATATCCTCAGTTCCTTTGTTTTGACTTGTAATAGCTCTCAGGAATGCGAGTTTCAGTGACTGCAGGTGTGGCTCCTTTTTTTACACAGATTAATCCAAGGTCAGTGGATAATAATGTTAATAACATTTACTGTTTTGTCAAGGATGGGACCACTGACTTGTATGAAGGCCCTGAAGGATTTGGCTGCATTAAACAAAAAAAGAAAGGGGACTTGAATCTGCCATTATACAGTGAGAGCTGTATCCTCATCCTCAGAGACAGATTTCTTTGTAAGCTTCTGCCCAAGATCTTGGCTCATGGAAACGTGTAGATTCCTCTTCCAAAAAGCTAGGTGGTATTGGTGACTTGTGCTGAGTAACTTCAGCTGTCAGTGGACTACTCTGCTTAGTGTTATAAGTGTTTTATGGCTATTTTGACAAGTGGTTGAAGCTTTTTGCTCTTCGTGTGGCACATAGTGCGTGTGATATCCAGATTGCAAGCGATAGTCTGGGAGCATGTCGTCTCTTTCACATAAGAGATCTATCTTCCTTCGATTTTAAGACTCTGCATACCCAAAGAATACCTAGACAAACAGATAGACTGACAAATATATGTTTAAAAATAGATGCATAAACCCCTTTTGCCTGAAGCCATTCAGACTGTAGCCAACTTCCACAGCTGGAGGTGTGTATCCACATTCTGAAAGCGGTATGTGAGCCAGGAGACTCACACTGCAGCAAGAACAAGTCCTTCTTCTGTTTCTTGCTTAAACATCTAGTATACCCTTATATATCCTTATCCCATACGCGAGGGTACAGTAAGGTTTTGTCACTATCGTGGGCCAGGTCACGAAAACAAATCCATCCAAACCATAAGCAAGGCTCTTTGCCAATATTAAAGTGTCTAAAATCTTGCATAATAAATTGATCATTACCGCATGAGAGCTTTTCTAGTTATATGTAATATTTCACCACTGTGGATCATGCATTTTAAAAGACACTATTTGGCTTGATGGGGCTTATCCAGGTGGATTAGGCCAGCATTACTGGGTTATTGGAATGGCCATTTTTCACAGTAAATGTATTTTTTTCTCCATCCAACACACCGCTAGACCAGCAATAGAGCTAGCTCCGAGTCGCAGAGCACCAACGAGCTCAGCTCCCACAAACAATACACCTGCATCAGGGCTGCGTCGGCTGCCGATAAATTAATTACGGTTGTGAGTAGCCCCTGGGGAGGAGGATGATTAGTCCTGTGGCTACGTCACTTCCAGTTCTGAACCTACCTCATTCAGAGCCAGCCCGGGCACCTCCATGCAGAGGTAGCCAAGGTGTACCGCCGTGGGATGTGCCTTTGTCTGAAACGCAGCCAATAGCTACGGCCCCCAAGGGGAGCACAACCTCTGTGCCTCGCGGTCTCCTTTGTAACAGAGATCTATGTCTCTGTGAGTTTGAGATGAAATTGCCGTAAGATGCTTTGCGTGGGTCCGTAGGCTGAAATGGAAACGGGAGAGACACCAAAATGGAGTTGCACCGTGTAGGTAGTAGTTTGTGTTTGGCCTCCTGTCCTTCATGACGGATCCTGGGATTTAAAATCAGTATTTTCTGCCAGGACTCTGCTCTATTGGCTTTTCAGATTGGAAAGCTATTCTTTTCACCCCCCCATTTAGGTCACAGAAACACTGAAGTTTGTAAAAATCAAGTTGTTTAATATACGAAATGTTTTAAATTTTAGATATATTTTGTGTTGGGTAGGACAGTGTGATGAATGATGACAGGAATTATATCCAGGTGGCTCAAGCTTGTCATGGATGCTTATTTACGTTTTCAAATTGAAAAAGCTAAAATAATAATCAAATTCAGATCTTGTGGAAGGGAACTTCACTATCCCAAGTATGTCCATTTTTCTATGTTAAATTGACCCGCTGATCAAATTCTCATTATGTCCTATGGTCATAATCAGTATATAAGATGGTGCCTATAGCAACGTTATGCTACATTTTGGGGGGTGATTATCTTCATGTACACAGGCACATATTTGCTCAGTTTTGTGGATTTCCACCTCAGATGGTATATTTATCAAGCTTCTTCCAGTCACTCATCCTAGTTCCTTTGTCAAGGTTTTATTTTTCTTTGCAAAAATCTGGGGTCATGATGATTTTATTAGTAAGAAACTGCTATCATGAGATGTGTGGGAACACTTTGTTATTCAATAATATTTTACATTTTAAAATTATAAAGTATAGGTCACAGTATCTTATCTGACAATCTGTTGACTGGACCCAGTTTTATCAGCTTTTGAAGAAGCATGTATGTACATATGTGCAATGGGAGAATTAACTCAAAAGCAAGAAACGAAAAACTGTTTCCCTATGTTGCTCATCATGCCGTAGAGCTGAAGCTTTGCAATGTCAGATAATACACTAATCTATGTGTGACAGTTTGTTAGTTGTTTAAAATAAGCAGCTGAAATACAAGCTAGAAATATAATCAATAAGATTATTGATGCAGGGTTGGTCTTAGAGGAGAAAGTTTTAGGAAATCTGTGATTCTGAGTTGTTGTTCTGAAAACATTTATAATTCTCTTATTTGACCATGCATCATATCAGAAAAAAAAAATAGTGAAACAGATCAGAAATACTAGAATTTATCATGTTTGTCTCTCTGTTTTACAAGAAAGTGTAATAGGGGAATATTTTACTCCCTTTATTTACTATCCAAAGATTGAAAGCACAATCTTCTTTGTTCAATAACTTTTCCTTCTATACCCTTTGCATATAACTGCATAAATAAAATATATGGGAAGATTGTGATATTGTAGGGCAGTTTATGTCCACTTTCTAATTCCTAAATATAAATAACCCCAAATTTTCAATAGATGCATAAATATGCTGTGCCTGTCAGGATTTTAATTTCAAGTTCCTTACTTGGAGAAAAGTCCAACTGAAATGGTAGTAGAAGACAAAGAATTATTCTAATTCTCTGCATCTTTTCCTGGATCCTTACTTTTGCTATTTTGAAGTAGGGAAAATTCAAACTTAGAATGGAAAGATGGGCTCATCTGAACATTCCTGAACATTTCTGAACACTTCTCAAGCTTTTTGCCTAGTCTCAAGATTCTTGCCTATCTGGTGCAGCCTACAGCAAATTGCCAAGGGCCACCACCAGGGCATCACAGAAACACTGAAGTTCATACCACTTGTGAGTCTCACAAGTCAATCTACCACCATTTTCAACATCTTTCTCAGATGAGGCTGATCTAATTTTTGGGATTCCATGTAAGAGTGCAGCTAACACATTATAGTACATTATAGATAAATTATAGAAGTCTTTCAGCATGGGGAGATGTTTGCTGAGAGGTAACAGTTCTGTTTCCTAATGGATAATGGAAATTACTTTCATATATATCAAAAGATATTAAATAGGTATATCATTCAATTGCCTTTGAATGTATAATTTGATATGTTAGGATCTTTGAATATTTCCTGATTTCAATAAAGGGCTTATTTCTTCATTAACAGTAAAAGTAAGTAAGTATTTCAGTTGACTTCCACCTTGTCACTGAGTCAGTGCTGGATAAACTGTTAGTGGAGCTGCCTAATTGCACATGACAAGTATGCAAAACTAACTTAAATGATAAAGAACATTCCTGGACAACTTCAAATTCTTAGGCCATATATCTGAAGTATTAAGGCTTACTAATTGGAAACTCTATTTACTTAATTAAAATACAGTGCCTGTGTGCTAATACAAATGAGAACAGTCAATACGTAGCTAGCAGGCATAAACAAAAGGGGATTACCTAACTGAAAAACACATTTACCTTAATTACAGCACTCAAATTTTGTAAGTCTGCTCCTAATGAAAATGAGAGGGCATTATAAAAAGAGTTGAGGTTAGCATATTATTCATGGGATTCATTAAAAAACTATACTTTTAATACAATGACTGTATATTTTCTCTGCCATATTCTCAACATAAGAAGCATTGTTCAAGAAGTGTTATTAGTATTTTATATTATTTCAGCTTTAACTTTGATCTAATTTGCTCATATAATTCCCTTAGTGACTCTCAGGGGACGAAAAATATTGTCCTGTAATTTGTACTAACGATGCCGATAACAGAAAGATCAGTGTTCTAAAAAAGACACACTAATCCAAATATAGACATCTGCAGCTTGGCAATCAGCAGGAAACACCGAGATATGTGCACCAAAAGAAAGCGAAAGTGAGATCTGTTAAGCTAAATGTCACTTTCAGGAGCACCACCTTAGGAAGTAAAGTGTCTTGGCAGCAGTACATACGTGTTTTTGACAATGAAATGTTTTTTTCCAAAGTTGTTCTTTATGAAAAGCTGTTTCTTATGAAAGTGACCATGAGCTCTGTCACAGAGATGATACCTCTCCTGCTGTGAATAAATATTGGAGCTGGGAACAAGCTGCCCTGCAGTATTTGTGATTCAGCCTGACTTCTTATCTAGCTGAAAGAGCATGTCAAATCTCAGGACTACATGTGTTGTCATTCTCTACTCCTTCAAACTAAACGCATTTAACAGCAGTCTTGGTACCAATGAATTACCGTGATATGAAAGAAGAAATAAGCGACCCACCTGCCGCTGCAATTTTGAATGAGAACATTATTCCAACACCAGGTGAAGCAAGGGCACGAATCTGAGAACTGCAGAAGTAGATTGAAGAGGGGCTGCGGATGCAGTTTCACCTTTCGCTGAGGCCATCTGACTTTCACAAATGCTGCACAAAGTCCAGGAACGCCACAAGGAAACGGCAGCAGCCGCAACTTACCTCTGGCCACTCAACACCGTGGTTCCGCCATGGGAATGTAAGAGAGTTCAATATTGAGTGCCTTTGATTGAAAATTGCAGATTGAGTTAATTTCTAAATAGAGTATAACCTCATCTTTTAAGAATAATCTCTAATGGTGTCTTTCTGATGCTTTTCTAAAAATTAGCTAAGATAAACTTGAAAACATGGTCTCCTTGCCTTGCCTTGCCATCCCTTCTCCCTTTTCCCTTTTCCCTTTCCCTTTCCCTTTCCCTTTCCCTTTCCCTTTCCCTCTCCCTTTCCCAGATGCTGCATAGACGGTAAAGCATGACCTTTTCCATCTAACTTGGTTGAAGATGGGGTGCACCAGGGATGTCTACTGTAGGTCACTGCCAGCTGAGCACCACTGGCACCAGTATGCAATATCATCTGTGACTGGGAAGACCAGGAGGAGGAGGGCTTAATCCTACCAGCTGCTGCCAGCCACAGAACACACATGTACTTGAACCTTCTTTCCAGCAGCAAGGACTCCTTCCCTAAAAGGGAGGCCCTTTTATTGAAATAGCAGCTACAAGACTGCAGAGCTGTGTTTATTGCCCAGCTTTTAGCTGCTTTCTGGTGCTCAGAGGACTTGCAAAGGCATCAACCTCTGCTTAAAACAAATCACTGATGGCCTTGTGTCACAAGGTCTTTAAATGTCCATTAGTCCGTAATAGGTTCACCCATCAGTGTGAACTTTTCACTCACTTGATAAGATAATTACATCTGGCTTATATTAGTTTATCGCTGCTTTCTCCGAAAACAGCCTGATTATTGCATTCAGGCTTTGATTAAGCAAGCAGCTGCGCATGAGGTTTAATTTATTTGCATTTTGGTGTCTGATCCCCAAAAGCCACCTCCCAAGACCGCATGAGGATTTTACTCCCCCTCCTGTTTCCTCTGTACTAACGGCCTGTTGCTGGCTTCCAGCTGATGACTCTGACCACCCAAGCCCTGCCAGCAGGAGGGATAATGTGAATTCTCCTTCATCTGCTTTTGGCAAATTTAGTCACTTTAGCTTAAACCACTTCCACTGACAGGTTCAGTTAACCTGACTGACTTTGCCTGAAGAGGCTGAGGGAGGGTTTGCGTGATCCTTCCCCTGGAGGACCGGTGGGAAGAAGAGTGACCTCTGGCAGAAGGACTGAGAGCTGCAAACTCTTCATGGACTATGGCAGTTTGCGAAATGAGTGAATTCAGGACCTAAGTATAGGCGCCATTGACCTCAGTTGCGTGGCGTACGAAAATAATGACTATGCCTGGAAGCACGGTGTAAGGAATGGCCTCCATGCCTACGACTAATAATAGTAAATAAACAGTGTGAGATATGGTTTGAGGACTGGGAATGTGACCATCCGTGCTGTTTGCTTGTTAACATGCTCCCTGGCAGTTCTGGCCTGGGCCGACCAACCAGAAGAGCACAGCTTGGTGAGGGTGTAGGTCAGTAAGCAGTATGGACAAGACCAGCTTTGCAGGAGGATGGAAAGAAGGGTTTAGCTTTTAAGTGTCCTGAGTTGAGCGACACAGGACTAGGTTTTCTTCTAATGCTGGGGAAAATTGCACTTTTAGGAGGGTCTGGTGTCTAGATTTGTGAAAATATTTGCTTTATATCCAGCCAGGCTCTGTGGGATTCAAGGTCTCAGTGTTTTCAAGCCTTGAGAGGTGCAGGGATTAGGAGGAGCAAGGCCTGGGCATTTGACCCAAGCTGGCCAACAGGATTATTTCATACCATGAACATCACATTCAACACAAATTAGAAAAATTTGCTGCATAGTTCTCTCTCCCTTGATGGCGGCGGCTCCAGAGAACTCCTTGCCCCAGTGTTGGAGCCCTGAGGCCTTCCCTTCCTCCCGAAGCTGTTGCACCCACAGCCTCTGACATTTGCTGTCCAGTGCTGGGAGTGCACAGCTTCCTGCTGGTATAACTGGCTGAGTATAATCCTTGTATATTTTATATCAGTACCGGGATTAATGCCGATCCTTTAGTATATTGTTGATTATTTAGTGTTATCCTATTAAATCTATTTATATTTCAACCCTTGTGTTTCTTTGTGTTCCTCAATTCCCCTTTCAGGGTGGGGAGGGGTCATCGGGTGATAGAATAATTGTCTAATTGATAATAAATTGTTATGGGTTTTCTCAAACCATAACAGTAAACATGAGCTGTGCCATGCCACTCACCTTCAGGACAACAGGGAGGATTCACACAGCATAGAAGAGGAACTGAACTCAAGGCATAAGGATCCAGGCTCCCTAAGATGCTCTCCAACCTCCCTGGAAATCTGGGGTATTCTGAGTACCTGGGTTATATACCATGTCTTTCACTTTACCAAATGGGAAGTCTAAAGAAATTATCCAGTTTAAGGCACTCATGTGTGTAAAATTAAGCTTTGTGAGAGTTTTTTCCTGTCTATATCCCACCCACATTTTTGTACAGACAAGCTACAAATTATTTGAATGTCTACAAGTTACTTGAATATCTCCATGCTTCAAAAGACACCTGGCCATGGACCTGGGCAACTGGGTCAAAGTGGCCCTGCTTGAGCAGGGAGGTTGGACCAGATGACCTCCAGAGGTCCCTTCCAACCTCAATCATTCTGCGATACTTTTTCTAATAATAGAAGGGTGTCTGGAAGGAGAAAGTGTCTGCTCCTTTATGGTCATTTGTTCAAGGATCTTGTCAAATCAGATAATAAGAAAAAGGGGAAACCCAAAAAACAGCTACTGGAAGAGACTGGCATGGATGATTATGAATGAGGAGCTCAGTGCCGGTGGCTGGAGTGCAACTGCGGGTCACAGCTGATGTGTCATCTGCTGGGGGTGGTGACTGTCTTCATCTGCCCCCAGCCCTGGTGTGTTAGGGGTGTACATGTGTCATTCACAAGTAAACTCCAAGCTGGACTTGCTGGCAAGTAGGAGGCCCTTGGTCTGGATAGGTGGATCAGGTGGAGGATCTCCGTGGGTATCTGGGGAGACCTGTGGGTGCAGGGTGTCTACGGGAGAAGCATGTGACTGTTGGCAGCAAGCACCAAGCTGGACCAGCCGGTGAGTCAGGGACACATGGGCAGGAGAATGTCGTGTGTGCACCCTTTTCAGTGACCACCTGTATCTGCCAGCCCAAGAGGAGGAGGGCAGAGGGCTCTGTGCTTACCTCTTATGTCAGTCCTGTATGTTGGTGCAGCTGAAGGCAATGTCCTCTCTGTGTCACTTACCGTGTCCATGTGTGGACACGTGTGTGTGTGTCTCTGGGATACGTGCTCATCTTCTCCACTTGGATGAACCTGCAAGCAGGAAAGTGGCAGGCATGTCCCTCAGCTGGCCCAGAGACACCAGGTCCCCAGGGCACCCACCTGGACTCTAGTGGCTGAACAAGAGGCAGTCCTGGGCCAGGGTTTCTGGAGGTGGTGGCTGCTCCTAACATCCCTTAACAAATGTTTTATAATACCAACTTCTTGCTTAACCATGGAATTTGGAGCCAGTGTATGTGATTTGGGTTGGAAAAAATATGACTCATGTCAAATTTAATATATTCTGATATTTTGTCTGTTTTTCAGAACTACGTAAGAATTATGTTAATCCCTATTTCTAGGGGAGAAGAATAAAAACATCATACTCAATCCTGTTTTTCAGTCCATGCTGAACATGGAGCTGATAAAAACCTGGAGCTTTTCTGTGCGGTTCTAAATGAGAATGATTAGCCTCAAAAATTTTCCTGCAGAGTTTGAAAATTGGCATTCCCTGTTGTATTTGAGAGATATATTGAAAATCATTACAAGTTCTCTGCAATTGCTCAATAGTTTTCTCAAGTTGCTAAAATATACTTCACCCTTGAGCTGCGTCCTGCTCGTTGCCTTCTACTTCCAATGCTATCAAAACCCATACACTTTCACAAATGTTCCTGACAGTGCTCTGCCTTTCTGGGGTTTGTGCATATCATGATAAATTATATTCTTATAATCCTCTGCCCTCAGTCTTATATTAAATCAGTTTAGCTAGCCTATTTTACTTCCAAATATTTTGTCCCCTGAAAACTAAGGCTGGGGCTTATCAGATGATCTTGGTAATTAATTAGAAACGAAGCCCGTAATAGAAGGACCATTACTGTCTCATTTGTATTTGTGATGTCAGATGATGAGTTAAAATTACAGTAAAATGGCTAATTTGCAGTGCATAAACATGATACCCAGAACCTAAATTTGATGCATTTTAAGTTTCTTTTGTTTACAGAAATAAAGCTTCTGCTAGAGGGATTCAGTTGGCTCTTGGCGTAAACTCTCAATTTTCTTGGTAGTTGTGAATCCCCTTAATCCATTGCAGTCTTTGTAAATGATTTAGCATTACTCATTCACTTTCTTTCCATTAGATGAGCTGTTTACACAAGTTGTTGATATGAATATGCTTTTAAATTTATTTTTAAGTAAGTTATTTTTGTTTTGATCATTCAGAGCCAGGCCAGAACTTCATAACTTCAACAAATCAAATTTGGATTCATTTAATATAGATTACAGCTCTTCCCTATAAATCTTTAGGAATACTTGGAACTTCTTAATGTTTGGAAACTACTTTAAGAGCAAAATTCACTGCTTTCTCTCACACAGGTGGAGTGGAATATAAAAATTTTCAGTGCAGAAGTCTCATCCCCTTGGAAGTCCAAATAAGATGTAATTGTGCAGTTATATGACTGTGCCTTCAGGTCATATAACTGGGTGTATTTGACAATCAAGTTACAAAAGTACAAATATCTCCATAGCTTGAAATAGATTTAAGAAACAGCTTGTACAGAAGTGAACAAAATCTTCAGCCCTATATACTTTCCCGATGCCAGTGTTTACTTGTTGTCAAGCCACATTTTTGGACCCAGACAGGATGTGGACAGTCCATTGGTGACAGTACCTGAAGCAAGGCTTGGTAGGATTACTGCAGAGTTGGTGATAAAACAGATCAATTTGGGAGTTTATAGACAACCTCTGAGTTGTGGAGTTAAGACATAATCTGCTTGCTTCCTCCTATAGATAGGTTCTGGACACTGAAAATGGTATCAGAGGGACAAGAGGGAGGATGGAAATAAAAAATTATCAAAAATGATAATTCTGTGAGAAGAAACTTTATATGAAAGAGAGAGGTTGTCATAGCAAAGATGTGGTCACCACTCAAATGCATACTTTGACAGACAGAAAAAGAGTACAGAAATCATAGAATCATAGAATTGTTCGAGTTGGAAGCGATCTTAAAGATCGTCTAGTTCCAACCCCCCTGCCCTGGGCAGGGACACCTCCCACCAGACCAGGTTGCTCTAAGCCCCATCCAGCCTGGCCTT